>CM070593.1:59945987-60545987 GCA_036346395.1 Hsuehochloa calcarea | reverse complement strand
CCACCTCCCCCCTCTCTCGCCTGGCCTGGGCCTGCTGTCGACCACCGCCTCCTCCCTCCTGGTCATCTTCCTCCTTTCGCCCATGCCGCCCGTGCATCTCATCAACGCCCGTCACGACTCTCGCCGGCTCTTCGCTCTCGCCCATCCCTGCCGAGTGCCATCCCTCCCCCATGCTCCTCTGACACCGCCGCGCCCGCCCCATATATCCCCACCTGCCACCATCCTCTCCCTCGCCTGCTCCAAGCCCATGCTGAGCCCATGCTGATTTCCCCTCTCTCTCCTCCCCCGCTGCTATAAAGTGGAGCCTCGTGCGCCCCTCGTTCCCCTCTTGCTTTCCCCTGTTTCTACCCTTCCCTTTCGCCCTCTCCTCGCCACAATTCGGGCTGTAGGCTCGTCGGCCCAAGCTCGCGCCCCCTCCTCTAGCACCGCCGTCAAAATCCCTCCGATGATAAGGTCCTCACCGTTGGCATCTGTAGGACCGTAAAGGCGACTAGGGGGGGTGAATAGGCGCTTTCTCAACTCTCTCGCCTAAATCAAATCAAGACGAACTTTACTCCTTTAGCTATGAAAGCTAAGAAGATCGATGGCCTGGTGGAAGCCTTGTGCTAAATTTGATATACCCTCAACCATACGACACAAAGAAGAAAAGAACTCTTTGTTCTTAATCAGATCTGGCGGTCGGCCGCTACCAGGCGGTCGGCCGACGGTCAACCAATGATCGGCCCGGCAACTAATGGCGGTCGGACCGGTGGACATCGATTCGACCGCGATCTTGGCGGTCTGCAAAAGCGGTCGGACGGCCCGTTGCAACACCGGTCGACCGGTTCGATCCGATCTTGAAAACTCAACCCAAATCCAAAACGAAATTTGATCCAACTTTTGATTCAACCAATGAAACTTGATCAAATTTCGAGCACACTTCCTAATGATATTAGAGACCTATTTCTAGCGACGATCCTTGGATCCACTTCAGAATCGATCTCTCGAGGTTTTACAAAAGAAGTGCACAAACCCTAGAAATATGAAAATCTTGATTCAAGACTTGCTTGTGGGGTTGATGATCTAGATGACTCTAGAAGTATCCCACACATCAAAGCAAGATAAAATAGTCAAGGGACCAAGCATAAACCTTTGAATCAAGGAAGCACCAAAATCATCCAAAAGGAGAAGAACACAAAGGAACAAATGACCTTTCAATTAAGCATCACAAGATTGTTTGATCACACAAGATGCTTACAAAGCCTCTCCAACAAGGAGGGCAAGAGCTCACACAAGGAGCACACCCCAAACCCTAGCTTCTCTCTCTCTCCTCCAAACCCTAGAAAATGAGGAAGAATGCCAAATGAATGCTTAAGGGAGTTTTCCATCTCCCTTTCTATTTATACTAGAGGGCTAGGGTTTCACTTTTGGGACCACTTACACATGGGACCCACACACATAACTTTTGAAGCAATCGCTGCTTCACCACGTGTAGGTTGATCGGTTCTCATCACGTCGCCAAGCCTCTCTTGTCAGAATCCCATCGGAACCTTCCAGAGACTTCATGCGATATCCGCACCTTTGATCCAACGGTACCGCACCGAACTTCCGTTCGATCCATCTTGCCCATTCGCACCATGCTTGTGTCACACGACCTCACCCGTGATCCGTGATCATTACGGACCTCGGCTCTCCAAGCGTAGTCGATCCACTCACCGTTGGCGTCGTTGACTGCAAGCCACCACACAAACAATAGACAAATAAACCGTTTAAGAATAAGTTCTTCACAACTTGACCCACATCACTCATGAATGCAATATGCAACAATAAAGCATTGAAGTTCATATAATAAACACAATCAAATCAACTCAATGCCAAGAAGTCCAAGCTTTCAAGTGATCGGTGATCCCGAGCCCCACTCCACCGGTTCGACCTATTTCAGGCGGTCCAACCGATTTCATAACGGTCGGACATGAAAGGACTTAGCCAAATTTCAGCGTGAAAACCGAAACCTTACGAAACTTCAACTGAATAGAACTTTTGTTGGGAGCTCCAAAATGATGTGACTACATCCGGAGACTCCTCACTTGCCTACATAACCTATTTTGGCTCAGCCCAAAATCCACTTTTCATTTAGCGGTCCGACCGCAAGCACCGCTGGTCGATCGTCCCACTGGCCGGTCGGACCGGTCGACCTGGCCGGTCGGACCGCCCGTGGCCTGACAGCCCTAGAGCAAACCCGAAAACGCGACAATTTGCAAACCAACAAAGCCATTGCCAATTGACTCATCATCCTGAGATCGTGCACATATCCTCACGATATCCACAGCATCACAAGGCTATGTTCCTCCCGGTGCTCCTCTTTTCGTCACCGAAGCTCCACCAGAGTCACCGCGCCACCTTCAACCGTTGCCGCCACTTGTTCTTCTCACCGCCGGTTGCTCTATCGAGCCTCGCTGCCGCAACCATGAGCCCGAGAGTCACCTCACCGCCACTCGCCTTAGCGTAGCGCTGGTGAGCACCATCGCCAGAGCCACCGCCGCCGTTTGTGCCGACGTGGCTGCCGCGTGCAAACCACATCATGGCCACCTCAGCTCCTTCACTGACGTCTGCCTCATCACCACCAGCGTAGGAGCTTGCATTGCAAGCCACCCTATTCCACAAGCCGGGTCTGCAGTAGACCTTTGACCGCATGTGGACCCAGTCTGTGGCCATGGGGCCCACCTATCAGCGACTCGTCTCTTTTCCCATTTGAAAATAATTCAGCGAAAAATCTAATTTGTGCGTTGACGTCAGCATGATGTAATAAAAGTATTTCCTTCAGAAAATAATTCCAAAAATCCCATAAATCTCAATTTCATCATTTCATGTGTTTTCAAACTTCCAAGAGACCGTTTCCTCCGTTCGTGCTCCGATTCGAGTGTATTTCTTTTAGTTCTAATTTGGTAGACATTTCATCATGTCGTACTCATTTTATAAAATTATATTATTTTATATCAACATGCATTGCTAGTTTTATAATAACAGCTTTCAGGAATAATTAAATACCTAATTGTCAATATGCCTCCATGAATAATTGTAAATGATATATATCCTTGGACACCATAGGTTGGGTTAATTTTAGTTGGATATATTTAATTACCAACATAGGTGTGTATTATGCTTAGCCATGCTTTAGTTGTACAATGGGGTTCATGATCACATGTTCATAAATGATTAAACGAGACCTAATGATATATGGATTTGGTGCGATGTCACTGTTGTGCAACATTGGTGCGAGGTCACAGTTGTGTCAATTATGGTGCGATGCCACTATTATAAAATCTTGTGCCATGGCAGGGGTTGTCATTGGCTTGGGTGAACAAAATGATTCATACTCGGGTGAGTGATCATGCAAATAAGAGGGTGCGCGAGGCAATGCAGGATGCATATTTTTTAGTGCGCGAGGCAATGCGGAATGCACATTTTTTTGGTGCGGAAGGCACTTAGGTGAGCGAGGCACATGGGATGAGGTAGTCTCGCTGAGCAATCACTAAAGAGTTAACTTTGTGCGCCATTGATCTAGGCCATACCGTACAACCATAAGTCTATTTATGGGGTAGACTTAACCAACTAATTAGCAATGTTTTGAGTCGGTTCTGTTTGATCTGATAAGTGGCGCAAGAGGAGGGCGGTGTGGCGAATCATTAGCGAGCAGAACCGAGTCAAAATGGAGCTTTGTAAAAGCTTTGTGATAATCGTTTAGTCGCACACCTTCGGAAGTGTGTGAGACGGATATTATAAACTTATTCTCTCTTGTGGGTCAAGTTGTATAGCCTCTGAAGAGTGTTAAAAATTATTCGAATAGCTGTGTCCCTGGTTATGGATCATGCTGGGTGATTTCACACGAGGGGTGGATTTTTATAAAAATATAGGAATGGTGGATTGGTTTGGCTTGGAGTGATTAGTTTTGGTTGATGGTTGGGAAGTAAACAGGGTGTTCACTAGTTATTAGAAAAAACTTGTTTACTTTTGTATTTAATCTTTTAAATTATGTTTTTCAACCTATTTATTGTATTTACTGTCAACACCGCTTTCTGTAAAATAGCTATAAAGTTATCCTTATTCAAGCCTTGCATGAATACTATTTGTATACACTTCCCTACGACTTACTGAGTACTTTATGTACTCACGGCTATACGCTATTTGTTGATCAGTTCCCACAGAAGAACTAGGGAACTCGGAGTTCTATGAAGAGGAGTACTTTGAAGACTACGCGAACTAGATCGCGTCCTTCACTCGATTAGGTGGTTACCTTGAGACGTTTTGGTTTCCGCTATAAGTTTATCTTTTGTTGTTGAGCCCTGCGTGGCAACCTCTGTAAAACTTGACCATAAGGTCTTTTTGCTACTAAGTGATATTACTTTATCTGCTTCATTACCAACTTTGTTGTATGGTTATGATAACATCGATGTTGCAATTGTGTGAGCTAGCTACTGATCTGAGACTAGTTCAGAATACACAGAGGGCTCGGGTCCAATAATTTGCCAAGACATGCTCTCCTCCTCCTGCTACCCGAACAGTGGCAGTATAAATATGAAGAAATTCGATGGGATTTTGTGACCCATCAAACTTCTCCATATTCATAGATCGAAACGCGATGATCAGTGAACTACTCGAAGATCAGTCGAGAATTCTTGACATCCGGTAATAATGTTATGACAGCCTATTCGTGGAAAAGAACAGTTGACGTCACCAGGTTATCGTACTCGACGATATCCAGTGGCAAGAGGACCTGATCTATGATAGGTTTCAATCTTACGAGGGTAATACTACTCGTATTCTATCTTCTGTTGCAGATTCCTAGATAGAAGAGGTGAACGATCACCTCCCCAAGGAGCTTGTAGATCACCTGATGTTTGAAGAACTCTTCTTCTACGAGAGTTTTGGTTGGGGGAGTGACCTGACCTGTTGTGGTGGCGTTCTCCATGAGGAGAGTTATTTGAACGACTGGTGTTCGACGGAGTTGTTTCGGTATGACTACTACAACGATGTCGAAGAGTTTTCTCAATCCTGACCATTACACCCTGAAGCCTTTGTGCGATCTCTTCAGCGAAGAGGTCGTAGCCTTGCGCTCATCCAAGCTCTTGATTTGGATTTTTGATCAGGTGGTTTATATGTTGAAGTTCTTGAGCTTTCTCTGACCGATATTGAATGCGCCCAGATACAGTTATCTGGGATGCAATTATCCTCCTCTGGATGGTCTCGACATCATCCACATATGAGTTTGCTTGAGTTTGCCTCAGTGGAGAGCAATCATTTATAGGATTTCTCCCACGCTCATGAAGGTGTTGATCCTGTTCATCGCCGGAGGCATCCTCACCATCACCATGAGAGCTCGAAGTGAGTGAGCAATGGGAAGTATCTCCAATCTTATATGTCATAGAGATATTAGGATCTGAGGGGAGGACAAAGACCTCCTGGCTTGAGGAGTAGTCGAACGACAACACCTCGCGACTTGCCGCAATCCCCTCTAAGAAGGGGAATTCTGGGTTATAACCGTCTCCAACCGAAGGTGAACCCAGCGAGGGTATGGTCGAATCCGCAAGAAGAGCAGGCTTGACCACACACCTCGTGGGGGTAACCGAAGGGTGACGATTACCAGATGTTGGTTGAGTCCCGGAATGATGGATTCCAGGACTTGCCGTCCTAGATCAGACGGCCTTAGACGGACTCGAAGATTTGGAGGGGGAACTGTCAGTATGTTCTATACTTGTCTTGGTGCAGTTCGATCATGGTCGGATGGACCCTTGCCTTGTGAGAAATCAGGTTACTCATCTAGACGTGATGTTGTGGGGGGAGAAAGATCCCTCATTAACATTGTCTGTGATATGGTATCTAGGGTTTGGTGAAAGATCTATGGAGGCTGCATTGCCATCTAACGAAATAATGCTCTGCTCGTGTTCGTAGCAGACATCCATGTCGACTTCTGCGTAGTCGGCCAAATCGAACCAGTTCTCCTCGTTCCACTCTCCTGCCATGGAAACATCAGAGTTGAAAACAAAACAAGAGAACATGACGAAAAAGAATCACATAAAACTTCCCACGGTTGACGCCAAGAGTCGATGGTTTAGAATTGATCTTATGAATGAATATTTGGGGGTCTCCTAGAGTTAGAAACACACAGATAATGACACAGGGATTTAGACAGGTTCATGCCTTCTCCGGATAGAATAACAACTCTACTCATGTGTTGTTGTATTGACTATGCTCTTTACAATGAGAAAGAAAACTAATGCCTAATGTCTTCTTCTGATCTGCCTCAATGTCCACTAACTCTTGCCTTTATATAGCGCACGAAGGGATAGCAGTTACTCTAGACCAAGAGACGCCTTAACGCTTGATGAAATGTGTCCGTTCATGGAGGTTATTGTCAGGGAAATAACACCCCACGCCGTCTGGCAGTTATCATTGGAGACAGAGGCAAAGTATGTGTAGTTATCCCAGAGGATCATAGCGTATATTAATTGCTCTGTATTGACCACAACGCATAGAGTCCTTAATCGATTGTGCCCATATGTCTGTAGGCTTTATCGATTATAGGGTGATCTTAATTGATCTGGTCGTAGAAAGACTTACGATCGTGAGATTGTTGTAGGACATCTTACGACCATACAGGGTGGTCGTAAGAGGGTTTACAACTAATTATCTTAAGCTTCTCCTTTATGAGCGATAAAGAGTATACTCAAGACTATTATGGGGATATTTCTATCTATAATAACAATTACAGATAAATAATTTAATTAATTTATGATTATTAGATCCTCGTCAAGGGGGAGCATATGCTAAACACCGATCATCATACTTGAGATTTTAAAAATCTTAATTTTAATCAAGCCTAGAAGGTGTTGACATGATGATTACTGCTTAAATTTATATTGAATATTTTACCACTTAGTAATATAGATCTATTTAGTCAACAATGCAAAGATCATGAAGATCATGCATAAATCCTAATGATCATTACTAAATCCTAAAGATATGCTGGCTATCTGTCAGATCCCTATAGTGCAAAATATTAGACTGAATTTGTATTTCTTTGTGGTGGTGTAACCATATATTAATGGTCATCTAAGCAGACTTTGGTGGCTACTTCTACCAATCACTAAGAGATTATAGCACTATATGAAGCCTCACATGAATGTGTTTGGCTCAAACGTGTGATTAACCTCATGCAGATGTCTTGTGGCATTAATACCATTAATACCCCTAAATTATATATGAAGATAATGCTGCATGTATTACACAAATGCAAACATATTGTCAAGAGTAACATCATGAAACACATTGCTGCTAAAAATTTCTATCATGAACTCTAGAAGAATTGTGAGGTAAAGATCATGGAAACAAAGTCTTGTGAAAATTTAGTCTATTTATTCACTAAGTCTCTCCCCGCATCTAGTTTCCAAAAATGCATTCGTGACATTGGAATAAGACGGTTTAAAAAGTTAAAGCGTTTATGGGTAGTAAATCCCTATATCATAACTCTTATCAAATCCTGAGGATTAAATCCAAAATTTTGATGATTGGATCCCGAAGATTAAAAGTTGTACTCTTTTCTTTGGTGAGTTTTTCTAAGTTTCTTACATAAAGGTTTTTAACAAAGCAACAAGTGTGATGCAACTTACGAATGTAATGTACTTTTTTCCCATTCCTTTTTTCCTTTTTTAGAATAAATTTTTGATGAGATATTTGTATAACGTTGTCTGCTACCCAAGAAGAGGTGTTAAGAAACCTAGTAATGGGTGAAAGACCGAATTGCCCCTTTGAAAGGGTTAATCCATCTAGTTATAAATACGAGGATCACCATGTACGATGATACACACATGGGCGGAAGTAGTGTGGCCCACCCGGAGTCACAGGACACCGGGTCCCTTTAAAAAAAAGCAAATATTATCATGTATATGCTATGCGTGCACCCCCTAGTTCAAAAGTTGTGCACCATGGTCTAGTCTAACCTCCGATCTCTTGTAGTTTTTTGCCGCATAAATTACTATTTAGTATTGTGTTGTTTGAAAATTATATATGTTGTTATATGTATAGTGAAATGGTGAACTCCGGTCATTTTCGTTCTAGTTCCGCCCCTAGATACACAAGCAATAAAAATATTGGATCCTCATCTATATTATGTCCCTATATTGTGTGATTGGGTTGAGATTTTCTATCAACAAATTGTATGGTTTAACAGAAATTATTAAGTACGGCGCGCGTCTTGTTTTCCCATGACGTGGCCGGATTTATGCTTCTCTCTCATGCCAACTAATTCCATTCGACTATATAAATCACCACATGGAAAGTGTAATGCCTTTTTAGGGGTTAATGTCACTAATATGTTCTTTTGGAGCGCGTTAAATGCTATGGAAATGAGAAGATCTGACCTGTAGCAAGATCTCCGGTGTATGGTGACACAACTAGCAAAAGGATTACTCTAAAAAATAAGACTAATTCACTTCTTGCGAGCAGCCAGACTCAGACCTATGTACACTTGATTTCTTCTAGGATTATGCCTGATTATACCATTGGCAATTTGGCATATATAGCCAAAAAATATAATGCACGTGATTAGCTCGATGGCAATGGCCGAACGATGTTGAACAGCAATCGCTTTGAACTCTGAAGCTTTCGTACCAAGTTAGTAGTATATTAGTCTGATCAGTTATATGCGTCTCCTCATGTCATAAGTAGTTAGTACAACCATGACTCACAAACTTCGAGTTCTCTCTCTGAGAAGCAAAGAAAAACAAAGGTGTTATTTCTTGGTCTAGTATGTATCACTGCACTGTACATACACATACACACAGGGAGGATCTGGATCTCGGGCGGCTAAGTATGCTATAGTCTGAGAGCTAGGACTAAAATTTCATGAAAACCCTTTTAAAAACTTCACAAAAAATGAAAGGAGACTTAGTGACACTGTTGATCATATATATTTTATTTTATTTTATCCTTATCTTGTTGCACTGACTCCTTGATTTTGACAAAGATTGTACGCCGATCACGAGATAATATGAAAGTTATTGTTGTCGCTGTCGTTGTTATCTCATGGGAAAGCCTCGTCTCGTGCACACGTTTTGTTAGGTCATCAAAGGATTTAGGAGTTCCCAACCAGTACGAGTTCTGAATTGTTCATTTCTTTTATCTGGTGCGTGGTTGATCTGAATTGGGAAGATCGATAAGATGTCATTTGTTCAGTCCCTTGCGCTTCCTTCTAGTCCTTGCTTCACGTTGCCAAAGATCTATATACAACTCTGATTTGAAAATTACTTGGGTCAAACTTTGGCTTCCAATTTCCAAAACTTTTGACGCTTGGATGTTAAATGACATTTCATTCATTCAACTCGGTTTTCTCCACAAAAATAAAATAAAAATAAAGACTTGCTATTGTTGGGCCTGCAATTCTATTAGGCCTATACACGTTCGTAGAACTGACACAGTGACACTTAAAGGACGCTTTTATTTTGGTCCAACTCAGCATTCTCAACTCTGCGAAGGTCCACGTCAGATTGAAAGAAACAATCCGAAGTGCACGAAAAGCCAGAAGATGATCTCAACCGTCCATGACAATTAGACCCACGAAGCATACGGTCCTGGACCGATCACAAACAGCTCTGAACCCACGGACGGGTGTGCCTTGGTACCGGGCCAAATCCACGGCGAGCTCGCCGCGATCCCCGTAGCCGGCGCCTCCGCCTGAGTTCGAGATCTCGCGGCAGTCCCGTATCTTCGCCGCAGTGATCCCTTACTTTTTGCTTCTTGGTTTTTGCCTCATCTTTTCGTTTTTGATGCGTCGCTCTTGGGGGTGGTGAACTCATGCAGCTGTCCAACAAGGTGATAGATCTCGATGAGCTGAGGGTGATTGCGGCTCAGGGCGTCCCCGACGTCGCCGGCGTCGGCTCGACTGTGTGGAAGGTACTCGATTGGCTCGTCTTTTGATTATTTTCGGATTTGTTCTGTAGTCAGAGGTTGGAGGCTAGGTTCTTGGAGGCAATGGCAATGCAAAATGCAAAGGAGACTCATGTCCTTTAGTCTATCCTTTCGCTTTATGATGCCAATGTCAGGTTAAAAAGCATCTGCCTTTTGGTCCTTTCATGTTCATGTACTTCCTGCTGTAAATGCTTTGTGATGAATTATACTGATATGGTCAGTGTGAGGGAAAGGATGCCGTCAAAACTTTTGATTTCTGCCTTTTCAGTGACAGTACCTTTGTTGGTTTTGCAGCTGCTAGCCTGCTACTGGGCTATTTTCCCAATGATCGTGCACTGTGGGAGCAGGAGTTGGCAAAGAATAGATCACAATCTGCAGCCTTCAAAGACGAGTTCCTTAGCAACCCTGTATGTCACTTCATATTCAGATTAGACTGTTGGTATCTTGATTGTAATTTTTAGTTGCGCATATGGTACCTAGTGTTGGACCAGTGATGCCTAGTTATATCCTCACAAGAAAATAGAGATCCTGAACTCAAATTTTGCTAGGTATGTGGAAATTGCTTGGCGAGAGGAACCAGAAGGCCACAGCAATGAGAATGCAGAGCATGGCGAGAATGGGTTGCTTCATAGGTCAGAGGTAACCCAAGAGGAGCACCCTTTCAGCCTAGGGAAGACCAGTGCATGGAATCAGTTCTTTGAGGTACCTTCTGGTGCCTTTGGATGTTATCTTAGGGCCTTATGGCTGTGCGTGTGTTACACATGTTGTTTTTGTTTATTTACCTAGAAATTCTGGTAACATATTGTCGCTAGTTGATTTTTTCGTAGATCTTCTATTAGAACTTTGCTGGACTGGTGCCATGGGCGTGCTTACGTTTTTCTTTTCAAACTGACATTAGTACAAATTTAGAGAATTTATGATTTGAACATAACAAGGACTAAATGCAACTGGAGTAATTTAAACCACTCATCTGATTATAGCAGCTTTAAAATTTAGGCCCGTTTTGATTTCAATTTGTTAAGATGCACATTGAATGGCACGTTTTGAGAATATAGTGCAAAAACAGGCTGCTGAACTATTTAAAGAAATTATCCTAGAACTGGTAGATTTGCACTTTAGTTTCAGAAGCATACATCTTTTCTGTTTGTGTGCATTTGTATTTTCGGGTTGGTGTGCGGGTCTGAGAGTCATTTCACCACCTTGCGGCATCCTTATGTTGGTAATTTATTCTGTCTTGGAATGTATCTTCTATACAGTATTCAGAAATTATGGGGCAGATTGACCGTGATGTAAAGCGCACTCACCCTGACATGCATTTCTTCTGTGGAGACTCGTCTTTTGCAAAGTCCAATCAGGTAAATCTCCACTATCTAAGTCTAAATAGTGCTCTGCTCAGATACCTGGCTGATCGTTTGTGATTCTGATCAGGAATCTCTGAAAAACGTACTAATTATCTTTGCCAAGCTGAATGCTGGAATAAGATATGTACAAGGGATGAATTAAATTTTCTCACCGCTCTTCTTTGTATTTCGGAATGATCCGGATGATAAAAATGCTGTATGGAGTAAGCGATTGTTTTACCGTATGCTTAATGCCATTTGTTGTAGAGCAGACTGTTGAGGCACTTCCTACTTGGTATAGTACTATAGTCATGACTATGACACTATCTATACCATGATGCTGCTACCTGGAATCCTTACAGAACTTTGCAGAGGCTGATTCTTTCTTCTGCATCGTGGAGTTTCTTAGTGAGTTTAGAGACAACTTCTGCCAGAAGCTAGACAACAGTGCTGTTGGCATTCGAGGTACGCTCTCCAAACTATCGCAACTTCTAGCGAAGTATGATGGAGAGCTTCAGCACCATTTGGAAATAACTACAGAAGTAAGTCTTCACGTACTAAATAGCACTGTCCATGCTGTGCTTAGGGTGGTCCTGACTTGCTCGGTGAAGTGTTCAAATCTCGTTGTATCTGTTCTGATCTGACATGGACCTACAACATTCTTACAGTAGTTTTGTTGTAATGTTTGGAAACATCATAGCAGGAAATCCAAACTGCTGCGACTGATATCCTTATAGAATTGCCTGCAATCATATTGACAAAAGCATGGTTTTCTGCAGGTTAATCCCCAGTTCTATGCATTCAGGTGGATAACACTACTGTTAACCCAGGAGTTCAACTTCGCCGACACTATTCATATATGGGACACGCTATTAAGTGACCCAGATGGTCCTTAGGTAACAAACAACACGCTCTATTTTATTCTGCAAACCTTTGGTTCTAGCTCGTTGCCCGAAACTTTATACTGTCGAACGCAGGAAACCTTGCTCAGAATATGCCGCGTGATTCTGATCCTTGTCCGGAAACGCCTCTTGGCCGGTGATTTCGCTTCCAATCTCAAGCTTCTGCAGAACTACACCCCCCCCCCCCCAAACCCCAACAAACATCAGCCACCTCCTTTACGTCGCAAACAAGGTTGCACTGAACTGAGACTCCTGTGGAAGGAGGCCCTGCTTTATTTATTTATTCAGTCGAAACTGTAACTGTATTGCCAATATTGCAGAACCACTGCTGTGATGTTTATCATATCTAGTCCATTAATACGAGTCCCTGCCTGTTGTAAGTTGACATGTCCATGGTTTTCAGTCAAGCTGCCATGAATGATCGATCCCAAGCGACATGTGCAACAATCACAGTGAATATCTGTCGATGCCACTCCTGTAGTCCTGTACCATTCTCCACAGTTGGGTGAAGAGGCAGCTCCATCACTCTACAGTCTACAGAGATGAAATAAAGAATCCATGTACATGTAAGCACATGTGTATCAGTGTTACAGTGTATGTATCTACTGGCCCAGAATAGATTCCAGATTAGAGAACAGTGCGGTTTCGGTGAGGAGAAGCTTCACCGATGCCGAAACGCTACAGCTGCTCTTTCCCCCTTTGTTTCACGAATAGTCTTTTGCATCCCCCGAAACTCTGTGGTGCCGTTTTTTGGCGTCCCTCGATCGGCGCAGGCGCTGGGAAATCCTCCGGCCGGAACCCATTTCGGTGCAAGGAAGGGACGCGCCCCCGAGGCTTCTCACCTTTCTAGCCTACGCCTGCAGCCTTGCACAGGGCGAAGCGACGGGCAGCACTGGAAATGGCATCAATGCGAAGCAATTGCACCTGGTTTGCACGCATCTGAATACATTTGTCAATCAAAATGGAATGCTGGATTAAAATTGAGGCCTTTTTTAATGTGTGGATTTCCCTTATTAACACAACACACGGAAACATGCATAGTGGCACACGGGTGCGACCGCTAGATTGTCCTACTCTGAGTGAGAGAGAGAGAGAGAGAGAGAGAGATGGGACTTGGGAGGAGGGTAACGGAGGGAGGAGAGTATTGATGAGTAGGTGAGTGCTATGTCCTGAAGACCAGGGATACCCTGGCAGGCTGCGACAGGTGCAGGGATCTCTCAATCTCTGCGACAAAATATACAGAGAGAGAAAGATGAAGAGATAGACCGATCGACGGGCTGCCTGCTGGTCCTGGGTTATGATCGATGGACGTCAATCCGGGCATAATCCAAATTTATTGAACAGAACTCCCCAGCACAGCTTTTTCCAGTTGATGGAAACCCACTATCACTAGGCCACCACCACCGTGCGGTGCAATGCGTCCTCCCAGGATTCTATGTGGGGGCATAACAATGGTATATCGTTTGCACTGTCGACTGACGGTGATAAACTGATAATTGGCATGAAAACACGAAAACATTGAAAAGAAGGATAGGAAAGGATGATAGGTCAATCAACGGCATCAAGGACAGCAACCACCGGACCATGGTGGTCAATTTGCAACACTACAATGTACAGATATACCAAATAAGTCACTGAATTCTCTTCAAAGTAGCACAACTAGTGCAACACTGGGATACTCTATCTAGTACACCACTAGAATAGTTCAAACTAACCCTCGGTATATAAAAAAAATGGTATCCTACTGTGCTATTTTTTCGAAGAATCCGCGCATCTAAATCTTACGAAAGTGCGGAATGTCGGTTACATGGTAAAATAGCACAATAAACATGTTATTTTTATTTTATTTTATTTTATTCGTCGAACTAGTGTTATTATTCCGTTTCCAAGAGAGGCCGTTTCATCCAAAACTCGGTGCCTCCTGTACTGTATCTACCTACGCGGTCCCCGGCCGGACAGTGAGCGCGCAAGGAAGATCCGGGCCCGGACTGTAACAGGAGGAGGGAGGGCATGCACATTGACATTGGGGCGGAGGCACAAATACGTGCACCGTATACTTGTCGCCCGGGGACCAATACGAGGTTGGCGTCGCGACACGGCCGGCCGGGCCGGGCCGGGCCCCGACAAAACCCCCCCTGTCCCGCCTCCGTAGCCGCGCGCATCCACCACGCACGCACGCACGCACGACGCCCATGCGTACGTGCGCTCTACACTCATCACTGTCTCGCACACCACAAAGCAGTAGCTAAAGCTAAGCTAACCTGTCACTCGTACGTACGTACGTGCGTGCGTGCGTCCCATCTCGCCCGTCAAGTAGGTTAACTTACGGGTGCAAAGACAGAAATCTTACCCCCGACCCCCAGAAAATGACGCCAAATAATGAGGCTAGTTGAGTGGTCCAATTTTTGCTGCGTGATCGGTACGGAGAATATCTATTATAATTTGTAAGCAATGTCTAAAATACTGGTGTAGCATTATGCAAATTTTCTCCTTTAACTAGCGGATCATGGCATCTAAAAAAACGGATCATGGTAGTGTGAATCGATCTGGGTCGTTGGATGGGTTTACAGAAGGTTGGCAATGCCACCGTCCAGGTCGGTCAATGGCCCGTACGAAGCTAACACCTGGACGCTGGCATTAGCGCCTTTAGATTCATTGAGCGACAACCATTCGCCATTATGTACAACACAATGCCGGCGAGAAGTTTGCTTTTTATAATAGTATCATGCATGCAAATATTGGTTAATTTGCACTTGATAGTTCCCATATGTGCATGAACGGGTTGGCTCGTGAGTAATCTACACGGCTGTAAAGTAAACTTGCACGGCCGACAACCCAGTCCTTGGCTTGAAGCCGTTAATTGGGCCGTTGTTGCAGCTTTCTCAGACACTTAAGAGAGGTAGCAAGCTTTTAGCGCAGCAACCTGTCTGCTGATCTCTCTCTCTCTCTCTGCTGGGATCCTGAATCCTAATCAGATTAAACTCAGGTTAATTACGAAAAAGAAATTTAATTTTATTCCATGGTGTTGCTGTGGCATGCATGTCAATTGTCAAGAGCCAGCAGGAGGGAAGAGAAGAGAAGTGCTACCCCTGGGAATGAATTATTTCTAGTTAGTTTTGTGGGGATCCAAATTACACCAGAAATGGCTTGGCAAGATTTTGCCCGATATAGTTACTGTTCGCCTGCTCGATCGGGGCAGCTAGCTGGTACTACAGTGCAACCGCAGGGGTTCGTTTATTGATTTTTTTTTTTTGGTTGGGTTCGCGTTTACCTCACACGCGCCCGCGCACACATGCATGCGCTGCGTGATGCGCGGCACGCGCGCAGATAGAGAGGGAGAGGGAGAGGCGCAGACACACACTTGCCGGTGCCACGCTAACAGCGCGCACGCACGTACGTGCATGGCAGGGGCGGGGTCAGCGGCCTTCGCGCTCTGCACTGGCAATTGTGAGGGGTCGGGCCCATCTTTACCCACTTCAGTTGTGTCATCGACCTCGCCTAGTCTTCTCAACCTGTCCATCTGTGAAGCAACACTTGGCCAAAAGATATAGTAATCATTAACCAGTCCTTCTGAAGCTCCCGGATCGATCCGCATGATTAAGAGTCTGGCTGCGCTTTTTATGGCCTTGATTGTTGTATAGCAGAAATTTCAGATAATTTTTTCCTATGAAAAATAGCTTAATTTACACAGAAAAGTCTTGCATATCCCCCTTTTTGTGGTTCTTCTCCTCATCACCTAGCTCACCTGTGTCACTGTGTGTGAGGCCGGGTTGCATCGAGTGCTAATTCTAGGTTTCTAGTACTGCAACTTTTGACTGCTCCGTTGGAACTAAGGAACTCCTGGGGTACACCTTGACATTTTATGTGATGTTATATGTAGATATGTGTCGCGTGCGTGGTGTGGTCCTGTAAAATCAAGCCCGACTAGATACTTGCAGGATCTTTTTGAAGCATGTATCACCTTTTCTTGCCCTTGCCTTTGCCCTTGCGCATTCCACTTGTCAATTGATAAAAAGTATATAACAGTAATGGCACGTATGGGTGTGCAACAACAAAGGTACTATCATATAAGGCTGTAAATGCGGATCACAATGCGCAGCTCTTCATATCATGTGAAGAAATGCTGTGGGATAGAACTGGATTATTGTACATTAACTTAGCAAAATTACCAAATTATGTTAGAGGTGTTTGAAATGAAATAAAGAGTAGATAAATTGGAATGGAGGGCAAGTAGGAATTCACAGATTCCAAACACCAGAGAGGTAGCTACTTCTTTGATACGAACTTTAGGGGAAACTTTTTTACTTCAACAAGAGTTTCTCTTTTATGGTGACGAAATCAAATTGGACCCTCAATCCAATGTTTTCTCCTTAACCAAACACAAGTTTGTAGTAACAAAAAAAACAAATTTAACCAAAGTACTTCTATAAAGTATCATGGCTAGCTTTGCCTCGTAGAATTTGAGATTTGGCACATGCATTTTCTTCTCTTCAGATAATTAAGCTTGTTTATTTTGTTTGAAGTACTAGATATGACTAATCATTTGCCAGCCTTCAAGATTTATCACACGAAAAGAAAGCAAAATGGTGTAGCTCATGAGCTAACCCAACTCGCGAAACGTCTGAACCATTGTGCGGTTTGACGTAAGCAATTCCTTATTTGTATCGAGCACCTGGCAGCTCAAGAGTATTCTTAATCTTCTGAGTAATCTACGATGCTTTATTTTCTTCGCGCAAATATCTCAATCGTGGAGGTGAAACCGGCTTGGCTAGTCAATAAATGAGGCACACCTACACGTTAACACGGTCAATGAAACTGGGACCCACCGACCTGGTGCCCTGAGCAAAGGTAGCGAGTGCATGGGGTCCATGACTCAGTCCCTGAAAGGTGTGCGTCCAGAAAACCCTCCTCCCCTCCCTCTCCCTCTCCTTTTTTTTTCCCCTGGGTGGCCATCATCGTGAGTGATAGCGAGAGACACAGACAAGGTGGGGGTGCATGTGTGTATGCGAGAGGGAGAGGAGGGGGGAGTTTTGCAGGCCGTGGACGTACGGAGCCAGTCAACGGCGCGGACCGCCATGTCATTGGCGCTGCCGTCCTACGTGGCAGGTACTGCCGCTGCCACCTCCCCCTACCACTCCGTCCCTCCCTCTCCACCTCCTCGCAAGTCGCGCCGCTCCGACCTCCCACTTCTCAACCACAACTACTCTGTCTCTCTCTCCTCTTTTATTGGCTCTTCGCGGTTATTATTTTGGTGCATGCCTTCGCAGTCACCTCGTCCCGCACACGCATCACCCTTTTGCATGGCCGGAGCACCCTTCTACCCGGGTAATAGCCTGCCCCTCTTCTTCTCTCTCTCTCTCTCTCCCCTGACCCCCTCTCATCTCGCAAACACCTTTCTCCCTCTACAGCGCGGCCTTTTATCGCGCGTCTTGAGGTGGTTGACAGGGCGCCGGGCCTCCGGCTGGGTCGTGGGCCCTGCTTCACGTGGCTCCCACGTGTCAGCGTCCACGTGGTGCGTGATCGTATGCGTGCATGCTTAGCCTGGGTTGGCTTTGCTTGAAGGCTTGAAGCCAAAAAAAATGGAGGGAAACAAGGCTGGGTGATGGGATAGCGTCGTGGCTGTGTGGGGAAGACGATGGCGTTGACATTTGGTTTGACCGTCGTGTTTAGCTTGTCTCGTTTTGGTCAATCTTTTATGCCTGCCTACTTGTCTCTCTCTCTCTCTCCCCCTATATTGTTCTTCTTTGCACCTTGGGAGACTGAAGACTAGACTTTCGCAGTGTACGATAGTGTAGCTAGCTGCTTTAGCTAGGCTTCGCTGTGCGTTACACACAGCATTGGAAACCTCAAATGCATCATGCTTATGTGCAAATGTGGTGAAATGACACTTCCTACTTGAATGATAGTAACCAGAAGGCCAGCTTGATATGACCCCTAGCAAGCTGAAGGAATGTGAGAACAAACGAACTAATGAAGTGGGTGTGTGGTCACGGGTATGCTAATGTTGCCATCGCAATTTTAGTTACGCTGAAACTATAGGATCGATGCATTGTTTGAAGTAAAAAGAAAATGTAAAGTCGTTTTCAGTTAGATTGACGCATTGTTCAAGAAGTACAGGGTGCAACTAAATTTTCCCTAATAATGTCAACTTTTTTTTTTGTCTACTCTACTCATCTGAAACCCTAATGGATGGTTACCCTAGATAGTAGATACTGCGCGCCAAACTGGAAATGTGAAAACAATTCTCATTTAGCTAGATTTTACTCCCATATTGGGCCTAAATGAAAAATTGGCAATCAACACGCCTTTACAACAACAAAAAAAAGGATACAAACTAAGTCTTTGAATCATGTAAACCGAAAACAACCATGAGCATTACAGCTTTATAAAGAAGTGAATTTTTTGGCTTGAAATCATAGTTTACATGCATGTCTCTAATTGGCATGTTGGTCAGTACATGCCTATGTCGTTGTAAATGATAGTATTCCGAAGACCAAGTTACTGCGAATTGTGGTAGCTAGAACTTTGAGTTTGGCTGAACCGAAATTGTGAGATCGACTTCCCTCCATACAACTAACGAACTCGATCCAGTGCTGGTAAACTTTCTATTCCACAGAGCTACTACCAACAAGCCTACTACAAACAGTCCTTCCAAATGCGCATTAGGCAAAGTACAGATAATTTCTTGCCGTACAACGAGGTGGCCAGGCACTGCACTAGTAATGCTTTTATGGAGACAAAAGGTCCTCTCCCGTTGTAAATAATAATAATAATAATAAAGGTTCATATTATATCCTTTAACTTCTACGAGAGTCAAAAAAAAACTTAAACTTCAATACTGATCGGTTCGCACTCTCAAACTTTCGATACCAAGTCATCCGACCACCGACCAAAAACTACATGGTTTTTTTACTACGTGGCACCTACCGCCTCACCAACTTTCCCGTACTTGGTGGAGCCCACTGTGCCATCGATGGCTCCATGAGGGAAGAATTGCAGGAGGGAGTCCTCTGTGTTGAAAGGCATGGGCATCGGTGAGTACGACTACAGCACCTCGGCGACGTCGGCGGCGAAGTCAATCGTGCGCCTACGGCGGCCGTGGCGCTGGACCCTCAAGGAGGACGGGGACTTGGCTTCTCGTTGCATTTGTCGTCGGAGTCGGCGGTGGAGGGGTCGCGGGCGTGCTTGTCGTAGGAAGGGCACCAGATGTTGCTGGCAATCTGGTATTGAGGCGGTGGAGGAGACATGGTTTTTTTTTGTTTCATTTCTTGACTTATTCGGCCATGTCAAATCATCTAATGATTAGGATGCCAAGTCAGCTCGAAACCAGGTGGTATCGAGTCGGAGGGTCGAGTAACCTGGTATTGAAAGTTCGAGGGTACAAATCGAACGGTATTGGAGTTCAGGGGGGTTTTGGGCTCTCACGGTAGTTCCAGGGTGTAATATGAGACTTATTCCTTAAAAAATCTCACACTCGGTGGATCGAAAACCGCGGATGGTGATGGTGTCGTCGTGCCGCTGGTTACGAGATGAAGACGGTGCGATGCCACTAGGAGACAACGGTGGTGTGAAGCTGCTGCAAGACGAATAGATGGAGGCCGGAGCTATGAAAGCGTTAAGAAACATTGCAGCGAGCGCAATGAGGCGGCAAGATGGTGTGTGTGATCTGCACCAATGAGTTGGAGGGTCTCATGATTATGGGGGAAGTGTTGAGAAATGATTGAGAGAAAAAAAATGTCTTCTTTATTCTGATCTTGTACATGTATATATACATGAAGAAGGGGTGTCATGAAAGGGTGGCAATAAAGTAAGGGGTGTAAGTTACAAACAATGTTTTGCATATTGGGCATTGTTTCACAACACTCCCCTTGGCCAATGTGTCTTCATATGATCTTCTAATTCATTGTCTTGGAAAAACTCCTCCAAAAACCCTGTAGGGAAAAATATGAGGAGAATCGATAGAATAGATATGCCATGAAAAACTCCTTTAAAACCGAGTGGGAAAATTTAAGGAGAAAAGTTGATATGGCATATATTTGTTCATATCTTCCTAAAACCCCTGTGAGGAAAAGAGATATATTAATAATTATGTTGTCATATTGCCTCATTAAAAACCTTGATGAGAAACTCATAAAGGAAAAGAGTACAATATTTTATCTGAACGGGTTGAGTCTTAGGAGATTTCCCCCCCTGACATCTGCAAATCACGTAGTCTTCGCATACCAATTCCATGAACACATTTTTGGAATGTGAAAGTTGGTAATGACTTGGTAAATAAGTCTGCGAGGTTATCACAAGACTTAGTTTGTAGAATAGTGATTTCCCCACTCTCTTGCAATTCATGTGGGTAAAATAGTTTTGGTGCAATATGTTTTGTGATATTACTCTTTATGTAACCCGTTTGCATTTGAACAACGCAACCAGCATTATCTTCGTAGATAATGGTAGGTGATGAAATAACACCTATATCACATGACTGTTGTATGTGATTAATCATTCTGCGAAGCCATACACATTCACGTGATGCTTCATATCATTGAAGGCATAGGATGAAAATTCAGCAGCATTGTCCATTATAATTGATTGAATTCGATATTCAGGATGATGTGCTCGTAATTAGATGATTTGACCAATTAACTTAGCAAATGCATGGTTTCGTGTGGATAAAAGACACACATGTGACCATCTAGTAGATGCGTCAATGAGAACCATGAAGTACCTGAATAATCCACATAATGGTTGTATAGGACCACATATATCTCCTTGAATGCGTTCAAGGAATTTAAGTGGTTCAGCTCTGATTTTAAGATAAGAGGGTCTTAAAATCAATTTTCCGGCACACAGAAGTGCATACAAAATCGAGGATTCGGAAATTTTGTTTTGAGATATGTATGACCAATAGAATTGCTAATAATTTTCCTCATCATTCCAATGCCTGGGTGGCCAAGGCGATCATGCTATGTTTGGAATGTATTAGTATTTTGGAAAATTACTTTGTACGCTATATGTTGAACGGATTTGATGTATGTATAGTACAATCCGGAGTTTAAAGATGGAATTTTCTCTAGTACTTGTTTGCCATATCCGTTATTTTTGGTTAAGAGTAGATATTCCTCTTTGTTGTCACTTTGGGTTTCAATATGAAAACCATTCTGACGGATATCTCTATAACTAAGTAGGGTACGTGTTGAATCGGGATACAAGAGTGCATCCTCAATTTCCAATTGTGTACCCATAGGGAGAGTGATAGAAGCGCGACCAGAGCCTACTATCGTTGCATCGCGTCCAGCGATTGTTAAAATATTTCCTTTTCTCCTTGTAAGGGTTAGGAAATATTTTGTGTCCCTAAGTATAGAGTTTGTGGTACCTCTATCCACAAGGCATAATTCCTCCTCCATTGGATTGACTCCAAAATCTATATACACAAAGAAAAGAATTTAATGAAATTCCTGAAGTAATATATAGAATACATACCAACTTTATTTTGCAATATCGAATATGTTCGATATATGATTGTAGCATACAAGCTTACAATATAGATGACAACATTATTTATATTACAACATAAAAGTACTTAGAAGCTATGGAACGAGGAGTCTATTTGAGATCTCTAAACATGTCTTGAGAATGAAATTCTTCAAGTGTATCCTCGGTGCACATGAGATCATCCTTCTTTGTAGAGGCACATGTGTCTTTGAGTTCTTGAATGAACTTTTGAGAACATCCGGCTTCTTCATCGTTGGATGTGAGATTGAAGTGTGCTTCAAATCTCTTCTGTTGAGCATTCTTGCCTTGAGCCAAAGACTGGAGGTAGAGGTTCACAAGATGCTTCGGGGTGCGGCATTTCTTGGTAGGATGGTTGTAGCAACCACACTTTTGACAAATCTCCTTTTTGTCAATTTTTTTTACCAAAATTGCCTTTACCTTTTTTGAATCCACTTGATTTTTGCTTCATGTTGCGTTTGTGTTTACCTTTAAAGTTCTTTGAATGGTCTTTTGAACCATTGAACTCATTGTTATTTTGATTAGCATGAACTTCAGGAAGTGGAGCAGCCCCGATGGGACATTCTTGATTATTCTTTAAAAGAAGTTCGAGATGTTTTTCGCTCAAGTAAAGTATGCATAAGATCAAAATAAGTTTGGTAATTTGCAGCACGCCATTGCTGCTGTAGGACCCTGTCAGATGGGAGCATTGTAGAGAGAGTCTTCTCTATTTTATCCGTATCTGTTGGTTCCTTCTCACAAAAACGCAGTTTGGAGTAAATAGTATGAAGGGCATGGTTATAGTCTCCAACTGTTTTGAAATCTTGGAGTCTAAGATGTGCCCATTCATGATTAGCCTCTGGTAAGATAACATCTTTCTGATGTTCATATCTATTTTTGAGGGCTATCCATAAAGTAAGTGGATTCTCCTCATACAGATATTCCGCCTTTAAATCTGGATGTATGTGATTCCGTATTATGTTTAAAACAAAATATTTCACAATATTCGGAGGAATTTGATCTGCGGGAGGATTAAATATCACCCTTTCCAACCCACGTGTGGTGAGGTTGATCTTTAAGTCCATAGCCCATGTAGGGTAATTGGTACCATCGATAGCGAGTGGCTCAAAATTTTTGGTAGCCATTTAAAACCTACATGAAAAGTACACCATAAATAATTAATTTACATGAGGAAAATTAATGTGTATGGTATTGTTGTAATAAAATGCAAAAATATGTGGAAAACAATATGAGTATTGTATTCCAAATGAACATATATACCCAAATTAAATATAACGTGTGGTTATATTTATAATACTGTATAATCACAATATTGGTGGTGAACACCAATTTATTGTATGGCATAGCGTACAAATACATATAGCAAAAAGGGCCATAAATTGTGATATTATGGTATTCATGTTAGTTATAATATTTTGCAAAAAATTCCAAATTATTAAGTATAATGGTACTCATTAAATGGGAATTTTGAATTTTAATTTTGCTAAAGATAGCAAATTTAAATATGGTCGCAATGCGTATTGCAAATAAATTGTAATAAAATAATAATCATATATATGTAAAAATTATATAAATGTGAATGCACATTTATTTAAATATTTACATAATTTTCAGATCCTGTAGGGACTGAAATGCAAATTTATAATAGTACAATTTGACGAGTACAATTATAAATAAGCAGAGGGACTATACTGCAAATTATATAACATGAATTTATTTAAAATAAAAATTCTGCATTTCTTCCCCGGCGCCATGCGTATGCCATCTTGTCATGCTTGGTCAAGGCCGTGTTTCGCTCGGCCATCTTGGCTACGCCGAATGAGCTTCCTCCTTCGATTTATGTGGATGAAAATGCATCCTCTGCGGAGGATGCTTGTATGGGGGTGCAGATCCGAAGACCAGGACGACGGTTAGCCGCTACGGAGGCATGCGCCGGTCGCCGGTAAGGTCCATAGCGTGGGGCTTTTGCCGGTGGGCAAACGCCGTGCGTCGCCCATGGACGATGATGAGCCGGCCGTGAGCCATGACCAGTGGCGATGATGGTGGTGGATGCCTGGCGTGGTGGTGGAGGCTCCTCATGGAGAGGAGCAAGAAGAACATGCAAGTTCTTGTGTAGGGAATTAACTCGAGCGAGGATCTGCAGAAAAGCGCTTTTGTGATTGTTAAAAAGTGTCATTACCTCTTGTTGCTTTCTCTGTTTGCTACTTGTGTGAGAGCAAGGTGCTGATAACGTGTTGAGAAATGATTGAGAGAAAAAAAAGGTCTTCTTTATTCTGATCTTGTACATGTATATATACATGAAGAAGGGGTGGCAATAAAGTAGGAGGTGTTATGAAAGGATGGTAATAAAGTAAGGGGTGTAAGTTACAAATAATATTTTGCACATTGGGCATTGTTTCACAACAGGAAGAATGTTGAAAATCAGTCTTGACCGAGTTTGTTGAGTTGGCACACTAGTTTGTATGTAGCTAGATTGTGTGCGCACTAGTTGTGGAGGCATGCACAGTGTGTAGTAGTGCTGCCAATGGACTCGGCGAGAGTTTGTTAATATGTTGTGTGTATGTATGTTCTGTTAGGTTGCATGTCTTGGCCTGCATGTAGATGCACCCTAATCCTTTATCTAGTAAGTTGGTTAGATGAGTTTGTTAGACATGCATGCAGTCAAGATTCTTTAACTTGAATCAACAATATATATATATATATATATATATACACACTATTTGTATTGGGCATGTAAAAATAATATCATTAGATTAGTTATAAAAAATAATATAATTTTTTTATATTATTTTATGAACATATTTGTATAGAAAATAGTAGTCAATGCTGTACGCTGCAGACCGTGTTGATGTCTAAAAAGTTATATATATTCTTGAATTTGTTTGAGTAAGAAAAAGAGAGAAGGAAAATGTAGTTCGGCAGCGGTGGTGCACGTGTATTCATCTTCTTTCTTCCTCCAGCCCTTATGCGTTCCTGTGTGAGAAATAGAAACAAGTAGAGAGAGGAAAAACCAATAAATGTTTTTTCCATGTGAGTGAGGGCAATCAGCGAGTGATCTCCGAGAGCTAGAACTTGAGTTTGGCTGAACGGGAATTTTGAGATCGACTTGCCTTTCTCCTCCACAGTCCTTCCAAATGCGCAATAGGCAAAGTATAAATAATTTCTCTCCGTAAAAGGAGGTGGCCATGCGCTGCCTAGTAATGCTTTTCAGGAGACAAAAGGTCCACTCCATCGTTAGGAGAAGAAAAAGAACTCACAGTCGGTAGATCGAAAACCCAAAATGAAGGCTTGTTCGGTTGGTCGGTCGGTCACTCGGTTGTGCAACGTCCCCTTTACGCTCCCCATGGATGTGGTGCATGCAATTTCCTTGTCAATTTTACAATAGTTGCTGGTACTAGTACCACTCCTCTTATGGAGTACTAGTACTGTACTTAGCCCCATTAAAAAAAAGGGGGGGCACAACGATCAAGCAAATCCAAGCCCTTTGTTTTATGCAACCAACGATGGAAGAGGGAGCCATTGGAAACTAGTTTGCGATTGACGAGCGCGGTCACAAGCCTTTGTTGCATGCGATTGCCCCCACTGTTTCGAGTCACAACGCAAGTGCCTCGGAATTCCCAAACTAATGCCACCGTGCATGCCTTGGTGACCCCAAAAGCACCCGCAAATCGCAGGTGTTGGCACCCAAACTCGCTTAATCAGCTCTCCCCGGGACCTGCACCGCGCAACTTGCCTCCTCCGCCCACCCTTCTTCTTCTTCTTTTTCGCGCCTGGCAGCACAAAATCCTACCTGAAAACGCTCTGCATTGTTACGCCCGCGCAGACCGAACTAAACTATACTCATGTCAGCGTGTCTCGCTCGCACACACGAGTGCAAGCGCAGCAGTGCTTCCTGTAATCCTGTTGCTGTCATTAGCGCCAGGATTTTAGAAAGGTCTCTCTCTCTCTCTCTCTCTCCATCCACTAGATCTGCAGTGGCGTCGATCATGGGACACGCACCCGAGTAAACAAATCGGCATGCCATTCCGGCCAGCTCCCTGGCCCACATGTCGGGGTCTCAGGCCCAGATCTGCCGTACAAACACACACACACACACGATCTAATCTATCTACACATGCTTCGTGGTGGCATGCATTAGTAGCTAGCAGGAGTATACTAACCGAGGTTAGCACGTACTCCTACGGACATGTTGTGATTTTGTGTGTGCCGGTGGGTCAAAGCACTACGACCGACACGCACCCACACGGCCGGCCGGCTCGGTATCCGTTTAGCCTAGCGTTTGTTGCTGCATGAAACCATGTATCAGCGTGCACTACTACCCTGGCCGTTAAAGCGGCTCGTGCTGTCAGTGTGATGCGGAGCCGTGACCTTACAAGAGCAGTGGCCCACAAGCAAGACTCGCCACGCACAGCACAGATGGCCCACGACGCAGCCTCGCAGTGCACTGAAAAGAAGTCCAACACATGAAATATAGCACAGGTACACACACAACTGGCGGATTGCTAATTTGCTATACGTGCGTGTCCGTCAAATAAATGGAGCACGGATATAGAACGGGTTTGTAAATAGAAAAGTTCAAATATGTTTCGAATTGTATCCCCCAATTTATCTGGACAGTCATGTAAACTATATTTCCTCCTTTCCGTATTATTTGTCCAACTAGTAACATCTGCACACACAAAATCTAAGTAACAATTATGAAGTAGACTATACATACCCTCTTAAATGACGTATTTATACCACTTGACATCTTTCACATCATTAATATAGCTACATATGATGGGAAGTGCAAATAACTACACTGTTCTCTCAATAGCTAATTGTGCTTCCTAAAATTGGACAAGTATAGTAAAACAGAGGGATTATTTCGTAATGAGTTAGTAGCCTCTCATCGACAAATTCTTCTAGAGAGGTACTTAGCTCCCCCTTTTCAGCTTTATCCTTCTAAACATATACCAATATTTAATGAGACGTTTGCAGTTTCCATCTCTACCAATGCTACTTTTAAATGGAAAACTCACTTCCCCCAGTAGTTTTAGACCTCCACAGCCATAATTCCTGTGAATTCTGATAAACAGCCCAGAAAGAACATGCAAATTCCGTGTAAAAAAGGAATGAATATGCAAATTAAATATTAAACAAAATGGGCGCCATAAAATAGATGGCAAAAAGAATGAAAGATGTGACTCAATTCAGATAAGGAGGGAGAGAAGACTTTGGTGAGATCTGACCAACTCATCACAGGCTCTCGAAATTTGCAGTGTTGTTAAGTTGTAATCAATGTGACAAACGAACGCATGGCGAAGAATAGTCCCCTCCCCTAGCGACCTCCAAGTTTCAAAGACCGAAACTTAAACCAAAAGAACACGACTTCACCTGCAGCTACGGTCTCAAAACATCAAATCGCTCCTTTTCTCAAGTCTTTTCTACTCCTATCTTTCCATCTTCACATGACATAAATGAATTACCCCTTCACTTCACCACACTTACTGTGTGAGCAGCAGCTTAGCCACCATCATTGCCTCCACTTCTCGAAGCAAATGCTACGATGATCATCAGCTCGTAGGCTCGCTACCTAGTCAGCGGTGTAGCCTAGGCGTTGTAGCTCCTCGCCGAGGCCCCCGTCGTCGTCGTAGTCGGTTGCCGCGTGCTCCTCGTCTGCGTGGTCAGACGGCGCGTGGGTGGACGTGGTGGTGGACGACGCGCCGTCGCCGGACCACGAGGGCAGGGCCATGAGCTCCTGCGCCAGCGGGTCCACGCTCGCGGCCCGGCTCTTGGGCGGCGACGACGCCCCGGACGCCGACGACGGGACGGGCGAGCGGCCCACCATGGGCACCGGCTCGGTGAGCTGCTTGCCGTCGCGCGGCGGCGAGAACACCACGGGCAGGTACTCGTCGCTGTCGCACGGGAACTTGGAGTTCTTGAAGTGCTCCTTGAGCGCGTCCAAGCCCTGTGCATAGACGCGAGCGTGTGAATTATAAATGGTATCAACACGGCAAATTGGGGCATATATCGGAGAATCAAGAGTAATGGCAGTACTTGCACGCGTGCGTACGTGACTTGGCAAATCTTGCGCGAGTTGAAAACTTCCCACGGCTGCTTGTGGAAGGCCTTGTACAGCCGCACGGCGGCCTCCGGCGAGGTGAGGTTGACGAAGCCGTAGCCCACATTGCACTTGTTGCTGCATGGTATTAAAACTTTGCATATATTAAGCGCAACCAGAATTTTCATTTCACGTTCGAAACACGCCAGAATGATAATGCCAATGTAGTATTAGTAAGAACTTGTTATTACTAGTATATTGTACAATTGATGCTGAGAAGTCCGAAGCTTTGGGAACTAAAATCACATAAGAAATTTTTATTGTGGAGAAGTGAAGCTGCCTTTTGACACCACCAAGGTCCTCTTGTCATTGGGCATTGATAGGTCTTTTTTCAACTTGCTTCATGCAAGAGAAAAGCTGGTAGTGCAAATAAAGTGATTAATTAACCTACATGGCTACATTGTTGTTCATACTTTTACCTCAAAAAAATTTCATGTCAAAAAGGCATTGATGCAACTTTTCACCGCGACTCCATGATCGTCTCTAGTCTCCTTTTGTGTTGCCCATGCTACGGAGGTGCAGGGGCAGTGCAAGAAAGCAAGCCACGGAGATCCTAGAGGCAAGATGTGCAAGAAGGATGACAGGTGAACAGATCCTTTTGATCAGCTCATGCATGCACCAAAAGAATTGATGGCATCAAAACGAGAAGGATCTGGTGTGATCTCCCTTGAACTGCCAATTTCTTATCCATTTGGGCTTAATAAGGCTATGGCACCACAAAGTAGGCGTCCACGAGAGTTATGGGCTCATTTACTCTTTAGCAAAAATAGCCTCTACCCACAGCAAATGGCAAAAAATGTTACACTTGCCGACTGCCGCCGAATGAGAGGCCAACACGTGGCCTACCAGGTGCAACAAGCCCCTGTCATGCATTTGTAGTGCATTGTGCATTTCAGTACTAAATTAGTGTTATTTTTAATAGTCTATTTTTACTATTTCATCGCGAAACATTACCATTTTAGCTAATAACTCTTTCGTACGACTTTTTTAACATCCACATGACATATTTGTAGCAGAATAACAGTACAGTGTAGTACAATACCCACCCAAAGATACCTCGATCCACAAGCTCACGCTACAAGCTAAAACTCAAATCTCCCAACTTTCCGCTTCTCCCCACTTTCTCACCTTGTTCTTCCTTTTTAACAATTTCCTTCGCACCAAATTCCCCCACAAACAGCCAAAAATTTTGAGTTGCGAAGTGTGTGTGCGGCAGTGTTGTTGCATTGGGCACCATAAAATATAAATGTAGCTTATTGGGAACCGACTCACTTGAAATCTATTGGAAGGTAGACGAAATCATAGGACGAGAACGGCTGGCCCTCGCCTTCGCCGTCGTCGCTCCCCGCGATCTGCTCGTTGGAGAGGATGCAGTGGTTGTCCAGCATGTTGAGGAGCAGCTTCTGGCTGCGAGATTAACAGACCAGCTCAAACATCAGCACACGAGGCAATTCTGAGCTTGTAGCACTCATGAAATATTACATTGTTGCAACAATGTGGAAACTAACATAGCGACCTGTACTTGTTCGGTATGTTCCTGACCATCACGGTGGTTCTTGTGTCCTTCCAGGAGGCCGGCTCTATCGTGTCGGCGACGGCGTCGCCGGCCGCCTCGGAACCTTTGAACAAGAAGCGCGCCTCCCACCCGCTCTTCTGGCCTCTCCAATTCGCGCCACGGCCGCTCCCTTTCTGGCCTTGCTTGCCGGATGCTGTCGCGGTTGACGACGACGGCGACGCGGAAGCCGTCGAGGATGTCGCCGACGAAACGTTGTTCTTGCCGACCTTGCCCTTGCGCTCGTGGCTCGTGCTGGCATTGCCGCCCTTGGACTGATCACTGGCGCTAGCCTTTGCAAAACTCCTCCTCAGAAGCACCACTCCTTCCCTCGCCTTGCCGGTACCGGAGGACGACGACGGCGATGCCTGAGGAGGCTGCGCCGGCGCCTGACGCCATGCCACTTGCAGCCTCGGCGGGACCGGGGCCATGGGCTGGTGCGACACGTACGCGCGCCTATGTGCAATTGGTACACGCCAAATTTTAGCCGTCCATTGAATGGATAGGCGAGAAGGGCGGATAAATTGGGCGGCGTGCAAGAATTTACCTGCGGGGGCCGGGGCCGGAAGGGCGCGTGAACTCGATGACGAGGCGGCGGCCGAAGAGGTCCTTGCCGTTGAGCTCGGCGAGCGCGCGCGCGGAGTCGCGCGTGTCGAAGAACTCCACGAACTTGTGGCTCGGCCGCTGCGCCGACTCTCTCACATCCTTCACGTCACCTGCAAACACAAGACGACCAATAGAACTGGTGCGGGAAGCACAAGAAACGAACATTGAAGAATCTGATCAGGATATTAAAAGAAATGGCTGGCTGGCTGGTCGGTGGTGCATACCGAAAGCTTGGAAGGCTTCGCGGAGTTCGGAGAGTGAGAGGCCGGGGAGGGAATTGAGCACGACGAGGGAGCCGCGGTTGGCGCCGTCGTCTGGGAGAGTGGAGGCGGCGGCGAAGTGGGCCCAGACGGCCTGACCCAGGACAAGGCCGCGGCTGTCATCGTGAGGCCAGTCCCATGCTTGGGGCGGTGGCGGGGGAGGCCAGGTTGGGGACGCGGCGGCTGCAGCGTACAGCTGGCCGAGGCGGCTCTGCTGCAGCATGTGTTGCTCGCGCACCCTGGCGACGGCGACCTCGGCAGCGCGGAGATCGAAGAAGTGGACGGTGGCCACGCCCTCGGACGCCAGCGCCGACGCGTCCACCGCGCGCACCGCGCCGAAAGGCGCCATCGCGCGCGCCACCTCGGCCTCTGGCGCGTGCGGCGGTACAAGGCTCAGCACGACCGCGCGGCTCGCCGGACCATCCACCACCGTCGCAGCCGCCGGCACGGAGTACCCCGGCTGCTGCGCCATAGCCGCTGCCCGCGGCGGCGGCGGCGGCATGGACATGCCCATCGGCGATGGGGGCGGCGGCGGCATAACCGGGTACGGCTGCGGGCAGTAGAGCTGGTGCGGAAGCGGCTGGAACGGGTAGGGCGCGCCAACAGCAGGGTAGAACGCCTGAGCTCCGGCGTCCAGAGGGTTCGGGGCGGCTCCCTGCATCCCACCCATGCCACTCCCTCCCGCTTCCTCCATGGCCCAAGCACGTACGTACAGGCCAAACCAAAGAACCCGAAAAGAAGCAAGGGTGACGAAATAAGAAAGATCTATAACTTTCTAGTGGTTCTTGATCATGCCTCCGATCAAGAACTAGGCTAGAATTGTCTTTTAGGGACCCCCACTTCCCTCTCCCGTCTCTCTCCTTAAGTCTTGCTTAGCTGTATACCCTCTGTGTGGAGGAGGGAGAGAGTGGGCAGTACTAGCTGCTGCTAGTAACGAGAGACGAGGGCGGGAGTGGGAGCTCTTTTTATGGTAATGGTCGCGGGAAAAGAAAACAGGTGGGCTTTTATTTGGAACTCTACAGGAATAAAGGGGAGAGAGAAGAACGAGTGGAGAGGAGAGGAGTCGAGGAGGGAGGCGAAGGGCGGTACGGGTGGGAAGAAGAGGGAGGAGCGGTGTTGTGCTGGTGGTCTTGTTGGTAACTCGGATCTTCTGTAACGGCACCGGGTGTTGATCTTGCAGCAGCCATGGGTGATGGGTTGCTCCGTGTAGCTGTACCAGTACATCGGAGTCAACTTCTCTTGTTCCAGAAAAGTTCCAGTTACAGCCTCCGTTCCAGTGGCGTGCGTCTGCGCTCTCATGTTCCGAGCGTGTTTAAGAACGCAAGAATTTCATATAAATCTTTTAATTCGAAGAAGTTCATTCCACCTCTCCATTATCGATATGTGGATAAGTACTCTCCTATATTAAAAAATTAGACATTTAACATCCATAAAACTGTAAAATTAAACAACTTACCCTCGAAATCTGTTTTTAAGGTGGTATTGCACACGTGGCGTCCGATTGACTGGTTTCGCCAGATAGGCCGTTGTGTCAACTAGGTGAGCTGGTGCATACGTCGCCCTTGACGAGGCCGTTGAGAAGGAGGTCACCGACACCGAGTTGTTCTTCCTGTCTCAACAGGGTCCCTTCCGCCGGGAGCTCAATTTATCGGGTTTTGCGTCCGTCCACGGGCATGGGCCCTTCGGTCAAGATAGAGTTGGACCACTCGGGAGTGGAGGCGTCGGTCCACGAGGTGCAGAGCAGCCGCGTGGTGGCGCCACTGGAGGGTGAGAAGTGGCCGCACAAGAACGGGTGGAAGCCGGCGAGCGAGCGCGAGGAGTCCTTGAATCACGTGGAGGCGGGCGATAACGGCGAGAGAAGATGAACCAGCGGTTCTACGCGCTGCGCATCGTGGTGCCGAACGTGTCCAAGATGGACAAGGCGTCGCTGCTCGGTGACACCATCTCCTACATCAACGAGCTCCGCGACAATCTGATGGCGGCAGAGTCAGACAAGGAGACTCTCCATTCCCAGATCGAGGCGCTCAAGGCGCCTGACGCGTGGCCACCGGCGCGATGCCAATAGTGGAGATCGAGTCGAATATCCTGGAGTTGGAGGCAATGATCCGCGTGCAGTGCCACAAGCGCAACCACCCGATAGCAAGTTTGATGGTGACACAATAACCCACCTGGCGAAACCAGGCCGACCAAACGTCACGTGCGCAATACCACCGTACGAAACAGTCTCAGAGGGTAAGTTGTCCAGTTTTGCAATTTTGGGGTGTCAAAGTCCGATTTTTTTAATACAAAGAGTTATTTGTCCACATGTCGATACTTGAGTGGGTAGAATGGACTTCTTCTTTTTAATTATAATATTTAAGAAAAAAAATTATGTTCTAAACGAAGCCTTAGTATTCCATTCGTTTGCCTTTAGGTTAGATTTGTTCGAACGTCGGTCGGTCGAGTCTTCAGACCAGGCCTGAAAAGCCCGGTCTCGAACGGCCAGATCCGATTCTGTCTTGGCTCAAAAAAAATTATTTTTATTTAAAATACTATTTAAATCTTTTATAGAATACAAACTAATATTTAATTCATTTCAAGAATAAAATTATTATTTTTTAAAAAAATCTGCAGGCTTTCAGTCCAGAATTCAAGCCCAAGACCCGCCTGAACCGCCCATAAACTGTTCCGCTTTTGGTACATGTGACATGAGAACAATAATTCATCAGCGTTTTCATCAGCCTTTGTTCGTAGTCCATGGTGCTTGCTTTTTGAGCGTATACGAGGGCATACTTGAAACAAATGGATTAATATCCCTGTTCGATGTGAAAACAATCAACAACAATTTTAAACGTTGGCCAATGGTATACAGAAAATATTAACCATGTAAAAACAACAATACTACAACTGTTACTATTAAAATTATCTTGATAACAATATCCGCAAAGATGCCTAATATTGGACTAAACTCTTGCTTTAATGTTGAGAAGTGGGTCTTAAAAATACATGGTTGAGATACCAGTATTCTTTTCCAACTTGCATTATCTTTAATCTTTACTACATGTTGTTTTGTGAAAAAAAAAATTACTTATTTAATACATTTTTTTTAAAAAAAATTAAAGATGATATCTCTCTAACTTTATTATCAACTCTAAACCTTTTAACCACATCACAATGAGTGGCGTGGTAAATTTACATTATCACGCCACTGATCTTAACGTGGCAAACGAGTGCTATCTCGTCGCCCTCTTGGCTCGGAGAGCTATAATGATAGCTTTAATCACGCCTTGATACGTGGTGTGATAGAGTGTTTTTATTACGTCACGCGTTGTAGCGTAATCAAAAAGTCGGAATTGAAAATAAAATTAGAGAGAATTTATCTTTAAAATATTTTTTAAATAGATTAAATAATAAAAAAAAGGTTAGTTGTTTGTTGACATAAAGGCCAACGAATAATTTGACATAAAGGCCAACGAATAATTTGCTCTAAAGGTAACTTACTACGGATTAATTGTTTGTTCTTTCTAAAATTATCTTGAATTATTATTGTCGTGTTTTATCCAAAAAGGTTCGATTTGATACATGTAATTCTGTCAAAATGCAAGTATTCGGGCACTAATAGAAAAGCCACTATACTCATCGTTTAGTATGGTTCGCATCTAGTACTTCGAAATCTTCGGGTCCGTATGAAATACAAAAATTTAAATCCGAAAAGAACCATACGTTCCAGATGGCGCATCAGAGAAAGCAAAAACTGAAATTGCGCCGATGGCTGCTTGGGATGCGCAGTACCGCAGAAGATCCTGCGCCCCGGCCGGTTGGACGTGGAGGTGGGGCAGGCGGTGCGCCGGCGCGAAAGAGTAGTCGAGACAGTAGCGCTGGGTTTAGACCTGTAGGGCGGGACCCACCGCTGTAATGAAAAAGAAGATGTCCGGTCATGTCGAGGTGTATATTCTGAGTATTTATCCACACTACGTAACCTTATCTCCCCAGCCTGCCACCTGTATTGTCATTCTTCCCTTCCTTTCAGCTCTCAGCCTTTCTCCTCATGCATGATGCATCTAGCCTCCATCTGAACCTGATCGACCAACTATCAATCTTGACATGCATGGATCATGGTGAAGAGATAATACTCGATGATGCCTTCCGATCAGGGCTGGGCTGGGCCGTGTAGCAGAGTGTTTTTTTGTGGTCATTTGAACTCTTTTCGAAATAATTTAGCAAATATAGACCATCACAATAGGTTAATTCATCACCTTTTGCTTAACGAGTGGAATATTGTAGCAGCTGATTGAATAACCAACCCAATCAACTCACTCAGCTCATAAGTGTCCATCGTGATTGTGAAGTCTGTACCATGACCCTTGGCCTTCTGCACAAGGACATTGCCATGGTAGCCATCCACTTGGTATTTTACTATGCACTAAGTTGGGTTTGATATGTGCACCTGGTACACACGATTGATGAACACAAGATATCTCTGTTATTGCTTGTTGTACTGCCACCTTATTCGAGAAATACTACCCAATTAATAGGGTATCATCGTCAAACCTCCACTAGGACTCATGGTCCTGTGGTAATACAAGTAATCGCATTGCAAGTTCATCCATCCTTGATGACACGTACGCCTTCTTCGTTGATAGAATTCCACTCACACGAGCAGCACCCCCTACACTCTTAGGCATGTCATCCTCGCTATCATACGATCCTGAGTCGGCCTCCTCATCAGACAACTCATCTGAGTGGTTTGGTAGGAACCTATGGTAGTTAATTCGGGCCGACCACCATTCTCTTGCCACCTCATTTTGTACAATAATTCTCGACGAGTCTTCCACCAGAGTCTTCATCCAAATCAACACATCCTGTGCACCCATCACCACCCACTGCCTGCACTTCTTTGCTCCCACTAGCACCAGCCTCATCAATGTTTGACGACACCCTTTTCTGTGAAATGAACATACACCATCGATCTCCCGTATATCTCCACCTCAAGATTCCTCGCAATCTTCATTTACTGGCCACATGCAACGCTGCCCTTCACCTTGTGTAACTCTCATATGCTCTGCGTAAAACACAAGCAGTTATTGCATGTTGGGCGTTACCTACGACCAAAACAACTCACTACACTTCATATCCATATTCACAACAATTCACAAATTTTTACTACCTACGAAATAAACTTGTTATCCATGTTTCTAACGAATAACATTTTTTTTATACATACTCAATAAACTTGTTATCCATCGTTCCAAATAAGTAGCATATTTTTTTTCTACATAGTCAATAAACTTGCTATCCACATTCCCAGTATTTACTAGTTTTTTTTAACATATGCAATACAACATTATTTATACACAATACATGCTAAACATATTATTAGTAAACAATCACATAAATAATTAGCACTATTTAATGTATATTTTCCTACATCGCCAAAAGAAATAAACTTTGCTAATCCTTACCTAATCATCGGCTAATTAACAAACTAGTAAAATAATGATGACTATTTTCCTAACCACGATCGTAAAAAAATGGCATAACCATCAACAACCATTTTTAAGCAACCATAACATTACCAAATAGCTAATCAAACATTAATCACAGAATTTACATACAACATGCATGGAAAAAATTTTACCTCTTCTCGAAGATCTTTACTTGATATACAACTTATAAATCTCGTCCTAAATACTCTAAAATAAGCTCCAAAAACTGGTTTTATCACTTCCCCCTCACCCCCCCCCTCTCTCGATCTATGTCTCTTCGTGCTGAAGCAATGAGCACGGTCAGCGAGAAAGGCACGGGGGCACCGGTTAAATGGGGATCATGAGAGCTACCTCTAGTAGAAGCCCAGTGGACCAAGTGCGCGGTAGCCCACATGTAGTTGTTCCGGATAGTGGCAGCCACAACCAGCGGCATTTGAGAACACGTGATATTTGACTAACTTACTACAATGTCATTTTAGTACTTTTGGACACGGGTCAACTATATTATTTGCTAAATCGTTTAAAAAAAAAGTTATGATGAGAAAAACTCTCACGCGGTAGTAGGGCTTGCAGCTTGGCTTGGGCCACACAGTACGTGTTGTGTTGTTGGCTAGCTTCTCCCATCGTTCATTCCTCAGGAACATATTAGTACTAGACCTGTACTTTGTCAAGATTTTTGCCCACACTTTTGGTAGACGGATTAAACACAAGTCGCAGGGTTGGCACGTGGACTCGGGAGGAAACAGCTCGGCGCAGTGCGGGAGCGATGCGCGCTCACGCTGTCGTGCTTGGCGTTCGGTCGCGCTCTCCTCGCTGACACGCTCTCACATGCATGTGCCTTGTTAATTTTTTTTTTTCGCTTCAGATGTGAGGAGCAGAGCCAGTGGGGGCGAGCATGCATGCACGTATCGTTTAGTCTCGTGTAGCCGTGTATGTCGCATGGACGATCCGAAATAGGGAAAATTTGCTCTCACGGCCAGTAGCTGCCTATAGATTCGTGGGCAGCGCACACTGGTTTGTCGTGTAAAAGAAAGCCTAATCAGTTGGGCTTAGCCCAATGCACAGTGCAGATGCCAGAGCGTGCAGAATCGCATATAACTCCCGACTCATTTCAGCAGCCTGTGATGATTTAATTGTTGTCAACTACAGCAGCCCGCACAAAACTCATTTCATTCCACGACATTCTACGTGCGTCGTGTGCATGCTGTATTGCTGAGTGATATATACCGACGCCCCTGCTAGCCAGCTGCCTAGCTGGGCTACGTACTTTGGCAATTATCTGAAAAAGCATCGGCTATGGCTGGATTTTTCTTTACTCCTATGCTATGCTATGCTATGCTATGCTAGTAGTGCCATGGCCCGTGGAGCTGCGTGTGTGTATCGATCTGATGTTACTGTGCCGTCCGGCGCACAGTGCCACAGTACTAACAGGGTACGTACGGTACCATCCCCGGGGCGCGCGGCTACAGCCATACGCTGCAGCATCAGTTCAGTTCAGTTCAGTTCAGATCGGAGAGGAAATAGTGTAGAAAAAGTTAACCGAAAAGCCGGCCGGGCACCAATAGTTTCATTCATGTGGTGATCCCAATCGATCCCGTCCGACTCCGAGCGCGAGCGATCAGGCAGGCTCCTCGGCCAGTCCCCCGTGCCAGTTCGCTTTGTCGGCACTCGGCACCCGTCATCGCTGCAAATCATTATCAGTCGCCGCCTCCTCCGATCCTCTTGTGGCGAAACGTCTCGGCTTCCCTCCATCGCGGCCCTCGACCCACCCGGCTCAGTGGCCAATCAATACATCTTCGTCACTGCGCGCCTTCGGGTGAGTGGCTCCAGTGTTCCACAGCACTACAAATCATAGGGTGGTACGAAATTGAGAGTGCCAGATTACATCGGCCACAGATAATTCTGGGCGTTGGATATTGATAAGAGATCGTCGTTGTTTGTCGGAATTAGTTTTTCAGCGTTCGCCAAAGCTCCACCTTTAAGGGTTCTAGTGAGCCACTCTTATGGTACCCCTCTGGTGGGAGGTCGCTGATGGCAGGGGTGGCAGGGGTGCCGTCAGCCACAAGCACAGAGAGATCGACGATCGATGGCGAGACGATGCCATGGCAAGGTATCAAGTCAGGTTTTGACGTGGGACGGCAGTTCATGGAGGGTAGGATGTCGAGGCGGTAGAGACGGAGACGGGCGGCATCACTTTTGACGATGAGGGAGGGCTCAACGACGACGGTGGCACACCGACACGGAAGAGGAAGATACAATCAGCCGCTACTCATACTAGAAACGATGTTGAGTTGAGCTCGAGCGAGCCTAGGTTCATCTTTGAGCTCACCACAAAGTGTTGATGCGGTCAATGCGCGTACTCTGGTAACCGCAAGCGCGCACGTGTCGATTTTAACCTTTTTTTATTGAGTATTTATAAAGTTATCGAATACAGGAACACATAAAACTACGACTAAGGCTATAGACAATTACACACAAATAAGAATAACAAAATTAATTGAAGCAAACAACTATGAACAAAGATGATTCTAGGGTTTCTCTTACTTAGAGCAAATCTTTCCCTGTGTTGAATTTACTAGCAAGTAAATCAACAAATGTATCAATGAATTGGTACTTAAAATATGATTGCTCTCACCATACGACGCAATACCACACTTTTCACCGGTTCACATGTCACGTGATAAGGCAACTCGTAGCGTAGCATGCACCGTACTATTTACTATAGATATGCCAAATAAACTCAGGCACCATGCCTCGATCTATGACCAAAAAGTTCGATGTACATGACAAACTTAATGAAAGCAATAACAAATAGATTAATCAAAGTATTAAGTACCATATCATAAATAGATCTAGAGTCGATTACATTGCAAGATCCCCCAAACTCGGAGGAAGAATAGAGATCTACTCACTCCTGGTTCAATAATACATCATGGAATTTGCGGAGGAAGAAGTTGTCGTCGTCGTTGTCCTATCGAAGGAGGTCGGTAGGGTGGTGCGCTGCTCGGCTCTCCAGATGCGCTCCACAACTCTTCCTCTTCCTCTCGGTGGAAACCCTAGTTTTTTCTTCAATCGTCGTCCCCCAGGGGGGGTCTTGGGGCCCTTTTACATGCATCGAGGAGGTTTGGGCGGCAAGGAATAGGAGGTATCATTGTCTGCGTTGTTCGGCATTGTCTGCGTTGTTCGGCACAGTCCTTGTGTCGCCCGACTCATGCCTTGCGCCGCCTAGCTCATGGCTTGCACACGCAGGCTCACGGGTGTTCGACAGGTGGGCCTAGCATCCTTTCTCTTGTACATGCTCGGTCTCTTGATTAACAGACTCTCCAATTTTTGGGATAAGATCTTTCAAAAATACATGGTTTTTATCTCCTTTATCCATCTCTATTGAAAGCTTCCTGAATCTATCTCTTCTATGCATATTTTATGCATTTCCTTGCAATGAACACTAAATGCAAACATTCTTGTTTTTGGTTAGGGTTAGTCGCAAAACAACATTATTATCTCAATAATCCGAAGATGACATTCCCATTTGTGAAGATGGTCTATGTTCCAAGTATTGGATAGACTCTTTCATCCTCCATAACAAGTCGAATAGAACCAGGTTGGGTTATAGAAACTACGGTAAAATGACATTCTCATTTGGGAGATAATTTATTCAAATTAGTATGATTCTAAATTCGTCTGATAACCAAATCATCCACATTAAATGTTCATGGTTGTACTCTTTTATTGTAGTAATGACACAACCCTTGTAGATAGGCTGTCGACCTGATAAGTGTCCGGTCTCATTTTTGTTCAAAAAGTTTGACATCATCTTCATGCTGCTCGAATTGATTGGCTTCATCATAATGATTGACTCGTGTAGCACCCAAATGGATTTCATTAGGTAATACAACTTCTGCTATTAGACTAATTGAAATGGTGTTTCACCTATAGCCCTACTGGTCATAGAATGTAGAACCCAATGTATTGACTAGAGTTCGTCTACCCAAGTCCTCGATCATACTTTGTGTCTATCAAAGACTGTTTTATTCATGCCTTGCATGATTTGATTGTTAGCACGCTCAACTACTCCATTGCTTTGTGGATGAGCGACACAAGCAAAACAAATCTTTGTACGTATTTCATCACAATAATCTTCAAACAGACAACTAACAAAATGTGACCCATTATCAATAATAAGTCGATTGGGTACACCAAAACGAATCACTACATTTTTCATAAATAAATCTTTGGTTGTTAATGCAATAATTGTAGTTCCAAGTTCGGATTCAATGCATTTAGTAAATGTATCAATGACCACAAATAGAAATTTGTACCCATTAGTTGTCCTAGGTAAATGTCCAACTATACCAATTCCCCATGTCGAAAATGACCATGACCATGACAATGGAGTTGTTTGCAATTGATTTACTTGTTGGTGTACTTATCGAGCATAAAATTGACATTACTCACAAGTCTTTACAAGATACATTACGTCTTGTAGTGTAGTGAGCCAATAATAACCTTGTTAGAAAGTTTTTTCGACCAGTGTTCTATATGAAGCATATGCTCCACATAAGACCCCATGTATTTCATTAAGTAATTTTTTTACCATCAACCTAATATACAACGATTATAACACCATGTGCTCCTTTTTTTTGTACAGGTCGTTGTCCTCCAGTTCATGCATTCTTGTCTTTCGAATTAACACGTATTTCTCATGTGCATCCTCATGCATTGTCCCATACACTAGATAGTTCTTCAATGGTTGAACCCAATCTGCGTCATATTCGATTATGGCGACCTTTGAAGTGGTTTAGATAAATATTCTAGGAAAACACCTGTTGGAACATGTGATCGTGATGTGCCCAATTTTTACCATTGGTCCGCTAAAGTATTATCTTTTTGCGGTATGCATTGGACTTTGAAACTATTAAGGTTTTTTTTCTCCAATTTTCTCACCTCATCCAGATAGTGAACCATTGTCTCATTGGACACCAAGGGATTTAGCTACTCAGAGTCCGGCTAGAAGACCTTAATTCCTACTTCACCATATTATTTGCAGGAGGAAAATGTATTTGGATTACGTACTGTAACGGGTCGTTTTGTGGTGTTACTAGTACTATACTAGCCCCCGAGCCTTTAAGTTCTCAAGAGCCATAGAAATATAATGTCCAGTGGTCGTCTAGGCTAGACTCCATCCGTTCTTGTGGTTCAGAATTAGTCCATTTGGCGATAAAATCTGCCCAAGCCTAAGAGTTAATTGTCATTCGAGCGACAAAATGGATATCAAATTATCCAAGTTCTATTGTCCATTTAGCAATACGACTAGTTACTTCTCAAGGCAATGGACGATGGTACTGTAATCTTATGTGAGTGAAAATAATGTCTTAGCTTACAAGAAATAATCAATAGAGGGTAAAGTAGCTTTTGTACTTGGGGTAGGGTTCCTTTGGTCCATATTATACTTCGCTTATATAGTAAACATGTCGTTGTACCTTATCTCATTATGCGAAGTACTGTGCTGACCACATTAGGTGTAGCGGCTAAATATACCAACAAAGGTTCACCTGGGTAGGGTTAGACCAATACGGGTGGGGTTGCTAAATAAGTCTTAACGTCCTCAAAGGCTTTATTTGCCTCATCCGATCAGGGAAATCTATTATGATTTTGAATCACCTTAAAGAAGGGAAATCCATGTTCACTTGATCGAGAAATAAAGCGACTAATTGCTTCCATTCGACCAATTAAGCCTTGAACCTCCTTCACTGTTGAATACTTTGATCTTTTCAGGATTAATTTTAATACCTTGAGAACAAGCAAGGAAAACAAGTAACCTGTCAAAAATATATCAAAAGTACAGTTTTATGTATTCAACTTGATCCCATTGTTATTCAAAATATTAAAGGTTTTTGCCATGTAAGACATATGATTAGAGCTTTTTGTACTCTTTACAATGATATCGTCTACATATGCTTACAGCTTACACTCTATTCGGTCAGCAAAGGTCTTTTGCATAAGTCGCTGGTACGTAGCTGTAATATTTTTCAGCCTAAACGACATCTTGACGTGGCAGTAGATGCCGAAAGGGGTGACAAAGGAAGTCATCTCTTCATCTTATCATGCCATGCTTATTTCAATGTAGCCCGAGTAAGCATCCAAAAAACTCATCAATTCGCATCTCGGAGTTGAGTCGAATAGTTGGTCTATGTGGGGTAAAAAGAAATCGTCCTTAGGATGGATAATATTTAAATGAGTAAAGTCAACGCGTATGCACCACTTACCATTGATTTTCTTGACCATGATTGGATTCACAAGCCAATCTGGGTGGTCGACTCCGCGAAAGAAGTCAGTGTCTAAGAGCTTGTCCAACCTTTCCGAATGGCTTCTTGCCGATCAGCAGCGAATCGTCATAGCTTCTGCTTCGTTGATCGGCAAGGATGCAAGAACATCACGACGACAATCTCCGGCATGACGGTGCCCTCCTTCTAGCGCCAACTGTCGATGATCGAGACCTAGGGTTCCTTATCGTGCTTACAGAGAAATAAAATATGAGAACACGATCGAAACATAGACCTTTATTGCCGTGGACACAGTGAGAGTTTTTTTTTGCAAGAATGCAACGAGAACAAGATTGTGTTACAAGGTACACGAGCTACTCTATTTATATTTATCTAACATGTGGATGTTAATGCTGCTAAAGGCGCCTTTTGTCTTCAAACACGTGCTTTCGTTGAGTCTTGAACCATTGGGTCTCTTAGCCAACTATTATAAGCTGCCGATACGCCAATAACCGGTCTCACGTTAGTCGTGTGGGAAACTATCATGTCCTCCAACTAGTTTTCCTTGTCGGGGTGGTCCAAACCGTATGACTGGTCACATAGTATCTATGATTGGTCGTATCATGACTCAAACTAATACATGGCCAGTTTGGTCGTAATAAAAGGGGATTATGCCTCTTTTAATAGTAGTTGTATGTATATAATCGTTATAAAGTAGACCCTTAGTATGTGGGCCTACTTTCATAGATAATTTGACCTTTGACCAAAAATGTTGACATGGTCAAGAATCCTCGTCATATTTCAGCTGTCGCAAGGAAAAAAAAATGTATGTTTCATAATCTCAAAGTACACGCGTGCCCTTCAAGGGCACAAAAAAACCATACACCCACTAAAAAAGCTAGCTACTCCCTCTGGTCATAAAAGAGTGACGTCCTAGAATGCGTGTAGTCAAACTCTAATTTTGACAAAATAATATTATTTAAAACATTTGGTTTTCGTATATTAAAATGATATTAGTGAATTTGTCGTTAAAATATTATCATAATATTGCATTTTACAATTATTTTCTAATATAAAATAAGAGAATTTAGTGGTCAAATAAGCATCTTGTTGAGTTTGAAAAACAAAAAATATCACCCTTTCACGACTAGAGGAGTATTAGTCTTTGGCTAAATTGCGCATTTTTGGAACGAAACAACAAAACTACCACCTAAAAATGAAATGACAACCCTACCGCATGGTTTTGTCACAGAAAGCCACGTGCTGTGATCCTAGTTAGTGACACATAGCCTTGCACGACAAAAACACACCACCGTAGGAGTGCTATTTTTTTGTCATTTCGTTCGCGGTGATTCTAGTTTTGTTATTTTGTTTAAAAAGATGATAAATGAGAAAAAAAAACTCCGTACCCACACAACCACACCCACACGCCCACAATGTCCCATCGCTCCATTGCCCATTTAAATTCACTCGTGACGCCATGCAACGGCCCAACGAACAAACCCCCCTCCCTGTGTGGCCGGCCACTAGATACGTACGCACGCACAAACCCATACGGTTCGACCAGCATATCAAATAGTGTGCAGCAGCACGTAGTACATGTTGCCACACGCTCGCTCAGTCGTTGGGGTGGACATCGAGTAGGTACTTGTCTTACCAAGTTTTCCCCGAAATTGATATAGTTTGATTTAATATTATTTATTTATAGTTTAGAAGTATTTTAGAACCGAGCTAACGAGCCAAACCGAGCTGTAGCGAAATCCAATTTCATTCGAAATTGACACATTTCAATGTTTAACCAATTAACGAGTGTAATTAAAATAATTTTGAACGGAGCCAAGAAGTCCCACTAGCGATATTTTTCCCATCCCACCCCATTTCACCAAAACGACACCGGCCTCCTAATACGCCTCCTGTGGCAAATATATGTTTCTTGAATGTGTCGCACAAATCGCTATAGTACGTACGTGCTGGCCCGGTCCGGTCGGGGACGCAACGCAACGCGAGCACATAAGCGATCGAAACATTGCCCTGCTTTTATTTATGTTCACGTACGTACTATACCGAGCTATGTGTGATGAAATTTTGGCTGTTTTGGCGCATTTTTGCCATGTATTTTCAAGAGTGACCGTCTTTGGAATTGTTTTGCAAATATGCCCCTCTGCCGCAGAGCCACCGTGTGGCAGGCCCTCCCGCCCACCATGTGCACTCCTGCCGCATGACCACCTTGTGGTGGTGGCCCGCCGCCGCCACGGCCCTCCTCTCCCTCCCCTCCCGCACGCATGGCCCTCCCCTCCCACTACGCACCCGTCCGGTTCTGCAGAGAAACAAAAAACCGCTCGGTGGCCACCTTTCTTACCGCTCGTCCTCCCTCCTCCGCAGATTTGCCGCCTCGTCCGGAATTCCCGGCTCCAATGCCGGAATTCCCATCTCCAATGCTTCCGGAATTCCCGGCGCCAATGCCACGGCTCCTCTTTCACTTGGCTTTAAATACCGATCTCTTGCAGCCACTCTTTGCTCATATCAATTGTGTTTCGATTCTCATTCTTGCGCTCGTCGCTGAGAACTCAGAGAACGCAACATAATTAGTTTTGTTTGAGAGATTAAGTATTTGCTTGCTTCTCGTTGCTCATCGTTTAGCCTTTTTGATTGCTTTCCCTTGAAGGACAGGTAATTTGTCTGATGTTTTTGTCATTATTGCCGTAGTCGTAGTTAATCAGTATTTGTCATCTAGTCGTAATTAGTTAGTTTAGTGGTAATTAATATGTTGTAATTAGTTAGTTTAGTGGTAATTAATAAATCATAATTAGATAGTTTACTAGTAATTAATTTGTTTAGTGGTAATCAATTAGTTGTAATTAGTTTAGTAGTCATTATTACGACATATTAAATTAGTGGAAAATGAAGTATTGATGATTTAATTAGTGGTAATTAATCAGTCATAATTAGTTAGTTTAGAGGTAATTTCGGTCATAATTAGTAAGTTTAGTGGTGATTAATTAGTCGTAATTAGTAAGTTTAGTGATAATTAATTAGTCCTAATTAGTTTAATGGTTTTTTGTCCAACATATAAAATTAGTGGAAATGAACTACTCTTAATTTATTTAGTGGTAATTAATCAGTCGTAATTAGTTCAGTAGCAATTAGTTAGGCATAACTCATTTAGTGCAAATTAGTTAGTCGTAAATAATTAAGTGATAATGAACTTCTGGTTTAATAGTGGTAAGCACGGTAGTAATGAATTACCAATATTTTATGATTTTTTGGTAATTAATTAATTATTCATTTTTAATTACACACATGTCATCCATCACATGCGTGCAATTCATATTTAATTACAGATATGTACCGCGGATGGGGTTGTTGTGGCTTTAGGTCAATTCGAATATGCAAGACTTGTTAGTATTTTTATGGCGATGGTCTCGTACAAGCCAGACCCGATAGGTTGGACCTTTTGAGATGCCAGTACTAGGTGGATCGGGCAGAGGCCCTCGATGCGATGACTATTCACGAGCTTCGAAGCTGCATCCGAAGGGAGTTCGTCATGGAGGCAGTCACGAAGAAACTTGTGATCGAGGGGATAACCTGCATGAATGATGTGTTGGAACTCATCAAGGTGTATGGAAGCGTAGCTAGAGCCAGTACATGCAGATTGCCTCCCAGCCCGAGGCGGCCATTTACGGGCAGCCGATGGTGTATGTGAATTTTCTACATAGGGAGTTGGGAAACCTTGATGATGCTTGGGCCTCTACATGCGGGCAAGCGCAACCCGAGCCTGAAGACAGTAGCATGGAATGCGTTGTCTCAGAGGGAAGACTCGCATAATTTTGTGCCACAAGTATCTACCCGGTGAGCCTATGGTGGTCGGCTCGCATTGACTGCCACAAGTATCTACCCGGTGAGCCTCTCGGGTCGGAGTCCGACAAGGACGCCGAAGTTGGTTTGGATGGTAGCGACGAGATCACACCAAGCCGGAGGTCCAACCAGGGGGATTGTGTCATCGGAGGTGCCTTACATAGCATTGAGACTTGAGGATATCGCTGTGCGTTCTCTCATACTACCGCAAGAAGAAGACTCCTAGTGGGGGTTTGTTACCGACACCCTCTTAGTTGGGCAGCGCTTCCCTAGCAAAGCGGTCGTGCAGCAAGCTGTAGCACGGTACGCCTTGTCCATTAGCTGTGTGTACCGGGTGCCCCGGTCCAACCCAGAAAAGTACACAGTGTGTGCATACTAGAAGGCTTCCCTAGCAAGGTCAATGCTCACCAAGCAAAGATCTTTGGCTCGGTCTTCACGGTCAAGGCGCTGATCGACCACACTTGCGAGCTTAGCGAGCCCCAGCGACAACATCAAAATGTGACTTTCGCATATGTTGCAAACCTCATCGGGCACCTAGTTGCGGTGGATGTGTCCGTCTCCCCCAAGATGTTGATGTCGAGGTTGCCAATCAGGTTGGTTATCCAATCAGCTACAATAAAGTCCAACGAGCCAAGCAAAAGGTCATTGAGTCCATGTACAGGACATACGAAGAGGCGTACAACCTTGTACCGAGATTGCTTGACCAAATTGCCGAATCAAACCCCAAAACGTACAAAAACAAGATTGACCGTGAAGATGCTGAGGGAGAGCCGAATTGTTTTATATTGGATTGGGTGTTCTGTGCTTTCGCCCAGGCCCTCGGGGGCTTCAACTTCTGTTGTCCCGTACTAACGATGGATGACACTTTTCTCACAGAGAAGTATAAGGACACCGTTCTCACCGCGGTGGTGGCCGACGCGAATGACCAGCTTCTCCCGGTGGCACTTGCCATTGTGGAGAGCGAGAACACATCCAGCTGGCTGTGATTCCTGGCGAATGTAAAGAGGGTGGTGGTGGGAGACCGGCACAACATATACCTAATCACAGACCACAATGTTGGGTTGTTAGCGGCCATCAACACTATGTAGCATGGGACGGATCCTCCTTACCGGTGGAACGACATGCAATCCAAGTGGTGCATGAGGCACCTTGCATATAACTTGTTCACGTGGTTCGGCAGTCATATAGTTATGAAGATGTTCAAGGCATCGTGTTTGCAGAACTAGAGACAAAAGTTTGAGTCCATCTGGAGAGGCCTCGAACATCGGACTACAAGGCATACAAGGGAGTTCACTTCAGACGTACTGGAAGGAGAGCAAGCCAGCAGTGCCATATGTTTTTCCGAGTAGATTCATGGCCACGCTCTTGAATTAGAGAAATAGTCCTTTCCTATGACACATACGGTGCGAGGTATGGGATTATAACGACCAATATGTTCGAAGTGTACAACAGCATCCTCAAAGGTGTGCGGCGCCTCCCTATCATCGTGATCGTCGAGGAGACATGGACTCGCATTGTTGGTTATTTCATCAATAGAGCCACCACATCCAAGCGACAGATGGCGGAAGCTAAGTAGTGGTCCGAGAACATGCAGAGGCACATGGGCCAAAAGATGGAGAAGACCCAAATGCACGACATCCGGTGTTCGATGGCTTTAGGAGGAAGTATGAGATCAGTTTTGGTAGAAATACGTCAACAGTCATGCCAGGGGGAAAAGAAACAGGCATGCACCCTGGGTGATGTGGCGATATGCACCTGCAACAAGCCAAAGCTCCTGCACAAACCATGCTCGCATGTGTACAAGGCTTGTGCGCAAATGAGGCAGATGTCTACACCATACATCTTAGAGTACTATGACATGCATCATCTCAGAGGCAGATGTAAGCCACCGACTGAAAGTAATGGGTGGAGACATAAATACGTAACTTGGAAAACGTTCTATATTCTGATCTCGAAACCGCGTCAAATGAAATGCGGGAGGTCCAGAGTCATTAGATCTCATAGTAGCTATGGGTAAAGTGGTACAAGCCTACGCAGTGCTAAACAAAATCATGAATTCATAGCTGTCTCCCGGATTGGATGCTACGATAATCCTCTGGGGTTTATCTTCTTACCGGGTAACAAGTAGTCTTTTCAGAAGTAAAATTGCAACCTAAATCTTGATGATTATTTTCATAGCAAGAGAAGAGGTAGGAATATGATAAGGACAAGAGGTAAAGTCATCATGTGCATTTTGTTATTACATGATTGCTGAGTACACTAGTACTCACTCTTGCTATCTCTTCCCTTTCTTAGATCCTAGTCCGGTCGGGAGTTATCCCGAGTGGGATGAAGGATTCGCAGGTACCAATGAGGCCATTAGTGACGAGGGCGTTGGCTATGAGGAGCAGGGCGAGGTGGGCGTCCTATTCGACTTGTGGAACAAGTAGACTGCTGGAGGGACCTAACAGGCAAGCGTGGGAATGTATTCCCCCTTTGTAATTAAATAATTATATTCAGAACCTTAGCCTCGTGTGGCTACTGTTGTAATAAAGAATAATTTCTATCTTATTGTTCTGCTGTGCTTATTGTTCTTGTGTGCTAACTCTGGTAAAGACTTACTATTCATTAGAGCAGTGTTCTACTGAGTAAACGGATAGTAATCCGTATACCTAAGTGTGATTACCATTGGGGTAATGACATGGGGCGCCACATATTTAGTAATATCAAGACGGTTCTTGTTCAGAACTGTCTGTGATACTTCACATAAGGTTTTCAACATGAACCGTCTGTGATATTATATCTTCACAAATGGTTTTTAACATAGCCAGTAACACGGACTGTGGTTAAACCAAAACCGTTTGTGATTGTATTTAATACTGACGATACTGTTAAGTTGTCTGTGATGAGGCATTCGGTACTAACCTTTTTGTAGTAGTGTTGGCACATTACCACACTTCGAGTTAGACAAATTTGACCGAGTTATATGTTTGTTTAATTCGTAGTTGCACCTCTATCAAGATTTCTTTTCTATCACCCAGGTCGCAGGGGCGGAACCAGGTGGGGTGCCGGGTATGCACCGGCACCACCAAAAATTGGAAAAACAGTAGGGCATTCATTCAGTAATTAGTTCACCAGACATCAGTAATCAGTTCTTCACTCACACTCAGTCACTCTTGACTCTTCAGAGTTCAGACTTAAGTCATCAATGAATCAGTATTCAGTGGGCAGTGGGCTATGTTTCTCATGAAAGCCCAGCCAACCAGCCCACCAAGCCACATCCGAAGGTCCAAGACTCCAAACCCATATGCCACAGCCAGCCGAATACACCACAACACAGTCCACAGAGGCACAGACCTCCAATCATCTCCTCCCCAACCCTAATATCTCTTCAGTCCCCTCCTCCCCAATTCACCAACGCAAGGAGCCGAGGACTAGCGAGGAAGCGACTAGGGAGGTAAAAAGTAGGCGGCGCGGAGCGGGCGGCCGGGAGCAAGCAGCCGGTGGCGCGACGCGGAGGGTGGAAGCGTGGCGTGCGAGAAGGTGCCAGTGGCCGGCGGTGCGAGGCTGAGGCGAGAGCGGGTCGGCAGCAGCGCGGCGCCGTGGCACGGCGCGGGACTCGAGAGCTGGGACGCCAGGGACGCAGGAGCTTGAAATACGCTAGTGCTCCGTGCTTGGGTGCTGCCGTGCTGGTGGTTTGGTGAATCAGGTGAGTTGCTTTGAGCTGTGTCTGTGGCTGTGAGTTGCTTTCTGACTTTCTGTTACTCTGTATATAAGTATGTTGGTTGAAGACTAAGACAGAGTTTCGGAGTACTGAGTGTCTCGAGTAGTGCCTGTAGTGGTTGTTGTCTTGATAGAGTTATAGATCATATGGTCTGCCTTCTCACTGTCACTGTCTCAGTGATTTTTTTTACAATATGTCAATCAGTCAATGTAGATTGTAGAGATATGAAGAGGAATAGAGACATCTTTTTTTCGTGATGGAGAAGTCAAGGCAACTAATATTTCATCCGTTTCATCACCGTCAACGGTATGAGTATTTTCCGCTATAAGTCTTGTGAAGAACAAGTTGAGAAATAGTATGGGTGATTAATTTTGAACGATTGTTTAGTCACATTTATTGAGAGAATTTTTCTTGAAGGTTAATGAAGATAATGTAATGAAACGTTTTTAAGGCATGAAAATGCTTAAAATAGTAAGACCTTATTCGAATTATTTGCATTGTATTTTGATAAATTTGAAACCTATGTTTTCAATTTATAATGTTATAAAATCATTATACAAATTATAAAATTATAAGTGCAAAATGTACACATTTATCATCTAATTTCTAACTCCACTACTGCTTCTAGTCATGCATCTAATAGCTGTCTCTTTCCCGAGAACTAAGCCCTCGAGAACAAAACCCCAAACAATCCCTTCACCTCTGCTCGCTTAACACTTGCGTACATACACATGCAGTGATCAGACATGCACAGAGAGGCAGATAAAGCGAGGACGTTTTGAGTGTAATGTTGAGAGAGAGAGAGAGAGAGAGAGGTTTGTGATTGGTCTTGGAGAGGATGCATGGGAGCGAGGGTTTGACCGGGAGTGAGTGGAGCTAGCTCTAGCTAGGCCATGTGCGTGTGTGCGTGCGTGCATGCTGCCAACCTGCCATGCTTCGATCGAGTTGCCGTTGTTTTTAGATGGCCTGGTGCATCATGCATCTCAGTGATCTCACTGCGTTGCTCGTGTTTTAACCAGTGGGCAACTTGAAGCATGCAGGTGTCCAGCATATATACAATTGATATAATACAAGGCATGGTTCCAAATGTTGAGACTCCTGGTTCTACCTGGTTTTGGTTTTTGAGCTTGCTTCTGAGTTCTGCAGGTCTCGGCGCGACACGTGATGGATTCTCAGTGGTCATGTATCTTCCACCAAAAAGGACAGGGAATATATAGCTCCTGGAAGAACATAACTACTCTTATAGGGTATGTAGTTTGACGTGTCGATCGTCAAACCAAAGCAACTTTTTAGGCCCGGAGGGTGTTTGGATGCGGACCCTCCTTTCTCCTTTTGAAGTTTTAAGGATTTCTAAAGGGTTTGAATCAAAATCTCTATCCAATGGCAAAAAAATACCGAACCGCACAATATTGTGCTCGTCGGCGTTTTCGAATTGGAAAGATACGTGTTAAACTTCCTACCTTTTACTTTTAAGTGAGTTTTTGTTGAACCGAAATGACAATTACAAGAGTGTGTGAATAGGAGTATGATATATATTTTTTCATTTTGATTGGATTCAACATGTTTTTCATTCCAATAACTATAAAAGCTATGAATATCAAAGTACAAGCATAGCGGAAGATTTGTATTGAATCCAATCGAAACTCCGAAGCAAAAATACTAAAAACATCAAAAACTCAATTCACAATGAGTTGGGCGGTCAGACCTCTCAATATGGGCGAATGACCTCTCCAAGAGGGCGGTATGACATCCAGCACGATGAACAGTAAATCAATCCAAAAACAAAATCACAAATAGGTCTAATTTTTGATCCACGACTTTAAACTTCACGAAACTTGGAACACACATTCTCTAGGATGTCAAGAACCTATTCCAATCAAGGATCGCGAAGATCTTTGCCAAAATTCTAACCTTTTTTTTGTTTGAGTGAAAGTAGCTCCAAAACTGAATTAAAACCAAAATATGATCCAAAAATTTACTCGTGGGTTAATGATGATCAAGATGATCCTAGATGTATTCCAAAAGTCACAACAAGCAAGATCTAGACCAGAAACCAAAGGAAAACAGAAGGATCAAAGAAAACCCAAAAATCACAAAATATAGAGAAAAACAAGAAGGGGATCATTTTGAGGAATCTTGATTGGATTGATTTGAGATAGATGTTGGTTTACAGTTACTCCATCATAGAGGACGAATACTTCACATTTGAGCACACAATCAATACAACTATCTAAAACCCTAACCTCTCTACCACCTCTCCCTAAACACAAACTGGGGTTGCTTCGAATGCAAAGGATGTGAGGTGTACAACCAGCACCCTCTCCTATTTATAGTGGAGGCTAGCTTCTAGAAGGATATTCCTGATGGACAGCCGTTAAGCCCACACACAAACCGGTTTAACTCACACACGTATTTCAAAATGTTGTCTTCATCTTTTCTTGACCTAAACCACTTCTTCCTACGCCGTCTTGCGCCGCGATTTAGCCAAAAGCCATCAAGACGATATTTTTGTGAAGTTACAAAAATACCCCTTCTCGATCCTTCTTCAAGGACCGAGTCCAAACTTCATGAAGCAATCCCATGCTTCGTCACGTGTAGGTTTATCAACGACACTCATCATGTCGGCAAGTCTCTCCCATCCGGCTCTCACCGAAACCACCATGGCACTTGCACCGACCCTCGCGCCGCTTGATGCAACCCGTCGCACTGAACTCTCGTTCAGTTATCTTTGTCCATTTTGCGCCATGCTTGAGTCCATTGACTTCACCCAGCATCATCGATCGTTCTGAATCTCAGCTCTCCAAGCTTAGTCCCGATCATCCTCGCCGTTGACTGTCGTTGACCTCTAAGCCTCCTGCACAATAATAGACAAATAAATCGATTCGGGAACAAGTTCTTCACAACTTGATCCACGTTAGTCAAAACATGCATCATGCAACACATATACACTGAAACCCATAAACTTGACCTAAACTACAAACATCGTCGCCAAGATGGCCGACGAACAAGTCAAAACCGGTCAGATCGCCACCCATGGCCGGTCTGACCGCCCTCTGGTTGGTCTGACCGCCCAGTAGGGGACTTAACCAAATTTCCTTCTTGAAAATCCGAGGCCTCTCTGGAAATTTCAAACGAATAGAACTTTTGACTCGAAACTCCAAAAATTATGAGACTAACTGTAGGACAATCCCCTTTCTTGCTTACACCCTCAATTTTTGCCACAACTCCAAATTCAAAGACACTTAATGGCCGGTCAGACCACCGCCCATAGCCGGTCATTGATCGCCACTTTTAACCCAAGGCTGGCCGGTCTCGATCACGCTCTGGCGGCCTAACCGCCAATGACTCGACAAAGACTGAACTTTGCCGAAAACGCGTGATTCGACAACCCTCAACGCCAATGCCAATTGTAATATCATCATAAGATCATGAGCATATCCCCATGATATCCACAGTTTTTGATATTTTTTAGAATATACAAAGAGTATTATTTGGGCTAAACCCATCAACTCCAACAGAAAGTACATGATACACTACTTCCCCACTGCTGTGAGTGTCATGATGTGTTAAAAGAATGTAAGTGTTTGTCTAAAATTTTTGAGAAGTTTTGCATAAAACAATACAATTTATGTATGATAGTTGTCAAACTTATGTGTCCAGAGGACATATTTTTTCGTAGCCTCCCGCGCCACACTCCCTTGGGCATGTTTGATTTGTAGCACTATTACACAAAGTGACATCACAGACGGATCTAAGCCATCATCGCAGACTATTTCTGAATCGTCTGATTTTATCTGTATGTGATAACAGACGGTTATCACATGTGTTTTTTAGCCGTTTGTGATAAGTAATAACACAGACGGTTTTTGGTCGAAGCTGTCTATGAACGCCTACTATCACAGACGAGTTTGTAGATGAAATTGTATGTGATAGCTGATGTATCACAGACAGTTTGCCCTAAGGAACTGTATGTGATATTCTTTTGTATTGCCAAATCTTTTTTATTGGCCAGCCTCAGGAAATGCTAGTCGTACCCTCTGAAACAAGCAGAAACACAAAAGTGAATTTATACATCAAATTCACATTCATTTCAGAAACAAACACATTTATTTCACAAATCAATTAACTAAAATGAACTAAAATTAACCATTCATGAACAAATATACACATGTATCATTAAATTCAATCTTATCTCAATCAAGTTCAATCTACATTGTGGAACTCCCCATCTGGCTTTATGGCCTCACACAACAAGAAGTACACATACTGTCCTCGAATGGATTTGAGCTCGACCTGTTCCAATGCGCGCAGTTGTAGCGATGGTCGTGTAACATCCCAAATACGGATTTGGGTTTCAAATGTAAGAAAATGCAAAGAAATTAAAACTTTTCTTGCATCTTGAAACACCTGGTCATTTTTGTAATTCTTTTAAAAGAATTATGGAAGATCAAATTCAAATCCTCATTCGACTCTAATAAAAAACCTCCTTGTCATAGATCTCGTGCCAAACCCTTGGAGATGTTTCTCCTGAGTTCTAGGGAGGCTTGGCAACACCTCTGAATTATCTCATGATTTTTAGAAATCATTTGGTAATTCTTGGAGGCAAGTCAAAGCTTGGTCAAACCATAGCTTTCACCTTCTGGAATTTCTGGAGCGAAATTCAGTGTATGAAAACCTCTGGAAATTTTATGGGAAGTTCCTCCTGCTGTCAGCAATCTCCAGTTAAAATTTCGTAGATTTTGGAGTTCGTTTGCTACCTCAAATAATTCCTCTAAAATCAGATGTTAGGATTCAAACCCTAACCGGTTTGCACTATTCCGTAGGTTCGAATCGGACTCGGGCTCGAGCCACTTGACTCGGTCCAGTCCGCTAACTGTGCCAACTCGGTCGTTCGGGCGCTAGGGTCGTGAGCCGTTGGATCGACATCGAACGGTCTTCGACCAGCCGAACGATGGGATCGTTGCAATCCGCTCGATCTAGCCCAGCCGTTCGATTCCAATCCGACGACCAACGAGTCGTCTCCTTCCTCTGTCCGCGCGCGCGTGAGCTCTGCCATGGCGTGCGCAGAGGAGAAAAGCAGTGACGTGCAGTCCACTCTATGTCTACCTTTAAACGGCTAGCTCTGCGCGCATTAAATGCCCGTCGCGCTCATCCCTCAGAGGGCCATGACTCAACTGCTCCCATCGCTCTCAAGTGCTCTCATGGCGTTGTTGACCGACCGAAAACCGCCGCTGCTCTCGCCATTGCTCTATTTAAACTCCTTTGTGCTTCACCCTTAGCTTCCTTTAGCATTTTCGCAACTCCAGCTAGCACTCACCAGCTTGCTTGAGCTGCAGTTGTAGGACCGTAAAGGCGACTAGGGGGGGTGAATCGGCGCTTTCTCAACTTTCTCGCCTAAATCAAATTCAACACGAACTTTACTCCTTTAGCTATGGAAGCTAAGAAGATCAGTAAGCGCACAGTGGAAGCCTTGTGCTGAATTCGATAACCCCGCTCAACAACACGACACAAAAGTGGAGACCTAATCTCAAGGGGCTGATTCGAGCACAGCGGTCGGACCGGCTAGCAAGGGCGGTCGGACCGACGCTCAACGAATGATCGGACAAGAACTAATCGGCGGTCGGACGGTGGACATCGGTTCGACCGGCAAAGACTAGCGGTCGAAACACGGCGGTCGGATCGCCGTTATAAGACCGGTCGACGGTGCACCCAAGATCTTGAAAAATCAAGCCCAAATCCAAAACGAAATTTGATCCAACTTTTGATTCAACCAATGAAACTTGACTAAATTTCGAGCACACCTCCCTAATGATATTGGAGACCTATTTCTAGCGACGATCCTTCAGATCCACTTCGCAGAGTCGATCTCTCAAGGATTTAACAAAGAAGTGCACAAACCCTAGAAATATGAAAAACTTTGATTCAAGACTTGCTTGTGGGGGTTGATGGTCTAGATGATTCTAGGAGTATTCCCACACATCAAAGCAAGACACAAAGGGTTAAAAGACCAAGCTTAAACACTTGAATCAAGGAAGCACCAAAATCATCCAAATGAGAGAAGAACACAAAAGGGAGACAAATGATCTCTCAAGCAAGCATCACAAGATTGATTGATCTCACAAGATGCTTACAAAGCCACTCCCTCAAGGAGGACAAGAGCTCACCAAGGAGCAACCACAATCTCCCCTCTCTTCCTCTCCAAACCCTAACCCTAGAAAAGGCTAAGGAAAAACCAAATGAAGCTTCTAGGAGGTTTTACATCTCCCCCCTTCTATTTATAGGAGAGGCCTAGGGTTTCACTTTTGGGACCCACTCACACATGGGACCCACACACAACATCTGTTGAAGCAACCGCCTGCTTCACCACGTGTAGGTTGATCAGCGGTTCTCATTACGTCGCCAAGCCTCTCTTGTCCGAATCCCATCGGAACCTCTCGGAGACTCGCACTGATATCCGCACCACCTGATCCAACCAGCTGTACCGAACTACCGTTCGATCCATCTTGCCCATTCTGCTTCATGCTTGAGTCACACGACCTCACCCGGTATCCATGATCGTTCTGGACCTCAGCTCTCCAAGCGTAGTCCCGATCCATCTCACCGTTGACGTCGTTGACCTGCAAGCCACCTGCACAGCAATAGACAAACAAACTGTTTCCGGGAACAAGTTCTTCACAACTTGACCCACGTTAGTTCCGCAATGCAATATACATCAATTAAGCAATTAACTCCATACAAAAACCTCAATCAAAACACATCAATGCAAACTTGGCTCACCTCCAAGAAATCGGCGGTCTGACCACCCCACAAAGCCGGTCCGACCGATTTCGGGCCGGTCCGACCGATCCCACAACGGCGGTCGGACCGCCCGAAAGGACTTAGCCAAATTTCCAGCTTGAAAATCCGAAACCTTCTGGAATTTTCAACTCAATAGAACTTTTGACTGGGAGCTCCAAAAATGATGTGACCACATCCAGGAGACTCCCCTCACTTGCCTACACAACCTATTTTTGGATTAGCCCCAAAATCCAATTTTAGGTCAGGCCGGTCCGACCGGCACCCACGGCCGGTCTGACCTCTCCACGGGCGGTCTGACCGCCCCACACCACCGGTCAGACCGCCTGTGGTCTGACAGACTGAAGCAAACCCCGAAAACGCAAGATTGTGCAAAACAACAAAGCCATTGCCAATTGACTCATCATCCTGAGATCGTGCACATATCCTCACGATATCCACAGCAGTCCCTCGCAATCTCCTCGACCGCCATTGTTGTGTGTGGAGCTTACGGTGGAGGCGGTGCAGCGGGGGGTTTTCTTCTTCAAGTCCTTGCCCCTCTGCTCCCCCTTTACTCTTTGGAGCTTAACTCTCACTCGGTTTGGTTCTCTCTGTGCCCAGGTCGCTGTGGCCTAGCGAGAACCTTACCACCGCCGCTTGATACTGTCGCGGAGCACTCCGTGGGTCTCGGTCGTTCTTTCTCTGTAAGTTCGTATTGCCCTGTAGGAGCTTAGGTGTGTTTTCATTTTTCTTTTGGGTATTGTTCGTTCGGGAGTCCTCCCGAGCCATACCTACTCGGCCGCACTCCGTGGTCGTACCACCGTAGCAGCCATACTCCGACCAGTACTGGCCGCCGGTCGAACCATTCAACTTTTAGACACCCATCCCTGCCCTTGGCTGGCGCCGCTGTGGTCGGAGAAGCCGCCGAGCCACTGGCGAAGCGTGCGGGAGGCGCTGCCTCATGGTCGGACTGCCGACCAGTTACCAAAGCTTAGTCGTAAGTTCTTCTACGACTAGTACCCAGTCGTAAGTTCTATTACGGCTTGTACCTAGTCGTAAGTTCTCTTACGACCCTTAACTGGTCGTAAGTTCCTCTACGACTTGAACTTAGTCATAAGACTTGCTACGACTACGTTATAGTCGTAGGTTTTTCTACGACCACTACCTGGTCGTAAGACCTTCTTTTGGTCGTATCTCTAGCATTAAGAATCCAAATCAATTGGTTCTTGTTGCTAAATCCTTTATAAATCAGTATCTTGCTACTGTAAAATTTTCAAAATTTTAGAGAAAGTTTGCTGTTGAGTCTTTGCATTTTATTCGTTCTTATTGGTTGCTTTTCGCCTTCTCGTTAGGATCCGAAGAGCACATTGACAATACTGTTGATCCTCAGCAGTATCTTGACCCGCAGCAAACAGGCAAGCAGTTTGATCATGTTCATCCCATTATTTTTCAAGTCTACTATATTGCTTTCAACTCGTATGTATGCATTGCTATTTTGTTGTTAAATTATGGTTAGAATCCTATAGTTGCATGATCTGTAGGACTTGTTTATCCTCTACTACCATAAGCTTAGGTTATTGGCTGTGGTCGGAGTTCGATGGATGGACTCTGGTCGCTTAGTAGCTCTCGATTTGAAATTGCTTAGAGATGCTTAGTTTCGGTAGTACTGGGCGATTATCGACTGTAGTCGATGATCTTGATCACATTACGTATTATGTCACTACGACCAGCACTTGTGCTTTGTTATTTTGTAAAGTCAAAATCTGAAAATGGAAAACTGAGTTGGACTTGGGCAAGTGGTCGGATGGTGGGTTATTGGGTTATGGTTGTCTTGCCTAAGTCAACAAGGACCGAACATCTTGTTACACTAAACCAAGCATTTTTGCGTGCTAACCACGCGAGAGGGATATGGGACCTCTCTTGACTTAGTACTTTGGCGTGGGTTATCTCCGAGTCGCAGGAGGGGGTTGTGTGTGTTGTGTGAAACATGATATGTGGTCGTGTTCTTGTGTTGGGTGTGCGGTGGTGGAGATTAGGGTAGGCTCTCCGCCTCGAGGAGCGTCGTAGTTGTCCGAGGCTTTACAGGGAAGGGTAGTTGACCGAGGCTTTACGATGACTCGACACAACGTATGGGTTTCTATCCATACGGGCGGCTCGTGAATAATTCACAATATTGGAAACGTCTCAGAAGACTTAGCCGTCTTGGCATACCTTGAAGTGTGCTTAATAGCTTGGCAAAAAGGCGGTCCAGCGTGTGGGTGCAGTGGTACACCCTGCAGGATAAAACTATTCGAATAGCCTCGCCCTAGGTTATGGACACGCTTGGGGAGGTCTTCCAAGAGTTAGACTACAACCTTTTAAGCTAAAATTTGACATGGGTGGTATGAATGGGTAATTCATGCTATTGTTGTGGTGACTAAGGGTTTAGTCACTTCCAGGATTGTTGTTGTCCTTTATCTACTGTTATATTGTTGTCTTTTGCGGTTATTTGAACATTAAAAACTGATTTGTTAACTTGCTTTTAAATGTACTACATTATTGCAAATAAAGATTGCTTTGTGCTGAAAATGAAACATACAGCCTCCACTTGAACAAGCTTGCATGTAGCATATGTACAGGTCTGTTACTCTACACGTAAGTCTTGCGAGTACATTCAAAGTACTCACCCGGCTTTGCTTTGGGCTCTTTGTTGTTGGGAGGAAGGTGAGCCCCAAGGGCCTCACTTCTGTGAAATGTGCTGTGGATTCGACGACTAGCTTGGCAGTCCGGTCAGTTGCCTTGCGGGTTAAGGGCACACTGGTCGGCTCTTTTGTTTTTAGCTATCTTATGGCACTTTTGCTTCCGCTGTTAAATTTCCTTATGTATATGTCTTTTGGCCGGTCGGCCCTCTTTTGTAATAACTATCTTCTGTTTATGTTATCTTCTGAATTGTTGTTTTTGCTTCGGTTCTATGTGAATGAATGGAATTGATGTATGAACTTTGTAAAGAGGTGTGTATACTGCATTTCTGGGAAGTATACATGTCTCGAGTCTCGGATTATCTGATTTGTGATGCTAGGGCCGAATGGATGGTTAAGCATTACAAGCCCGATAAACCGGGGTCTCACAGGTCGCAACCTGAGGATCATTGGTCATCGCGGAACTTTAAATATAAGTATGCGATGTTCAACAATTTAAAACTATACTAGATTCGCCCCTGCCCACCAGGCCACCATCCAATTTCCCAAAAACCTAAAAGGGAAATGCTTTTGCTTAAGAACAATTTTACAAAAACTTAAAAGGGAAATGCTTTTGCTTAAGAATATTGACACAATGTGATGCATTTATATTTTAATAATTTTACATTACCATATGAGACTGGTAATTCTAGCAAGTACACTTCACAATTCATGATTTCTGAAACAAACTGTTCATACTGCACTATTTTCTTTTGCCATAAATTTTTCATTGTATGTGCTGTTAAGAATGCAACATTAACCTGTCACATGATTTTAGTTATTATATGCTACTAAAAGTCTAGAACTGCAATTGTATTCTCCACAAAAATTTTATACCCACATTAAGCTTAACTGCAGTATTCAAAGCAATACTACAAAATAAGGTTATAGCTACTAAGAATCCTAAAGAGCATATATAGAAAAGTAGAATTCTCACCATGAAGTAATGTAGAAAGGATCCCCTTAGGCATGAAATCGAACACTAGCAGCTTCTCCCCCTTTGGCCCTAAGTAGTATGCCCTCAATACCAGCGGATTCGGATACCGGATCTTGCCGTGCATCGCCGCCTCGACCTCGAACTCCTTCTGGCCCTTGGTGATATCTTCCCTCATCCTCTTCATAGCCACCAAACTCTCGTCTTCCAGCGTCGCCTTGTACACCGTCCCGTACGTGCTCTTCCCCATGATCTCTGCAGTCGCGCACAACAAGTCGTCGGCCGTGAACTCTATTGGCCAATCGAAATGCACTAGCTTGCCACCCACATCAGAGCCGGACTCCAACTTGACCGCCTCCAAAGAACTAGAGGTATCAACAATTAATTTTCACACTCACAAGCATCAAGCTTTACATGGTTGAAACCCTAGCAATCCATCAATTTCGTAATTTTAGATCCAAGCATCGAGCATGAAAGGGGAGGGTATCAGATGGGGGATTTCACCGGCAATGAAGGAGAGGTGGCGGCAGCGTCACCGTTGTGTCACGATGGTGACACTGCACAAGACAAGAGTGCCTTCTGCAGCGAACTGTGGTGTCACAACCGGAGGCGGAGGAGCTCACAGCGGTAGTTGGCGTCGTCGAGGGGACGGTGCGCTTTGATCGGTTTGGGGGAGGCGGTGAAATCGATCTGGATTAGATGGGCAAAGTACCGTAGAGTCCGAATATAAATAAAGTTGGACACCACATATGGTTCTAAAGTAGATCCGTCTGTGATAAATACACATCATAAACGGTTCCAATATACAATCGTCTGTGATAATATACATGACAGAATGTTCTAAACTAGAACCGCATGTGATAAAAACAGAACTACTTTTCCCGAAGAGAAAAAGGAACATCAACCGTCTTCATGAAGAACAATTCCTGAAGAGACAGTGACGCTTTGATTTTCTAACGATTTATTGGGAATGATTCTGTTGGACTTCCGTTTAACTTTGCCACAAGTCGATAGTCTATAAATAACCATCAGAAGGGCAGAACTTACGCATATACTTTCCGTCTTTCCTACTTCTACATCGTTTTAAAGTTCTTATCTCCAAATTAGTCCTTGGAGATTTCCTCTACAGGTAAGATCGTGGAAAAGATACATTCCACAGAACAAATTTACTTTTCGACCACCGTGGAAAAGACGGAATCCATGGATCATGACTACAAGATGGTCGAAAAGTCAATTTAGTCTATGGATGGAAGTCTTCAAGAAATTGGTAGAAGAAAAAATGCTGAAAATATGTTTTAACTATGATTATTACTGCTGAAATTATGTCTGTATATTTGGTAAAACTGTTAATTTTATGACAACTAGTTCAACACCTGTGCAAATAATTTAGCGTACTCATGCCTAATTCTACAGTCGTCGTTGCAGAAGATGACGTAGTCGCCCCACCCTTCCGTCACACCATAACTAGTGCTTGTACACCGGTGGTCGTCCTCCGGTAGCGCCAAGAACCGGCCATGCGGCCCGACCATCTTCTTCCATGTCGCCTCCCGGACCGCGTTCGTAGCGAGCCCTCGACACCGTCTGCACTCCCGGTTGGTCCTCTTGGTCGTCTCGCACCCGCTGATGGCCAGCTCGCCCTCAACCTGGCTGATTTAGTGCTTCCCAACGTCACGCGCCTCGTTGGTCATGTAGAATAGGAGACCGAGCACGTAGGACGCGGCCTTGTGGCCGACGACGGCCGCCTGGTCAAGATACACGAGGCCACGCTGCATGTCCTGGTACACGAAGACTTACGTTAGGCTGACGATGAAGCAGGCCGCCGGGTTGCTGGCGTTGGTCAGGTGGTTGACGACGGCGAGGTAGCGCTCGTTGTTCCGTCACTTCATCACCTTCTGCTGCTCAAGCGCCATACGCCTCCCCACGGCGCGCTCCTTGAACGCCTTGTACATGGCATTGCATCTCCAATATACGTACACAAGTCATGACGTTAGAATCTTAATACAAGAAGTACTCTATAAGAGAAAATTAAGCACGTGCAAAATTAAGACAAAATTAAGGGTGTTGTTGCTAGTGAGATTAGTGACATGTTTCTACAAAAAAATAATATAAAAACAGTAACATGTATGCATGCATGGATTGGTTGCCGCCACAAATAGTAGTACATATTTTTATAGGTATATAAATACATACGTGGCTCGTAGGCTGCAGAGGTCAGCCATGGTCTGAGAAGAGCTCGCGGCCACGAGGCCGACGATATGGACGACGACATTGTGAGGAGGAGCGACGGCGATCACCGACCTCCTCGCCATGGTCCTTGTCGTTATGCTCCGCGTGCTCACCATGACACACGATGGTACTATAGCTAGCGGCGTACGTATTCAATACTGTGCGTGCTCACCATGGCGCATGATGATCAATCTTATAAAAACAAGGAGTAATATCGGCGCACGAGACGAAGAGACACATCGTAACGTCGACGCGCGAGAGAAGAGGCACATCACGCAGGAACCGAAGCATTGAACATATCACAGACACTTTCAACCACAAACCGCCTGCGATGTTTAATAATACCACAGACGGTTCTTGTTCAAAACCGTCGATGATACTTCATAAACGGTTTTCAACATGAACCGTCTGTGATATTTTGTGAGAACCCAAAAAAAGAAATCTAAATTAAGCGATGCTAACCGGAATTAGCAGTAACAGAAATGGGGGTAATTAAAAACAGAGCGTAATCACTGTAATGAACATAAAAATGCACATTGATCACCTTCATTAGCATAAGTCATAGTACATAATTACACTCCCAGGATTCCTTAACTACAACTGGATATTTATCACCAAGGAACATCTTGAATTACAATATGAATTCTATTCAAGCCAAATTAGAAACATTAGTACAAACTCAGAAGTACTACGAGAATTAATTGCAACAAATTAAAACATATATGTTACAACCCAGAGTAAAATTTCAAAACCATAATAAATGTCTTGCATTGCATATCGCCGAAGCCCTCCTTGTATCTTTGTCCATTGATCGCCAGCTTACCAAATCTTTTCCCTCAGCCATCCCAAAACATGCACACAACCACTCCACGCAAGTACCAATTCATCGGTAGCATCGGAAGAAAGTAAAGTGAGGATAGAAAGAGAAGATTGGCGTCAGATTCACGAAGGTCACTGAGGCTTCCCGACCACCCTAAGGTAGTAGCATCATCTCACCTTCCGTGAGTTTTATCACCCGACAATGTTAAAACCCGATACCCATGTTTTATTGACTTACCTCCATCCGCAGAAATATCCGAAAACAGTCTTAAAGCCCAGTTTTGGACCAAAGGTCCTTAAGCCCACAATAGTATAAACATCCTTTGGACTGGAGGTCCATTAGCATTACCCAACCCAACAGTAGAATGTTAGAGCCAGAGGGATAAGAGCCAGCCAGCCCCTCCTAAGTTCATCGCCCAGTCATGACACCTTCACCAATCCATCCAAAATATTAAGCACAGGAGGCCAACCCAATGCCAGTCAGATGCCACCCCACGGCTAGCCATCATAAGTTCATCCCTCCTTGGTCACAACACCCGCAAATCACCATTTCTTCACAAGCTAGCTGAAGCCCCTTCCTTCACAAGGAAGTAGACCAAAGTCAAGATCACCAGAGAAGCCACTGCTCCCCCTCTTGTCATCAACAAAGAACCACCCACACCAGTAAACCCAAGCCAACACCCTCACCACCACAAGGGGCCACTGGTGGAGAAGAGCAGGGAGGTAGGGAAGACAACCGGAAGCAAGGATGACATCTACGACAACTTCAAACCAACATTCGACAACAAACCGACAGCGTGGACCATCAGCACGAAGGAAGAACCAACCGAACCATCGCCATCAACCATTTGCCCTTGCCATTTCTAAATCGAACCCGACAAAGGTTACCCACTTTTGTGGCCATCCCCATCCTTGGCCTAAGAACCCACTGTAATATCACTAGCTCTGGCATCACAGAGCAATGGGATGCAGGTAGAGAGAGAGGGAACATAGGGGATCACCTTACCTCGGTACCCACCATAGTCTTGCCATAGCTTCGCCTCAGCATTCCACATCCAGTACCCCCACCATGGGTGAGCCTCAAGCCACAAGCCTCACAAATGCCTAAGCCATCGCTCAGCCCACATCAGAAAAGTGAAATGAAAATTAAACAAAAAAAGAATTACGGAGGTGGGGAGAATAAAGGGGGAACTGGAGTTGTAGAGAGAGGAGAGCAGCTCGGGCAGAGCCGTGGGCCGGTCGAGCCGCAGGTGGCCGAACAAGTGGGTGCGGGCTAGCAGCGTAGGTGAGCCCAGGAGGTCGGTGGCGTAGCCGAGCGACCAGTGGAGCGACACGGGTGCATGCCGAGGCGCGGAGGAGGAGAGGCACATAGGCGAGCGGCTGGCTGGAGGCTGGGCCGCGGGCGAGCTAGGAGATCAGTGGCGACGCTGGCAACCAGGGAGCCGAGTCAGGCACGGGGGAGAGGAAGCGCCAGGGGAGATTGGGAGAGGAGAGGAAGGAGTAAAGGAGGATGGGGAAAAGAGAAGGCACTAGGGAGCTGAGTCGGCCGAAAGGAGGAGATAAGGGAGCTAAGGGGATAAGAGAAGGGATAGGGAAATAGAAATGATATAATAAAAAATAAGTAAAAAGAGGAGAAAAATGAAATAAAAAGGTGGAAATGAAGTAAAATAAAGGGAAAATTAAAATAACTTTAGACAAGAAATAAAAGTGTACCTTTGGTAGGGAAATTGTACTAATCAATTAGTAGTATTAATAATCCCAGTAGGAGTATTTGTCGGTGTACTTTATTAGTTGAACCAGAATAAATATTTAAACTATAGGTTACACCGGTAGACTTTTCGTTAGAAAATAAAAACGGAGAGCACGCAAAATGAATTGAAATTGTTATAAAACTCGTGAATCGTGGGTAGGACCCCATAAATTCAGTGTGAAGTCTGCCATGATAGACATAAGTTAAGAATAGTAGATTAATTAAAATAATAAACCTGATAAAGTTTATTCCCCTCACAAACCCTAATTTTGATTAACCAGTGGTCTCAAAGCCGTAGACTGTAGAATAGATGTGGTTGGGGAGTGCTAACATATCGGGGATCCGCAAAATATTATTAAATTAAAATATGCTAACTAAAATAACCAACTGACCCATATGCTTATACTAGCACCAAAAGCAACTAAGTATTTATCTACGTATTATGTACGTCTGTCATATAATTGTAGAGGCCGATTCGACGTTGGCAGGATTCGTCGATACGGTGTACCTTGACGCCACTTTTTACTACAACGGCGAATGCAAGCTTACTTTTGAGCATAAATATAGTTATATTAAATGTACACCTTGTATTGTTGTATCATATCTGTATTTCATCGAAAACTATGTTTCAAAATCAAATCGATTAAAGAATGCAAGAAGAAAAGATTAGAAGAAAGTAAGAGCCGTACAACTGGAGGAGAGCCGTTGTACTGGAAGAAAATTAATAAGGTTGGTAAAAGGGACCCTGGGCAAGGAAAGAGAAGAGGCAAGAGGCGGGATCTTTTTACATATGGTTATAATATAAGGACAAACAAAACTCTTACTTAGATAAGGAGTTGTAATTAAGAGCCAACAATTTTACCATTTTCTACGGGTGGAAAAGGTTACCTTGTTACGCAATTACGTACTCCACAGAGGGTAGGATAGTAACGTACGATGGAGTGTTGGAAACTAGAGAGAAAGCCGACCCAACCAACATTTCTGGAACTCGGTGGAGGTAAGACACCGACTGAAAGTAATGGGTGGAGACATAAATACGTAACATGGAAAACATTCTATATTATGATCTCGAAGCCGCGTCAAATGAAATGCGGGGGCCCAGAGTCATTATAGCTCAGAGTAGCTATGGGTAAAGTGGTACAAGCCTGCGCAGTGCTAAACAAAATCACGAATTCATACCTGTCTCCCGGATTGGATGATGCGATAATCCTTTGGGGGCTTATCTTCTTACCGGGTAACAAGTAGTCTTTTCAGAAGTAAAATAGCAAACTAAATCTTGATGATTATTTTCATAGCAAGAGAAGATGTAGGAATATGATAAGTACAAGAGGTAAAGTCATCAGGTGCATTTTGTTATTACATGCTTGCTGAGTACACTAGTGCTCACTCTTGCTATCTCTTCCCTTTCTTAGATCCTAGTCCGGCCGGGAGTTATCCTGAGTGGGATGAAGGATTCGCAGGTACCAATGGGGCCATTAGTGACGAGGGTGTTGGTTATGTTGGAAATATGACCTAGATGCAATCATAAAGATGATTATATTTCAATATGTTCATAACATTGGATAATATGTTATCTTGTTCATAGAATAATATCAATAATATTTATTATCAAGTATGTGACTTGATTGTGGAACTCGATATTTCTGTGATGATTATTCTTAAACGTTCCCTGGTCGGAAACATACGAGAACACATATGAATAGACTAGCATATGTATTGGTTGATGACTCTGTTTCATAAGTCATGGATATGGAGATATCAAACCAATAATGTGGACACATGTTACATAACATGGTGTTGGAAAAGACCCACCTTGAGACACTACTGAGATTGTTATCATTCTATGTATCATTAGTTGGTCTCAATCAATGATGACGTATAATCCTTAGACCTGAGTTCAGCATGGTTTCCTACATATGTGGTAGCACTCTTAGGGGTTGCCAAACACTACTCGTAACTGGATAGTTATAAAGGTTGCTGCCGGGTATGCTATGAAATATGCGGAGGGATGTGACTGGTTGGATATAGGATTTGCCCCTCCTAACATAACTGAAGAGATGTCTTTGGGCCCATCGTTGTAGTCGGATAAAGAAAGTGCATGAACATGCCACTAGTGGTCGAAGTGTCGACCACATGAAATTATTCGACACTTGATCGAGAAAGTATTGAACAGTCCATGGATGATACAAAATCTCACCTGGAGTTCAACCAGACATCGTGAAGCAAAGGTAGTATACACAAGATACGAACTAGTCGTATGGAGATACGAGCTGGTCGTATGCTGGTCGAACATGGTCACTAAGTGGTCAGAACCTGGTCGTAAGGAGTTACGAATTGGTCGAGACCAAATATGAACTGGTCGTATAGAGATACGAGCTGGTTGTTAGTGATATGGACCTAGTTGTAGATCATATTGCATTAAGGTTCGTCCGATATATTCTATGTGTGTTTGGGAATCGTTATGTGCTACTAGGTACCGTTGACGACTAGTGGTCGGAAAAAGTTTCTCAAGGCTTCATTGCCTACATCATCCAAATTCTCATGCTCTTCTTGAGAGCCATTAGTTTCATCGAATTGAACATCATGTTTTTCTTCAACTAAACCGGAGTTTTTGTTGAAGACACGATAAGCTTTACTATTTGATGAATAACCTAGTAAGAAACCAACATCACATCTACTTTCAAATTTTGATAACCGAACACCCTTCTTTAAAATATAGCATTTACAACCAAAGACACGAAAATAGGAGATGTTCGGTTTTCTTCCTACAAGAAGCTCATAGGAAGTCTTTTTCAAAAGACGATGTAAATAAAGACGATTTATGGCATGACAAGCGGTGTTAATTGCTTCCGCCCAAAAACTATCTAAGTATTATATTCATCAAGCATTGTCCTAGCCATTTCAATTAATGTACGATTTTTCCTTTCTACAACTCCATTTTGTTCCGGGTGTAGGTTATGGAAAGTTAGTGCTTTATTCCAAGTTCATCACAAAAGTCTTCAACTTTAGTATTTTGAACTCGGAACCATTATCACTACGGATTTTCTTTATTTTGAAATCAAATTCATTTTGGGCCCTTATTGTAAAGTTTTGAAAATTAGGAGGTTTCACTTTTATCATCTAGGAAGAATACCCATGTATATCTAGAGTAATCATCCACAATAACCAAACAATAGCTATTTCCCCCGATACTCTTATAGGTTGTTGGCCCAAACAAATCCATATGTAAGAGTTCCAATGGTCTAGAAGTTGACATGATACTTTTGGAAGGGTGAGAATTAGCGACTTGTTTACCGGCTTGACATGCACTACAAAGTCGGTTTTCTCAAACTTCACATCTTTCAAGCCAACAACTAAATCATGTTTGAAAAGCTTTTGAGTTGAATCATTCCTACATGAGCTAGCCTTCTATGCCAAAGCCAACCCAAGGAGGTTTTTGCCATCAAACAAGTTTTTAAGCATGAATCATTTGAAGTGAAATCTACCAAATAAAGGTTTCCAAATCTAAATCCTTTAAAAATTAAAGAGTTATCATTTTCATTTGAAATTGTAACACCTTCTTTAGAAAAGGAACAAATTAGTCCTAGATCACATATTTGAGCTACGGATAACAAGTTAAAGTTTAGTGATTCTACTAAAGATACATTTGAAATGGAAAGGTCATTTGAGATAGCAATTTTACCCAATCCAATTACCTTTCCTTTGCTATTGTCACCAAATGTGATTTTGTCCATTCCTTTCCCATTCTCGAATGTGGTGAACATTTTTCTATCACCGGTCATGTGTTGAGTGCAACCACTATCAAGCACCCAATGTTTTCCACCGGTCTTGTAGTTCACCTACAAAACAAGAATCAAGTTCTTTTAGGTACCCAAATTTGTTTGGGTCCTTGGAGGTTAGTGACCAAGGTTTTAGGCACCCAAATAGCATTCTTTTAGCGCCTAAAATTGAAGTGCCAATAAAATGAGCAAGTATTTTACCATCCTTAGTCTTTCTAAGCATATAGCATGAATCATATATACCAAAAGATGCAATTTTACCTTTAGGACAATTTTGTTGCACATGTCCTATTTCCAAGCACTTATAGCAATACTTACCATTTTCCCTCACATACCTTGTGGGTTTATTTGCGGCTTCTTACCTTTCTTAGGCACATACCGAGACCTTCCTTGTTGAATGAGCACCTTTGCTCACTCAAAAGCTTGTCTAAGGTGGCCTTACCCTTAAAGCATCTTTCCAAGCTTTTGCTTAGTTTATTGACTTGTTCTTTTAATTCATGGTTCTCAACAATAAGTAAAGGATCACAAGTATTTGCTAAACTAGCAATTGAATCATCACTTGAAGTAGAAATGCTAGACATAGATTTTCATTTAAAGCAATATCTACTTTAGACATCTCATTCATTAAATCACAAGTAATTCCAATATGTGAATGAGATTTTCAATATTCTTTAAGATGAGAGAATCATGAGCTTTCTTTAGCTCCTCAAAAGAGTCTTTTAGAGAGAGATATTCTTTCTTCAAGACTTTAAATTTTGATTTCTCTTTTCCATTAAATTCATTTAATTCATCAAGCATATCCAATAATTCTTCATAAGTTGGTTCATCACTATCAATGGATTTTACCTTATCTCCTTTTGCCATGAGGCATGTAGGAGTGGAGAATAGTGAAGGAGTTTCTTTGATAGCAATGCCAACTAGTCCCTTCTTCTTGGAAGACTCATCCTCATCTGAGTCTGAGTCGCTTGATTCATCATTTGAATCCCACTCTCCAATGTGAGCTTCATTCTTGCCATCCTTGTGAAGCTTCTTGAAAAGCTTCTTCTTGCCATTATATTCTTTCTTCTTGAATGACTTGTCCTTGTCATCCTTCTTTGCGGGGCAACGAGATGAGATGTGTCCCTTTTCATCACAATTATAGCATCGAATGTTGCTATAACTCTTCTTGTCACTTGAATATTGTCCCTTCTTGTATTTGTCAAAGTTGTAGCTTCTATTGGGGCGTCTCTTCATGAACTTCTTCATTTTTCTTACAAGGAGTGCATACTCCTCATCGGAATCTTCTCCTTCATCCTCATCATCACTTGATTCCGCTTTGGCCTTGAAAGCGGTAATTTTCTTCTTTGAGGAGGATGTCTCCACGAGCTCTTCTTTGTCCTTCTTGAACAACTCATTTGTGATGAGATTGCCCAAAAGGCCCGTTGGTGTCATCCTTGGCAATTCGGGAGAGTTGATGAAGAGCGTCACCAAAGTTTCATATTTGTCAGGAAGAGCCCTAAGCATCTTGCGCACAATATCAACATCGGAAAGGTTAGTCCCAAGGCCTTTGAGCTCATTCACAATGTTGTTGAGTCTTGAATACATCTCATTGATGTTTTCATGAGGCAACATTATGAATGTCTCATATTTAATCCGAAGCCTATGCAATTTGGCTTCTTTGACCGTGGATGTACCCTCATGGATTTCGAGAGAGTTGTCCAAATAGCATGAGCGGTTTCCAAATTGCTCACTCTATTGAACTCATCCGCGTTCAAAGCGCCAAAGAGAGCATTCATAGCTTGGGCATCTAAATGAGAGTTACGCGTGTCTTGATCCGTGGGTTCAAGTGGATTAAGAGGCATAGTGTAACCATCATTTACGATTTTCCAAATGCTTGGACTCATGGCCTTTAAAAGATTGACATTCTAATTTTCCAATAAGCATAATTTGTGCCATCAAAGAGTGGAGCCCTTCCTAAAGCCATTCCTCACTAGCCATCCTTGCTCTCCTAGACGGTTAAGTCCAACAACGGAGAGACCAAGCTCTGATACCACTTGTAGGATCAAGGATAACCGACTAGAGGGGGGTGAATAGGAGGTTTTTAAAGTTTTTAACAAATTAACAATTTTTCAATTCAATGACTTAGTCTAAACAAGTTATGCTCCTAGCTAGGCAATTTAATTACAATAAGCAAGCTAGAAGTATAAGTGCGGAATTGTAAAGACAAGAAATAACCACAAGACACAATGAAGTTTTTCCCGTGGTATCGAAGACTTGCCGGTCTTCACTAGTCCACGTTGAGGAAGCTTGACCACTCAAGCGGCTCCACGAATTAAGCCTTCCTCAATCACTTGGGTTGTTCTTCCTCCGCTCAGGAGATGGTGAACACCAACCACTCACAATCTTGCTCGGGTCTTCTCACAAGCTTCACTTGAGAAGATCACGTGCTTCACCGCCAAGCCGTCTAGGAGTGCGGCAACACCCCAAGAGAATAGATCAACGATCCTCGCTGACTTTACTCAAGTGCCAATGAATCAACTAAAGATGAATGCACTTGATCTCCCTCTTAATGAATGCAAGAGTAAATTGGGAGTAGAATTGAATGCACAATGCTCACAAGGGTTGAGATATCTTCAATGCACTGTGTAACTTGTCCCTTGTGCAGTTGGGGAGGTATTTATAGCCTCCACCAACCAATTCTAGCCGTTGGGAAGAAGTTCCCGAAATTTCAAAGACATATCGGAACAACGGCGTGTTAGCATCGGTACAACCGCGCTATACTCAATGCACGAGAACGGCTATGTTACACGCATTAAATGCACCGATATAGCCGTTGGATTTAGTTGCGGTTCATCCGCAGCAAACACCGGATCGTCCGATTCGAGTTTTCTAAACCGAGATTTTGCATCCGTTTCGGAATTTTACAACCGCCAAATATATTTGAACATCCGTATTGCGGTTCATCCGATTATACGTCGCGATACGTACCGATTCTCAAAAGAGGTTTTCAAAGAAGATTACACTCGTACTGTTATTTTCCAACCGTCGTAATATCATCGGAACAACCGGGATGCGGTTCATCCGATTATACGCGCGGTACAGCCGATTCTCAAAAGCGGTTTTAAAAGGAGATTACACTCGTACTGTTATTTTGCAACCGCTGAAATATCGTCGGAACAACCGCGCTTCGGTACAACCGCTGCTAAGCCTTCGGTTCATCCGATTCGAATTAAAGCATCAATTCATTCTAACTTAAATTCAAGTCCAATTTTAAATGCATGCATGATCCTAAGTTGATCCAAATGGCACAAGAATAAGCTATCAAGCTACTAGTCGTGATCCCCCTTAATAGTACGGCATTTATCCTATAATCCGGTCTACCAACCAATTCTCCTTAGACCGGTAAAATAGAAAAGGATCCTAGACTATTTGTACCTTGACTTTAAGCCTTGTTGATCTTCACATTTTCCTTTAGCATGCATCCTTGCTTCATCATGTTCATCAAATGGAATTAACCTTGCACATTCTTAGTAAACTTGTTAATCCCATATTCACATATTATCATTAATTACCAAAACCATTTTTAGGGGCCTAGATGCTTTCAATCTCCCCCTTTTTGGTAATTGATGACAACACACTTAATATGTGAGAAAAGTTGTTTTGAATATACTAAGAGTGTATATTCTTTTGAAGTCTTTTGACAGGTAAAATAATCTTTGCAATGAGCATAAGTAAATTTTGAGAATTATTTTTCTTGTCAAATCCAATTAAAAGAAGACTCCCCCTAAACGAATGCATATGGATAGTGAATAATTTGCAAGCATATGTAAAGAATTGAAAATTTTGGCGGAGTTTCTTTTGCATTTATGAACTTGAAGAAGCAATACAGTATAAGATATGTCAAATAATTCAGATTGCATTGCATAAAAAGATAATAAGACATAACCACATTCCACAAGTTCAACAAAAGTTACCAACTATTACAGGCACAAAATAGATCAACAATCAACCAGCTTTTACAAAACACATATAAATCACATAAGCCCATAGCTCCCCTAAAACTAAGTCTTCACATCTTCATAATTTCTCCCCCTTTGGCATCAAAGTACCAAAAGCATCAAACGGGGGGGTCCTGAGAGGAAGAAGCGGGTCTGGTGGAGCGGAGCAGGAGGGGAGAAGCAAAGAAAGTGAGGCGAGTGTGCAGATCCGGAGAAGCTGACACAGATGGCGCGGGATCCTGAGATACTGAGAGAGTGGAAGGAGCTGGAGCCTGAAACTCAGTAGGTGCAGCTGAGGGAGCTGGAGTAGGTGCAGCTGTCCTAGAAGAAGGACCCTTGGGCGACTGAGGAGGTCGGCGAACATAACGCTGAGGGGTCTTGAGAAAGTGTTCTAAGTCATTTAGACCCTCAGACAAAGCTGATAGTCTGTTATGAGTCTCATCAAAGAAGTCATTTTGGATAGCTGCCATCGTAGAAAGCCTATGACGAGTCTCATCCTGAAAGGCAGCTTGTTCAGCCTTCATTTCCTGTAAAGTGCTGATAATAGACTGCTGATTTTGAAGTACTTGCGCTAGAGCACTTGCATCAGGCATAGCGGAGTTAGGAGGAGCATCGGCCTCGGCGAGGGCATTCTCGAGACTTGTTGAGGAGGAATGGCATCTCGTGGTTTATATGGCTTGTGAGTAGATCCCAAACCACCACGGTACTCGATCTTTCTAACAATCAATGCCATGATGTAAGGAGCATAATAAATCCTTTTAACTCTGTCATTCTTGGAGGAGGCTATGCCTTGAAGAATAACATCCACTACATCAAATTTAACTCCTCCACAATATGATCTATCATGTTCCAAACATGCCCCGTCATCGCATCGAAATTCCCACTCTTAGGGTAGAAAGTATGATTAATTATCCTGTTAATCATGCTCACTTCTGGCTTCAATCCAGTAATTGTCCCTAACTTGCATTTAGCTGAAGAGTCATAATGCCTGGCACAAGCAGGAACAAGTAGGGCTGAACTCTCAAAGATTTTGTCCCAAGAGCCGGACTGAATTCTTAATACTCTCGCAAATTCCTCTTTGGTGCTTTCCACATTTTCGACACCATCGACCATCTAAAAGTCTTCAAGTCGTGAGACATATGCGATGTGGCATAAAGCGTCGAATGATCTTGTCATCATAATTCGCATTTTATGCCCACAAGATCATGAAGACCCACATTGTAGAAAAGCTGATAGACTCCACTGAATTTGTCCAAGGTATTAATATTATGCCAGTTAATCCATTTATGATCGGCAAACTTCTTGTGCCTATTATATATTTGCTCATACACTTGCTCTTGAAAGATTGTGTGGAATTTTGGATTCAATGTGTCATTCTTCAGAAGATATTGATTGACATGGCGCTTGATGGCATAGTCATCTGGCACGATGAAGATGCAGGTCAGTAGGAGTCCCTGGAGGATCAACCAAATCATCATCTTCTGCTGTCCTTGGAGGAACTTCCTCTACTTCATCTTCTTCTTCTGATTCAGTTTCCTCAATTGATTCACTTCCTGAGCTATTTTCTGATTCAGTTTCTGGAGCTGGTCTCTTTCCCTTTCCTTTTCCCTGCAGGGTCTGCTGTCGAACAGGAATGTCGGGTTGGACTCTTCCAATTCGCAGTGGAGGTTGAGGTGCCGAAGGCACTTGTCTTGACGATCCCTGAGACTTCTTGGATGTTCCTCGCATTCTAGGCATCTATATAGAGATTGGAGTGATTAAGATGTCAAGGAACAGATTTGAATTGAATTGAATTGAAAGAAATGACAATTTCTGGTTCTGTCAGGATAATCGGATCATCCGCCGTTATGTGGCCGGAACGTCCGAACTGCGGTCGTTCGCCTCAAGAACCGAACGTCCGATTGTCTGACCAAAACTAGGGTTGAAGAATCTCGAGATTTTGATGGAATCTAAGAGAGTGAGTGCTAGAACTGGATGCGCAAGGGTCATAGGATACCAGTGAAGCACTTTTGCCCAATTAGATTGCTAGAAATCAACCGCATTATCGAAAACCCTAAAAACTACTCCGAGTGCTCAAAATGCGGTAAAACTCGAATCAAGAGATGTTTTACCTTGAGATTTGAGGAAGGAGAGCCTTGGAAATGCAAGAATCACGAGGACTTGGAGATCCACCGAGAGAATCACTCGATTTGAGAGAGGGTTTTGAGAGGCGCCTACGGTGGAGAGAGAAGAACTCGAGCTGACCGAGAAGAAAAGGAAAGCTGACGAGCATTTGGAGTGATAAGGTCAAAAGAAAGCGGACGTTCGCTATTATAACGCCGGATGATCCGATCATGACGTCTGGCTCGCATCACTCGGATGTCCGATTGCCACGAGATTTTGATAAGGCTCTGGATTTCTTTGGAATTTTGAATAATTGCAAATGATCCTTAGATTTACACTCAATAAAACATCATTTAGGGATCATTATGCATATAATATACTGAAGATTATATATAAACATAGTTTTTATAATTATAGAATTTAATATGAGATTTGAGAAATTCTTTTACAAAATACTTAAATAACACCAAATAAAAAGCAATTGTAATAACAAAAATTTAAACAATGTTTGAATAATCTATGACATTTAATTCATTCCTCAATTTGCAAAAGCGGCCTTCATCTAATGGCTTGGTGAAAATATCCGCTAATTGGTCTTCGGTTCTTATGTGGCTAATATCAATGTCTCCCTTGATCACATGATCTCTCAAGAAATGGTGGCGAATATCTATATGCTTGGTTCTTGAGTGTTGAGCAGATTATTAGCTATTTTCACAAGCACTATCATTATCACACAAAAGAGGCATTTTATCGGTTTTAATTCCATAATCCATCAATGTTTGCCTCATCCATAGCAATTGAGCACAACAACTTCCATGAAACATATTCGGCTTCGGCGGTGGATAGGCTACGAATTTTGTTTCTTGGATGACCATGATACTAAAGATCTTCCTAAAATTGACAACTACCCGAGGTGCTTTTTCTATCCACTTTGCATCCCGCATAATCGAGTCCGAATATCCAATTAAGTCAAATTTAGCACCTTTCGGAACCAAAGGCCAATGCTAGAGGAATGCTTTAAATATCTTAGAATTCTTTTAATGACCATTAAATGACATTCTTTTGGATTTGCTTGAAAGCGAGCACACATACAAACACTAAACATGATATCGGGCCTAGATGCGGTAAGATAAAGCAAACTACCAATCATAGATCTATAAAGCTTTAAATCTACCGATTTACCTCCCTCATTTAAGTCAAGATGACCATTTGTTGCCATGGGAGTCTTGATGGGTTTTGCATCCTCCATACCAAACTTCTTGATCAATTCTTTTGCATACTTGGTTTGGCTCACGAAGGTCCCATCTTTGAGTTGCTTGATTTGGAATCCAAGGAAGTAGCTTAATTCTCCAATCATCGACATTTCAAATTCCTAGACATCATATCACCAAATTCTTTGCAAAAATCTTGATTAGTAGACCCAAAAATAATATCATCAACATAAATTTGACATACAAAGAAATCATCATCTATAACTTTAGTAAATAAGGTTGAATCAATCTTCCCAATTTTGAATCCTTTTGAGACTAGAAAATCTCTAAGTCGTTCATACCATGCTCTAGGAGCTTGTTTAAGGCCATAGGCGCTTTAGAGAGTTTATAGACATTATTAGGATTTTTAGGATCTTCAAAACCGGGAGGTTGTTCAACAAATACAAGTTCGGAAATTTTACCATTTAAGAAAGCACTTTTAACATCCATTTGAAATAATTTAATATCAAAGCATGATGCAAAAGCAAGTAATATCCGAATTGATTCTAATCTAGCTACGGGAGCAAAAGTTTCACCAAAATCCAAACCTTCAACTTGTGAATAACCTTGAGCTACCAATCTTGCTTTGTTTCGAACAACCAAACCATTTTCATCTTGCTTGTTCCTAAAGACCCATTTTGTACCAATGACGTTGTGTTCCTTGGGTCGATCCACCAATGTCCAAACTTCATTCCGGGTGAAGTTGTTGAGTTCTTCATGCATAGCATTCACCCAATCCGGATCTTCAAGTGCTTCTTCTACATGCTTTGGCTCAATACAAGAGACAAAAGAGTAATATTCACAAAAAGAAGCAACACGAGATCGAGTTTGAACACCCTTACTTACATCACCCAATATTTGGTCTATTGGATGATCCTTAGCAATTGCATTGTGGATTCTTGGTGGTAAGTTAGATGGTTGATCATCTTCCTTATTGTCAAATTGAACTTGGTTTGTAGAAGATGTTGGTGGTTCAACTTGTGTGGAGGATGATGAATCATCTTGGGCTTTATGTCACCAATTTGCATATGCTCCATTGCCCTTCTCAAGGCTTCATTGCCTACATCATCCAAATTCTCATGCTCTTCTTGAGAGCCATTAGTTTCATCGAATTGAACATCATGTTTTCTTCAACTAAACCGGAGTTTTTGTTGAAGACACGATAAACTTTACTATTTGATGAATAACCTAGTAAGAAACCAACATCACATCTACTTTCAAATTTTGATAACCGAACACCCTTCTTTAAAATATAGCATTTACAACCAAAGACACGAAAATAGGAGATGTTCGGTTTCTTCCTACAAGAAGCTCATAGGAAGTCTTTTTCAAAAGACGATGTAAATAAAGACGATTTATGGCATGACAAGCGGTGTTAATTGCTTAGCCCAAAAACTATCTAAGTATTATATTCATCAAGCATTGTCCTAGCCATTTCAATTAATGTACGATTTTTCCTTTCTACAACTCCATTTTGTTCGGGGTGTAGGTTGTGGAAAGTTAGTGCTTTATTCAAGTTCATCACAAAAGTCTTCAACTTTAGTATTTTTGAACTGGAACCATTATCACTCGGATTTTCTTTATTTTGAAATCAAATTCATTTTGGGCCCTTATTGTAAAGTTTTTGAAAATTCCGGAGGTTTCACTTTTATCATCTAGGAAGAATACCCATGTATATCTAGAGTAATCATCCACAATAACCAAACAATAGCTATTTCCGATACTCTTATAGGTTGTTGGCCCAAACAAATCCATATGTAAGAGTTCCAATGGTCTAGAAGTTGACATGATACTTTTGGAAGGGTGAGAATTAGCGACTTGTTTACCGACTTGACATGCACTACAAAGTCGGTTTTCTCAAACTTCACATCTTTCAAGCCAACAACTAAATCATGTTTGAAAAGCTTTTGAGTTGAATCATTCCTACATGAGCTAGCCTTCTATGCCAAAGCCAACCCAAGGAGGTTTTGCCATCAAACAAGTTTTTAAGCATGAATCATTTGAAGTGAAATCTACCAAATAAAGGTTTCCAAATCTAAATCCTTTAAAAATTAAAGAGTTATCATTTTCATTTGAAATTGTAACACCTTCTTTAGAAAAGGAACAAATTAGTCCTAGATCACATATTTGAGCTACGGATAACAAGTTAAAGTTTAGTGATTCTACTAAAGATACATTTGAAATGGAAAGGTCATTTGAGATAGCAATTTTACCCAATCCAATTACCTTTCCTTTGCTATTGTCACCAAATGTGATTTTGTCCATTCCTTTCCCATTCTCGAATGTGGTGAACATTTTTCATCACCGGTCATGTGTTGAGTGCAACCACTATCAAGCACCCAATGTTTTCCACGGTCTTGTAGTTCACCTACAAAACAAGAATCAAGTTCTTTTAGGTACCCAAATTTGTTTGGGTCCTTGGAGGTTAGTGACCAAGGTTTTAGGCACCCAAATAGCATTCTTTTTAGCGCCTAAAATTGAAGTGCCAATAAAATGAGCAAGTATTTTACCATCCTTAGTCTTTCTAAGCATATAGCATGAATCATATATACCAAAAGATGCAATTTTACCTTTAGGACAATTTTGTTGCACATGTCCTATTTCCCGGCACTTATAGCAATACTTACCATTTTCCCTCACATACCTTGTGGGTTTATTTGCCGGCTTCTTACCTTTCTTAGGCACATACCCGAGACCTTCCTTGTTGAATGAGCACCTTTGCTCACTCAAAAGCTTGTCTAAGGTGGCCTTACCCTTAAAGCATCTTTCCAAGCTTTTGCTTAGTTTATTGACTTGTTCTTTTAATTCATGGTTCTCAACAATAAGTAAAGGATCACAAGTATTTGCTAAACTAGCAATTGAATCATCACTTGAAGTAGAAATGCTAGACATAGATTTTTCATTTAAAGCAATATCTACTTTAGACATCTCATTCATTAAATCACAAGTAATTCCAATATGTGAATGAGATTTTTCAATATTCTTTAAGATGAGAGAATCATGAGCTTTCTTTAGCTCCTCAAAAGAGTCTTTTAGAGAGAGATATTCTTTCTTCAAGACTTTAAATTTTGATTTCTCTTTTCCATTAAATTCATTTAATTCATCAAGCATATCCAATAATTCTTCATAAGTTGGTTCATCACTATCAATGGATTTTACCTTATCTCCTTTTGCCATGAGGCATGTAGGAGTGGAGAATAGTGAAGGAGTTTCTTTGATAGCAATGCCAACTAGTCCCTTCTTCTTGGAAGACTCATCCTCATCGGAGTCGGAGTCGCTTGATTCATCATTTGAATCCCACTCTCCAATGTGAGCTTCATTCTTGCCATCCTTGTGAAGCTTCTTGAAAAGCTTCTTCTTGCCATTATATTCTTTCTTCTTGAATGACTTGTCCTTGTCATCCTTCTTTGCGGGCAACGAGATGAGATGTGTCCTTTTCATCACAATTATAGCATCGAATGTTGCTATAACTCTTCTTGTCACTTGAATATTGTCCCTTCTTGTATTTGTCAAAGTTGTAGCTTCTATTGGGCGTCTCTTCATGAACTTCTTCATTTTTCTTACAAGGAGTGCATACTCCTCATCGGAATCTTCTCCTTCATCCTCATCATCACTTGATTCCGCTTTGGCCTTGAAAGCGGTAATTTTCTTCTTTGAGGAGGATGTCTCCACGAGCTCTTCTTTGTCCTTCTTGAACAACTCATTTGTGATGAGATTGCCCAAAAGGCCCGTTGGTGTCATCCTTGGCAATTCGGAGAGTTGATGAAGAGCGTCACCAAAGTTTCATATTTGTCAGGAAGAGCCCTAAGCATCTTGCGCACAATATCAACATCGGAAAGGTTAGTCCCAAGGCCTTTGAGCTCATTCACAATGTTGTTGAGTCTTGAATACATCTCATTGATGTTTTCATGAGGCAACATTATGAATGTCTCATATTTAATCCAAGCCTATGCAATTTGGCTTCTTTGACCGTGGATGTACCCTCATGGATTTCAGAGAGTTGTCCAAATAGCATGAGCGGTTTCCAAATTGCTCACTCTATTGAACTCATCCGTTCAAAGCGCCAAAGAGAGCATTCATAGCTTGGGCATCTAAATGAGAGTTACGCGTGTCTTGATCCGTGGGTTCAAGTGGATTAAGAGGCATAGTGTAACCATCATTTACGATTTTCCAAATGCTTGGACTCATGGCCTTTAAAAGATTGACATTCTAATTTTCCAATAAGCATAATTTGTGCCATCAAAGAGTGGAGCCCTTCCTAAAGCCATTCCTCACTAGCCATCCTTGCTCTCCTAGACGGTTAAGTCCAACAACGGAGAGACCAAGCTCTGATACCACTTGTAGGATCAAGGATAACCGACTAGAGGGGGGTGAATAGGAGGTTTTTAAAGTTTTTAACAAATTAACAATTTTTCAATTCAATGACTTAGTCTAAACAAGTTATGCTCCTAGCTAGGCAATTTAATTACAATAAGCAAGCTAGAAGTATAAGTGCGGAATTGTAAAGACAAGAAATAACCACAAGACACAATGAAGTTTTTCCGTGGTATCAAGACTTGCGGTCTTCACTAGTCCACGTTGAGGAAGCTTGACCACTCAAGCCGGCTCCACAATTAAGCCTTCCTCAATCACTTGGGTTGTTCTTCCTCCGCTCCGGAGATGGTGAACACCAACCACTCACAATCTTGCTCGGGTCTTCTCACAAGCTTCACTTGAGAAGATCACCGTGCTTCACCGCCAAGCCGTCTAGGAGTGCGGCAACACCCCAAGAGAATAGATCAACGATCCTCGCTGACTTTACTCAAGTGCCAATGAATCAACTAAAGATGAATGCACTTGATCTCCTCTTAATGAATGCAAGAGTAAATTGGGAGTAGAATTGAATGCACAATGCTCACAAGGGTTGAGATATCTTCAATGCAATGTGTAACTTGTCCTTGTGCGATTGGGGAGGTATTTATAGCCTCCACCAACCAATTCTAGCCGTTGGGAAGAAGTTCCAAATTTCAAAGACATATCGGAACAACAGGCGTGTTAGCATCGGTACAACGCGCTATACTCAATGCACAAGAACGGCTATGTTACACGCATTAAATGCATCGATATAGCCGTTGGATTTAGTTGCGGTTCATCCGCGAGCAAACACCGGATCGTCCGATTTGTGTTTTCTAAACCGAGATTTTGCATCTGTTTCGAATTTTACAACCGCCAAATATATTTGAACATCCGTATTGCGGTTCATCCGATTATCGGCGATATACCGATTCTCAAAAGAGGTTTTCAAAGGAGATTACACTCGATCTTGTTATTTTCCAACCGTCGTAATATCATCGAACAACCGGATGCGGTTCATCCGATTATACGCGCATGTACACACCGATTCTCAAAAGCGGTTTTAAAAGGAGATTACACTCGATCGTTATTTTGCAATCGCTGAAATATCGTCGGAACAACCGCGCTTGCATACAACGCCGCTAAGCCTTGGTTCATCCGATTCGAATTAAAGCATGAATTCATTCTAACTTAAATTCAAGTCCAATTTTAAATGCATGCATGATCCTAAGTTGATCCAAATGGCACAAGAATAAGCTATCAAGCTACTAGTCGTGATCCCCTTAATAGTCGGCATTTATCCTATAATCCGGTCTACCAACCAATTCTCCTTAGACCGTAAAATAGAAAAGGATCCTAGACTATTTGTACCTTGACTTTAAGCCTTGTTGATCTTCACATTTTCCTTTAGCATGCATCCTTGCTTCATCATGTTCATCAAATGGAATTAACCTTGCACATTCTTAGTAAACTTGTTAATCCCATATTCACATATTATCATTAATTACCAAAACCATTTTTAGGGGCCTAGATGCTTTCACCCGTACGTGTGGATACCTCGGAGGTGTTGTTGCGAAGCATCAGCACTAGGACGATCCGCAACTCAGTATGACCACTCGGAGGAGCAGACGTGCGGCGAGTACATCTACTCGCAGGAGCAGGCGCGTAGCGAGTGCGACTACTCGTAGGAGAAGACGTGCGGCGAGTACGACCACTCGGAGGAGACGACGCGCGACGAGTACGACTACGACCACATCATCTCGCTATAGCGACTCTACTTCTGTTACGAGTCGACGCGTCTAGTGGTAATCTCGTGATCTATTACTAACGGTTGCGCGGTAAAATTTTTGTTTTGTGCTATCGTAGCCTTCCCGCGATCCTTAAGGTTATGAGGAGCAGGCGAGGTGGGCGTCCTATTAGATTCGTGGGATGAGTAGACTGCTGGAGGGACCTAACAGGCAAGCGTGGGGAATGTATTCCCCCTTTGTAATTAAATAATTATATTCATAACTTTAGCCTCGTGTGGCTACTGTTTTAAAAAGGAACAATTTTATCTTGTCGTTCTGCTGTGCAAACTCTGGTAAAAACTTACTATTCGTTGGAGTAGTATTCTACTGAGTAAACGGATAGTAATCCGTATGCCTAAGTGTGATTACCCCTGGGGTAATGACATAAGACGTCACATATTTAGTAATATCACAGACGGTTCTTGTTCAGAACGGTCCACGGACACGGGCTGGTTCGCCAGCGCCTTGGCCAGTGCATCCTCGCTGTTGGCCAGCACGTGGTGGCCGTCGATCGCCACCACTGGCGAGTGCCTCACCCTGACTGTGTCACACGTGCCATTGGCGGCGCGGTACGGGTAGGCGGCCACGGTGGTGATGCCATCGCTGCGCTTGATGAACTCAAAGGCGTTCTCCATTAGGCCCCCCTCGCAGCCGCTGTCCACCGTGTCGCAGTCGATCAGCTCCTGCTCCGACAACGACAGCAGCCTCTCCTTTCGGATCGCGTTGATGCCTTCCACAGACACCATCGTCGAGAACGCCCAGGTACCGCCGCGACTTGCCCAGTCCTGACGCCGGTCACCGCGCCCCTCTGGCGCCAGTCCACGGAGCGCGGCAGGTCCGTGATGCCCTCCTACATGAACCTGGGGACGGCGGGCGCGGCGGGGCCGTCCCAGTGGAGGTCGTTGATGCGGGATCCGGCGAACGTGGCGCGGATCTCCTCCCGGCCCATGTCGCCGAAGCGGTTGAGGCGAAGGCGGTAAGGGCGATTGTTGCGCTTGTTGTGCGCGTGGATGAAGCACACGTTGGACTTGAAGGTGCCGAAGCGGCGGTTCTTCTCGGCGTGGTGGCGCGGCATTCGGTGGGCGCTCTGCCACCGCTCGTACAGGCCCCGCAGAGCCTCGTCAGACTCGAGGTACCTCTCGTGGAACGGGATGGCGCGGCACAGCTCCACGGCTGCCAAGCCGAACACGGCCACCGCCAAGGCCACGACAAGAGCTTCTTGCTAACCTGCCCAATCGTGCATGCTAGAGATCAAGACGGATCGGATAGTTTTCAATCGATTCGGATGAAAACGGATTCGGATTGTCTTGGATCGGATTTTTCTCGGATAATTTTCAGATCGGAAACGGATTCGAATTCTTTTATCAGAGACGGAAACGAATACAGTAGGCATGTTATCCGGCGGATACAGATTATCCGAATAAGACCAAGTCCGGATATTCGGATTTCAGCCCAAAAGAAGAGGATTTCAGCCCAAAAGAGAAAATGAGATTTTAATTGATTTTTAAATTTCAGAAAATGCAACAAAACAAATAGCCTTTTAGAAAATAGCAAATATAGTTAAAAAAATTCTAGAAAAAATCACAAAATATCCTTGAATTATTTTGAATTTAATAAAATTAATTCCAAGTTAAAGTTGGTTTTTATTTTTGCACATAAATTATTTTTAATTCCTAAAAATAGGAAAAATCATTTTAAAATATAGAACATTCATTTTTTTCATTTTGACTTTAAATCCAATAAAATCCTAGAAATTTCAATAAATTTTATTTTTGACATTGAAAACTAGGAAATTAAATAATTTACTCTATTTTTTATTTTTTTATTATTAACTAAGAAAACTGTTTTAAATCTAAGAAAATCCAATAAAATAATAACTTTATTAATTTTATTTTTGATAACATACTTTGGGATGTTACAATCATTTATGTATAGATTAACCATTTTGCCTGATCAATGTTAGTGCGAACTAAGTTTTATGTATGTGATGAACTAAGTGTGAATGTGAGATGACTTGTGACTTTGTGAGTTGTGACTTATGAGCTAAATATGGTAAACTAAGTGTTATATTTGTGATGCGCTAGTTAATGCAACTTGCTAGTACTAATGTTATGTGTGGTTACTAAAAATATTAACAATTCATGAATGTTTGCATTAAATAAACTAGTTATATGTCTTCATTCATTTATGGCATACAATTTAAGGGGTTTCATGTTCCGAAAAATATCTGCGACCGTATTCATTTCAATTTGTATTCTCTCTGTATTCGTATTCGATATTATTCGTATCCGTATTCGTATCCGGGGTATTCGTATTTGGATCCGGAAAAAAATGAAAATAGATATGTCAGAGCCATTATCCGTCCGTATCCGATCCGTTTTCACCCCTAGTGCTAGCACTAGCACTAGTGTGTACTAGGAGCTGTAGTAGCTACTGCCTTCGTGGTAGTAGTGGATCAGCTTCGAATGTGAGATTGATGAGGAGGGAGAAGGGAGCTGGTGTATTCGTTAGATTCTTCGGTTCTATTAGATTTTTTTGGTTCCTGTGTTAGATTCTTTGGTTCTTCATCACACTGTAATCTTTGGTCTATATATGGAATATTTGGTTTATCCCGCTGCCATGGTCAGTGTATGTAATTGCTCTAAATATTCCACACTATCATGGTATCAGAGCGGATCGCACCTTCGACCGCACCCGTCCGCTAATCCCGCTGCCATGGTCGGCGAAGACGACACTGCTGCCGCCGCACACCGCGAGCAGCAGGCCGTCGCCGTCGCACGCCACGAGCTGGAGGCCACACAGGCACTGGCCCTCTCCGAGACCACCGCCATTGCTTCCCTCCATGCTCAGGCATACGGCGTCCTCAACATCAAGGCCCTTGTCCCTGTCATCCTCGACCTCGCCTCTCCGAGTTACAACAAATGGTGCACCCTCTTCCTCATCACGCTCGACAAGTACGCCATCTCTGACCACGTGCTCTCCGATGATGCCCACCCCGACGTCGCAGACTGGGTCCGGATGAATAATCTTATTCTCTCGTGGCTCTACGGCACCATCTCCGCTGAACTTCTCGAGATCATGATGACTCCTATCTCCACAGCGTGACTCGTATGGGTGGGCCTTGAGCAACAGTTCATCGACAATCAGGAGACGTGTGCCCTGTACCCGGACGCAGAGTTTCGCAACTTCGTCCAGGGCAACCTCTTCATCTCCGACTAATGCCGCAAGCTGAAGAGTATGGCCGACGCCCTCGGTGACTTGGGCAAACCGGTGCGCGACCGCACCCTTGTTCTGTCCCTTCTGCGCGGCTTGAACACGAAGTTCGCATACATGGCAGCCCTGTTGAAGCGGCAAAAGTCGTTCTCCTCGTTCATCGAGGCCCGCTCCGATCTACTGCTCGAAGAAATCACGATGTCGTCATGCCCCTCCGCACCCTCCACAGCCCTCATCACCATGAACCCTATCGGTAGTGGGGGTCCCGGCGGTGGTGTCTCCGGGGGCGGTGGTGGTGCGTCCGACAACCGCTCCACTGGCGCACCCTAGGGCGCTCCCTTCGGTGGCACTGACAGTGGCGAGGGCGACTCCAGTCGTCGCCGCATAAACGGCGACAGTAACCACAAGACCGGCGACGGAGGTGCGGGTGGTCACTTCGGGGGCAGCATCTCTGGTTGGCCACCCTCCGTTTACAACCCCTGGACCGGCACCATCCAGGTGTGGCCCGGGCAACTCCATCCACGCCTGGCCCCTGGCCTCCTCGGTCTGCGCACCCTAGCTTGCCTACCCAGCAGTGCCCCGGTGGTGCGCCCCTGCCTGCCGGCCAACTCCAGACCGGCTACACGCTACCCTCGTACCCGCCGTCGTGGCCTCCTTGGGTTGATACGGGTCCTACGCCTCCCGGTCTTGGTCCATGGGATCAACAATCATTCGCAAAGTCTTTCAACACCATGACTCTTACTTCTCCGTCGACCACCGACTGGTACATGGACTCTGGTGTAACCTCGCACATGACGTCGGACGCCGGTAACCTCTCCCGTTCCCATCCCTCTCACTTCTTCACTCCTTCCACCATCGTTGTCGGTGACGGGTCACTGCTACCCGTCACCTCCACTGGTTCCACAAGTCTTGGCTCTCTTCATCTTACTAATGTTATTGTCACTTTGCACCTTATCAATAATCTTGTTTTCGTTCGTCAATTCACTATTGACAACAATTGTTTCATTTAGTTTGACCCTGTTGGTTTTTTTTGTCAAGGGTCTTCGTTCTAAGAACGTGATCACCAGGTGCAATAGCACCGACCTCTCTACCCCTTGCGTCTACCGATGTCTTCCTCCCCTTCGTACGCACTCGTTGCTGGCGCCTCTGCCTCCCTTTGGCATCGTCATCTCGGGTACCTTGGTCCTGAGTCCCTATCTCGCCTTGCTAGTGCGTCCACCATTGCTTGTGATAATGGACCCGCCGACACTATCTATCATCCGTGTCAGCTTGGTCGCCATGTGTGTCTACCTTTTGCTACTTCACAGTCTCATGCTCTCAAGAATTTTGATTTAGTTTATCGTGATCTTTGGGCCTTGTTTGTCATCAGTGTGTCCGGTTACAAATACTACTTGGTTATTCTTGATGATTGATCGCATTATCTTTGGACGTTTCCTTTGCGCTTGAAATATGATACTTTTGCCACTATCTCTCACTGCCTACCACATGAGCTTAAACCTCTTAGTTAAACATCCTCAAATTATGCTCAAATTGAAATACATCATCCACACCATTGTGGAGAGGCTATATTGCATCCACTGAATACTCTAAATATCTCGTTCTACTAACCAAAATTGATTTGATAGAAAGCGTTCAAAGCAACACAGAATAGGTCCCAAACAATGATATTACCTCCAATTTCCAAGAACAACAACTCATAATTCTTAGCACGCACGTTTAGGGGTGGCAAAAAAGCTCGCGGCTCGCGAGTCGGCTCGAGCTTGTTGCGAGCCGAGCCGGTTCGGCTCGAGCTCATTTTTTTCGAGCCGAGCCGAGCCGGGCTTCGAGCTCGGTGAAGATTCGAGCCGAGCCCGAGCCGGCTCGCGAGCCAAACGAGCCGAGTGTAACCCCATATAATCACGTTGATTGGATTTTGAATTGATGATAAATGACTCATATAATCATATTATTCTACCTTTGTTTTTGGGCTTGGGAAACCCTGGCTTGAACGAGCTTTTCGAGCCGGCTCGAGTTTTTTTTCGAGCCGAGCCGAGCCGGCTCGTTTCCAGCCCTACGCACGTTCATATACTTCATCAGAAGGGTTCTATCAATTATCATTCCACTGCTCAGGAAACTCTATTATTCACTCTCTCTACACACAATCATTGAGTGACCAAAGGTCTAGCATGAAAATGCAAAGCCCAGATTTAACCTCCAAGACTTCTACTACAAATTACAATTATAACAGATAGGGAAATCAATAGATTGAATCTACAATATTCCCACAATTCTAACATACTCACTTATCCAATTGCGTTACTCTATAAAATTAATCAAGGTCTCCATACCTTCGATAATCCTCAACCTTTTAACATGAACTGAAGTTCTGGAATTTCTCTATACCATAGGTTCTACTCAATCGTAACACTATTTAGACTTACTTCGAAGCCAAACATTCCATGTGAACCAATTTCCCTCCAAGAGGTACATATCAAAACCAAATCATTTTCTACTACTCCTCCAATAGTTTGGTAGCAAAATCTCACCACTACCAAACAGTTGCCAATTTATACTTTGCAAAACTTGGCAACATAAAACTGTTGATTCCTTTCCAAAAGAAAGCGGCGAACAAGGACGAGTTTCGTCACACAGAAAAAAAAAATTTCTCCTCACAGCGAGCACGAAACCAAAGAAATAATGTGGTAACGAGGATCATGGAAAAAACAAAAGTTGAATTCACGGTTGAGGGCACACATTCCTCAAAAGGAAATAGCAAGTAACAGCCGATAAGAAAAATGACATTACGATTGAAACTCGACATCTCTTGAGTGGAAAGAGCAGAAAATTTATGCATGATTCGATCAACCACAGGTTACAAAACTTGATTCAAATTATCAAATACTTCTACTGCACTCTTTTCTTTAACACAACAACTGGTCCTTGAACTAACAACACTTGCCACAACGAATAAGGTAAGTTCTTTAGTCCAATCCATAGAACTATTTAAGAACCAATAAAATTCTTCGACACGCCAAATTTGCTCGGAACAGTTCATCTACTCATGAAACATGAGATCCAAATGATCTCAAAGAACAAAACTCAAACATTTTCGATTCTGATTTCACGGAAAGCAAACGGATTAATTTCCTCTTGAAGAAATCAACGAAAGTTTTCTTTGATTGCAACATCACTTTGCGAACTCAAACCAAAGAGCATTTAAGACCAAATCGCACGAAACTCTTAAGAAGCAATAGGTCTTTCCCATACACCATTTTATTTAAAATAATTTTAGCTATCAGAATATTCTCGAGCTCCAAACGATCACAGAAATGAAACTTGAAGTATTCTCATTTAAGCGATTTCACCAGTGGCGATCAATTTACTTTAAGTATTAACATCAATCTCACAACTACAATTAGAAAACACCTAGAAAGACTCATGCGAAAAGAGTGGTTGAATCTTTCTCAAAAGAAGAGGCACATAAAAACGATTTTCGCCAACTAGAAAAAATCATTTACCACTCGCACTGAATACAGGACCAAGGGGAAAACCAATTAGGCGAAGAGTTCCGAAAATATATCTGAAGTCCACAGTTGAGGCACGAGGAGAAAATCAAACTTCAAATGAGAAGAAGGTACTGGCTTTGAAAGTTAGAAATTTCAATGCGGCAAAGTCATAAGGTTTCATCAATATTAGCATGCCAAGAAAATAGGTAGATCTAGTACTTATGTAAGATCAGCAAGTAGATGTTTATGAGGAGAACACTCCAACTACTCGAAAAGGAATGAGTTGAGTCAAAAATTTATTCAATGAACTTTGTGAAAGGTAATTCATATTCTTCAAAATACCAAACGGATAACCAGGTTACCTTTACCAGCAAGAAAGATAGGACTATCATAAGAGAGAACGATATTGTCATTAATAACGTTTACAAATAGTAAAGAGAGCTCAGCAGTCAGGAAGACAAAAAATTGTTTTGAAAAAACAAATAGGGACCAATAGAAACCCCTAGCCCATAATTTTTGTTTGAGTACAACCTCCGACTTAATCACAACACAACACCACCAAAGGGTTTTAACACTTTTCTTCATAAAAGAGACGCATTAAACTTCAACAAGCGGAATGATCTAAAAGAAATACATGGAGCCAATGCTTTCTTGTGTCAACGACTTGCAACAGAAAACTCTTGTTATTCAAACTATCAAACGAGTAAATGAGTCGCTTTTTTTCAATAAGAAAGACGGAACAACCATGGAGATAGCAATATTGCCAATTGTCGAAGATCACCAGTAGTAAAAGCAACTCAACAATAAAAAAACAATAGTGTTTTTCAGGGAACCATTAAAGACCCAATGAAACTCATCTACCATGCATCATGAACTCAAGAGAAATTTATCAACCACCACCGGACATGAGCTTGTCAAATTCAGAATTCAAGGAAGAGAGCGACTTTCTAAAGTAATCAACAAGAAATATGCAAGGCCAATGCACACTTAATAAAGAACTTTGCAAAAGAAATCTTCCAACGCCCGAAATTCCAAGCGAACAAATAAGTTAAATTTTTCAACAGGGGTAAAGCATAACTTCCGTGAAAAGATAAATCTTGCAATTTAACTATGCTCATGCGGAGCAGTAATATCACAAAAGTCGAAAGTACAATAACTGTTTCAAAGAACGATCAGAAACCTACTGGAGCTTGCCCTCCTCATTATAACCCTCCTTTCAAAAGAAATTCACGAACTACAAGAAACTACAACTAGGAAACCAGATACAAATTTGAGAAAGACAACAACTTCAATAATGAGCTCATGCTCAACCCAAAACTTATGGAACAGGGGTAAGAACTTCTCTAATTTCCTATCATGAATAGTGGTGTAGCCTGGCAAAACCCAGGGCATCAACCACGAACTCAACTTCTCAATGTTCGCTACTGATACGCATAACTAATGCAATCAACTATGAATATATATATAGGATCATCTCATGACAATCGTAGAATAAATTCATATATATAGGATTTCACAACATTTCATAGATTAACAATAAGAAAAATAGCACAGAAACAATTCGATACAGTACAACATAATGAACCACATTACTAGAAATGCGGAAGCAATGGATTTCCCAAACCCCACCTACTGTGCACAATGTGTCATTTTAATACTTTTCTACTAACCACGGACCTAAAGCCCGCTCTGATACCAACTGTAACACCCTGGCTATTCGGAAGCCAAGATGCTACCTAAAGATTCATCATACACTTCATTTGCGGAACTATTAATCAATTTGCACCAAAATTAAATAGTCAAGACAAAGTAACGAAGAGTATTTAACCGTTCAACCACAGAATATAACCAAGGAATTAAAATTACAGTTCATCCCTTTAACCAAATAACTTAACAAAACATCTTTATAAATAAGTGAATCTTTGATGTGTGTGAAACGTGCTTGGACTACGCCCTCCCGCTAGCAACTATATCATCATGGATCACCTAAAAAAATAAACACAGGAAAACAAGGGTGAGTCGAAACTCAGCAAGCACAACATCAAACTCATAATGTACAAAGGAACAAATCAATAATCAAGACAGTAGAACATATCTTCCACAAATCTGTGAAACTGCATAGTATGAATGCATACATGGAATGAAAAATGGACCTCTCAACTGCGTATACCGGTATAACGAGTGATACACCCGTCGGTGTTCACTTAAGCCCGTACTTAACAAAGTACGGGGACCCAATCACCGTATGAAGAACGTTTCATACGGGTGTCTAAGTTGCCACATTGGAATGGTGGTCAACGCTGCCCACATTGGAATGGTGGGTCTCATATGCCCATATTGGAACTGATGGGACTTTTAAGTTTCCACTCCCGTGGACGGCAGGAATCAAATGCATGGCCAAAATGAAAGTCATGCAACGAAATCTTATCACATGATAATGAAGAATAATACAAGCATCCAAACATGAATAACCAATCTAGTAACTCATCAACACATTTTCATCAATCTTCAATATGATAAGATAAGGTACTTGCCTTCCGTGCTGCGACGTACTAGGAAGCAATGAAGGTGTCCTTCCACCCACCGCCTCACCGCCTACACAAGCATTTACACGGAATAAGGATAACAAGGTATGACGTATCTACATACGCTCTACCATACGCTCTAACCATCCCACACAACCGTAGGTTCAATTTGACAACTTCGCCCAAAAGGCTTGGTTACTACTCTGCTGGCAGTTGTACGAGAAAATTCACAATTAAATATCTGTAACTCCTAAAGACCTGAAACTAGTGCTCAGCTAATACTAACGAACCAGGCTATGAAACTTTTGTTGGCGGGATCCTCTGATTCGGCCAAAACAGAGGACTAAACTGCCCAAGAGACACCGATAGAAATCTGTCCAGATTCCAGAACAGTCGTAAAGAAAAGAATGTAACTTTCAGTATACTGATCATATGGAGATAATCTTTATCAATATGGAATCATGGAGAAATTATCTTCAAAAACCTATTTGGGTGGCCGCCCTGGATCTAGCTCTAACTAGAACAAAACTGAGGAGCAACTGACAGTCTCGAAAATCTCTGACAGACATAGTAGTGTGCGGTTAAAAAAATTCATAACTCCTAAACCACAGGGTGGAATCTCGTGATCTTGGTGCCAAAAGAAATATAAAGAAACCAGAAACAAAACTCTAGGAGACTAAAACCCGAGATTCGGCCTATAGGTAATTCATAATGGCTCGACAATAAATTCTACCAAAACACGTCAGCTGTCCGGGACAGTCGCGGTAAAACTATCATATCTCCTAAACCGTAACTCCAAATCAGATGATCTCGGTGCCTAAAGAAAGCTAAGCTCAAGGGCTACAACTTTCTAAGAGGTGGGAAGATCATAAAACGTACAAAACTTACCCAAATCTGACGAAAAAATGTGGCGCACGACAGGGAGGAGGGTGGCGGCCGGTTGGAGAGGAGGAGGAGGGGGTGGCGGCTTGGGGAGGGGAGTGGGGAGAGAGAGGGGAGAGGCTAGGGTTTGGGGGGAAGGAAAACCCCCCTTGGCTGGCCCCTCTCATGGGCCCTCTCTGGGCATGCCCAGCCCAGTTGTCGGAAGATCGCTGAAAACCCCCGCCGATTCAGGAAATTTCAGTTCTTGTTTGTCTTTTCCCTCCCCAGCTGCTTTTCTAATTACCCGATCCGAATATGGGGTATTACAGGTTGTGCACGGCTATCGTGCGCCAGCAGCACCCGATGTCGTGCGCATTCCCAGCGTGCACGTAATGCCGACCGACAGCATTCCTCCTGGGCCGCGGCTGTGGTAGTTCCTAGTGCTCCAGCCGTGGCTCCTCCCGTGGCAGTCGAAGCACATGGTACTCTTGCCGGTCTACCAGTTGGCCCGCCAACTCCCAGCGGGGTCGTTCTCCCGCAGCTTCCCCCAGGTGCTGTGCCGCTCCAGCCAGTCGATAATTCCCATGCCATGGTGACTCGTGGAAAGCACAGTTTTCGGCAACCGCTCACCCGCATGAACCTTCATGCCGCCACTCTGTCTCCTGTTCCGACCACATACCGGGCTGCTCTCGCTGACCCTAATTGGTGTGGTGCCATGGAGGAAGAATACGTTGCTCTTCAAGCCAACAACACATAGGATTTTGTTCCACGGCCATCCAATGCCAATGTGGTCACTGGAAAGTGGATTTTTCGGCATAAGCTCAATTCGGATGGCACTCTTGCCCGCTATAAGGCTCAATAGGTTCTTTGTGGTTTCACACAGCATTCTGGTGTTGATTTTGATGAAACTTTAAGTCCAGTCGTCAAGTTGGCCACTATTCGCACAGTTCTATCTCTGGCCCTATCCCGGGATTGGCCTATCCACTAGCTGAATGTTAAGAATGTATTTCTTCATTGCACACTCTCGGAGACTGTCTTCTGTTCACAGTTGGCTGGATTTGTGGATTCATCTCGTCCAGATTACATTTGCCGCCTCAACAAGTATCTCTACGGTCTCAAACAGGCGCCCCGGGCCTGTTACAGCTGTTTTGCGGCTTTCTTGTTGTCCCTCGGATTCCTGGAGGTAAATTCCGACACCTCCCTCTTTGTGTCTCATCGAGGCAGTGACACTGTCTACATGCTGCTTTATGTGGACGATATTGTGCTGACTGCTTCTTCGGACCGCGTGCTCCGCCGGGTAGTTGCCTCCCTCCAGCAGACTTTTTCTATGAAGGATTTCGGTCTACTTCATCATTTTATGGGTGTTTCTGTCAGTCGTCGTGATGGCAGTATGTTCATCTCTCAGCGGCAGTATACTCTAAATATCTTGGATCGTGCCAACATGACCGGTTGCAAGCCTTGCATCACCCCTGTTGACACTCACTCCAAGTTATCCTCTGCTGTTGACACTTCTGTGGCTGATCCGACGTTCTACCGAAGTCGTACAGATACTTTGCAGTACCTCACTTTCACTCGTCCGGATATTGCTTACGACGTACAACAAGTTTGCCTCCATATGCATGATCCTCGCGAGCAGCACCTCGCCACCGTGAAGCGCATTCTTCGGTATCTTTGCGACACCATCGATCACAACCTTCTTCTTCACCGAGCCACCTCTACAAATCTTGTTGTCTACTCTGACGCTGATTGGGTTGGTTGTCCCGACATGCGCAAGTCCACTTCAGGCTACGCTGTGTTCCTAGGTGACAATCTAGTCTTCTGGTCCTCGAAGCGGCAACACACTGTCTCTCGTTCGAGTGCGGGGGCTGAGTACCGGGCTATGGCCAATGCTGTTGTTAAGGCGTGCTGGCTGTGCCAACTTCTTCAGGAGCTTCACAGCACTCCACGTCGAGCTACCATCGTCTACTGTGACAATGTTAGCGCGGTTTATCTCTCAACAAATCCGGTGCAACATCAGTGCACTAAACATGTTGAGATTGACCTTCACTTCGTCCGGGAACGAGTTGGTCTTGGTGATGTCCGCGTTCTTCATGTCCCGACGACATCTTAGTACGCCGACATCTTCACCAAAGGGCTACCTACTTTTGTCTTAACCGTGTTTCGGTCCAGTTTGAACGTCCGTTCCGTCGACGCTCCAACTACGAGGGAGTGTTAGACTCTTCGGTTTCTACTAGACTCTTTGGTTACTGATTTTTCGGTTCCTGATTCACACTAGTGTTAGACTCTTTGGTTCCTGGTACATACTATAATATTTGGTATATATATATAACTTTTGGTTTACTAATACGTACCATATATGTAATTACCCTAAATATAAGCTTGCATGCCGGGAGGAGGGAGAAGTTGATTTGCGGCGGGAAAGAGCAGATTTTAAATGGCGGTAACAGAGAGCGGAGGGAGATGGTGTCAGATTCTGCTCGGGATGGTTGCAGGCAGCAACTTGCCTTGTGCTATTGGTAATTTGGTATTGGGGCGTCCAAGATTCAGGTCAGATTCATATATGGATCATTCCCAACATTCATGCGGTGATAGCCATTGGCCTGCTTCTGACAGGGGTGCAATTTTATGGATGCTACTAGCCACTCTACATTGGCTGGCTACTTGATCGCTGCTGTGCTGTGTGATGGGACGGCCGTGGAGTCGTCGAGAGGATCAAGCTCGGTATTAATGGCGGTTGCGGAGGCCGAGGTGCTCGGTGTGCATCTATTATAACTTGGTCGCGATAAGGATTTGGGGTTTAGCCAGCAGCAGCCTTCACTTTCGACACGTTCTACTGTCTTGCTCGGTGGTCGGTGCATATGTTTGCGCTTGGACTTGTAAATGCGATGGGTAAGAGATCTTGCTTTACTAACCGTGTTATGTTAATTGCGCGATTAAAAATACTCTGGGGCCAAGTCGAACTTAATCTGTCAGTGCACCGGTTGCCACTTTTCCAATCACTTTCAGTTCCAGGGATCTGTCTTCCTGTGGATTCCTAGTATGCATGACGCACCTGGCAGCTATTTTGGTTACAATCTCAAGCCTGATAGCACCAAAAATAATGCAACACCCCCAAGCTGGCGGCCAACAGCACAAACATATCCACGACAGCAAACGAATCCGTGCCTTGTTTTTATGCATCACCCATCGCGTCTTTGATTAATAGCTTACAAGAACAGTAGGTCGGTAACACCATAACATCACCAGAGCCAATATATCATCCACATCGCAAGGTCAATACATAAAAGAAACGGAGGCAGAGAGAGACCAGATTAGAATCTGCTAGTTAACCATGCATTAAGTGCTACTGTCAATACATCAAACATCAAACATCAGAGGGTAGCAAGGCTAACTAGTTGAATTGGTAATCATGGAAATGATGAGCAAAGTTAGTGACATAGGGTGCACACTGATTGCGGTGCCAAACAGAATTCGTTAACTAAAGAGATCAGTGCTAAACTAATGAAATAGTGAGCAGACTACCATGGGCTCCGGGTGCAAGTGGAATATACAAACTTCCTCCCTGTTGCTTCCGGTACTACCATAACTTACTATTGCCTTGGTGGCTCATCTCTTTGCTTTCGTCTTCTTGGTTGAATGGCCTGTCTTGCGCTTGTGGCGGCTGAAATCCGAGACAAACCTGAATGTCTGCGCACACCCTGTCTCGTGGCAAACATAGGGCCTGTCGCCCGTATGGACCCTAAGATGCTCTGTCCTTGCCCATGGCCACTTGAACGCCATGTCGCAGCCCTTCCACGGGCATTTCAGCGGACGGTCATCTGTGTGAACCTTGCGGTGCTGCAGTAGATACTTGTGTGAGAAGAACTTCTTCCCGCAGCCCTTCACCGGGCAGATATCACGCTTATGCAAAGACAGCTCCTGTTTTGTGCCAAAGCTCATAGAACAGCCCTCAATATTGCACACGTACTCTTCTTCTTGCTTTGGAGCTCTTGGAGTCTTTCTCTTTTCTCCTCTAGCTTTCTTCACTTGCTTCTTTACTTCTGCTCGCATCCTCAGCTTATGCAAAGACAGCTCCTGCTTTGTGTCAGAGCTCATAGAACAGCCCTCAATAGCGGATGGGTGCTCTTCTTCATCCTTTGGAGCAGTTGGAGCCCTTCTCTTTTCTCCTCTAGTTTTATTCATTTGCTTCTTTGCTTCGACTTTAGTCTTCTGCTTTAGCGGTCTTGCTCTTGAATGGCTAGCAGGACTATCATTATCCTCTTTAACCTTTGACTTTGGACGGCTAGCAGGACCATCATCCTCTTCTTCCATCTTTGATTTTAGCTTGTTTTCCCTATTGGCAATCCTAGAGCTACTACGGAGAACCATTCCAGCTGGTGAGGGGGAGGGGACTTCAGCAGCACCTTTTAATACTTTGGAGTTGTCCTCTTCAGTATGTTTGGGCCTCTTGGTGTTTGTATTCTCCAGAGGTTTGTTCTCCCTTTTCTTGCTTGATATTGTTACAGCTATGCTGGTGCTACTATTTCTTTTGGAGGCTGCCACTCTACTAGAATTGTCAACTGGCTCAACTTTGGGTTTCTGATCAAGACGATAAGAACTCATTCCATCTGTTTCTTCCTCTTTACGGCTTTCAATTCTGTGAGCCAAGTATGGATGGACCTGGTTTGACATCCATACTTTCCCACACCATCGGCCAGCAAAGACTATTTTCTTCTGCCTGCCTTGTCTCCTTTCATAAGTCTTTAGCTTTACTGGTGAGTTATTAGGAGAATTGCAGCCAAATGCCCTATAGATGACTCTGTTGTATGGCATTTGCTTGCTGTATAAAGGAGATTTGGCAAGATTTGCACTGTAGTAAAGGTTAATACCCAACTTTACAGCCCAATCACTGTTTGTCGGTATTGCTTCCCCATCCCTCAAAACTTCCTGTATCGTCTCCTTGTCCTCCATGCTGGCCTCCCTGAAATGGATGTCCTTCCAATCATACTCAACTTCCATTTCTGCAGCCAACGATCTTGCTTCTGCTTCTATTTTGGGATATTCTGTACAAATCATAACAAGCAAGTCATTTAATGTCTCCAGAACCTAGGAAGCAGGGGTGATTATTTAGTATTATGAACACCTCAAGCACTGAAAGTCTGAATTAAATTATTCTGGCTTTACCAAAATTAGTGGGAATATAATGTGTTTTTGAATAAAAAAAGGATGAAAACTTAGCAAAATGTCTTGGATGGCTGTGCATTAAGGTGTTAAAGTTCTAACAGAATTGTGACGTTGCTCAGTCATAGTGAAGTGAATGCATGCAGTCCAAAAGAGCATGCGGCAAGTGCTCAAAATGGTAGAAAAAAAAAGAGTGCATTGCACTCATCACAATGAGTAAGCAGTCTGATGACCGACCTGGATGACATAAAAGAATAATATGGGCACCACCAATAGCTTGAAGTTGCTTCCCAACCTCGATAGCGTGCTCAAGACAAAATACATGCATTCTTGATGAATCCGTATCAGATTTCAAAATTGACGCATTCAAGTTGTTCATTGCAGTTGTAGAGCTTATGGGGTCACCCATAGAGATTGCAGTGCTGTTACAGTTAGCATCATAATCTGTGCTACTGACATTAAGTGGCTCCTTCAATGACTTTTTAGAGCTTGACGGCTCAGATTGAACCTTCTTTTCCATCACTGAATACATATTTTTTGCCTGAAAACCTTCAGATAGTACCATCTTAAGTTGATATTTGTTTCTTGTGCGAACACCTCTTGGTCCATTCAACATATCTGAGCTACCAATACATTGAGAACTCGGGGATGAAGATCTTTGTTGGCAGTCCTTGCTACTTGAGGGCACCTTCGTTCCATAAAAACAAACATTACTTGAACTATTGGCTAGTGATTCAGTCATGTGCCTTGATAGTTCACTGGAGTCACGAGAGACCTGATTTTTTTTGTTCTGAATATCTTCATCAGAATCTGATTGATCTCCATAAGCAGATGCCAAAAGATCAAGAGCAGAATTCCTATTGAAAGGTGCAGCATCAGAAATTATTTTGTTGCCATACAGTTCAAAACCGGATCCTGCATGTTGATTAGAAATACACACATTGCATCAGATGAAAATAATGATTAATGCCATAAGCCAAAGAAACTAAGATGAAATGCACTTTCACATGACAACTACAAATCCAACTAGAGCTACACAAGGAACATCCATGCATGTTTGTTGCTACAAGCATCCATCAGATACATGCAGATAAACTAATGTTACAGGATGAGCAATCGAACGTAAGCATCATAAACTACTCACTTCGATCATAAGAAATACGCAAGAGAACTCCAAAATTCAAACAAGAAAATCCAAATGTTGACCCAAAGCACATTAACAAATCACCCATTTTCTAAGGCCAGTAAGCCACCAACAATCGAGCCTGTACTTCTAGCTAACATATCTAGAACATGGCATAAACTATCCTGGGGTTAAATTGCCAGACGTGGCATGATCAGAGAACGCAAGTTGTTAGGCTAATGCTGCTTATTTTGTTAGCTGTATAATTCTATAGGAGGTTATTTGTTTCAAAATAAGATTCCACCGGGTCAAATCTGCATCTATTTTAATCCTTGAATTATGAAGGGTTAGTTTTCTCAAGGGATCATAAAAGCATTATTAATTTTTTTACTACCTCCTAGAAAACTCTGTAACAGTAAAAGACCAGTAACTCAGCACACAAAACCCTTTTAATAAATAAGCACAAGTAAATCAGTGAAAAGGAGAAATTAGTCAAACATAAAATGTCTACGGTATACATTGTAAGATGTATAACTTACGTAAAATGCCACCATTTGTCCTTTCACTTCTTAATGCATCTGCCAGATGACTCCCTTCAGAACCAACAAGCTTATCATTAATCAAATTATAATCAGAAGACATCAAGTATTTTGCTGTACACTCTATTGGTTTGACAACAGCCACACATGAAAAACTTAGAATCCCACAAGAGACACAGGATAATAAACCCTGATCTAAAAGCCCAGAAGCACTGATTATATCCCCCTTATCACCTTCTGCATTATGTGTATAGGATGAACTAGACATATTTACACAGTCGTCCATACATGTTGTAGGTGGGAAATTCTTTCCAGAGCAGACTGATAATGAACTTTCTTTGCATGAAGACAAAGCACTACAGTGCCTGATTTCACCATTCCTATCAAGTGTCCCATTCACCGGTAAGCATCCCAAGGCTTCCAGAGCTTCTCCACTACTACATAGGCCATCTGATATCCTGGATTTAGTTTTTGGTTGGGATATTGAGCGTAAAGTTGAAAGTACAGGACCAACATGGGCATTTGTTGGAAGAATAATACAAGAAGACCCATCATACAAAAGACAACTAAGCAGTTCATTGTCTTCAATAACATTCCGGACAAATATCCTTTTGACCAATTGCTCCCCTTCATCTTTTTTCTTCTCCTTTAATCTAGAGCTTCGTGGTTCCATTGCCCCAATGGATGGTTCCCTAGAAACATAGAAGTTGAAATTAAATAAAGGGCCCAAATAAATAAAAAAAGGATGCATTTGGTACAACTCCAAGCATAGAAAGAGCTATGTAAGAAAGCAGCTCCAATAACACACATGGTTGCCAGATTGAAGCATTATCACAAAGTGATGGCTACTGTAAGATAATAAAAAAAGATACACAACTTTCTTCCCTGGATTGCAGAAATGGACATGGGGATCAAATATCGTCACCACCGAGCATAGAACCATATATCAGTTAACACACGGAAGTTACTAAATGCACACCTATTGACGAACTATTTTTTAGGTGAAAACATAATGTAAGTTGGACCAATGACGAGGAATGCACAATGACCCAATGGGGTTATAAGATCAGTATTTTGTGGGAGGCAGGAGGCTAACAAATCATCACAAAAGAACAAGCGTGCATCATGAAGCATGCAGATTATGACAAATACCTGAAGCACATTGACAGTGCAAGTTTGTAAAGCAGCTGATAGTGCGAAACCATGGGAGGACGATTGATTGAGGCTCTCCGGATTGCTGCCTCTTTCGCTACTCTCAACCATTCAGGAGTAGCTATATTTGATGCTTCCGCACAGTTGAATCCTGCCCAAATAGAAAAGGTACTCATGTGGTTGATTGCAATTGCAAGAGCCAACAAAACGATGGCCAGGTAACAGATTAAGTTTACTTTTCCAATAACATGTGATACAAAGAAAAGCCCTCATGAGTCGCGTGCATCGCTGTGTTCGCAACAGATACACATCATGCATTGGCATATTGCACACCTGTCTAGCTAAGATGAATTGGCGAAGACCCCATTATGAGATGCACAACCATACTCAGGATATGCTAATATAGCTATAGGTTCAGGCAAGATCTTTATCACAAAGCTAATAATTCCCTATTTTTAGCAAATGCTCGAATTCCTTTCCACAATGTCCTACAGCCCTCTGGTCTCAAATTAGCCACCCTACTGTTTAAGACATAACTAACTCCATATAATTAAGGACAGAAAACAATGCATGAATTGGACAGGCATAATTGTGTCAAGTGTCAACAATGCATCACATCGATATCGCACGTGCCAAAGTCACATAGCCACCCTACTGTTTAAGACATAACTAATTCCGCATAATCAAGGATGGAAAATAATGCATGAATTGGACAGGCATTATTGTGTCAACATAACATACAAAAGGAAGCTTTTCAGTTAACTGTTGAGAGTGCTCACCATGGCTGAAACCGCTGTGATAACATCCCGGAAAAGTTACCACGAACTCCCCTGCATTCTGCACCAATCTGTTCCCACGCACAGAACCAAACCTCCGTCAAGCACCACACGTATCAAAGGAAATCATTAAAAAAAAAGACGGAAGCAAAAGCACCACCTGCAGCAGGGGATCCCCAGGCCCACGAGCACTTCAGGGGACATCACTGTTGTTTTCTGCCCCAGCGTCGCGAAGGTTTCTGCACCCCAATTCACAATTCCACAAAATCACTTCAGTAAGAACAACGGAGCACACAGAGCTTCTATGCTAAACGAACAGCTGCAGCCGCCTCACCTAAGGGGTTCACCTCCCCTCCATAGCCGTGCACGCGCACCACCTCCTCGAAGGCGAGCGCGGCGTCGCGCGGAATCCCGTACCACGTCTTGGGCCCCCCGAAGTGCATGTAGTTGAGGCTGTGCAGGTCGTGGTCCTCGACGTGCCAGGCGAACCAACTGAACATCATGGCGACGTACAGCATCGGTGTGGTGACCCCTGGGACCTCCTCCCGCATGAACCGCAGCAGCGAGCCGGGGCTCCTGGCCACGTCGCGCATGTTCCACGCCGTCTCACCCACGTGCAACGCCGCCAGTTGTTGCCTGGAGCAGGGGGAGAAGCCCGAGCCCGGCATGTCGCTGGCGTACTCGACCACGACGGGGCGGTCGGCGGAGGCGCGCGAGAAGAGCGCCTCGAGGTCGAGTGGCGAGAGGTGCTTGGAGGCAGGGACGTTGAGGCGTGCGAGGAGCGACTTTCGGGAGGCGGCGGCCTTGGTCTCGAACTGCGGGAGTGTGTAGCGGTGGGAGGAGCGCCAGACGGGCTTGAGGGCGGGGCGCGCACGGCGCGGGCAGAGGCCGAGCTGCTGGTGGCAGGTGGGGAAGGACGGGGCGGGGTCGTCCGGGTGGAGCGCGGCGAAGGAGCGGGAGAGGTTGGAGAGGGTGCCCTTCTTGGGCGGCGGCGGGCAGGGCGGCACGACCTTGCAGATGCCGAAGGGCGCGGCGGCGGGCTCGATCTTGAGGATGTAGGCGACGGGGTCGGCGAACTCGGCGGCGGTGGGGTGGAACTCGGGAGCGAGGGGGAGGGATTTCAACCACGGGGGCACCAGCTCGGCCGCCGAGCCGGGCGGAGGCGGGGGCGGCGAGGACCGCATGGCGCGGAGCGCTGTGTCGGGTTGGGCTGGGTGGGGGATTACTCGCGCATTCGGTCGTAGTCGGAGCAGAGGAGAGGTTTTTCGTTTGAGGGTTTGGGAGTGGAGGAACTAGGAAGGGAAGGGGGAGGGAGCGTGCGTGGGTTACGGCAACCGCTGCTGCTGTTCGCGGTGGCACGCGCGGAGTGGTGGTGTGCGCGTGCGGGTGTGCGGTTGTTTCTCGCTTTCTCCGACATGTTTCACTTGCGGTTGCGGCCTTGCGGAGTTGCGGGCAGTTCGGGTGGTTTCCTTTTCTGTGCGGGCCGAAGCTGGGAGCCCATTACATTGGCGGCCCGTTTCTCGGAGTGCTAGATGCGCCTGCCTTATCGAGCAAGCTCTCGCGCCCAGTTCTCGGGAGCTCACGGTTTTGGTGGGTAAATAAATCACCAATCATCACGTCCTGTTTGCTTTATCGACGGCCTATAAGTCGGTTTATGTATGGGTATTTTATCAAAAACTATAGCAGAGTTAAGATGCTGTATATAAGGGGAAACTCTTTACCATTGTAACACGATTATTTAAAAGCAATAAAGCGAAGTCTGAAATCCCCACATATCTCTGTGTTCAATCTACTGTTGTGTTCTTATGCTCTTACTTTGTTCTTACGATTCTGAGTATTGTTTACGAGGTAATTACTCAGACTAGACTCACCAGCGACGGTTCCTCAACACGTTATCAACAAGATCAACTCTCCTTGCATTGAAAGGTAACCGTCGATGAACGACATTCGTAGATTGAATCGTTTTTCTAGATTACTTTCAATTCTGCAAATTTGGCTTTTTAGATTGGTTTTTCTACGGTACAAATTCATTCTAATCTATCGTGAGCCAACTTGAAGTCGCCAACACAATGTCGATTGATCGTTTGCATGAAAGATTGGATATCGATTGTACCGTAGATTGAAATTGTAAATTCGTTCCAATCTACCGCCAGCCAACTCGAAGTCGCTGGCCAAGCCGATCGGTGGTTGTATGAAAGAACGGATGTTGATTGCACTACATGTTGGGGACATGTAGTCCCTGCACGCAGCAACTCTCATCAATTTTCGACCATCAGCATATAATATCTATTCACCTATGCAACTAGCACAAGGGTCAGCACAAAAAATCTTTCATCTACGAAGGTTTGGTTGTAAGGTTTTTGTACCTATATCACCACTGCAGTGAACTACAATAGGCTCTCTCCGAAAGTCTGAGATATACGTTGGTTACGAGACAACATCCATAATCAGGTATTTGGAACCCATGACTGGAGATTTGCATACAGCCCGTTTCGTTGACAGCATATTTGTTGATGATAGTTTCCCGTCATTAGAGGGAGGAAATTAACCCCTTGATGAAAAATATCGAGAACTGACATGGCAAACCACGGGAATCCATGCACATGACTCGCGTACTAGTGAAATAAATATAGAAGTACAGAAGATAATTGATTTGTAAGCATTAGCGAATCAACTGCCTGGCCACTTTAGTGATTTGAAGAGCATGACCAAATCGCATGTGCCTGCACGCAATGCGTTGGAGAGGGTTGAAATACCAAAGAAAATTAAAGGTATCTATAATCTTGTCCAAAGTTCTCAGAATAAAAGAACAAGAACTCCGGCCCTCGAATCCCAAGTAACCGGGGACGCCTGACGAAAAAGGATAAGAATGACTTGACACAGCCGATCACTGAAGCTCCCCACAACCAGAAGGGGAACTAGTTGAGACCTGACACCAGTATGAAAACTTCAGTAAAAGACATACCAGATTTGAATATTCCCACAGAGGGAAACATCAGCATGGATGTGTGCGCACACATCGGAACTGAAAAACTAAAGGGACTTGCCCCGCAATTGAAAGCAGCGGTAAGAAAGTAGAAGCATTAGAAGTATCGCCACATGAAGAAATAGCTATAAATTATGTGACCACGGGAGAATCTATGATTAGAACAACAGCCAATGTCGATATTTATTTTGCAAAAAAATTACCACAATCATCGATCTTGATCCAGAACCTGCATCGCTCGTTGAATGTAAGAAAAGATTAGATTGTAAGAATGCAATAGAAACAGAATTATTATCTCTGAATAAAATAGAGGTATTTGGGCCTGTAAGCCGCACACCTCTCCATGTGCACCCCATAGGGCATAAGTGTGTATTTGTTCGAAAGAGAAATGAAAACAATGAAGTTGTAAGACATAAAGTATGGCTCATTGTACAAGGTTTCACTCAACGAATAGGAATCGGTTATCAAGAAACTTATTCCCCGGCTATGGGCGAAACTACCTTTAGATATTTAATCTCAATGACAGTAAACTTGAATTTGGAAATAAAATTGATGGATGTGGTAACTGCATACCTTTATGAGAACTTAGATTCGGGCATTTATATAAATGTACATGAAGGTATCCCTGTCCCGAACTAAGACAGAGTAAACAGAAATTTGTACAGTGTGCAACTCAGAAAGTCACTGTATGGATTGAAACAATCAGGTAGAATGTGGTATAATCGCTTGAGCAACTTTCTCTGCAAGAAGACTACATAAACAATGAGGATTGTCCTGTGCTTTTATACGACGATCCCAGGATGGATTTTGTATAATTTCAGTATATGTAGACGATCTGAATGTCATCGGAACTACGGAAGATATCAAGAAAGCAAGCTCTTACCTGGAGTTAGAGTTCGAAATGAAAGACTTGGGTAAAACCAAATGTTGCCTATACTTGAAGGTTGAGCATACCCCTGAAGGGATTTTAGTACATCAGTCAACCTATACTCAAAAAGTGTTAGAACGGTTCGACTTTAAAAAGACATATCCTTCGAAAGTACCGATGGTCGGGAGATCACTACAGCAAGATAAGGACCCGTACAGACCTAAAGAAGAGGGGGGGAGAAAGTCCTGCAACTGGAATTCCCGTACTTGAGTGCAATAGGAGCACTCATGTATTTGACAAACTGTACTAGACCGGATATTACATTTGCAGTGAACCTGTTAGCAATGTACATTGCAGAACCTACCAAAAGACATTGGCAGGGAATAAAAGACATCTTCCGATACCTCCAAGAAAGCAAAGATCTTGATCTATTCTACAGAAAGAACCAAGACCTAACTATGACTAGCTACGTAGATGCTGAGTACCTGTCAAACCCGCATACAACTAAGTAGCAAACATGTTATGTATTCCTATGTGGTGGAACTACAATTTCATAGAAATCGTCTAAGCAAAGTCTTGTATCTACTTCGACGAACCACTCAAAAATCATAGCACTATACGAAGCCCCACGGGAATGTTCTTGGCTTCGGCGGATGATTCACCACATCCAACAGCCATGTGGATTGAATACCGCGCAAACCCCCACTATTATCTATGAAGATAATGCAACTTGTATTGCACAAGTGTAAATGAGTTATGTGAAGAGTCTTCTCACTAAGCGTATCAACCCCAAATTCTTCTATGCTCACAAATTGCAAATGATAGACGAAATTAAAGTACTGCATACTAAGTCATATGAAAATCTTGTAGATAAAATTTACTAAGTCACTACCAGCATCTAGCTTTGAAAGATGCATATGTGGAATTGGAATGATGAGACTTAGAGAAGTGCAGAATCCAGAGGGAGAATCTTCACGAACTCTTTATTGAAACTTGATCACGAAGATCGAGTACCCAAAGAATAAATCATAGAGATTAAATGAAATTAGGTGTATTGTACTCTTTTTCCCTTAACGAGTTTTCCTGAAGTTTATCGGCTAATGTTTTTAATAAGACAATTCGTGTAACGCTGTAGAATGTATGTCATGTACTTTTTCTCTAAATTTTTTCCACCGAATTTTTATAGAGTTTTAACGATGTATGCACATGTGAGAATAGGTGCCCAAGAAGGAGTGTTAAGAAACTCTGAGCCGGTCCATGTATGGACACCATACCGAAAACCCTAGCAGGGTCAATAGACTATATATATAACACGATTATTGAAGAGCAATAAAGTAAAACTTAAAATTCTCTCATATCTCTGTGTTCAATCTACTGTTGTGTTCTTGTGCTTTTGCTTTGTTTTTACAATTTTGAGTATTGTTTATAAGGTAATCACTCAAATTAAACTTGTCAGCGACAGATCCTCAACAGCTTCAGTGGCGCTTTCCCAGAACAGATATTCCATATTTCCATGCGTCCAGCGTAAAAGGATTTAACGAGTTGCATCAGACCAATTCAGTTCGTGTTAACTTGTTTAACCGACCATGCTCCGTCCCGTGGAGTTTCCAACTACCCACGTTGTACACCAATGCTTTACCAATTACTAGGTTGCAACTGATCTTTTATATATATATATATATATATACAAACTTACTAAAGATCTTTTATATATATATATTAATATACTTAAGGTGAATATCTTTGATATACCATCTAAAACAACTTGACATACTCCTTTATCACTTTGGGTATACTCATATACTAATTATAAGATACTCCAATGCGAACTACACGAAAAATTTGTAAGAGAGTTCATAGTTTTTAGCATATTTTGTAAATACTTTCATATTCGCGCTAAAAAGGAGTATGTACAAAAAATTATACATACCACTCCTGAAAAAGTGTGAATACCATCTAGGTGGTCTTATATACTCGTATACTACACATACATACTCTCGGTTAAGCAAGATACTCCCTACATTGTGAGATACGAAATAGGGAGTAACTACTCCCGGGAGTAGGGAAAAGGCTTCATATATATATATATATATATATATATATCTATCTTAAAAAGTTAATATACTTAAGGTGAATATCTGTGCATCTAAAAATCTTAACTACTGTATTTTTGGGTTTACCCCGCCCCAACCGTTCGTCCGCCTCCCCGCACCCTCACATCCCTCTCCTCCCCCGCAACCGCCGCCCCCTCACCTCCCTCTCGCCCCCTTCCCCTCAAAACCGCCCCTCCACCTCCCATTCACCTCTCCCGCTGCCGCCGAGCCGGCCTTGCCCCCGGCCTCCACCTTCGCGAAGCACGCCCCCATCCCCCCGTCCCCTCCGCCTCGCCCCCTTTCTCTATCGAAAATGTCGCCCCTCCGCCTTAGGCCGGCCTCGAACGACCACCGCCGCCGCCGCCACCACCATGTTATGGCGAGCAGCCGCCTCCCGCCTCCTCCTCCATCGCTCGCGGTCTCCGCCTCTTGCAGTCGCCACCGCGGCGTGCACTCTCCGCACCTTCGCCTCTTCGCCGCCGGCTCGGCCGGTGGAGGTCATGGCGGCGGAAGCACGGCGCCTGGTGCGGCTTGTGGGGGTCGAGGCGCTCAAGCGGCGACTGAGGGACGGGCGGGGCGAGGTGGTCAGCTACGGGGAATAAGAGGTTTCCCTTTCCAGTCTCTACTATGTTCGTCACCTACCTGGTCAGATCAAAGATCGTATAATTCATAAGGATTGTAACTTCAGATCACTTGTTGTATAAGGCCATTGGCGGCCTAATAAAGTATCAGATGTTTATTTGCTATTTTCTTTATATTGCAGATAGGCTTAGTATGTTTTGTAATGTGCAAATAATTTCCTGTAGTAACTGCTCATTTAGAATGTTTCAGAGTTGTTAATTGTCATATTTTTTCAACATATAATTATGTGTGAAAAGCTTATCCAAAAAGGACTATATCCTACCCATAACATGTATGGTCTGCTCTGCTAGAGTTTAGTCGAAAGGAGTCACATAGCCTATTCAATATTATTTGGGGGGGGGGACTCCGATCGTTATTTGGTTTTAGTTGATTTAACTGGTAAATTGGTAACATTTCACCTCTGGAATTAACAACTATCCATGTGAACTTCTCGAATGGAATTGTTCTATTGTTTAGACTGATTATTGGAGATTTCACATTATTCCAACTATTTTGGATATGCAAAAACAATTTACAAATGTTCAAAGCTCAAAGTTTGTGTAGCTTAGGCCTGCCTAAGTGATCAAAACAATGCATGTTGTGCAAAAACTAGTATATTTTTGTAAGATTTGGAGTTCCGTTGCAACGCACGGGCATCCTACTAGTAATTGGGTTAAACATTGACACAATTTAGCATTTATGGTATTATTAATTTAATATCCATTGCAACACACGAGCACCCTACTAGTTATATACAAAATTCACATATGATCAACAAGTCACAAAAGGTCTTATCATAAACAAAATATGTATATAATTTAATTGTCCACAGAAGATCATTATAATAATATATGCATGTATACACGTACATATCCATAAAAAATCCCACCAACTCATAATGTGGGAAGATAGATGACAGACTTACCACCACCAAATCCTTCTTTTATAACTCTACTAGTAGGGTGCCCGTGCGCTGCAACAGAATTTCAAATCGTGCACTAAATAATGTTTTTTTTAACACATGACGTAAATCAACCAATTAAAAGATGGTAATACACTAGTTATGTGCCCGTGCGTTGCAACAGAAACTCATACTTTGCATCAATAATTTCTATGCAGTAAACACTAAATGTGTCTCAAACATACTATTCACTTGAATGTGCAATCAGTTCAAATCATTTTATTTTCAAATTTCATTTTATAAGCAGCATTTGCATAGGGGCTTATGTGATTATGCAGACATTAGGTAAGTTAATTTTTTAGGAGACATTAGGTAAGTTATGATACATGGTGTGCTACTTTACAAATCAAATATTCACAAGTAATGATAAAGGTCTATTTCTTACTGACTGCAGCAAATGTTTCGGCTATACACTACCATCTATGGATATCATAGGTAGAATTACTACTCCAAGCTACATATACCACAGTGAATCAATGATGACCAAATGCTTTAACAAAGGATGGTCAGTGAAGCATGGTCCATTTGTGTACAACAGATATGTCTAATGAGACAAGTACATTTGCTTAATTGTTGTATTCTTGCAATTTAAAAGATGAAAACACATTTTTATGCACCATGTATTAACAGAGTAGAAGATCAGCCACTGAGGAAAGTCAATTTTGTTAACCTATCTGATTATTCAGACAGACAGACTCACTGAAAAGAAAGAAGAGTTTGCACTTCTGCTTATACCGAAGTCAATCTAGCAAGACATGAGCAACCTGCAACCGTGCAAAAACGAGTCAGACTTAGGAGTCAGAGAAAGAAGGTTTACTACAAGACAAGTCAATTAAAACCCAACACAGAGCCAGCAAAGAACTAAGCAAAGAGAAAAATGCAGCATTAACTTCTGACTAAGTTCTGACAGCCACAAGCTGCAGTAGATTCGAAAGCTCCCTATGCCACAAAGACCTATCTGGAGGAACAGCAATAAAATTCTACCTATCACACTACTTCCCCAGAATTCCAGCATCTGCATATAAATAACTCCTTTGCATAGGGCCAGCCAAATCCAGCATATATAAAAGATCAAGTAATACATTCCAAGAAATTATCATCATCTTCCAACAAACTTCACCAATTTTGCATTGCAAAAAAGATGCAAGTATTCTTAATTAACCCACCCTGTCCGAACACAGTTCACACAAACCTTTATGACAATTCAGAATTGGGTGAAGGTTTTTTTAATCAAGAAATCAGTATTAAAAATCATTCCATTTCGGAATTCTTTACTTTCTTAGAGTGTCGGATTTCTAAATTCCCAAAAGGTCTTCCATGAATTTTCTCTACTGCCTATTGAATAATTTTGATGGACTCCCTCATTTCATCGATTCATACTAAATAGCGAGCTAATGAATCCCCTTCTTTTTGCCATTGGACCTTCCAACCGAATTAGTTTCAGAGTTCCAGTTCTTTCTAAGAAACATACTCTTTACATTTAACTTCATCTTTGTGTGAGGCAAAATATATAAATATATATTTTAAATCTAATAAGGCAAGAATTTTAGTATAAAACCATTCAAAAAGCTTGGCTGAGGAAAAACTCCTGAAATGGACCAATAAACCTTATTGGTTTAAAATCAATGTTACCCAAATATACAGCCATTGATCAAGATCATATTGCAGTTGGTTCTACAATCACATTCAGAGAGCTCGTCGAACAATGTAATGGCTGCTTGCGATGAGGCTTCAATGTATGGAATACACCTCTCCTGCTCACACAGTTTTGCAAGCTAAAGCAGATGCAGAAATAACAGAATCATGTAAGGATGCACAAATCATTTAAGCAAATGTTGCTCATTTACATGGGCTGGAATTCTTCAAAGACCTTATGTGTCTTGCCGTGGCTAACCTTGCAATACTGGTATGTGTCTTGACGAACCGACCTCAAGCTCAATGAGGATGAAGATTATACGGAGAGAAAGTTAGAAAGGAGCAAACCGAGGAAGGCGGTAATGAAATGTAGGAAGGAGGTAATTATTTACCCAATTGGAAGGAGGCAACCACTATAGCATGTGATGCAACCGTCGTCATTAAACATCGTGGGTGGTGGGGAGACACTGGCTCTGTCTCCTTGGCGGTTGGCAGAGCTGGGCGGTTGCCGAGTGAGCTAACGGCGGTTGGCTAGCGCAACGTCGTGGGGTGGGTGGGCGCCGCTCGCGTGCGCCGCCGCCGCGTCCTCGTCCTCGTCCCCTTCCGCTCAGGCGAACTGCTTCTTCATCCGCCTCCTCCTCGGCGTCCCCGTCATAACCAGATCAGGCGAGGTCGAAGCTGGTTGAGAGGGGGAAGGTTTGCCGGTGGACGACGGCGGGGGAGGGGCGTAGACGCTCGGCGTCCCCATCACAAGCAGATCTGATGCGCAACATCGAGCTTTGCGGCGCAGTGGGAAGCGGAGGCGTGGGTGGGGAGGGCGGCAGAGATGAGAGGATAGGGGGCGGAGGAGGGGCGGCATGAGAACGGGAGGCGGCGGTGGGCGGCGCAGGTGGGGAGCGAGAGGAGCGGGTGGGGAGAGCTAGGGGAGAGGCAGAGACGGGTGAGAAGAGGGCCGGAGACGGATGAAAGGATAGGGGGTGGAGGAGGTGCGGTGTGAGAACGGGAGTCGGGCGGCACAAGTGGGGAGGGCGCCAGAGTTGGGGGAGGAGCGGCGACGGGCGAGAAGAGGGGCGAGGCGAGAGAGAGAGAGAGAGGAAAGTGAGGGAGGGCGGCGAGATTTTTTTTCGTCGCTGCTGTGCACGTTTTTTTCGACGACGAGATAATCCAGACCGTTGGTTGATGGTTGATCCAACGGATGTGATTGGTGGTGGGAGGACGGACCGCCACCGATTCCTTCTTTTATAATAGATAAAGATAAAGATATATCTACAATCTACAAGCATCACAATAGGGCAACATGATAGAACAAACACTTTGTGCAACAATTTTATAAATAAACAGTAGCAAACAACATTTTTTCATAGTATACTTCAATACATGCATAACTGACAAAACCATCAATTATTTGAACCATCTATCGATTTACTCCCAATGAAATGAAACAACGTCGATATGCACAGGTATTGCACATGCATTAGCCACAAAAGAAAATTACCAGAAACTTGAGATGAGGCCTTAGACTTATTTGAGACAAAATATATGTTTGTGCCATATATTTTAACATCCAACTTAAATCATAATCATAAAGACATCATGATACGATAAACAACGTAGTAAGGTGAGACGTTAATGTCTTGTTTGAGACAAAAGGAGCACTACAATGCAGACATTGACAAACGGCAATCTCAAATCTTTAGCCCTTCCATATTCTTTTCCTATCCTCATCTGTACATTCGTCTACACAGCTTCAATACAACAACATCAATGGACTTGGCAAGGGGAGTGGTAGACGCAGTAGTCATAAGCAGGAACTTTTTTTTACCTCTTACACAAGACTGTCAATTTTCTTTTGATTTTGGTTTCAAGCCATCCTCTAGCCACCTCAAACAGTCACAGACACACAAACACCAGCCTGAGATTGGCTTTGCCATCGATTATCTCCTTGGTTGATGCAAGAATAATTTTATCTTAGGCTTTCGGGATCGATCGGGAAGAAACTCCATGCAAAAGTTTTATGAATCCGAGGAAACTGAGCTTTCCATCGGTGTGTCTGATCCAGTCTTGGAGAACAACATGAAGGGGAACTGATGGGGCCAAGTCCAAGTTCCTGACAAACAAAAGATACATGATTAACGATGTTAAGTAATCATGCATAAACTCTTCAAAGTACAGCTCAAATCATACCGATGCAAGTTCTTCGATTACAATAGGCCGATTGCCTTCCTTATCGAAGAGTTCGCATGCACACGGAGCGTGCTGTTCCCTAGTCTCCAAAGCTTCCATCTGATAAACGCTGATGGCAGAAGCAGCAAACTCTTCAAAATCCAATTTTCTGTATTGAAGAGTGCACACCTAGTACCATGACTTGGGCAGGTAAGTGGTTATCTCACCAAAGACTAATACAATTGAAGATACTATGAAGGAGGCTTACCGTGTTCACAAAGTCAACAACCCTAGTACCGATTTTTGCATCTGTAGAATTCTTCACTAGGCCTGCAAGTTCAATTTACTTATTCCACAATTGCGTGCTATACATTAGATTGAACGACCAAGGTAAAATTACAAACCGCTTTCAAATTTTGCAAGGAGATATAACCACTCTTGTTTGGACCCAACAATTCAAACTGCTCTTTTAGATAGAAGAGTTGATTTGTTGTCAGTGTCTTAGCTAGGGCCTGCAAAATGTATGGAGATCCCTTAAAATGGCTCATTGATAATGCTAGCGGAGTCAAGACATAATGATATGAACCTACTAATTGTGCAAACAAAAGGCATTAAGGAGTACAGAGTGGGGAAAGAGGGTTCCCTAATAGTATTAATAGAAGTGAAAGGAACTTGCACATGGATAACTCAGCGCACTTAAAAATTCAAAAATAGATTAACCATTTGCAGGTAAAGCAGAATAATTAATAAGGGAATACATTATGTAGAGCAATTTTGCAAGAAACATGGTACATGCCAAAATTAGAAGTTTACATCTCAAGCCATGTATAGCATTAATTCAAGATGAAGATAAGCAAACAGAACAATCATCTACAGACCAGCATAAGAATTCTACACAGTTTTTTTTCTTTTTTCAAGTCTGATTAAGTGCATACCCTCAAAGCAGACTGTCGCAATGAAGATGAACTGATGTAAGCTCTCATAAGCTTGTAGATTATCATATCTAAAGGAATATTTACTTGTTGAGCATTACGAATCCATGCATGACCTGCAGATATCATTATGTAAGTAAACAGTTAAGCATCGCTTCGCAGAAGAATCGTCGCATGCGACAACGCCAAAAAATCCGGTGCTTATCGAGAGCTTGTGCAAAGTGATCATCCTCTTGCAAGAATCCTTATTAAGCAGCCTTTTTACAAAGTCTTTAGCTTCAGCAGTGAGAGTAGGCCATGGGGCCTCATCAAAACTTAGTTCTGCCTTCAAGACAGCTCAGAATATTCCTGACTCAGTGTGCACCCAGAAAGGCTAGCTCCCATTAAGCAAAATGTAGGCCATTACTCCAATGCTCCACATGTCTACCTCGGTGCCATAAGATCGATGAAGCACCTCGGGAGCAACATAATACACACTTCCGACAATGTCATTAAGTCTTTCATCTACAGAATGTAACAATGGTTTGGTGTCTAATACAATTAGATTTAATTTAGCAAGGATAAAATATTAACAAGGATCCAAATGGAACTCTATGACCAACCTGGCTTTACAAAGACAAGCCAAAGTCTATGACCTTCAAGGCAGATGTTTCGTCCTTCGATGTGAATAGGAAATTCTGGGAAAAGGAAAAACAAATATATGATCATTGCAAAGAATTGAATTGCATCTGCTGACTAAACAGTAGTTATTTGGATAATCAATCCAAAAAAAATAATAGAAACAACAATAAAAGAGATGTTGTATACAATGAATGTCCTGTTTTCAGTTTGGGAGCATATTAATAAGCTTCCAGGTTGATAATAATAACGAAATACAAGGAACTAAGTGATGCTCAGTTGGCGTGGGGAGCCGGTGTGCCTCCAGCCCACCCGCGCTCAACGACCGGGATGCCTACCCTGTTGCTGGTTTCATTAATTGAAATCAGGGGATTTAAGCACCCCTTTAATCAAAAAAATAATGAAATACAATAAGATTTATTAATATAAATTGCTAATTGTATGATAACAAACCTACCTCCGGTTTCAGATCCCAATGAACAACACCTTGAAGATGGCAAAATGATACAACAATCAAAATTTGCACCATAACAACCTTTGCATCCTCTTCAGAATACTTTCCACCTTTGCAAACCAAGAAAGTCAGTTATCATTAAAACCCCAGCAGAATTATCATTAGGATTGTTCCAAACACTGATTATGGCTCTATAAGTACCTCGCCAGTATCCAATCCAGTAGTTCACTTCATTTACATAATCTGAAATAGAAAAGATACAGCTACAATAAGCTAAATATAATCATGATGGAAGTTGCAGTAAGCACCATTATATATGTAGCTGCGACGCCCCGTGTCATTACCCCAGGGGTAATCACACTTAGGCATACGGATTACTATTCGTCTGCTCAGTAGAACACTGCTCCAACGAATAGTAAGCCTTTATCAGAGTTACGCAGCAGAACAATAAGATAGAAACTGTACATCTTTATTATAATAGTAGCTACGCACGGCTATGGTATTTACAACTTCGAAATGGAACCAGGTCCCATCGCTTGCCTCTCCTGCTTCTCTGGTCGTCTACTCGTCCCACGCGTCGAAAGGAGCACCCATCTCGCCCTGGTCTTCATAGCCCACGCCCTCCCACCTGCGATCTTCTCGGTATCTGCATGTCCATCGTCCCACGCGGGATAGTTCTCGGCTGGACTAGGATCTACAAAGAAGAATACTAGCAAGGTTGAGTACAAAAGTACTCAGCAAGCATTAATAGCAAAAGATGCACTGGATGACTCATCTCTGTTGTCATTACATTTTCTAGTTCATCTCTTTTCTGAAAATAACAACTCATTAAAAAATGGCATATTTTAATACTGAAAAGACTACTTGTCACTCGAATAGGGGATAGACCCCTGGCGGTTCCCGTAGACTCCAATCCAGGAGAATGGCATGAATTCATGATTTGTATAGCACTGCGCAGGCTTGTACCACTTTACCCATAGCTATTCTTAACTTTAAAGGAGCCAGGTCCCCAACATTTCCTTTGATGCGGGTTCAAGTTCATAATACATAATGTTTTCCAGGTTACGTGATTAAGTCTCCACCCATTACGTTCCGTCGGTGCTGACTTTGCCACCACCGAGTTCTGGTAATGTTGGTTGGGACGCTAACCCAACACTCCACCATACCTTGGATCCCCCACTTCTGAACTTTTTATACACCGGTCCTGGGTTCTTCCCTAACTCAACCCATGCAACATGGCTAACCCGTTGTGGAGAGAATAATCACGTAACGAGGTAGTATTTTCTGCCCGCCGAAATGGGAAAATGGTTAGCACTTAAATACGGCCTCTGATCCGGGTGAGAGTTTTGTTGGTCCTTATATACTAACCCTATGTAAAGGGGTCCCACCTCTTGCCACATCATCATCATCATTCTTTTTTCTTTTTCATCTTATTCCCCTGCCTTAGTCCCCTTTACCAGCCATAATATTAAACCATTCATCAACTTCTTCATCATCTTTGCTTTCTTATCTTTTCTCATCCTTTCATTTAGCCGATTTTAAGGTTTTTGAATATAGTTTTCATGCAATACATATAAGATACAGTAAATATACGGTTTACATTTAATATAGCTATATTTATGATCAAGAGAAAAGCTTGCCTTCAGAGTTGCAGAAAAGATCGTCGTCGACGAAATCTATACCAACTACACCTGCAAGCGTCGGCTAATCTGCTGCAATTATACGACGGTGAGAATAATAAATAATTAAGCAAATACTTAGTGTGGTTTGTGTGATAGTAGGCGCGCAAACTGCTAATGCAACTCCTATTTGTTAGCCAATTTCATTTTACAAATATTTTTCGAATCCTGGCCCAGTTAGCTCTTCCCACTGAGGTCGCTCTACGGTTCGCTATGCCTACACGAATTTACCCGAGTGTACACTACTACGAATACCTTAATACACACAAATAGGGTGGTTCTAATTAATTGAATAAATACAAGCTATGCCAATTTTCCTAAATTTTCCCCTACTTAATTTCCTACACATAATCACCAAATCAACTAATTACTTAACTATCTATTTCCCTAATCACCTACCCCTAATCACCTATTCCCCTAATTAACCCCTTCCTATCTCTACCCGACCGCCGACACTACACCCCTGCCGACTCTCTCCTCCCTTCCCCTTTCTCTCCTCTCGGCCTCCTAACCCTATCCTTCTGGCTGACATTTCCCAGGCGCACCTACCTCCAGGCGCCTCCATTCCCCATCTCACCTCCCTCTCTGGCGACTCCTCTCCTCCCGGCTCGGTCGGCGCTGCGCCCCGGCCGTCGGCGCCGCTGCGCTCCTCCCTGGGCTCTCCCCTACGCTGCTCCTCCCTGGCTCGGTCGCCTCCCCGCTCTCGCCCCTATGGCGCCTCCTCCCTCCGGCGAGGCCGGAAGGCCAGGCGCCGCCATGCACCGCCTCTCCTGGCTCGACCTCCTCTCGGCCCTCCTGACGGCCCGGCTCTGGCTGCGCCCTCGGCTTCTCTCCCTCTCTCGGCGCCTCCTACCCGGCCACACCTCTGGATGCTCTGTGGCTCGGGCCGGCTTACGGCCGCGGCATGGCTCTGCCACTACTGCACCCTCCTTAGATTAATTTTACTTTGCTATGGATTTTATTCTTCTGATGTGGTTGCTTATTTTGATGATGCAAGAGTATGATGCTGGGGTGGGCTTGCTACTGGTGGAGATGGATTTGGTTGATGAACAAGGAAGGTGATGGTGGTGGTTCGGCTGTGGTTTCCATTGAGGTAATACCTCCCTGATCCCTCCCCTGTCTCTGTGATGCCTGGATGATGCTACTGATAGTGGGTTCAGCTCAAGCTCTCTGATGACACTGAACTGAGAGCTACTTATTGATGCTGCTGAGATCTGGTAATAGGTGTGAATGATGTGCATACTTGTAGTGCTCACTGAGGTGTAGCTGAGATTACCTCATGTTGGGATGAGGGGTGGGGAAAGAGGGTAGTAGTGTGGGTGGCTTGCAAGCTGTGATGGTGAAAATACTGAGCTTGCTTTGATGTCTTGCGGTGGTTCCTGCTTCTGGTGGCTTGGTTTGCTCTTGGTCTTGCTCCTGCTCTCCTTCGGCTGAGAAGAAGTGGGAGGAGGGGAAATGGCAGTGAGAGGCTTGTGTGCTTTGGTGGGAAGGAAATGGGCTTGAGGTGCTGGCTTTGAGCTACCTTTACAGAGGGAATGCACTTGAATGGGGGGAATGCATATAGCTAGGGGGAAATGCACTGACTGGGGATGCTTCGGCTGGGGGGATGCATTGATTGGGGGAGGGGAATTCGGCTATGCCTTATCTCCTGGCTGTGCAATACCTTTTACCATGCTCCTATTCATTTTCATTTTCATTTTCATTTTTACTATGATCCTATCCTTGCACTCTGTGACGTGTGGAGCTTAAGTGTGGGAGGTGCATTTGGCTGCCCTTATCCAGTGCACTACACGGCTGGTTTATCCCTTAACTGTGTTTTACCTTATTACCATGGCCCTATTCCTATTTACCATGATCCTATCTCTTTTCTTGGCCCTTGCTTTACTTTGGCTGAGAAGTGAAATGAGACATAGTGAAGTTGTTTGGCTTATGGAGAGATATGCTGTGGGTTTTTATTATGGTTGTGGTAGTCTAGGTAATATGGGTGTTGGGCTAAGAAAATGGAATGGGTCATTGGTCCTTTGGGCCTTGTCGGATTTTTCTATGGTTAAGGTAAGTCGGTATAAGTGGGTGTTGGATTCTAGAATTGTGAGTGATGAAACCTATAGAAATAAGACGGCACAGATTTACTTTGGTTAATCTAGGTATCGTGGGTATCTAGGTGCCGACTAGTCTGGGTTAGCCTAGGTGACTTGAGAACCAAGATGCCGGTTAACCTTGGTTGGTGTGGGTAGTCTCGATACTCAGGGTGCCGACTGATCTAGGTCGGTCTGGAAGCCGCGATGATCCTATGGTACTCTGCCAGCAATCCACTTTATTACAACTCTATCTCATTGTTTTTGAACTACTAATGCTCTTATGGTTGATTGGCGGACGATGGAGCTGGACGTGGTGTTTCAGATTGGGTCGAGGAAGATAGTTTGACTGGACGCGACGAACGGACAAGAATTCAAGGAAGGCTTCGGCGACATGCAATGCAAGATTTTATTTTATTCTTTTTGAAATGTACACCAATTGTAAATTTTATATTGATATGAGATTACGATTTGTTTTTGTTTAGATGAGTTTTAATTAATGATAATCACCGATTAATGTTGTTTAGATTAATTTTAATTTTCTGGGTTCTCACAGTAACTTAAATTATTAAATAGTAAACAACTGATCGATCATAGATGAGCTCTGATCTTGATAAGCTGTCATCCTTAATAAAATAACAATCTTCATTATCAAGATCATGCAATAGAATTAAAAATCTTGATAGCAATCATGGGAAAACCAGCTCCCTTATGGAATAAGTTGTTGAGATCAAATAGATGAAAACAGGTCAGCTTCAACGAACCCAGGACTTGGCCAAGGGGGGGTCCGAATTCCTCTTTTCGCATGGAGTCTGGATATAATGCAGAGTATTGTTCTTTTGATTCAATTTTATCTGGCAATCTCCTTGTGACGAGATCTTTAACTGATCGAACCAGCCTTACAATAGCCATCACAGAGGCAACAATCTGATCCCAAGACCAGTTGGATGACCTTGCAGCGCTTGTCAAAGAAGAGTCTACAATAAAGAAAATTAGCAGATATCAGGTTTTGGCAGTAACCAAAGACATCCTTCATATCTTGAAAATTAAATTAACAATAACAAACCTTTCGATGGGAAGGGTGTCTTTCGAGGTAGCTCGCTCTTCCATGTTGCATCCACAGACTTGGCAATGACAGGAACATCATATTCAGGCATACGGGTAGAAAACTAGTGGCCCTAACCATCTTGACCTGGAAGGGAAAAAGACAAGTTCAAATCTATGTAGCATAATCCGACATAACAGAGGGCAAAAGAAACAGGGGGTTCTAAAGCTTTTCGAGGAAACAAGAGGTTCTAAATTTTGGATCCCTACACAGAGATTTGTTTAGCAAAACCATGACATCACCAATGTGGAATTCATTATATCCACCTACTCCAATAGGAAAGGTGAACTCCACTTCTACAAGTGTTATCTAATTTTCTAACAAAGATGCTTGTTGTCTATTTTGCTGCTAAAGGTCCATGTCAAACATTACTGATACGAGACAACACAATCAACATAACTGAGAGAAATTTGTTAATTTCTTACAGACCAGAAGAATAATGCCACATGTTTTAGGCATTCGATCATTCTATCAAACACATTTAGGCAATAGAACACAAATATTTGCTTAGCTAGACATGAGAAACGAGCAGCAGACCAGACTCCTTTATTAACACAGTCATCGAGTTTTAATTCTACAGATTGAATTAAAATACACATGTGCTAGGCATTCAAGCATCCTATCGAACACGTCTTAGGCAATAGAACACATATAACTGCTCAGCTAGAGATTAGGAATGAGAAGCAGATCGACCCCCTTAACAAAGTACATAGTGAACAACATGGAATGAGTTTGATTATGTAAACTCAATTGAAATGCAGTGTGTGAGGCCATTCAAGAATTCCATGGAACAAGTGGAAGGTAATAAAAGAAATGAAGAACAAAACCTACTAAAAGATGACGAAGGAGCAGTAGATCGAACTTCTTAGCAGTGTTGGTTGTCCTACGACTTTGCTGGAAGCAATAGAGAAAATAAAACGCACTCTCACCGGCCGTTGTTGCCGGCATCCGCCTAGGCGCCATCCCCTCCAAGCACGGCCATGTTGCCCGCCATGCTGGTTTCCTTGATGCGGTCAGCACTCAGGTGCTGGACCACCTCAATGGGACCGTCGTCTTGACCAACAAGTCTCTATCATGAGTCGTGGGCGTCGTTAATTAGAAGATAGAAGATGTACCTCACTAATGAAGCTTACATAATATTTTACCCAGATCTCGCGAGGCCGGCGGTAAGGTAGAAGGCCTAGATTTGGCCATTGAAGGATAGGGAGACGACGGAGATGCGGCCGGAGACGAGGGATACAACGGATCTAGCCTCCGCCCTCTGTCCCGGACCAATTCCCCACCACTCCAAATCGGTCATCCATGACCCCGTTGGCGCTGGTTCTGCTTGAGCTAATGCGATCGCCCCACTCGGCCAGCTGGTTGGCCCCGCCCTACGACGCCGCCTTCGCCGTCGCGGACGACGACAAGGCCATCACCACCAGCGGCCACCTCTTCTGCCCCATCCCTTCCATCTTGAAGTTGTCCGTTCCCCTCTGAATCTTTGATGTTTCGAAATGTTAGGGGGAGAGGAGGTAGCTACTCGGTTGTCCCCTTCCTCGAATGCTCCGGAGGAGGCGATGACCGGCACGCAGCGGCACCGCATCACGAACAGAGAAGGGCAGGCGCCAGCTGCGTGGTGATGGTCGAGGGTCAAGGGAGGTAGACGCGGACGCCGCGAGGGGGGGGGGTGGTCGCAGCGGACGAAGGAGGGCGGGCGGCGATTTTGGTGTGGGGGTGGAAGGCCCAATGAGAGGCAGGGACGGGGCGGGAGGGGGGAATGAGAGGGAGAGGGGAGGAAGGGAGAGAGCGGGCGACATGCGGCTGGTGGGGCGCGACATGCGCGAGTGGGGTGGGAGCGGGGACAGGCGCGTGAGTGAACTAGGAGGGGACGAACAGGGTAAACTGAGAATTATAGTAGTTAAGATAAAGACTACAGAAGCCTTCTGAAGATATATAGACTATCCAAGACCTTCTCACTAAAAACGTAATGGGTGCGCTCCGAACCAGGTAGTTTCGAACTTCAAAGTATACACGCACTTCATGGAAACAAAGCCGACTTCTAAGAACAAAATTTGAGCTCTATGATACCTTCTTCTGGACTAGCAAAATCTACCATATGTTACAACTTTACAGGCATACCAGTAGACCTACTTGTCTGCCGAGGATCAGCATGATGGTCCCAACCAATTCCATGCGGATGGGAAAAGGGTTTGTCAGGTCTGAGCTTTGTAAGAATGCCATTACAGATCTTCTACCTTCCATCACCTATCAAACTTCGTGTGATGTTACCAACCATGAAGCAGTGATGCTGCTGATCACCAATAGATCAGGAGGGTGTCGCCTGGGATGCAAGAAATGCTGAATATTTTGCTCGCTCGACCTTGTAACGTTTCAGCTCTTTCATTGCCGCCAACAGCACATGCAAAGAAACTGGTGCAAAGAATGGCTGCAAAAGGTACCAATTTGAAGTATATCAATATCAAATCTCTAGTGTTACAAAGTAGTTTGGATTAAATGTAGCTCCATTTATGATTGGAATAATACTACAGTGATCTTAAGCACTTCGAAGGTATGACTATTGGACGAATAATGAAAATTGCGGCATAGAAGGAACATGCACCATGTGTGTTTGGTTTAGTGAATCAGGACATACATGTATGAGATAGTCATGAATATGCCTCCGTCCCTGTGTTTGGTTGAGTGAACCGAATCAACTCGTCACGGATGGGGTCATGCAAATTCTGATAATAGTCCCTTTATATCTTAACTACTATAATTCTTAATTTACCCCGCTCTAGGGACGATTGTCCCCCCTCCCCCACCCGTGACTCGCTGCCAGGCAACCGCCCGCATCCCCCACACCATGCAACTGCCCCCATTCCCATCACCCTCCGCCTCAAATTCCCGCTCCCCTTCGCCGTCAGTATGATGCACGGGAAGCGGTTGTAGAACCGGTCCTCGGCGAGGCGCATGAATGCGGCGTCCTTCTCCACGAGCAATATGAACAGCGCGTCGCTCTCGATGCCCGAGACCCTGTTGATGTTGGGCGGGATGGCCTTCCCGCTGATGCCCATGCGCGTGCAGTCGATCCGGTCGCCGTCGTCGGCGAAGGTGAGGCGGCCGACGACGACGCCCTTCTCGGAGGCAACGACGTGGAAGGAGGAGCGGGTGCACCCGAGCATGCAGGAGACGTCGTCGAGGACGGCGTCGGACCGGGTCTGATTCCCGAAGAGCTTGACGTCGGTGTAGACGAGGTCCCGCTTGGTGACATGGATGCCCCTGCGGAGGACGACATGGATGAGGGAGAGGACGCGCGCGGTGACGATGGCCTTGCGCACGGTGGCGACGTTGGCAAAGGGCCTCGCAGACTCGCGGCGGAGAAGCACGATGCAGTTGAGTCCGGAGGTAGACCTGGTTTGAGGCGGCGCGGGAGGGGATTGCGAAGGAGAAGCCTCGTCCCGCCAGGATGCTGCATACGGCGGAGAGGACGAGGCGGTTGATGCGGGAGGTGACGGAGGCGGAGTCCTGATCGGCCACCACGATGTAGGAGGTGGCTAGGTCGTCCTCGGCGAGGGACTTCGTGGAGGATATTGAGGACGACATGGATTTGGAGGAGGCGGAGGCGGAGGGAGGCGAGGATGGAGCCATCGGGGCAGAGCCGCGAGCGGAGGGAGTCGACGTAGGATGCGGTCGAGGAGGCGCACAACTTCTTGGAGGTGGAGCCCGCCGCGGCCATGCCTGCCCTGGCGCGGCGCTTTTTCTACGACATGTGGAGAGATTTGGAGGCGGAGGGGGGGGGTCGTGGACGAGGGAAGGGCACTACAGCGAACACGGCGGCGGGACTCAAGTGTGGCCGTGTGGGTGGCTGCGGTTTGGTTGGGGGAGAAGGGAGGACTCGGCCCGGCGAGACGTGGCCCAGCTGGGCTCGTGGGTCGAAGAGCTGCAGGGACGAGAAGACATTCTCATTTCTTATCTTATATCTTATATTATCTTAACTACTATAGTCTGGAGTTTACCCTGTTCGTCCCCCTCCTCCATCCACTCACGCGCACGTCGCCCGCTCCCCGCCCCTCACCCGCCTTGCCCAAGAATCGCTGCCTCTCTCTCTCTCGACCACCACTCCTTCCTTCCTCCCCTCTCTCTCTCTCCTCTCGCCCCGCCCTCCCCGCAATCGCCGCCTCACCTCCTCTCTCTCTCCGACCACCGCTCCCTTCCTTTCTTCCCCTTCCCTCTCCCTCTCGCCCCTGCCCCTCCCCCGCAACTGCCGCCCCCTCACCCCCCTCTCCTCTCTTTGACCGCCGCTCCCTTCCTCCCCTCCCTCTTGGATAAATTAAGTTTTGTCTCCATGTTGCTAATGAAAACAATAGTTTACGAATGAAGGACAAGAACCATTGGACCAGGCTTTCATATATCTATAATTGTATCTTTGTTTAATTTTGTTGGCCAAGCGCACACTGAAGAATTTAAGAATAAAAACAAGTCCAGCAAACATTGAATACAAGATCATTGGTTTGAGTGAAAGGAATTGCTATGAACAAATATGAGGCTTCTGTAGCATCTTTATCTTATTTCCTCTTTAATATGCCCATGGAAGCGAAAATATCTTGCTGAATTCGGGATTGTCACACAATGTATGGCCCCTACAAGAGTCATTGACCAGTATCTTACAAATTGAAGTAACCACACTAGATTTTAAAAATGTTTAACCGTAAATGTTTATTAGCTCCTGGTATGCTTATTTCTTCATATTTTGTTGTGACAAAGGCATAGAGCAGTGGCTCGGCTCTGAATTATGAATTATGATGTGATTGACATGATTTTCTTTGCTATGTGTTCTCATCTGAACTTCTTTTTTATCTAAGGAAATCTTGTGCCAGTGTTGCTGAAAGAACAATATTAACATGTCGCTGCGGATTTGCAAAAGTTTGCTAATATGTATCACTCTCATTTGGTGTTCCGTTGCAACGCACGGGCACCCTACTAGTGTTGTACCGAATGGTTCGATGAAATCGGGCGAACGACGAGGTACAGGGACGAGCATGTCCTCGCGCGCTTCCCCTCTTCACGCCATTCCCCTCCTTCCTCGCACGCCCGCGAGCTCTCTTCTTCATCTGCCGAGCCGCCCTGACCGCTCAGATGAGCTCCGACCGCCCCCGCCATGAGCATCAGCACTGCCTCGGCCCCCTCAACCCGTCCCTCGCCTCCCCTTCCTTCTTCCTTGAGCAGGGGCCCCCAAGAGCGTGTCGTCTTCTCCCTCCCCCTGTTCGCGGCTGCCGCCTCCACACGTCGTTCCAACCGACACGGTGAGGCCATCCCCAATTCTCTAGCACCATCTCGTGTTCCCAAGTCACCTCGTCGTTTTCCCTAAACCGATTTTGTCTTTCATCCGCCAGAGCGTCGCGCCACTGTCATCCTCCTCGGTCTCGGACGAAACTTTTCGCACAGTGAGGCCTCCAGTCGATTCCTCTTGGGTGGGGCACCCTAGTACCCCTCTCATCCTCCCCCAATCACCGGATTGAGCACCCCCTCTCCAGGTCATTGTCGCCATGCCGAGTCGCCCACGCCACCTCGGGCTCACGCCGCCGACCTGCCTCGGCTGCTACCCACCTCCACCACTCAGTCTGGTGAGCTCACTTTTGTCTCCTTGATGCTTGTGCTTCCTCTAGATCAGCCCCGCTCCCACCCGTACGCTGCCGTCCCTTCTCCCCCAACACTGGTCGCCGGACTCTACCGCCTGCCCTAGTGCTCGCTCGGCCACGACGCTGCCACCCTCGAGGCTGCCTCTCCTCCCTGGTTCCATTTTGGCCATCACCAGCTGCCACCGTGGCTTCCCTCACCGGCGATGAGCGTTGCCCCGTTGCTCCCCTGTTCTATGCTCTGTGTTATCCCGAGGACATCATCCTCAAACCAAACACCATATTGAATCGTCCGGTATTATCCTATCCATGCAACCAAACAAAACCTTAAATTATCTCATCCCACTAACCAAACACACCCTTGATGTACAACTTTTATGTCAACATTCTACGACTCAAAAAATTGTTACTTTGCAGACTACTATGCTCCAATCTTGATTATTTAAAATCCATGGTTGAAGAATAGAACAGTAACTTTCTTGCTTTCTTTATGTTCAGGACAAAAAAAATATCAAAAGTGCCAATCACGAGTTTAACTGCCAGAAGTCTATAATTGAGTGAATACTGACCATGTAAATCGCGAAATAGTGCTCTATTGAAGCATAACTGATTGACATAATGGATGGATGAAAAAAAGCATCCTCGGCCAATGCCCTCGCTCTTGTTGCAGACACTGTGGAATAGCGCAGTTCTTAACAAATGTTTGCCAAACTGAAATTAACTTGTGCACGAAAAGTTGTCCTAAACTTGCCTGCTGAAGAGTCACTTATTCCGAGAGTGGCGTTTCTTTGGGCTAAACTTGCAGCTTCAAGAGAAAGCTCGACCTGAAAAAAGAAATTGTTACTAGTCAGAACAAACTTAATCACTATGAAGTGATTTTATACTATAATTAAGTTTGTAAAGCACTAGATCCACAAAAGACCACCGTGTACAGGTGTGCAAAGGTACACTGCAAGGCACAATAACAAACACCACGCATGTTCTGGGCAATGAAGCATACGGAGTATTGTCTGAATGTTCTTTTGCTTGAAGTATTCACAGTCAAAAGGGTACAAAAATGATTATAAAAAAACATTACTACACAGAATAGTGAGCTATCATTTAGCAAGAGTGGTAGAGGAACAAACCTGCCTTCCAATTTCATCCATAACAATCATTCTTGGGAGCGACTGGACCTACCAGCAGAAATAACATCAGTGGATGTCTGTGTAAAGAAAAGATTATTTCTATATAAGCAATACTTATATACCAAGCTGGAAAGAGACTCCAAGGTGGTGAGACATGACAAAAGATTGGAACATGTGTGGTGTCGGTATAATAAATCTAATTCCCTGTAAAAGAAGAGGAAACAATAATCATGGTAATAACAGTTAGAGCCTTAGAGGTGAAATTCTGTAAAGAACTTTAGAGGTCGACAAGTCCAACAATAACCAAAACTAAGTGAACTTCTAAAGTCACAACTCCTAGACTTTGTACATCCAAAGTTTTGGTGAATATATGACATATGATCGTCAACACTTTTTTTTTGAATGGATGGCTGGGGCATCCATAATTCTAGATATTGATATTTAGTTTAGATATTTTATCTTTCATGAACGTGCTCTGCCCCCTGTTAATGCATACTACAATATTGATGATTTGAGAATACGCAAACTATTGTAACCAGAACTTGATAATTGTGGTAACAAATATGTTCTCCAATCCAGACGGACAACAAATATAAACATACCAGATTTTGTAAAACTGTGTTTTGTGTCATAATAAGATGAAATTTGTACAGTGGCAATTCTAGTAAAGAAATGAAGAGATGATCTCACCATTCTGCAAACCCCTTTTCACTAACTATAAATTTAGTTACCACATCCATGTCTTGTGCATGATAATTTGGTTTTAGACCAAATAACTGCCTTAGCTGTCCAATGAAGATTTCAAGAGTCTCCATAAGTTCCTGCTTCATATAAATGTGTCAGCAAATAATGCTCTTGCAAAGAAGGTATATCACGACTCGGGAGGGTGAACATAGCATTTGAACATGCTAACATATAAAAAAGGCAAGAAAGTGATCAATTTCACACACCTGTGATGACATTTTGTTCAGGGTCCCATGCGTCTTCTTGGAACCAAGTGAACAACCTGGTGGGTTCCAAATAACAACACCTCCCCACTTCTACATAACAGGATAACGCTGTCAAGAAAATGGCACCATGAATAACACAAAGAAGGTACATAGTACTTACTGGGGATATAAATGCATTAGTTTTCGAAAGCTCCCCATCTGGAAGTTGCAAGTACAAAGGGCATTCCCTTGCAGATGGAATGTACCTGCTTATTATTGAACAAACAGCTCAGATGACTAAATGAACATCCATAAACGTTCACACAATTAATATTAAACTTGGTAATTAGAACCTTAAGATATTGCCCTGTGTCTGCGCACATTGGAAAAACATAATTCTGGGTTAAAATATGAGATACAAAGGGTTTGGTTTACAGAAAAACGGAAAAGAACTATCAAACAACAGGATCACATCATATCTACCAGAAGTTTGACAGAGGAAAAGACAGTATAATCATAAAAAAGAAGCAAAATTCAGAGTAGCAGGGGACAGGAAAAAAGAAAAAGAAAAGTTATTATACTCGTATTATAATTTGTTTAAGAGCATAAATTATATCATGCCATGTAAAGTGTACAACAAAAAATTGAAGATGTGGTTCTAGTCTAAAAAACATACACCACAAAGTGAAGAACTTTTGATCGTCCTGTAGCTGAAATCGATGTATCCAAGTGCCACTCATTTGAGTTCACCTATCAATTTCATTGCACGATTAAATTAGTGCAGATGACAGTTAAACAATTCAGGCACTAACAAGCAGCCATTCATAGAAAGCAGCAATGAGCAAGACTACATGAATTCTACAGAGCAAGTCAGAAACATACAAAGAAAGGAATGTCTCCCATACTAAGGACATTGCCACCCAGTTTATCATCAGAATAAGAATAGGATGACTTTGGAGTGTGGTACAAAACCTGAAAAGAAAAGGGCAGTAGATCAGTATTATTAATATTGGCACCTTAACAAGAGATGGAGGAAGCAGGCTTAGCCAAATAAGGCAAATTTGCACCTGACTTTCTATATTAATATCAGCAATTGGTTGCAATGCCTCAACCACAGGAGTCAACATCCTCTCACCAATATTTTCAAACTCCCTGCATGTGGGATGCCTAACTGTAAAAATTCCAACAGCAGCAGCGATAATAGGACAAGAAATTGCTCTTTGCAAGTAGCTAAATTCAACCATAGAACATATAATTGATTCCGATAAGGAAGATAACAGATGTCCATAGTCGGTATTGCTGACATAACGCTCACAAATTACCTCATTAATATAGTCTAATATGTTGTACTTTACTTAAACAGATTATCATATCACAGGACAAAGCTATGTTTTGAACTTTTCTAGCAATGCAGATAAAGAAGGGAAGATCTATATAACAACAATGCTGCAATAATTTGCATAACATAGTAAGTTGTAAGTTTTGTTCTTACCAATCATAGACCCAATCGCTTGGATCAGCATTCAACAAGCTAAACGAAAGAACAACATTCCCATCTGAACCAATTGGCATGAACTCTCCTTTCCCAATGCCTGCCTCACCCTCCTCGATACCGCCATTCATGAAATAATTGACAAATACCTTGCCAATAACCGACACAGCCTCAGCCTCATCAGCCTTCCCGGCCACCCAAGCGTGCCGGTGCTTTCCGATCACAACCCTCGTTCCCTTCCCGTCATCAATCTCAACAATGACAACAGTGTAAACCTTCATCCCGTCCCCACCGCCACCACCCAATGCCGAGTGCAGCAATTCATCGAACACCCCATCGTCGCGAACCAAGTCCACATCGGTCACGGCGCCACATCGCCAAGGCGAGGCGACGTTGCTGCTGCTGGAGCAGCCACCCGCCGAATCTACGGTTACCGAGACGGAGAGGTTGCCAGCGGTGGAAGAGGCCGCGAGGCGGAGGAGCTGGGTCGAGATTGCCCGCTCGAGGTGATCGGCAAGGGAGGCACTGGAGGAGCCGGGACCGGAGCGGAGGAAGACCGCATGGAGGACGCATGAGAAGGAAGGCGGGTTGGAGTGGAGGCGGCGGGAGAGGGCGGCGATTGCGTCGGAGGGTAGCGGCGAGCGGTGGATCTCGGTGGATTTGAGCAGGAAGGGCAGTCCTATAGATAGATACAGAGACAAGCGCTCGAGTTATACGGAGAAGAGTTAAAACCTTAATTCTGGGAGCCGTGGGGAGGTTGGAGTTGGTACCGAGGAGTAAGGAGAGGAGGACGAAGGCGGTGAGGACGAGGCGCTTCGTGCCGGGCTTCCTCGTGCGCGGCGACAGCTTGCTGTCGTCGGTGGCGATGGGAGCAGAAGTAGACGAGCATCCGGAGTATTCGCTGGCGGCAGAAATAGGAGATGGCTGAGGGGTATCGTCGCCGGCGATCTCCGCCATCCTTTCAGGTGACCGGAGTTTTTTTGGGGGCGGGGGCGTCGTGTGAACTGAGAAGGGACCAGCGGTGTGAGCCGGAACTGTGGTTAGTCGGCTGACAGGTGGGGTCTCCTGTAGTGTGGCCAGTTGGAACATGGACCGCGGTCTGCGCACGTATACTGCTTAAGGCCCGGCCTAAGAGCGTGCATATTTGCCAGGCGGTAAAAGGCCTTAGTCAACCAGCCCATCCAGCACTGTCACACAGTGTAATAATCGTTTCTTTTTCTTCCTTTGCAATTTGCAAAGGAATCACATTTGCAGTTCGTAGCAGATTCGACCGTGAGAAATGTCAATAATTTTTAGTGGAGCAATGTACAGAAAATCCATTTTTTTTTAAAAAAAAACAGAGGTTGAATGTGTACTGTTTTTCTTGAAGGCAGAATATGTACTATTGAAAGCCGCTAAGATCACACGAGAACCCCGGGAGACGCTCATCATGCATGTAGCAAGGAGCAGCACCGCATCGCAGCAACATGTACTTGTACCCTCGCCTGCGGTCACAGCTACGTCTTACGCGGACTTGCCCGTGAAAGGAAGCGCCGGCCGAACGGTGTTAAGCTCAGATCACGCACGTTTTTGCCGAACGCACGCACGAGCCGAGACAGGATACGTACAAGTAGCCACCCCGGTCGGCACGCACATGGCACATGCGGCTGCCGACCTGCCGTGGAGGCATGGACCCCCGGTGGCCAGCCGCACGTCAGATAGGCGCGAAATCCGCGGTTCGGATAGGCCGCGAGGCGTGGCGCACCTGCAACTCTGCAAGGATGAATCCGTACGTCTCTCTTTTTTCCCTCTCCTTTCCGTCCGATTTAATGGAGTAACATGGCGGACTGGATCGACCACACGCTGATCGCTGTCCGCGCTGATCGGATTGGCTCGCGCGGGTCGGTGGTGAACTCGGCGAACGCGAGCATTCAAAGCCTCTCCTCCCTTCGCGGCACGAGTTCAGGGGTTGGGGTGGACCGTGCTTGATAGTGCCATCTCAGCTGTACTCCAGGGAGGCCCCTCCGGGCGTATATTGTTGGTCTACCAGCCCCTCCCCCTTTACGGATTTTTCAATGCATACAAATTTATTGATGTTTTTTTTTTCGTGCCTACCCTTATTTATCGTACCCTCTCTCTTGCATTTTATAAGCACTGCACAAACCATTCTTTCTTACATTTCCAAGTTATATCATGGGTAGTATGGTTATTTCTTCTTGGTTTTAGAACCTTCTTAATGCCCGTGTCTAGCCAAAATACAACTTATTTTTAAAAAAAAACGGAGGGAGTATGATACAGGATCTCATGTGCGTATTCACTGACTAATAAGTCAGTGCATGTGCCTTAAACATCGACTACTTTACTGACTTCATGCCACCTTACTGACTTGGTTCTATGATCAAATTCTGTCTACTTTTTGTGATCACTTGTTAGTTGTTACTGCCAATTCAGCCATGTGTGTCGTGTTGAAAGTTGAAATCTCTTTTCACATATCATTGGCAGTTAGTGATTCTGGTGAACCTTATTTTCATCTAGTACAGCTATCAATTTCAGAAACGTGGACTCAATTAGCCCCATTGCGCAGTAAAAATTTCAAAAATAGCCCCATAAATCTAAAAATTCCAAAAATAGCCCCCCCATAATAGGTGTCGCCGTCGGGTCAGCAAGAAGAACTGTTGTCGCTGTCCCTGTGGCAAGACTTCATGGGCTCGCAAGAAAAGTCGTTGTTAGTCGACGGCAAAGACTCGCCATGGCCCGCTGGGTCGGCGGTCCGCCGCACGTGGCGACGCTGGCGATGCTGGCGCGGCCATTGTGCCACACGGCTGGCTGCATGGCGCCATAGCAGGCGGCCAGTTCTCGGGCGCTATAGCAGAGCCACAAGAAGCGCCTGGCTAGCTCCTGGCGCTATGCGCCTATAAAGGGAGGAGCCAATGAGGAGCCTCCTCACCGGCTCGTCTGCGACACTGGCCAGAGTGAAAAAAATTTGTGAAAAAAATCTACGAGTCCAAAAATCACGAGCACGTAGAAAATAAGCTTTGAAGCTGCTGCGAGCACCTACAAAAGGTAAGTGTCATTCGCATTCGATTAGTATTATCGGTATTTTTAGCAATGTGATTAGGATGCAATTAGATAAATTGTAGCAACAGAGTAGTTTTAGTTGTGTAGTTAGTTTATTTTGAAGACCTAGTAGTTAATAATGTCATTATGCCGTAATTAGTTGACTTAATGGACATGTTGCTAGTAGTGTTGTAAATTTCCTTTGTATTTTTATAGTTTCATGAACTTGGTCATAAAATAGTAAAATTTTTGGAGGTCGTTAAGCAAAATAGAAATAGCCCCACCAACGCTTTGTATATGTACTCTTGATCGGGCATATCGCGTTCGTGCATGCACTACGCATTTTAATGAAAAAGAATACCTTATCGTGGACCACACATGTCTTTGGTGTAAGTTAGGTCTAACTCTGTATGGAAACGAGAAATGCAATAAGAATTTCAAGTGAATTATTTTTGCAATCGTAATATCGAACTAGTTAAAAATTCAGAACTATGTAGTACCACAGAAGTTTCAAGTGTAACATAGAATATGCTATGGATTATTTATACTAGAAATAATATTAGCTTGGACATTTCATTGATAGAAAATCATACGAACTCCAATCGGATTGAAAACATGTACGACAAAACGCTCGTACAGTGGGCATAACCAAATTTGTAGAAGCGCTCATTACGACAAAAAATCCCGCAAATAATTCGATGGTTTCATATGCACATGTGTTAGGTACTTTATGGCGGAAATTCAAGATCTGCTCGTGTTCCACGGACGGTCTCAGACGCGACGGACCGTGACGGCGGACACATCAAATTGTCACCGCACCGTGATCCGGCGCCGGCTCAAGGACATGAGCCTCTCGGAGCTAAGGCGGTGCGGCGCTCCGCTCGATCGCGCCATCGAAGGAAGAAGGCGCGATCGAGGCGTTGTATGCCTCGGTGGTGGGTGGTGCAAAGCGAGACCGCTTGGCAACTTATGAAGGTCACATGTGACGCTCATGGGCCAACTACATGGGGTTGTTTGCAACCCGCCGCCGCGATATATGCGCGGCCGATGGTCTACGCTCAGCTTGGAGAGCACGGGACATCCGGCGGGTGGTTCCGGTGAAGGTGAAGTCTGGCGTGAGGAGGAGCTTGCGTTGGTCTCGCAGCTCGAGGAGACGTGGGCGATGGAGACCGAGGGGCGGCGGTCAATTTTGATCCCAACGGCGGGGAGAGATGGTGGTCACCGTATTGATTGTCACGAGTACCGACCACTGTGGATGAGGTGGAAAGCGAGGAGGACGTGGAAACAACTAGTTCTAAGACGACGAAGACGGAGAAGCTGCTGCGGGGAGGTGCACTTGGTGGTTTTGTGACCATCGACATTGCTTACGCCCCTCACGATTGACGACGCTGCACGACATCGCCGGTTCTCGCCACGTCCGGAGGGTGCCGAGTGGGGTTCAATGAGGACACCCGCTCCTAGACCGGCGCTTTCTAACAAGAGCGCCGCCTGACAAGATGCTATTGCAAGATACGCCGTTAACATCGGATGACGACGGTGCAGAGGTCCAACCCCGACACGCATATCGCAGTGTGTTGATGAATCTCGTGGCCGCAAAGTCCCGGCGCAGAGGTTCACGACACGCCACGGGCTTCCGGATAACGGCGCCAAGGACCACACATGCGAGTTAGCCGAGCCGCTACGAGCACCGCAACATGACGCCCTCGTATGTTGCCGCTTGATAAGCCACCTCGTCGCCGCAGATGTGTCCATTTCGCCAAAGCTCCCGCGGCGGATGTTGCCAATATGGTGGGATTCCCGTCGGCTACAAGACGGCATGGCGTGCGAAACACAGAGTTTCGAGCGAATGTTCGCACATTCAAGAGGCTTACAACCTAGTACCAAGATTACTGCATCAAATCGCGGAATCTAATCCCGGGACGTACGTAAACAAGCTTGAGCGGGTGCATCCGACGGAGGGGCCCAATTGTTTTGTTCTTGAAAGGGTCTTCTGGGCCTTCCGTCAGGCGATCGAAGGGTTCAAACATTGTCGTCCCGTGCTCACGATGGATGGTACCTTCCTATGTGGGAAGTACAGGGTACCATCCTCACCGCCGAATTATGCCGATGCGAATGACCGCTAGTCCCCGTGGCTCGCAATTGTTGAGAGCGAGAACACGGAGAGCTGGTTGTGGTTCCTGTGCAATGTGAAGCAGGCGGTCGTGCAAGATCGGCCAGATGTATGTGTAATCTCGGATCGCAATGCTGGGTTGTTGTCTGCGTTGTGCATGATGCAAAATGGGACGCACTCGCCGCACGCTGGAACGATGTTAGGAGCCGTTGGTGCATGAGGCATCTCGCGCCAACTTCCACACAAGGTTTGAGCAAGGACCTCATGAAGATGTTCAAGAAGCTCGCATGCGTAATCAAAGGAGGAAGTTCAAGCGGTGTGGAGACACTCGATGAGGAGACCGGAAGCATGTAAGGGACTCGCGCGATGCCGAGGCAGGGGACGGCGACTAGAGGGTCCGCGAGTTGGGGAGTTCACACAGTGGGTTAACTCGCACGCACCGACTGGAGAAATGGTCCCGCCGCACGACACCGGACGGTGCAAGGTACGGATCATGACGACCAACATGTCTGAGGTGTACAACGGTGTGCTCAAGGGTGTCCGATCTCTGCCGATCACCGCGATCGTGGAGGAGAGTCGAACCGCACCATCGGATACTTTGTCAACAGAGCCATGATGGCCAAGAAGCATTTGGAGGACGGAAGCAATTCTCAAGTAATGCATGCCTACATGGCGAATAAGATCGCAAGGCTCGATCGCACGCCGCCGTATCATGGATGGCGCCAGCGAAGTTCGAGATCGTGCTCGTGGAGAAGTACGTGATGGGCCATGTTAGAGGGGATCGTAAGTGTGTCCGCACGATTGGTGAAGAAGCGCGTGCACCGCAACAAGCCGCAGCTTCCGCACAAACCATGCTCCCATGTGTACGCGGCATGCGCGGCGTGGCGGCAAGCTCCTGAGCGCTACATCTCCGAGTACTATGACATCCACCACCGTATGCAACTTGGAGGCCGAGTTCCATTCATACGGCCGACACGCACTGTGGACCTTTGGTCGACAGTGAAGTGGGTGCCCAACGACGACTAAAGCACCCTACCGTGGAAGACGCGGTCTCGACGATCCGAACGACATGGACGACAACCGGTAGCGGGCAACGAAGTTCGCGACCTGTGCATCAGGTAAGATCGTTGGGCACTCCATCACCACGCCTAAACAGCATCGGCACAAGCAAAGGCAATCGAGTGAGGAAGATATAATTACTACGCCGTGATGTCGCTTGGTTATTTCAATGTCTTTGATGGACTCGTTGTTGTTTATCCATGCCTTTATGTAGTACTTGTTGTTGTCCGGTTTGTTGTTAACTCATTATGATCATATTGCATTGTTGAAATTTTTATCGATGTCTTGCCTTATTTTCCCGTGTCACATAATATGTTTTACATGCGCACCGACATGTTGTTTCGCTGGCGAGGAGATGGCGCAGCTCCAGTTGACGACGCAGACGAGCCGCCGACCCACGCCGATGTGGGACACCGCTGCGGGCGTGGTCCACGGCGTCGGCCCCCGAGCCGGGTCCCGAGCGCCCCAGAGAGATGGCCCTTGACGAGCAGACGTCCCGAGCCGGAGACCGGCCTCGCCGCCGGATGTTGACCTCCCGCACGCGCCGCAGCTTTGACGCGCACTCGCTCGCGCTAGTGGACCGTTGGAGACCGAGACTCACACCTTCCACTTCCGATGGGGGAGATGACCATTACTCGAGGACGGTCTCGCCATGTGTCTACCGCGTGGTCTTCCGGTAGTGCCCTCCGAGGGCGAGACCGAAGGTCCGTTTTGGTGATGATTTGGTGACCCGGCTGTCGCGAACGCGTCGGTGTGCCACATTCTGGCCGCGGCGGTACATGATCTCGCCCGAGCATGCGACTCAGAGGAAGTGAGGACACATTTAGTCGCGCACTGTTGTTCTTGTTCGATGGATCTCGCTTCCTACCACGCAGGAGACTGCGCGGTACCCGAAGCTACATCCATCCGCATCTCCGCGACGCCGCCCGACGAGGTTCCACAAGATGCTTGGGGCTCGCAGTTGCTTTGCGCCACCTACCGAGGGTTGTGTGATGCTTGTCGGCCAGCAAAGACGGGTGAGGAGCGATCCTCGCGGTGTGCTACGCCTCCTACGCTTATGGTCGTGGGAGCACTTTCCGGTCGGCCGGCCGTACTTCCGCACCAGCGCGGCACCCTTACCAGTGACCACCGAGCTTTACGGACGCCGCAGGGACGACCCGTCCGACGGCCTACGATGGGAACACGTTGGACACGTGCTACCCTAGGGTGGGCTAGGGAGAGACCGAGGCGCGATACCCGAGTTCCATAACCTTTTCGAGACTCTCCACGAGGACGAGGTCATCCGTGGCCATGGACAAGACGGTTCCTTCACGACACGGCCCGCTCGGATTATCGCCCCAAAGGCATTCTCGACGAGGCACATCGGATGACGACCGCCACTTGGTCTTCTCGCACATGGTCGAGCAAAGACAACCCGCAGCGGGTCATGAGGCAATTCGGCCTTTACCAGAGGTTCCACCGCCACGGACGACCTCTCACAAAGAAAGGCTCACCCAGATGTCATTATTTGGTGTTATTTTGAGGGCATTTTGAGTAAGATTTTCCGACATGTAAATTCAATTGCGTGCAGACGAGGAGAGGGCGAGGAGCGACGATCGAGGCGCATCTGGCAGCCTCGACGACGCCGTGGATTGACGTGGTTACGACGGACGTGGTGCCGAGTTTCGCGGCTACGCCATCCGTGACGCACGCGACGACTTGCGGTGGTACGCTCCGCGCACTAGGTGCAAAGCATCGGGCCGCCGCAGCGGCGTCGATGGACGCCATGCAGACGACGTCGATTAGCTGGTCCGACCGTCATCGGGTGGCCCGCCGACGAGACGGTAAAACATTCTTCGATAATTTCGCTCAAAGAACACTTTTCGCACTTACTATCGGTTTTCGGCAAGACTACCGCTGAGCGTGTCCGCAACCACCACGAAGCTATAGACCGTGGAAACAACAACACAATGGATCGATCATAGCGCGATGCGCGCGGCGCGCGAGGATGTAATTTCGCGATTAGATCCATAACTTGTGGTCGCCACAACGACGCTCACGTACATCTTCGCAGACGTGGCGGTACCTTCCACCACCTCCGCCCGCACTCCGTCAAGACCGCCTCCGCGACGCCCGTCGACCGGAGTCGTTGAGCTACGGCCGCCGCCCCGACCCGCCTCGAGCCACGTGTATGTCATCATCAATCGGTTCTTATCGTGAGTACCTTTCCATACACTCATTTCGACGATTCGACATTACCCTTTGTTCTTGCAAAGATTGCGTAGGGGACGCTCTGCCGCAACCATCGTCATCACGAGGGAGGCGCAGGATCGACTTCTTCGCACGGCGCTCAATCACACCTCCGGGAGCGCGACCGCTGGTTCGGCGACACGCACGGAGGGTACACCGCAAAGACTACGGCTCGACCGCCAGAGGGTCCTCGCCAACACAACAACCTACTCGTGTACACGTGAACGCATTTAACACCAATTTTCCCGTCGACAAAAGCAATGACTAACTCACCTGACGCTTCCCGCAGACGAGCACCGATGGGTGGACGACATGCTCGGGCCTCACCGACCGCCACGATGAGATCACCCTGCATTCGCCTCCCGACATGGCCCCTACTACGGCCTTCGAGACGCACGCCACTCCCTGACAGTTCACATTCCACGAGGATCATCTACGCCGTCCGAGTTTACACGACCATGCGCCCTAACTAATTTCATGGACGTAAAACTTGTTACATAATGCCATCATGCATCTCGCCTTTCGATTTATGTAATGTCCATGTGCGTACGCCTTTCTCGATTTATGTACACAACATGTTATCCAAATATTTAGTACTAACAACAATCAGAACTCCGATTTAAACTTACTAAACCTTAAAGACATAACTCAATGTCGCCCCACGATACCTCCTCGGCCCGCTACTCATGACGCGAATTTTCTTCAACCAAATTACAATTTACCAACAAAGCTATATATATGCATCATTTGGCTTCCATTCCACCCACTCTTCGCCTCCTCTTCTCCTTCCTTCCAGCCTTAAACGGATGTCTACGCCCTCATCAAACTTTCGAGTGAACAGCAATTAGAAGCACTAAGATAGCACTTGGATTGCCCTCGTTGTGGATCCGTGAATGTATTCACCTCCCATACGCCAAACGAATCCATCCCGAGTGTTCATGAAGTGTTCGAATCTTACTAGAACTTATGTCCGATCATCCCCATTGAACTTCTTTCCAAACATAATATTTTTCACTTGTATTCCCAATTATTTTTATAGAACACAACATGTCGGTTCGGGCCGTAATGATGAAGTCGTGCTGAGGTTCGAGGCATTGCAATGCAAATTGCACCTTGCAAGAGGACACACATCGTGTGGTCGATTTCATCAAGTGCCTCGACCATCGGATGAACCGACGGAAAATAAAGATAGTGTTCTTAAAAGACCGGATGAAAGGATGGGAAGGGTTGAGAAATCGCTATGTAAATTAGTTAACATGGCCACTTTGGTAATTTTTCTTCTATTATTTCTTGTTCTTGCTAAGTAGAAGTTCGCTTTAATAAGATTGTAATATCCATCTTTATCTATGCATCCCGCACTACGTGATGTATGCCTTTGCTGCTGTGGTAGTATTTTGTATCATGTATGCGCCTATCTAATTCCGCTAGAACACTTTGCGTGTGAATTAATCAAACAAGAATTTCTAAATCGCGAAGTACCGCTATCTAATTTGCGAACTTCCGATTATCGCGGCAGAGTACCGCCCCAACAAGGCGGTAAGAACCACGCTTGTAGAAAATCAGCTAAGTCCCAAAAGAGTGCTCTTTGCAAAAAAATGTTCCGCAGATTTTCGAAGTTCACGAGAGGTAGTTCCGCACTTATATCGCTCGGAACTACCGATCATCCTAACAAAGCAAAGCAGATGGCTTTCAAAACAACTTCAATTGTAAGCGGTTTTTCGGACCAAATGACAAAGACTCGCAGAGTAAGACGTGATAACTCACCGCCCGCCAACTTTTCTGACCAAAATGACAAAGACTGAGAGTAAGACGTGATAACTCACCGCTCGCCAATTTTTCCGACCAAATGACAAAGACTCGCAGAGGAAGACGTGATAACTCATCGCCTCGCCGATTTTTGGACGAAATGACAAAGACTCGCAGAGTAAGACATGATAACTCATCGCCGCCAACTTTTCGGACCGAAATGACAAAGACTCGCAGAGTAAGACGTGATAACTCACTACTCGCCAAATTTTTCGATCGAAATGACAAGACTCGCAGAGTAAGACGTGATAACTCATCGCTCGCCAATTTTTCGGACCGAAATGACAAAGACTCGCAGAGTAAGACGTGATAACTCAATGCCTCGCCAAATTTTTCGATCAAATGACAAAGACTGAGAGTAAGACGTGATAACTCACCGCTCGCCACTTTTTAGACCGAATGATAAAGACTCTGCAGAGCAAGACGTGATAACTCATCGCAACAACCAGACAACACTCGCCTCCGTAGCTTTTCCTACCAAAAATACAAAGACTTAAAAAGGGCCATGACTACTCTCGCAGAAAGATTAGACAACACTCGCCAACTACGCCATGCCAACCTCCGCTTATAAAAGGAGGTGCAAGTCATCTACGAGAAAACCACACAACCAAACCAAACACTACACCGAGCTTGCTTCACCACGCCGGGATGGACAACCTCAAGAAGCAATGGGACGAGATCCGTGATCTAGCAAGGGCTTCAACCGGCACGAGCCGAACAAGCTAGGGTCAGCTGAGGCCCGGTCCCAAGAAGAGCAGCTTGCCAGATGGCGCTCTCCGCAATGAAACCCCGTGCAAAGAACCCTTGTCGAACGCTCCAAACGAGCCTTCGCGCAACACCCGCCAGAGGGAGACGCCGCCATCCGCTGGTGCAGGACACATGCAAGTTCTTCAAATCCAAGCACCACCAAATTTCTCATGCATGCATCGGGATGTCCTAACTACTCCTCCGACTATCCCGACCGCCGTTGGGATACGAGCAACCATCGGCAAATGGTAAGGAGTACTAACAAGAATATATCGTACCAATTCTATTTCGTAGTATGCACTAACAATCTCTCCGTCTACCCGCAGCCCCGAGTCGCTTATGTGGCTTCCGCAAGTGGATCGACCTAGAGATCCACCCACACCACCGATGGCGGCACCGACTTCGAGGAGTGGAATGCGTAAAGGGGACGCGAGATCCGGAGGAGGATCGCTTGATCAAGAGCACAACGAGCGATCCGCCGGAGACTCGGGCCCATCTCGAGGCGCAGCGCAGGAGCGCGAGGCACGCGAGAGGAGCGCGAGAAAAGCGGAAATGGCGCCGAGGCCAGAGCGCAGAGCGAGGACTACAATGCCGAGCTCGCAAGAAAGGGCAAATGGCCCTGGCCCACGCAGAGGTCGGGCTAGTCCGTAGTACTCCACCTCCTATTCGCCATGTTTTAACTATCCCCAAAGGCATGCGTTTACATGGTTCTAAGCTCGTGTCGCGAAGTTACCGTAGTAGTAGCGCCCATGGTAAAGTAATTAGCCGAACCATCATGCGATGTGACCAAATGTAACGTGCTTCACGCACGGGCCGCAATGTAGTTCTCGTGATGTGCCTCACGAGCCATCAAAGTATAGCCATTCACATCGGCCTCGATTCTCGCTATGTTTTAGGGTTTCTCCGTAATCGCAACGCTCTAAGCCCTTTCGCTAAATTAATTTCCATACTCGCTTCCGCACTCTACTATCACGTAAGAAATGTGATGGAGAACCATACTTCGCACATTTCAAGTCACATGAATTCATGAAACCCTAATTTCAAACGCCTCGCCCTAATTTTCGAGACCTAAAACCCTCAATTTGTCGAGACAATTTCAGAGCATATAAAATTTTGTAAAATTTTACACAATCAAGTCCATCTGTAGGAGTATGGAAAAAAATTCATAATGTTTGGACCTCATTTGCTATATTATAAAATTCCTACAAACATTAAACTTTAAAGAATTTTGCGTAAAAAAGAATACATAAAATTTCAAAAAATTACACAAGTATAAAAACTATGCCAGAGGCTTCACAAAAATTTCATAATTGTTTGAGCTCATTTTGTATATTTTAAAATCTTTCAACAAATATTATTAATAACGCTTTTTTAAAAAATTCAAAAAATAAAATATCGCACGTGGGCGTGCAGTTTAGTCTCGCTCGGGCCCCACCAGGCAAGACACCAAGGTGCTGCCCCTGGGGACGGCAGCAACTTGGTTGCTGCCGACCCCGACGGCAGCACCTATTATGGAGGGGCTATTTTTGGAATTTTTAGATTTATGGGGCTATTTTTGGAATTTTTACTGCACAATGGGGCTAATTGAGTCCACAATTCTCAATTTCAGTGTACTCGTGAAAACCACACCGGGAAAGGGGTGGTGCTGGGTACAGTACAAGCAGCAAGCAATGCCTTGAAACACTGAATTTTTCGATGTTCATCCGTGATGTAAACTTTTATATATGTCCGTCTTCAGAGCACAGACGATTGCCTTGATTCGACGAGCATTTTGTCAGTACTCAGTACTAGTTATGGTGGGTAGCTTGTTAAAAGCGAGCTAGCTTTTGTCCAGGTTTTGCTGTTCAGTGCAATCTGGCTGTTACATGTTTGGTAACCGTAAACCTGCTGCTGCTTGCTATAGGTAATTGAATAATTGCAACTTGAAGAGCAGATGTACATCGGTACATTCTGATGGGGAAAAAAATGTGGGAACCAAGCAACGCCAATTAGCATGGCTTGATTACACATCAGTACATGCTCATAAAAAAAATGGAGGTACTAGTACTGTCTGGCAAACAAGTCAAGAAGTAGATAGCATAATATGACTGTATTGCAAATTGCAGAAGAAGAATATACATTCAGTAAGCAACAAATTAAGAATTAACACACACACTGGCATTATCTCCTTACAATAATTTACAACATATATTGTATACTATTGGTGCAGATGTTTCGATTCAATCGGCCGAATCCAAGCCCTCAAACTCAAGAAACTCTGAACAATGCAGTTAGACTGAGCTGAAATGAATCTTTGCTCTGTCACTCACGCAAACAGACTGCAAAAAGCCGGCAAGAAAATCAAGAGGGCTAGCCGCTTCTACACTTCGATGAAGGAATGGCAGGGCACCCCCATGAGCTGCGCCAAGGTGGTCGACCGGAGCTTCCTCTCCTTGACGGCCGGGTCTTCCAAGAGTAGCACCTTGTCCTTGTCCTGGACTCCGACCATGTGCAGGTGATCGCAGTCGTCTCTCTCCTTCCCCCTGTACAGCAGCCTCTGCTCTCTCGGCCACAGGCCGGTCACCAGCGACAGCATCACCTTTAGGTCACCTGCATCGATCGTGGCACACTGCAGCTTAGCAAGCAACGCTATGAATGCGAAGTATTGCGAACCATCTCCGGTTTGATCACCTGAAGGGCATGGCGATTAAAGCAGAGGGCATGCATGCAATGCAACTTACCGAAGGTTGCGGTGGCGTCGATGGAGACGTCGTGCCATTGCCACCCGGTGGAGACCCTGACCTGGATGACGTCGACGGCGCTGGCCATGTCGTCATCCTCCTCTGGCGCCCGCCTCTTCTGCACCAGCATCCCGCCCGGCCGCACCTCCCACTCGATCTTCTCGTGCTCGGCGACCATGGCGCAGATGTCCGCGCCGCCGCCGGTGCTCTTGGAGCGGCTCCTGAAGAGCCTCCTCGGGCTCGGAATCTTCACCATCTCTCCTCCCTGCTCTCAAGCCTCGCTTGTCTCTAGCTGCCTCTGCGTCTGCCTCTGCAGATATCTAGTCGCTGTGGATGCTAAGACCAGCAAGACTTGAGACTTTAAAGGGAGAGACGAGGTTGGTGAGGACAAAAAAGGAGGAGGTTAAGTCGCGACAGGGACCACGAGCCGTCCATCGTGCGCGCTAAAGAAAATGATTGGCGATCGAGCGCGGGATTATTTAACACCTTAAGCCCTGGCTAGTTAACTCTTTCTAGGCTCAAGGCTGTGGCTGAGACGACACCTGTAGCCGGGACGGCGAGAGGGCTGAAATAGAAAGAAAATGTTGGATCGAGAGAGGTAGAGTTGAATGCGAAGCGTGGCAGTTGGAAGAGGCAACACATGGGGAGGTGGCAACACGCTTTGCCTGCATGAATGGCGGGGCCAACAGGATCGTCTTAGCAGTTGGTTTGTTAGTTACCTCCTCTCTCTCTCTCTCTCTCTCTCTCTCTCTCTCCTGTTAAACAATGCAGCCATTTACTATCCTTTTCCTGCTAGTACCGTTCATTGCAAATTGCTGTACTGTTCGCCGGGGGGGATGCCAGATTGATTTCCTTATGTGATCATCTTTGAGCAGCAGGTGATACAAGTTGGAAAAATAAACATGTAATGCAAACCACGGCGTCACTGAAGATTGCTGTGCATAACACTCACTGAAATACGTCTAGAAACCATGCATCTCATACGTGCGTAGCAGCAGCAGCAGCATGTGGGCTTGTCATGGAGCGAGACAAAAGTCCCCGAACCTGTTCTGCAGGATGCACATCACCTTCTCAGATTTTCCGCTGGCGATGACAGCCTTTGTAGCTTAGCCGAAATGAAATGCACCGAGCTATAATAAGACTGCTAGATACATTTGGATTTGGTCGCTGCAGAAAAACAAATCTCCTTTCTGATGATTGCTACGTAGGACAGCACATGCGCTGGGCCGTCCGGTGCCGTATTTTAGAGCTTTTGATCCAATACATGAGATTAGTGTGGATTTAATTATACTTCTCTTGGTAGTATGTATAGTATAATATGAAGAGAGGTACAATCGTAAAGAAAGGCACGGCAAAAGGGTAATTTTTCCATCCTAGCGAGCTTAAATTAGCTTTCACACTCGGAACTGGGTCGTCCGGCCCAGATTCTGCGTGCTTTGTGTATTCCTTCGTTAGCGTAGTCCCGCTTCCCGAGTTAGGTTTTTCGATTCGATTCCACTCTGTGAGTTAGGTTTTTCAATTCGACTAGTAGGTGTTCGTGCGTTGCAACGGATTTTAAATAAATAATACCATAAATGCTAAATTGTGTTAATATTTAATCTAGTTGTGTTATGACCGAATAGTATACCATTGAAATTTGAAAACAAGCCAGGCCGCTCCCAATCTTTGGTTCTCAACCTACCTTTACCCTTTACCGCTCTAGCCCTATCAAAAAGAGAAAAAATATCTCCACTTTTACTACTCAATCTCTTTTCATTACATGTACCATAAATAGTTAACATCCAGAAATTTATTAGTTTACATAAAAGATCTTTGATAATAATTTTGCTCAAATCTATGCAAAGATCACTTTATGAAATCAAAAACTAATACCACAGTGATACAAGCCATTTCTTTGATAAAATGCAGTACTGAATTTCATTAATAGAAGAGCGAATTCATAAGGTTTCAACCGTCTACAATTAAACAGAGCGAAAATTGATAAAATTGTCTATCCCAAAGGATGAGAAATTGACTCAAAATCAACATCGTTTATTATACCTTGTTAGCACTTGCATTTATTGAGCCCCAGCATTTCTATACATACAGGCCCCACGTCAATTTCAACTACAGTGACACAACCTATGTATATACACCACTACATAAATGAAAGGCCCAGTAGTTGTTGCAGCCTCCTTGCCTTTGACCTGAAGATAATTACTGACCCAGTGACCCTTAATACTCTAGTTTCAGTGTTTCACAACCAAACAAAGCATTGATGTTTATTTTAACCTATAAGGTATGGTATTTCCATCCATGAACAAGCCAGTATCAGTTGGTACTCAGTAGCACAACCTTGACCCTCTGCCGAATTAAGACATATCCTTTGAAAATTAACAGAAAGCATGTATTTTTAATCTCACTAAAAATTACATACAGTAATAATATGAGAAGTTGGTAATCGCAAGCACTATTGATATGTACGTGAGTCAAATTTCCAAATAGCATTGGTGTACGAGACATTACAACATGCATGTAGGGCGTCCCTTCTCCCTTAACATATGATCAATGATGTTTGCATTGGATCATTTATTTAAGCAAGTCTTATTAAACACTAAACATTAACTTTTTACCGTACCAGACACCTTTGTACAGGGCTATTTAGTTCATTACCACACTTTGGCACACTTAGATACCTAGTTGTGGCAAAGTGTGGCATACCACACCCTTTTCTCCACCAAAAATTAGGTGAAGTATGAAATTGTGGTTGTGAGCCAAATGGTGGCCACGGAAGGTCAAACTCAGCTAAAAAATAGTTCCTAACTTGAGTGTAACAAAGTGTGGCAACAAAACGAAAAGCCCCAGCAACCAGCATACATGACAGCCAAATTAAAGGGAGAAATCAGCATGCAAAATCCACAATTCACTTCGTTCAAAAGAAATAATCCACAATTCTCATCACTACTACAGAAAAGCTCATCACAGACGGTTCGTAACAGTCATCACAGACGGTTTTTGAACCGTCTGAAATTTTATGTATGTGATAACAGGCGGTTATCACAGACGGTTGAAAAACCGTCTGTGATAAGTAGCACGAACCGTCTGTGATTCTGTAATTTCACAGACGGTTCGTGATTGGAACCATCTGTAATAAGTCTTTAGACCTAATTAATTTTTATCGTATTTTCAGCTAGCTCAGGAATTACTAGCCATGCCCTCTGAAAACTAGCAAGCAGAAACATATCACAGATAATTGTTGACAACTCAAAGTGATCATTTAACTCAAAATCAATTACAAAAGAATGTTTCAAGTATTGTCGCTAGAGTACAAATTGAATTACAACCAGTCAAAGTGAATTTACAATATTGAATCAATTGTTTCGAGGTCGTTCATTGGTGTCGACGGCGTGAAACTCTCCGACGGTGTTAACTATGTCTGCCTTGATGAAGCCACAGAGCTCCCCTCGAATGTGTGTGACCTGGTCCATCTCGAGTGCATTTAACTCTATGTTCAAGCACTGTCGCTAGCAGGAGTAAAGTAGTAAGTATATATATTTAAATTTATAATTAAGAGATAATTATTACGATATTGACAAACCTGAGGATCGTGCGTCCTAGAAGCAATCAATAGCTGCATATGATGGCATACGAGAATGCGATAGTGATCTCGTTTTTGCCGACAAGATCGCAAAAATAGAATTACATATATATGTACAATATTCGAGACACAATATTACGGAGTATGATATATGATTATTGTGTTGTAGCGCTGCATCAAAATCGCATTCTCGTGAGTCGGTGTGGCGCTGTTCCTTGTATAAACCTCCCTCGGTAACATAGCCGATGAACGCCCTACATGGTTCAAAAAAGTTATACTCGTCCATTTCAAACGAAGGAGACTACAATAGAGCTATGTGCGGAGAAAATGAACATACCTGTCGAGTATTCTTTTAAGAAGGGTGAAGTCATGATTTTTGTTGATTAGAGAATCAAGGTACAATACCATGTTCCTCTTTGGCATAAGAATCAGAAGAATCCAGTGGAACCTACTCATGTATGTCGCTATAGTCATAAACCTATGTTGAAACGAAATTTGTATAGCAAATATTGAAGCACTTACTTCTAGTTGTAGGGCACCATTATGTAGTCCTTGTCGTCCAGAGCAAGCAATCCTATTTTTATGTAATTCTCGACGTAGGATGCGTCTTGGTTGATTGTGTTGCTCAGAGACCACGTGTGGGTCGAGGAAACCCACCGGTTCTTTGATTCGACGGGCATATTTCATAATGTATCTGTACATAAGCCATGGGTTATGATATTTATCGGTATCACGTTAGTGTAGATATTGATTGTACACACTTACAGTGTCCAGCATAGTAGAAGTGAGGCGTCGAGGGCAGTTAGATTGTATAGGTAAAATAAGTCTTCGAAGCCCACGACGAAGTGGCCAGGCTCGTGGAGAAAATGCTCCCTCCCGTATCTGACGGTGATTCTAGTATGGCCCCCTCCTCTCGGGTCTTGCGCAAGTACCAATCATGCAAAGCTTGACAAGCTACTTCTGAGCTCTTTATTTCTGCGCCGGAAACCAACGGACTTCTGAGGGAGTATTTCACGGGTTTGGGAGGTGCCTTAATGTTCTTCGATTTCGATTTTGATTTCTCCTTAACGAGGCGGCTGAGGGACGACTTCCCGTGAGACGCCTCAGGGACCGATATGGTGACACGCTTTTCTTGTCCCTTCGTCGTCTTCTCGACGGGAAGCGATGTGGCGGCCTTCTGAAGCTTTGGTTGAGGTGGACACGTCGAGGGTCCTATTGGAGAGGCAGGGTTCTGTCGATATCGCATCACTGAAGGGTCCAGTGCGATCTCCTTCTTGGGCCACTGGATAAAAGTGTGTGTGGTATCCCCTAGTGTTCTGATTTCTTCGTTCGGGGGAATCTCCAGCGAGATGGTCATGAAATTGTCATGTACCATGTCCACCTGCACCCTAGCGTAACCCTGCGCCAGCTGGGCACCGTGCTGCACTGCCCCTTCCTAGTACGGATACACCATACCCCGCCCAGCTTCAATAGGAATCGACCCAACCATCCTCACTTAGAGCTTGCAGGGCGTCGGCTCCTACAAAACGGTACACAATTAGCTAAGGCATTCTATGGGTCTATCTTTGGAGCATTCCAGAGATGTACATTACCTCGATGTCGTCGATCGGTAATTGCACGTCGTCATGTCCAGAATTATGTGTGGACGCGACTCTACTCCGATGTCGAGGAGGACTTGCTCCCAAATTAACAGGGGCGGCTTGCGCCTGCATGAGTTGATTTACTTAGTTCTGCAAGTTTGTTATTTGTTCTTGAAATTTTCCAATAATCACATGTTCCAACCGAGCGTCGTGTTGGTCCTTGGATCTCTTCCTACTCCTATATGTGTCGGAGTTGTGTGGGAATCCATCCCTCCAAGGTACGTAAATCCCAACGCCTCGTGTGCGACCCGGGTGCTCCTTTTTTTCCAGGGCCGTAGATAGTACATCCTTCTCCCTGTCTACTTCGAAGGAACCTTGGGAAGATGTGGAAGTCAATGCATCCTGCAAGAGGACATCATGTTATTGTAGACACCATAAAGTTATGGAGTTATTAACAATTAAGTGGTTCGACAAATTTACCAGGCGTTGAGACATTGCCTCGTCTGCCGGGTTTGTGAAAGAGATGCTGCCCGAAGAAATGGCTGATGCCCTCGCTCTTAACAAGGCTCGAGCGCGTTCGTCTAAGATCTCAGCAAACGGTCGGGCAGCGGTCTCATCCTCCGCCGCCCACTGCGTGGCTTTACCCGTGTACCCAGCGGTGCCGAGTCTGTGGGGGTGAGTGTTTTGTGCCTAGATAGCTCCGTGTGTCGCACTTTGCTCCTGAAATTCGGTCGTTATCTTTATCTGCATGAAGGTGTCCCATGTATCCCACGACAAGAAATGATACATCGTGAAGGGCGTCCGACCCGTGTTCACGTACTGCGTGACAAGCAGGCCCTTGAAGATCCTACACGCGTGGCACATCGCGAGCAGCGCGTGCCATCGCACACGTGCCTGGTCTGCTTCAGGGAAAGTGAATGAGGCAGAAAGTTCAGTCCACAGCTGGTCTCTATGTACATCCGTCAGAGACTTCCAGGTTGGGGTGGTGATGGGGACCCGTTCCCTTGCAAGTACCCCGCAGACGGTCCGGAATCTCGCAGCTGCTTTCTTGGGACTCAGCGGGATCCCGACGTCACTCACCTCCGTGATCGTCATGCAGCCCGAGGGCAATTTGGAGATTCCTCTGCCATCTCGCCTGCATACCACCTTGATCGGAGATCCGGACGCATTTGGCGACGTCACTAACGGCGGCGAAGACGGTGCCTCTGCCATCTCGCTTACTTGCTATCTATATAAGTTACGTACGCAATGATTACATAATCAAATAGAAGTTACCCATTGAACCTAAATATATGATATGTAGTAAATAAAATATATGAAATTACAAAAAAAACTGCAAAGGGGAAGGAAATATTACAAACAAACAAACACACATACAAGGATGTAACGGCACGACGTTGTTAAGTATTGTAAAATTAGCGGTTTTAGCAAATATTTATATATAATTCCAACAGCAATAAAGATAATTAAAGCATATTTCCAACATCATATAAATAACAAAAATGATATATATAAACATGTAATTTATTCATGTTAAATAAACAATATAATATGCTCAAAAGGTAGGACTCGAAAACATACAAAATTAGCATAATGCTCAACCCTATGGCCTACGCCAGCTTGGCTACAGGAAACGATATCATCGAAACTGAGCCATTTCAACTACACCAACAGAAAATGGCAATGCGACATGAGGTGACTAGATCACTCAAGAACTAAAAAGTTATGCACAGTTCTCCTTAGGGCTCTCGCCCCTATAGGTTATATACACACATCTCATGAAGATGGTCATCTCTAGATAAAATACGGGGAACAAAACATCAGTAGCACAATTTGAATTTACCAAGATATGAATGAACCATTTATAGACATTTCTTCCCCATTCCCACGATACATCATTACATCTTAAGCAATCTTCAGTTCGATATTTAGCAACAGTTCATCACTAGAACATAATTTCCCTTCACAATTAAAGAGGGCATTGGTCTGTTGTAACTACTGCTAGAAACTTGGTTATCGTAACCCGAGGCAGCATCCTAAATAAGCAAAACTCCCATTCGATGCACAAACACCACCTTTATGTAAAAAAATGCACAAACACCACCACTCACAGCGAGCTGACCACAAGCTCTGCTACTAGGATCTTCTAGACTAAAACTGTACCAAGAAATGCAAACTACATGGCTAGGCAACGGCAACCACATGACCTAGATGGATTTGTCCGGTGCTAAATCTAACACAAACAAGCCACATCAACAAAGAGGGTCGCCACTGTTTCGTAAACTAGAAGAGCGAGAGCATGGTCAGGGCATGGAAAATTACTGGCTTCATATGACAGACTTTGAAAATTTTCCTACTACATGCCTGTACACTACATGTAGCAAAGCAAGGAGAGAAGAACCGTAGGGTGGCGCCGGATCGGGGGAGGCGGCGTTGGGTGATTCTGGGAAGAACTAGAACTAGGGCAAGTGCACAACAATTCGAGCGGACCACTTATATAGACTAACATGACAGACGGTTCTTTAATGGAACCGTCTGTGATGTTAGAGTTATCACTATTAAATAATGGAACCACCATTGACGAAAATGGCTACTGTAGCTGGTTATTGCCAGGGGTCACTGTGCCGCTTAAGGGCTAATCACTGTTTAATTAGCGCTAAGTGTCGCTTTGTCCCGCTGACGCGTGGGGCCAGCTGCACGGTAGAGCACCAAGATTAAACAAGTTATAAAATAATGAATCTTTTTCCTAAAATTTTCTAAAATCAAGATCTTGCTAATGGAACTAGTCTTGTTTAATTTGTAGTTCATTTGCTTGGTGATTTGTATTTATTTGCTCTCTTTTATTGTTGTGACTTTTTCCGGTGCGTCCGTCCGATTAGGGTTCGAAGACGCGGAAGACCTCCACGTCGGGCAAGCTCAAGAAGACCTAGACCCTCCTACCTATAACCAAGGCGAGTCAATAATTTGATCATGTTGATCCTACATTTTATGCAAATTATTTTTTAAAAAAAATATCAAATTGCATGCTTTAATTTCCTATGCAAATATATGTCAAACACCCTAAGGTAGTTAAATGCCTAATTGATGTTTAATTAATTACTATACCATATCCTTGACAATTGAACCATTGACCCTTGTCACCCTAGTAACTATATGGTAAATATTAGATATAGGTTGTACTTAAGCGCCATGCTAGACTTGCTTAAGTACCGGAACGCTAAATGTCCCAAATCATCATCTTTACAACATCAACATCGTTTTGGGCAGTCATTGGGAAAAATGACTGGTATGGTTGAATAATTTATTTTTCTACTCCCCAAACCCTAAAAATTTGCTAATACCCATCTGGGTGGACGGTATGACTAGAGGGTGAATGGTTGGGTACTAATGTAGCCCAGGATATTTTTGTAATGGGTATGTGGTACGAATCGCGCAGATGATCTTAAGGACTTAATCCTGTGATGACCTCCTATTGTAAATTAGTACAACTACAAGTCTATAATGGTGTCAACCTGGCTAACTAATTGGTGCTCACCAGTACGCACTGCACCATTGGGGGACTCCCCTTCGCCGTGAGCCCACGAGGCTACGGGTTGGGGTATACGACTGGCGGGACCCTAGGAGTAAGTCGTATGGCGCAAGATGGGGTCTGGGTAAGTGGTTGTCGGGTTCCAGTAACCGAAACCTTACTTAGGTGAAACCTTAGCGGGTGTAGCAAATTTCAAGGGATGCCTTGTGCCTTGTGATAATCTCCCCTTGATTCGCATGTCCAAGAAAACGTGTGTACATATCAAGATGATTGTCTCTTGTGGGTAAAGATGTACGATCTCTGCAGAGAATAAAACTGTTCGAATAGCCGTGCCCACGGTCACGGGCGGGCATACGAACTTACAAGATATAGTTCTATTTCAAAAACCTTGTAGGTGGGTTGAAAAATGTGTGGGGCTCACCTAGCCCTCGAATTGGATTTTTCCTGGGTAATCCTACCCAGCGTTGATAATAGGTGGGTGTAACCACCATCAAAATAAGTATGAAGGTGGAGCTAGCCTCTGCTGTTATTAATTATTGCACAACTATTCTCTTTACAAATGCGATATGGTTAAAATGCTAAGTGGTAGAATTTTTCTAATATCTGTATTTATAAATGTTACTTTACGCAAATAAAAGAACCCGAGTCATCCTTGATAAACTGTGCATGTATATTATTGCATCTGTTGTGTTGGCTCACGAGTACGGTAGTTGTGCTCACCCTCGCTCTTCCCAAACCCTTCAGATGATTTTGATCAAGGAGACTACGCCTTTTATGAGGATCCCGAAGATGACGGACCAGGGTGCGATGAAGAATAGTGTGGCTCTGTAGTATATGCCTCACCTCAGTCTCGTGGACTTGCCAGTGCTTGCGTATAAACAATATTATCCAAACCCTTGGATAATATTAGTCGTACACAAGACACCCCGGTCGCTGCCTGTGGAGAGACAAGCCCTATCCCCTTTTGCTTCCGCTGTAGCCACGAGCTTTTGTGCTGTAAAACCTGACCCGACGTGGTCTATGTTACTCTGTTGTCTGTAATATATGTGTTGGCCTTATTTCACGCCTGTATGAGATGAACCAGTAATGTACCCGTGAGTGCTACCTACTGATCCAAGGAGTAGCACAGTGTTTCACAGTGGATTCAGATTTGCAAAACACGGGTCCGACAGAGCGGGGCGTGCGTGAAGGTGGAGGGTGGGGGCAAGGCCGGCTCGGCGACGGGTGCGGCGAGGTGAATGGGAGGTGGAGGGGCGGTTTGAGAGGGAGGGGGCGAGAGTGAGGTGAGGGGGAGGCGGTTGTGGGGGAGGTGAGGGTGCGGCGATTGCAGGGAGGGGCAGAGAATGCGGGGCGGACGACGCGATTTTAGGAGCTAACGCTGCGGGCGCGTAGCATCCCTTCTGCATCACTGTAGTCTCACTGTAGTTTCCTTCTGCATCGCGTAGCATCTGATCCAGATTGTCATCATGCGACCTATCCTCATCAAAAGCACATTCCACGGCCTGCATATCGTTGACTTCCTCGGCGATGTCGTCATTACTGACTTTCAGTATAATCTGCTCTTCACCGTGACTGGTCCAACATGTATATCCTTTTTTGAAACCCCTTCGTATTAAGTGAGCTTCGATCTATGCGTCGGGTTGTTAAACATTTTTATATTACCGCAATCAATGCATGGACAATACATAAATTTTATCCCTTTCTTTGACATATCCTGCTCAACGGCTCTTCTAAAAGCAAACACGCCATTAATATACTCTTCACTCACACGGTTCTAAACGTACATCCAGTTTCGATCCATCTACACGTATACGCATAACAAATTAATTAGTGTTAAATTATATTAATAAACCGCAGTACCCTAACTATTAACCAAACATACTAAAATTTATTAGTGATTAACCTAGAGCAAATATAAAGGATTATGTACAGATTGTTATCCTCAGGGCTCACGACGAATATCCTGCGAGATCTCCTCCCTTCCTTCTCCTCGCCAAGTTGGCACAATAGAGGAGGCAGCAGTGGAGCAATGGGGGAGGAGGCAGAGGGTGGCGGCTCAAATGATTCGGGCAGGGTTATGTCGAGACATATATATATATATATATATATATATATATATATATATATATATATATATATATATATATATATATATATATATATATATATCATAGACGGTTTGTGGTTAGAACCGTATGTGATAGTTAATATCATGACGGTTCGTCTTGGAACCATATGTGATTATTTTATCATAGACGGTTTCAAAGAACCATCTGTGATGAGGCGTCTTCTATGACCTATTTTGTAGTAGTGTTATTTGATGATGTTTTGTCTAGTCCAGAAGTTTGTCCAAAATTGTACACATAAAATAGCCATGAACTCATGAACTCAACATGTTATCATCTAAAATAACCATAAATTGTGTACATAATGAATCCCCACCCAAAAACAAAAAGAAAACGAATAAATCAACTATTGAAAATAATATACCAGCATAGAAGCATATAACCTAATAGAGCAATCAAATTGCAAAAATATTATATCCCTAACCAGAAAACCACAAACCGCTAATATCTGCTACCATCTTTGTTATACCAATGAAAACAAAATCCTTGAAATCAATAACTGCAACAAGAAGAAAAATTATAGCCTTCATGGCAAAAACTTTTTGCCCATAAAGTAAGATATAAAATATACCTACATATGGTCCAAAATGCTTCAAGGTTTATTTGTCTTCCATGACTCATGGAATCGCTTCAATATCTTAGATGGAGCACCTTTTGCGATAATTTGTTGTGGGCGCAACATCGTTTCTTGAGGGTTGTTGGTTTGACCACGAAAAGTGTGGGAACAAATTAGCCCAAAAGTTGTCGCCTCCATGTTCCAAAATTTGTCAACTTCTTCATAAACAATAGTATGTAGGAATTGCATCACCTTCTTCGACGACTCCACGCTCTTTGAAGCTTTGAAAAAAAATCAAGACTACCCTTGTTGCGGAGATCATGGTGGCGGTCCATCTATTCAGACCACACATGTGTATTGCTAGTTCTCTGAGACGCGAATGTGACTTGGCTTCCATTATCCACCGAACCATAACAATGCAATGAGGAATGATGTCTAAACCTATATACCGCACAACAGTAAGTATGTGTGCATTTGGGATGTCTTTGCATTCCATCTTACGACAATGACATTTAGCACTCTTCAATTGTGTGCCATCGAAACTACACTTGACATGCACTCGGTCTTGCATGTTCACTTTCAATACAACTGCATACCTGACAAAATCATCTTGTTGCATCACCTCTACAACTTCCCATTCGGATATTTTCCTAATATGCTCCCTAACCTTCTTGAATATGACCAGAGTATAAATACGTGCAACTCTTTTCTCTAATGGGTCAGCGTCTATCATAGTGAAGGGTACTGACAGCAAAGCTTTTGCATCCAACTCAGCCTCATTCCTACGAATACGAGATAAGCAAAACTCATAATGCTCTACCAAATCAACTGGTGACATTTTCGATCTAGGTGCCTGTGAAGCCTGGAGTTCAGACTCTCACTTCGCTGATTACTCTACATGCCCAAAAAGTATCTCCCTTTAGTATATGCTAGAGACCACTTGTTTCTCAGTTCATACATCATGGAAAACCATAGGTCCTTTTTCTGTGATTCCATGCCTCTCCTTAAACTCCGCCCAACATCTCTCAAATTCATCAACTTCCATCGCATGGTAAATGAATTTTATAAATTCGCTAAGCTTTGGATCACACAAATGACGTATCATGTTCTGCTCGGTGTGCTAGCTGCACAATCAATGGTCGGTCTCGGGCATAACCCTCCCAATAGCTTTGATAATTGCATTGTCCCCATCAGTGATCAATGACTTTGGATGCTTCTAGAGCATCGCCTCCAAAAAGGCCCGAAGGAGCCACACATATGAAGAAATAGTCTCATTCGAAATAATATCACAACAAAAAACAACTGTACCACGATGATGATTAACTCCAATGAAAAGAACAAAATGCAGATTGTAACGGTTGACTCGATGCGTACTGTCAAGCACCATAATGTCAACAAAGGCACCATAGTCAATTTGAGACTGTGAATCTGCCCAAAATATATTTTTCAAACACTTCTCATCATTCGTATTGTATTTGAAGAAAAATTTGGCATCTTCTTCTTTCTGTGCTATCATATGGATCAACACCAATTCGACATCACTACCTTGTATTATTCTCTTCTTGTACCTTGCAAAGAAATTGTACAAGTCACGAGAAACAATCCAACCTGGTCATAACCACCGTGATCGAGTCTGCTCCATAACCGACATAATTTGACATGTCCGCGGCCCACAAACACCAAATTCAACGGTCTCAGCCTTTTGAGCATCACTTAGCCCACGATGAGACCATAAGAAAGCAACGTGACCAGGCTTAGCAAGAGCATGTTTGTGGGAGTTAATAAAATATTTAACAAATAATAAATCATGTCCTACATCTAGCTCAATCTCCAACTTAGCCTTGCATCCAGAGACAGATAAGTGGTCATGGCTCCCCTTTTTTATCGGTCCTTTCAAAGTATTTTAATCATCATATGTCCTTCACTAGAACAACAAAATCTCCTGTAGATAACAATGTTGCTATCTCCCTTTAGATTGACACACTCCTTTCAGACACTAAATTCTTTGGACTTTGTATACGCATTGTAGAACTTATAACCATCTTTCTCGCTGCTAAACATCTGATTTACCGCCATGTTATATTCGTCCATTTCCTCCAGGCTAATGTTATTTTCTCCAGCCATGACATACAACTGCCATTAAAATAACATTGCATTCATATTACTAACATATCTCACACAAGTAAATAAAAAAAAAAACAATATGATGTACCACTACAAAATGTAGATCAATGCACATACACCAAGGTACAGTAGTTGTCCAGCTATGAAATTGCCAATTCTGTAACTTGAGGTGCATAATACTTCTAAATAAAATAACTTTTGTTTTGATATTCAGTGCAAATCATCATCGCATTGTAACTACCCCAATAATGTTATATATTTTCCTATTGTTTACTCACTTCTCATAGAACTAATACCTACAATTCCATATCCAGCAACAATTTTTCAGGTTACCAATATCTTCAATTATTACAATTCATCAACGAGGCAATACAACATACAATAAATATATCATGAGCAATATGGTTTGATGTGGTTTTGAGGGGCGACAAACGCAATAAAATTTTCAAAGCACCTAACCAGACAATCACTTTTCCAGATATGAGTACATTGAACAAATCTAGAGACTTTTCAATCCCCATCTGGTGTGGACCCATTCATCGGAGTACATTGAACAAATATGAAAGCGTAGAACTCTACATGCTTACTTATGTTTGCGAAGTCGCGGAGGTGTGGCGGAGGCGGCACAACCAGTGGATGGACGCCGAGGCCGGCGAGTTGGAGGCCGAGGTGGCACACGGAGGCCCGAGGCCAGAGGGAGAGCTCGGGGGTTGCCGAGGATGGAGCGGCGTGAGGAAGCGGGAAGGGGATTGAACAGCCGGCACAAGGGAGAGCTCCTAGCTCGGCGGCGAAATCGTGGAGGTGTGGCGGCGAGGGGCGACGACGCAACTACTTGGATAAGGAGGCGGTGCAACCAATGGATGGACGCCGATGCCAGCGAGTTGGAGGCCGGTGGGAGAGCTCGGGTGTTGCCGAGGATGGAGCGGCACGAGGGAGCGGAAGGGGATTGAACAGGCCGACGCAAGGAAGAGCTACTAGCTTGGCGGCGAAGTCGCGGAGGTGTGGCAGCGAGGGCGGCGGCGCAACGACTTTGACAAGGAGGCAGCGACTTCGACAAGGAGGTGGCGGTGCAACCAATGGATGGGGATGAACAACATGATTCATTAGGTCATGATAAATACCAAAATACCCTTAGGAATTAAATTTTATTCAAATCAAAAGTCTAATATTACACCCTCCACAAATCAATGGAGAATGTACGGTTATACAAATTAACGCTATAGCTTTAGTTAATCCATCGATCGGGCCTGTACTTTGGCACATGCAATATGCCCAGCCGCTGAGGAACCGGCACGTTAATGGTGTCGATTTGGTAGGGATTAGTCTTGGGCGACTTCTCTCTCCTTCCTGATGCTACCAATCAGATTCTTGCGTTTCTCAATGTCCGCCTCTTGCATTGCGTCGCATGCATCGGGTGTGCTTGCTTCTATCGAGTAGGTAGGAGCAGCTAGGGGTAGTTCAAACTACAGAGTTGGCGATGAAGCAGCAGCATCCGCATCTTGGGGGTTGGATTGGTTGGGTCCTGCGACCTGCGTGTCAGCGTGTATCGCTGTCGAAGTGTTCTGTGTTGCTTTCCTCCGTGGAATCTTGTACCGAACGATCCGAAGCAAGTAGATCCCCTAACAATAGCATAACCGCATGAGAAGAAGAACCATCCCTCTTCGACGAATAAATAGACCAATGATCGATGCATCGCTGAGCGACCATGCATCAACGAAGTAACTAACCGCTTGATGCCTTGATGCTTCACAAAAGGGAAAAGAATAGCCGCTTGTGCCTGCACTAGCTAATGTGTCCGGACTCAGGACTCGTGAGATTTTTTTTTTTTTTTGCCTGAAGGAAATCAGGACCCATGCGAGAAGCACAGGTAGACACGCTGATCAGGCGCACACAAAAGTGACAGCGAGAAGAACGAATACACGTACTACTCCAGCGAGAAGGATGTGCTCATCAGCAAGTAGCAGTAGCGACCACCGTCCACCAGTGACAATGTTACGCCTGCCGGGTGGGCCTACTTGGAGAAACAGTTTCGTACAAAGCACCTGGACCTCAGAGTTGAAATCTAGCCCATTTCTGTTTCCTTCTTGAAGGTGAGCTGGGCCTCCCCTAATACGACGGCCCATTAACCCACAGGGACAGGAGAGCTCGTTGCTCTTGCTACTTCGGTAGTAAGTAGTACCCCGCATACGGAGCTCACAAAACCCCCACCAACTCGCCGGGGGCCGCGTGGAGACGATGCCGGAGACCCAGCGGCCGCCGCCACCGAGGCCAGTGATGCTCGCCGACCTCAACGTCGATCCGCCGGAAAGCGACGGCGAGGACCACCCGCCAACCCCCAACCCCGCCATCGCCGCCGTCTCCGCCGCGGCTCCGGCGGTCGCCATCGACCCCTCCACTAGGTACCAGTACGAAATTACTCTTCGATCTGACAGTACAGTACTTTTGCTACTTGTGCACTCATGGCCCCTGCAAATAGTTCGTAATAGGGCGTCCAGTCCTCGCGGGCTCATGATCGTTAGTCGTAACCCTAGGATTTGCTGGAGAATGTGATTTTTTTGCATCTGTGGAGAGGATAATTTTGCCATAGTGTTAAACTTTTCGGTCCAATTGTGCTGAATTCAGCACGATGCTCTACATATGGTGCTGAATTTATTGCATGTGCTCACCCATTTAACTTTGAAGCTTACTTAGCGTACTTAGGGCGTGTTTGGTTGGGTTCCATAACTTGCCACACCCCAAGTTTGGCGTACCACACCTAGTTAGCCGGTGTTTGTTTCCTTATCAGACTTTGGCCGGCTTGCCATAACAAGTTAGGCAGCTGCCAACTGCTTTGCCACATTTTTTTTTGGCCGAAGTTGTGATGTTGAAATCCTTCGCCACACCTTAGGAATGCTGCAGGTGGAGGCAAAAAAGGCACGCAACTCTCACCGTCCTGTAAAAGTTGGCGCGAAGTGGATGGAAAAAACAAGCACTTTGAATTCGCACACAGTTCAACATGGGATATCCTTTAATATCACTTCCATGATAATCTCACCGGTTACGAAGTTACGGGCCACCAGTTCTTTGTTGAGTTCCCAGACATTGACAATTGATGGATTTTACTTGTAGGAGTTGCAATGAGGAGGGTGGTTTGGCGAAAAATACGATTGCAACTAAAGACCCTGACACTGTTGAATGCGAAGGTGAGACATGCTGTTGACATGCGAAGCAGTGGAAGGTGAGACATGCTGTTGTGAATTGATTACTTACTATTCTTTGTAAAACAGATGCTGATCAACATTATCAAGGAGCTTCTGTTCCACGCGAGGAGAAAGTTAGCAACCTGAAAGCTGTGAGTTCTCGGTCTTAATGCCACTGGACAGTGAAAATTTATAGCCTTTTCTATCTGTAACCTTGCACACTACAGCAAAGTGAAACTGTATTTAGATACCATTTAATATCATATGAACCATGGTGTTTTCATCACATTATCTTGATGTGTAAGTTGGTGATTTGAATGGAAATGGTCAGCATAAATGTGGTTAAAGGCTTAACTTTCCTTTCTTGCAGGCTTTGGTTCATGTTGCCCGGAAGATGCCTAAGAACGCTCATGCACATTTTATGTTGGGTTTGATGTACCAAAGGCTTGGTCAGCCACAGAAGGTACATGACCCTTCACTTTGAAAAATTGAACTTATTTAGCATTTGCATAAAGCTCAATCAGTTGCACAACCCTCAGGCAATATCAGCATATGAAAAGTCGTCTGAAATATTGTTACAAGACGAAGAAGAAGCGCGGAGGTCTGATTTACTCTCATCAGTGAGGATACACCATGCTCAGGTTCATCCGCTTGACAAACGGAACTTAACTTATTTGCAATTTATTTTTTCATTTATATTCTTGGCAGCTCTTTATTTTGGCTGCATATCTAGTGAAAAGAGTTTAGTCCCCTTTGACTCAGCTAGTTCCTCACGCAGTGCATTTTGCAAACAAGCATGGGTGATAGTTTTGATGAAGAGCTTGAAACTGGTGAGCTGGATGAAATCATTGTTAAGCTGAAGAGATCAGTTGAGTCGGACCCCAGGCAGGCAGCTGTTTGGAATATCCTCGGTTTAGTTCTTCTTCGGGGTGGTCAACTTCAGGTACCAACGTGCTGAACCTGTTGCAATTCTTTCCATTCGTCATATGACAGTATCTACAATGAAATGTCTTGGAATAACTACCTAACTGGTTGATGATTTTGTTCAACCTTTCCAGAGTGCTATCTCAGTTTTTTCTTCTATCACGGCTGTTGCGCCAGATTACGTGGACTCCCTTGCAAATCTTGGTGTTGCGTATATTCAAAGGTTTGAACTTTGAAATACCATTTGAGGTTTCATTTCCTTCCTTCAGACTGTTAATATCTATCAACTTCCAGTGGGAATCTAGAGCTGTCCACAAAATGCTTTCAAGAGCTTGTTCTGAAAGATCAAAACCACCCAGCTGCTCTGGTGAACTACGCAGCTCTCCTTCTATGTAAATATGGATCTTTGGCTGCAGGTACACCAGCAACTTGTTTGCCATACTCTTCTCTGTTTTAGTATTTTCATGCCATATCTTAAATCTATGTTAGAACCATGCTTTTGAGTATCATTGAGCTCAGCAAATTATAACCTTTGGCGTTACTTTGACACACCCATAAATCAATTGGGTAAACATAAAGGAGCATATATGCTCTTTTTTTGTGCCAACATCTAGTCCACATGGCTATCCCTGTGGCCTGATGCTCTAGCCAAATTGATGATATTCTAGATAAGAAGATAGCAATTAGCAACAGAACATTTCTTATCTTATCAGTTCTTGGACTTGCTACATCCATCCATTAGTTGTTTTTGCCCAAAGTAAGTCTCAAGAAAGTTGTTTTTGCCCAAAATAAGGCTCAAGAAGCACAAGGGCCTTTTGACGAGTAGTTAGTACTTTTAATTGCTGTCTAATACATTGCTACGAAGCAGGGGCAGGAGGTAATGTGAGTGCAGGCTATAATCTGCATCAGAAAGAAGCCTTAGTTGTTGCGAAAGAGTGCTTACTTGCAGCAGCGAAGGCTGATCCTAAAGCTGCATCAGTGTGGGTTAATCTTGCAAATGCATATCACATGGCTGGCGATCATAGAAATTCGAAGAGGTGTTTGGAGCAGGTAATGACTGTTGTTAATTTTCTTTTATTAGCATTATTGTTTAGACTTAGTGTTGCTCAAATTATCTGTCATATTTTTAGCATTGATATATCCTGCCAACACCTGGACAAATTGCTCTGAGACAACACAATAGATTATCCAGCTTAATGATTATTCATTCTTTGCTGTGTCTCTTTTTTTAATCGAGTGAGGGAAGCAGTGTTGAATTCAGAGTTTTCTGTAGCTTTGATCCAAATACTGGTCCTTGAGATTGTTTTATTAACAGAAAGTGTATGCATATCAGAATCAGACCAGTGATCAAATGGGGCAAGTGGTCAGTCCACTGTTCACTGCTAGCTGGTGGTTCTTAGTTCAATAGCCAATACTGTTAATTCCAGAACATTTTTAAAGACATGAGGGACTAACCTTTCCCAATGCTTTCGATTTAATACAAGTATTCCAGTTAGACACGGTTACCAGAATCCTGCTTGTTAGTCGTAAGTCGTAACTGACCTGGACAACCTCTCTGAATTCACTACTTCGTTGATTATAATACATATAGTTTAACAAGTATATAGATTGTGTAAAATATTTTACTAATTGTTTCCATTTATATCATAGATTGTGTAAAATATTTTACTAATTGTTTCCATTTATATCATAGATTGTGTAAAATATTTTACTAATTGTTTCCATTTATATCATACTATAATGCTAGATTTGTATGCCTGCTATCTATATTCTGTACTACTCTCGCTATTGGATAAACTTTGTGCAGAAAGACCATTGCTACACTACACCAATTTGATTCATTCAGAAATTGTTTGGCATTAAGGCAAAAGGAACTGTGGCCTTTGGGGGAGCTGGTTACTAACTTACTACATGTGCTGCCAAGAGGAGACTTGATGTTGTAGGCTTGTTTTATTAGAATTACTTGCTAGGTTTTGGTGCTTGCCCTGTCCAATACCTCAAACAAGACCCTGCTCCAATTGGTTTTGTCTGGTTAAACTGCCAGTCTGGGCTGCTTGTTACCACTATGAGAGTATGAGTTTAATGGTTTGGAAACTTCTGTAAAACCTACAACAAGTCAACTTGAAAACTGCTTGTCTATTAGCCAATTTTCTTCCAGCTCTACCACTGCCCATCACTGAAGATATTCAACACTGTTAAGTACTTCCTTTTTGTTCTGGTACTAGATGGTCCCAGTGTCGCATTTCATTGCGACACAGGTGCTGAAGGCTTGGGTATACAGGGAAAACAGAGCTGAAATAAAGTTTTTTCTTGGACTATGCTATGCAGGCAGCGAAATTGGAACCCAATCATATGCCTGCTCGGTATGCTATTGCAGTTCACCGTATCAGAGATGCTGTAAGGTCACAGTGTTCTGATGATCAACTTCTCTGGGGTGCAAATGAAATGATAACGGTTCTAAAAGAAGTAGACCCTTCAGCAGTTGATCCCCCAATCGCTTGGGCAGGGTTGGCAATGGCTCACAGGGCACAACATGAAATTGCAGCTGCTTACGACGCTGCACAGATCAATCTAATTGAGGCAGAAGAGCGAGCTCTTTTTACACTAAAGCAGGTGATGTTTTGCAAATCATCACCAAAACAAAGTCATTCATTTCAACCTGAGCTGGGAAGTGCAAAATGTGGGCACTGGAAAGTAGTGAAATAAATATTCTTATTTTGGCATCTTATTTTCAGGCAATCCAAGAGGACCCAGATGACGCTGTTCAATGGCATCAACTTGGTTTGTACAATATTTGCACAACTCAGTTTAGCAGATCTGTAAATTTTCTCAAAGCTGCAGTAGCTCGTTCCCCAGATTGCAGCTATGCTTGGTCTAATCTTGGTAAGTCTTGACCCAGTTCAGTCCTATTTATATCTTGAGTCAATAAGCCAGTAGAATGGAGCAATAACAATGGAGGGTCCTTTTGTGCACGCTGATATGAGCTTTTGTTGCACTAACACTTCAATTATTTAGTCTAAACTATTTTTTTGTTAATGTTGGTTCCTTTTTAGTGTGTGGGGGACCATGGCATTATATGCTTTACCCATGGATGGCCTAAAATGACTTGTTAGTATACTTATCTGGTTCAAATTCCAGCAATCTTCTCATTTCAACGATTCATCTAATCAGTTCAGAAATGCCCCAAGTTATTCCTCTGAACAAAGGAACTAAATCCTATAGCATTGATCTACTGGAGTCTCCCATTTACTTTTCTGTAATTTAATTCCTTCACGACTAATGAGTATGCAACCTATGATGGTTATCTGACAATAACTTACTGTTCACACAGGTATTGCATTGCAACTATCAGATGATCCGTCCTCTGAAACTGTGTATAAACGGGCACTAGTACTATCTTCAAGCCATCAGTCGCATGCAATCCTCTCTAATATTGGAATTCTTTATCGGCAGCACAGGATGTATGAACTTGCAAGAAGGATGCTATCGAGATCTTTAGAACTGTGTCCTGGATATGCACCAGCGAACAACAACCTGGGGCTTGTATTTGTCGCAGAGGGCCGTTGGGAGGATGCTATAGAGTGTTTCGAGAAAGCTCTGCAATCTGATCCCCTGCTTGATGCTGCTAAATCGAACTTGGCAAAAGTTATTGCGTTGTCTAAGAAACAGTAGAACAACGGAAGACGAATGTTGGTGACCTTCAACTGGAGCTTCAAACAAGTAAGCACTCCCGTGCGCAAATCTCTTGTCTGGAGTGTCTCGAGGGCCTTGGATACTTGGTGGCTTTGGATTGCTCGCAAGACTGGACGGTGTTCAGAAGTGCAGCTGCCTTTCGTATGCGAGGATAAGTGCCGAGGCTCTGCAGTTGCTCTGCTATATATTCTTAGTGGCACGTCACTCTAGAAAGGGCTCAAATTTTGAAGTAATTGTGGAGTTCACTGTAACAAGCATGTCTGAATTCCCACTGCTGATGCACATAACGCCTCAAGTTTAGCGTTTAGCTGTAAACGCCACTCACTGTAAGATTGGTTATTTCCGTTTCCTTTAATGGAAAGGTGTGGTCCTCGTTTTCAAAGACGACACATGTACTAGACATCAACAAGCACTAGATTTTCCTTATGCAACCTGCAAAGTAATATATGCAAGTAGTGCAGCAGCTACAGTGTATCTTATGTGCAGCGGCAATTTGAAGTTCCCAATAGTTATGTTGCATCATTAGATTTTCCGAAGTCTGAATATCGGTGATGAATATGATGCAGCAACCAAAGTAGACATCTTTTAGTTGAATCTCTGTCAAAAAAATGTCAAACTCCGTAAAAATTGCTAATTGTTGCAAATTCCGTGAAATTCGTGTCAAAAACAAAATTCAGGTAGCATAAACGCAACGTGCGCACACACTAGCACGAGCTGGGCCTTCACGTGCAGAGCAGCCCAGGCGAGCAGCAACAAAACGGCAGGCTGGGCCCGCACCGCCTGGCCCCCGCTTCGTTAGCGGCTTCCCTCCCCTCGCGCGCCGCCGCCCGCCTGCGTGACCGTGATTTCACCTCCACGCCCGCGATTTCCAAGGTTTTCTGCATCTCCTTCTCATCCCTGCTTTTCTAGGGTTTGGCCTCGACGGCGGCGATCCATTGATCCAACCTTTATTTTTTACCATGCGTGGTCGCAGCGAAGAGGGAGAAGCAAATCCTCGTGACCGAGCAACAATCGGTGTCCGATTTCATCGCGGGTCTGCTGGAAAGGCCACCACACCCTCACGGCCACCGCAGCCTCCGGGATTTTTTTTAAAATAATCTATTTTTTATTTGAAATTACAAAATTATATCTGTATTTTTTTAAACAAAAGTATACCTCTGTCGCCGAACCGTTGAGCGACTGGATCCCAACGACCAAACGATATTAATACGGTCAATCAACCGTTGGGCAACATTAATGAGTTGCCGAACCGTTGAGCGATTGGATCCAATCGCCCAACGGCCAAGCGACAATAATGCAGTTGTTGAACGGTTAGGCGATAGAGATAAAATCGGCCAATCGTCGGACGACAGGTTCTGTTGCCCAACCGATAGGCGACTGCATCCCTGTCACACAACGGTTCGACGACAGGAGGTTGGAGGTGGGTTTTTAAAATTAGTTAATCATTTTTTAAAAATATTTGAAAGTTAATCCCCTCGAACTATCAATAACTTAAAAGTAGAGAATCTATCTGTGAACCATATATAAGATCATCATTTTAATTAAGCGTAAATACATATATGGACTGAAAATATTTTTGTAGATTGATAACCTTTGACACTGCAGTGTATATATCATTCACAAACAACTGCACAATATTTTCAGGCCTTGCCCCAGAAGTGATACATATTGTTGGATGCCTTTATAATGAAGCTGGGAATAACACGAAAGAATTGAATGCGAAAAGACGAGTAGATTTAATATTGTAAATTAAAATAGACTTTATAATGAAGCTGGTAATAACATGGCGCATAGAGTTTGGTTACGTGCATAAGAAACAACATCATGCACAATGCAACAAATCGAAATACTCCTACAATACATATATGCCTTTTTGGAATGGAAATAGATTCGACCTTCGACGGGGGACTAGTACAGAATGGCCCGACCTACTACGTGGACCGGGGCTATTTTTCCTTCCTTACTAGCTCGGCATTGAACTCCTCGTCGGCCTCTTTGGCGTTGGCTGCCATTTTTCTCTTTTTCTCGTGCTCCCTGCGCCTACACGCCTCGAGATGAGCTTTCGTCTCCCGACATATACGCTTGTTTTGTTCGTCGTTGCGGCGCTCCTCCTCCCGGATCTCGCGGGCCCTTTTGACATTCTACTCCTCGTAGTCGAGAGTCCACTGGTCATGTGGGTGGATTTCTTGGTCGATCCACTTGCGGTAGCCATATAGTGGATCTGGGGACTACGGGTAGACGGGAGATATTGTTAGTGCCTATTTTGAAAGAGAAATATTAGAGGAACACACTGTAACTGATCTTTACCGGCTGCTGATAGCTGCTCATGTCCTAACGTCTGTCGGGATAGTCACTGGAGTAGTTCGTGCAACCCCAGTAATGCATGCCCAGGCTCAACCGCTGATTAGACTTGAAGAACTTACATGGGTCCCTGCACCAACAGAGAGGCGGCGTCTCCCCCTCTGGCGGGTGTTGCAGCGAACACTCGGTTGGAATATTCTGGTAGGGGTTGCTGTTACGGGGGGCGTCATTGCGGAGAGCTGCCATCCTGGCAAGCTCCTCTTGCCGGACCGGGCCGCAGCAGCCCTTGCTTGCTCTTCCTGGGCCCTAGTAGCCCTTGCTAGTTCACGGATATCGTCTCATTGCCTTTTTATGTTGTCCATCCCAGCGTGGTGAAGCATGCTCTGGTGTAGTGTTGGGTTTAGTTGTGTGGTGTTCTCTTCCAGATCTCTTCCATCTCCTTTTATAAGCCAAAGGGTTGGCGTGGTGTGGTTAATCTCATGTGACTAGCCTGCGAGGCAAAGTATTCCCTTGTCATTATGAAAAGTTACTAGCGAGGCAGAGTATTGTCATGTCTTATATTGCAGGGAGCTGTCATGTCCTGCTTTGCAGTGTCCTATCTTTTTGGTCTGAAAAGTTGAGGAGGTATAGTGTTGTCATGCCGATCTGAAATGCTAGTGAGGCAGAGTATTGTGACGTCTTACTTTGCAGAGTTTTGTCACTCCCTGCTTTGCAGAGTCATTTATTTTTGGTCTGAAAAGCCGAGGAGCCCCTAATCTGTGCCGGTGCCTACTCCTTGGCCGGTGCCTTGCATTGTCTGGCTGTGTGGCCCTCCTGGCCGTAGCACCCGCAACGTCTACCCAATGCCCGGCTTGCGCTTCGCTCATATCATTGGTAATACAACGACTCTGACGATGACCCTTGCAACCCTTTAGCATGTCAACATCCGGAATCCAGGTCCTGTTTGCAATATCCAAGGTAGCGAAGTTACCCACAACCCTGAACCCCCTAAACTCGCCACACCACGCTTGTGCCACCCTCTCCTTCAACAAGTACTCGGACACAAAGTTCGAAGGGTCCATGTGCACAATTTCGCATGCGGCTAGGACATGAGAACATGGCCTGTGTAAGAGCTTCGGCTTATTACATGTACAACTAGGTTCGTTCACATAATCTCCAAGGCATACCTCGTGGGTGACCAGAGAACGAGCCGTCCCAAATCTGGCTCTATCCCGGAGGAGCATGTCGAAACGATGCTTCGTATTGCCCATCACGTACATCGTGTGCGACTAGCCCTTCTCTGTCTTTGTCTGCATGTATGTTGTAATCTTCGAGCAGTACAGTGTTTGTGGGTTGGCGGCATAAAGTGTGGCATTTGCATGCCCCTCCCTGAAATACCCGATTGTGTTGTGCAGAACACCTTCCACGATGGCGACGAGAGGCTGAGAACAAAGGCCCCCTAAGAACCCAGTTGTACACCTCCGCAAGGTTAGTGGTCATTATGTCGTACCTTACCCCGCCCGTGTCGTGCAGCAGGGACCACTTGTCGAATGGCTCGGCTTCGATCCAGTGGGAGAAGCACTCAATGTTCTTCGATGTCCTCCTCCTCGGACCAGCAGGTTTAGACTCTGGTCCCTGGTTCCTCTCGTCCAAGTGTTTCTTACTGTGCTCATCCAGCAGCGCCCATAAAGCATCAAATTTGCGCTGCTGGTTCTGGATAGCTAGCCTCTTGAATAGATTCACCAACGGTTACTTCGGGAACTTCTCGAAGAAGTTGACCCCCAAGTGGCGAATGCACCATCTACTCATATCCGGCCAAGTGAACGGCTCCTCGGGGTCTTGTTGAAGTTTTCTTATGGCCTTCAGCATCCCAGCGTCATGGATCACGCACACACTAGGACGAGCTCCAACAACTCCCACCCTCACATGTTGAAGGAGCCACAACCAGCGTCGTAATTCTCATCTTCGACGAATGCGATGGCCAACGACAGAATTTAATTGTTCCCGTCAACGCCAATAGTCGTAAGGATCTGCCCCATGTATTTTTTGGTCAAAAAGGTCCCATCAATTGAGATCACGGGAAACATATGCCTAAAAGCCTCGATGCGGGCACTGAAGGCTACGAAAGCTCTATGTAGTATCGCAAAACCTCACAGCTTTAAATGGCTTGCCCTTCACAGCAGTGTATGTGCCTGGGTTTCTCTCCTGCAGCACCCGTAGCATACGAGGAAGGTTGTCGTACGCCGCCTCAAAAGACCCGGACCGTCTTTCCAAAGCCTCCTGCTTTGCACGCCACGCCTTCGCGTAGCTGATCTTATACTTGAATTTCTTCTCAATAGCCACCATGATGTGCTTGGCCTCCACGTCCTTCTTCTCCACTATCTCTCCATACATCAAATTGGCTATGAAGGTCGACGTTAGGTTACGATACCTAGGCAAAACACCGCTGAGCACGTAGGAGTGCGGCTCCACCTTTGAGACAATCCGTGAGTCTCATACTTTGGTCTATGTGCGTGCACTCACCAAGGACAACCGGTCTACTCACACTTGACGGTGTACTGCTCCTGACTAGATTTGACGACCTGAAACGTCCGCTGCATGGACATAGCCCACAACTTAATGGTATCTTGCAAGGATGTTTTATCAGCAAACATTGAGTGCAACTGAACCTCCGTGGCATGGTACTCCCATGGTGATTCGTGCTCGTCATGCGTAGCTACACCCTCAGCGTCAAACCTGTTCCATTCCTGTTGGATGGGAGCTCCGTCCTCATCGAAATTGTCCTCATCGTTTTCCTGTACAGCTTCCTCTCCAGCCAAGGCCATCAGGTCATCGCTCTCCATTTGACACACTATGTACTCCCTATGCTCTCCTTCATCAGCCTGTCCTGTAGGCTCACCATGTAGTGACCGATCTTCCTCTCCTGCATCTACCACGTCGGCCTCGTCACGAGCAACATCCTCCGAACACTTCGTAACATCGGCCTCCGGGTCCTCTTCTTCAACAACATGGTGGGCGCCCAAGCTGCTCCCACCACTCGGATGATATCCGTCGGCAAGGCCATGTACAACTTCTTTTGGGTATGCTTGCACAAGCAGCACACACTCGTATCCACGACGCTGGCAGCCTTCTATAAAGCCCTTCGAGACAGCCATGCACATCAGTCTTCTCAACTCCCAGCAAATGTCTGTGGGAGACCGGCTCCAAAGCCCTTGTATGACGACGCTGCACACCTCAGGGTCCAAGGAGACGCTACGGGTGAGCCAGTACATCACATCTGCGATTCGTGCATTCTCGCCATCCGAGTGTACCAAAGTGGCTTGTGAAAAACTGCTCAAGTCAACACCGTACGGACCGTCACGAATGGTGCCAACACCGTAATGCTCTTTTAGTGTAGTAGGTACAGGCATGACTGATGTCTGCCTGCAAATATTTCCAATATTGTAACTAGTCAGATCGCAACGCACGATATGCAAGTACCGCTGCACTATAATTTACATTTGTACAACCTTCGCCTATCGTGAACAACTACACTACAGCATGGTCAAGACGTCTTTCATTCCCTAAGGTAGAGGCCATAATGAACGTGCAGTACACTATTCCAATTCAACCTGAAAACCGAGCTATTCCATACTAATCATTATTCTATTCTGACGCTAACTTGCAATCCGAAATGGTACAAGTGGCGTTCCAGTCCTCTACATAGCTATACCAATTACCTAAGTCTATTAGTCCATACTAATTAACATGTACTAATTAGTCCAAATAAATAATTCATCCTCCTCATGCACTCGACCACTTTCTAATTATTCACCGAATAATAGTCGGTCACAAATGCACCGACACAACTACAATACTTCTCACAAACATCACCACTTCTCCCTCACTGACTACTTTTTTTCTCTAACTAAAGGTTTCTACAGGTGCAACTTACATATAAATTAACAACATTCCAATTTTCTACTTTTTTTCTCTAAGTAAAATTTTCTACAGGTGCTATTTATACTACTATTTTAACTACAAAAACTATTTACTTACTACAAAGAAATACACTACAATATAAAAAAATACCTCACGGACGAATCTTTCCTCCTCTTCTTCTCTCTCCCTCTTCTCCTTCTCCCTTTCTTCTTCTTCTTCTCCCTCTTCCCCTTTCTTTCCTCTCCTCTCTTTCTTTCTTCTGCCTATCACTTGGTCGGAGGCTGAGTTTCGCTCTTTATATAAGACATTCAGTCGCCCAACCGTTCGACGACTGGAGGCTGCTGTCGCCTAACCGTTCGGCGACTACATTATTGTCGATTGGCCGTTGGGTGACTGGATCCAATCGCCCAACGGTTCGGCGACTGCATTAATGCCGCTTGGCCGTTGAGCGACTGGATTCAATCGCCCAACGGTTCGGCGACTGTATTAATGTTGCCCAACGGTTGGCCGACCGCATTAATGTCGCTTGGCCGTTAGGCGACTGGATCCAGTCACCCAACGATTCGGCGACAGAGGTATAATATTGTAATTTTGAATAAAAAGGAGATTATTTTTATAAAAAAATTCCAGCCTCCAGCGAGGACTCCTACGCCTATCGGCGCATCTACCGCAGATTATATCTTGAAGGAGTTGGAGGATATAAGGAAGGAAATGGCAAGACTCGGCACAAACGGCGGCGCTAGCACCGACAGTGGCGCGATGCTATTTCTGGGATGCTTCAGACCCGCCAGTGATGACCGGCGGCCATGTGGAGAGCTCCAAAAGGTGAAGGTATATAATCCTGACTTCTTGGCACACACACACACACACACACACACACACACACACACATATATATATATATATATATATAATTTTCTCATAAGATCATTAATTACACCTATAATCATTGGATAGATAAGAGTTTGACTAGATGGATGCAAAATGCAAACTTACAAAAACAGGAATAGATGTGCCCTAGGTAACTGGTTCACGCCTTAGGGTTTGTTTGAAATGGCTGTGGTTTTCTTGAAAAGCTGCTTCCAGCTGGGCAGCAGGGCTAAAAAGATTTGATATTTAGTTGTCTGGCTTTTAGGTAGGCTGATTGCAGCTTCCGAGATGGGAAATACCTGAAATGCCCCTAAGGACAGTAATAACTTATTTGATGTCGTTTAACGCGATTAACAACATTTAACGACAACTAATAAACATTTATTATAACAAATAATTACTAAGAACAATATATATATATATATATATATATATATATATATATATATATATATATGTGTGTGTGTGTGTGTGTGTGTGTGTGTGTGTGTGAAAATAGTATGATACTCGTAGGAGTACGTACTCCCATTTCATATATACCATCTAAATTGTATGATGATACCCATTTATCTATTTTAGCATACTCCAATACTAGTTATAAGATACTCCAAAGTGAGTTCCATAAAAAATTTTATTAGAGTCCACTTTTATAGCAAAATTTATGTATATATTTCTTTTATATATGAAAAAAGGTATATAGCAAAAAAAATACAAAAGTCTTCAATGATTTTTTTTTTTCAATCAAGTAGTATCGGGGTATCTTATTATTGGTATTAAAGTATATTGAAAGTGATAAAGAAGTATAATATATGCGTTTAAGTAGTATATTGAAAGTGAGACTACGTACTTTCAGAGTACGAAACGGATGTAATATATACTAGTGTTGTTAGTACTAACACAGCTGGTACTTAGCTAAAAATTCAATTCACAGATGTTAAAGAGTGATGTATGCCAATGTTGGGTGCTAATTTAGATCATTTGAGTCTGCCACTGTGCATTTGCAATTTCACTGAACTGCAACCAAGAAGTTGCATCCAGTTCCAGATGCTACAATGCCCAAACTGATTTTCCAGGTCACAATCTTACAGTTTGTTCCAAAGTAGAATTTATCTAGATCAAAGCATCTATGAAAGGTAAGCAAGAAGTAACATTTACTGGTCACAAGTTCATATATTGTGAGGAACATAGTACAATAAGTAGCAGTCTAAGTTTTCAGCACTGGCAGAATCATAAAAGATACAATCATGCACAGATGGATCATTACAGCTAAGTTAGCGTATTCTTCAAAAGAAAAACAACTAAAGTAGCATTCAGAGATCAATACACAGACTCACTCTCATTCCTACGAGTTCAACAATTTTTTGCAGGGCTGCAAGTATCAGACACCAAGCATGAGTGACGCCCCAGTTATCCATGACAAAAATTACTGTGAATTTTCATTTGGGAACAGCATTTTTTACAATACAAACTCTGAAATGATCTGAAACTTTACAAATATACCATCGATGGTCCAGCATTACACTCATGTGATTGGTCAGTTTCACAAGTAAGCCAATGCATAGAAAACTCATCACTAACTTCTGGTCTAATCTAAGAACAATCTTCCACCCCATTTTGCTCAGCTGATCCTACCCATGCTTAGAAAACTCATCACTACACTTCTGGTCTAATCTAAGATATACCAGTAGATATATGTCATTATTACAGTGAATAATTAATACAACAAATTTTCGGGCCACAGCCAACAGATGCTACAAGGTAGAAAAATCCTCTTCACAAGGTAGTGGTCGACCTTGATGTCGACTCCTGTTGCCTTCTTGCAAGCTGCCACAAACTCCTTCACTGGCCTACCTGAAGAGCCTAGTGAAAGACACATGTATTAGCTCACAAAATGGTGATGTAGAGAATGTGATCTTTGTTTCTCTGTTATAATCATAAGAGAATATACGATGTGAAAGACATATAAAAGCCTTCAACTTTTTTTCAAAAAGAAGAGGTTGTAGAAGCAACAGCTGACCTGGGGAGTTTCTTCCGTGATAGGCATCTTGTCAGGCTCTCCATAGGTGGCACATGTGCTAGAGTACCTGTACAAAGTGTTTTAGAAATCAAAATGAAACTAAACCAAGAAGATTCATATATGCCGTCAGAAGTCCATGAATTGTATCATCATTAACTCTTGAAATATGTCAAGTAGACAACAAAACCTGCAGATCAGTAGTTCAGTACTAGTACTCATCAGATGGTGAAGTGCAACCAATAAATTTTGATCCATTTACTAGGAATCAACGGTACATTCATATATCTCAGCAAATTAAGATATCAGCAATTCAGCACGCATGAAGAATAAACATACTCCAGTGAGCAATTAGCGCTAGATTGGATCAGCACCACAGGGAGGCGGCCGAGGAGCTTGGCGATCTCCTTCTTCTGCTGGAGCATCTTCTGGGAGGCGGCGCAGTTGGGGTCCAGCTGGCGGAGGCCGGCGAAGAGGACGACGCAGCTGAGAGCGGCGCTGTCAGAGTAGAGCACCAGCTCCTGCACGAACCACGACGAATCCGACGACCTCATCGCTTCAGCTTGGAGGGAGGAAGGAAGGAAGGGAGTTGGAGATTTGTGGGGGAGGAGAGGAAGGAATAGGACTTGACTATAGGATGAGGGGATTGGATTCGTAGAGGGGAAAGGCGAGAAGACGAGCGAGGAGGGAGGTGGAGGAGGGCGGCAGCGGGCAGAGGAGGAGGAAGTGGTGCGGGAGGAGCCAGGCGAGATCCAGATCCGGATACGAATCTGGGCGACGCCAGCTCGGGGGGAGGAGGATGGGGAGGCCAACGGTGGCGGCGACTCGGGGGGAGGAGGAGGGGAGGGCGGCGGTGGCTCGGGAGTTGGACGGAGGAGAAGTGGGGCGGGGCGATGCCGCTCGGGGGAGGAGGAGGAGAAGTGGGGCGGGGCGGCGCCACTCGGGGAAGGAGGAGGGAGGCAACTTTCGGTTTTCCGCTTTCTCTCGTTGTACATGGCTTTCGATTTTGTAAGAAAAGTCGTCCGTTTGGAACGATTTCTGCTTTTTCGAGTGAAAGTTGGAAACTGAAGTTATCTTAAACACCACCTTAATAGGATACATTGCTGGAGAAGAGAGAACTTATTCTAACATGGTCGGACCAAAGAGTTCATGTTGGCTTCGTCTCCTTCTATTAAAACCTAAGAAGATAGGGAAAATTAGACAATGTCATCCCAATCGTCGGGATTTAGAAAAATGACATTGCATTCATAGTTGACAGACTGATAGCACCCCAAACAACAAAAATCAAGGAAAATAACATTTGCAGGGTAAAATGATGTTTTGCCCTCTCTATTGCATCCCCTCTCTTCTCTGGTTTCACTCTCTTCCCTTCTTCTCCGAGCTGTGCCGCCTCCCCCGAGTCGTGTCATCGCCACCGCCGGTCTCTAAGCACGCCACCACTACCGGTCCGCGTCGTCGTCGCTGGTCTCCAAACCGCGCCACGCAGGTGACGCCGCTATCCAAGCGATGGCGCGACCGAAGGAGACACGACGCAACCGGTGAGAGAGACATCAAGAGGAGACACTGGAGTTGGGGGAGAGGAGGTGATTTTAATTTTTTTACGATGTTGCAATCTAATTTTCAAGAAGATAAGTCAATAAGTAGCCCTTGATAAAAATTGAAATCCGATCTGTTATAGTGTGGACCCGAAGGCTGCTTTGGGCGGGAAATTGGACAGTCCCGAAACAGGATTAGTGCATTGGAATGCTGAAATGACTATATAGATATTTTCTATTGAGTATGCGATGCCATTTAAACAAGTTTTAGGGAATAAATAAAAATATGTAACTATCAAGTTCGACGACATACACACGCTAACCTTATTGTTAGAATGTCATAAAAGCTACAAATCAATTCTTTATATATTTTTTCATCGCTCTTGCCAGACAAAAAATTGAGATTAAAAGACAAAATTCCACGCTCAATCCTACTAAAAAAAGTTATTTACTTCGCAATTGTTTGCAGAAACGCAGTTCGGGTAGGGGCCACTCTTTATTTAGAGTTGGAAAGCGGGTAATCGGGTCTCCGCCAGCAGCAACCGGCTGATAACTCGACGCCATCACCACTGAACACAAATCGGCCGAGCAGACGACGCCGACGCCGACGCCGATTCTCGTCTTCCACCTCCTCCCCCCGCGCGCGCGAGAGGAAGCCCGCCGACGCCTCTCGTGCCCCCCGACCGTGCCCCACCAGATCCGCTCCCTTCTCGTCGCCCTCCCCTTCTTCCAGATCCTTCTAGACCTCTCCAGATCCTCCGAGCGCGGGCGCGCGGGAGAGAGATCTCTGCTAGAAATGGATAAGTCCAGCGCCCTCGAGTACATCAACCAGATGTTCCCCACTGGTACGCGCGCCGCTCGAAATGAATCGATTCCTCGCACGCAAACTCGCTCGCGATGTACTGCCGCAATGCGCTCGTTTAAGCTACTCTGTTCCGAGATTTAGTAGTATTTGTTCGGGGCACTTAGGGTCACAGTTTGCGCTTGTTTTTTTTGCGGTTTATCAGAGGCGTCGTTATTGGGAGTCGAGCCGCTGATGCAGAAGATACAGAGCGAGATTCGCCGGGTGGACGCCAGCATCCTCGCCGCTGTTCGGCAGCAGGTTCGGCCTTGTGGTTATGTACTTAGATGAGTATTGTGATGCTGCAATAGTAGCAAACTTACTTTGCATTACACTTAATGAGAATGTGCTGCTGGAAGTTCCAGACTGAAATATACTGAATTGCTTGGTATGTGCTTCTTATTGCTTGTGCTTATACTATATTTTATAATGGGAAGCTATTGTTACTCCACAGAGCAACTCGGGAACCAAGGCGAAGGAAGAACTTGCTGCAGCGACAAATGCTGTTCAGGTCATTGTTTTCACTTTTCATTTAGTGTGCATTTTGCCCGGAATGAACTTGCTGGATCAATTCATCAAGAAGCATGCTTTGCTCTACTATAGTTGGATTAGCTCCGGGAAGGGGAAAAAGAATAATCAGATACTAGCATGAGCACTTAATGGCTTGATTGGAGCTTACCTTTGTTGTCTACTAACAGGAACTAATGAACAAGATACATGAGATAAAAACAAAGGCTGAACAAAGCGAAACAATGGTTCAAGAAATCTGCCGCGATATAAAAAAGCTGGATTGTGCCAAGAGGCATATAACAACTACAATAACCGCTCTTCACCGTCTTACTATGCTTGGTTAGTTTCTATAGTTTTTTTTTTGGAATATGTGCTATTGTGCTTAACAAGACATGACACAATACCAAATATACGTCCACCTAAGCTAAGTCATATTGCTGCATATGTCACGTGCAGTTTCTGCCGTTGAGCAACTTCAGGTCATGGCCTCAAAACGCCAGTATAAAGAAGCAGCTGAACAGCTAGAGGTAAGACAATAGTTGATACACTTGTAAACCTTCTAGCATGTTGTAAACCTTCTAGCATTGATCTCCATGCTTGCAACACTTTACCGCTTACCGTGACCGTTTTGCATGGTTGGCATGCTGCTGCTTATAATTGTGTGCACAAGATTTCTGGCAAAAGTCCCGATTCTTTTCCTTTCTTCAGGCAGTAAACCAGTTGTGCAGTCATTTTGAAGCCTATAGGGATGTGCCAAAGATAACAGAGCTCAGAGAGAAATTCAAGAACATCAAGAAAATCCTCAAATCTCATGTATTTTCTGATTTTTCAAGGTACACAACAAATAAACTTTTGTTGTTATGTTTGTGAAAAAGGTACCGGTCTAGTTACCACTTACCTGTTGGTGGCAGTACCAGTTTCTGGCCAAGTCCTCGGCAGTAAACCAGTCAGGCGGTCAGGTACTGGAAGTGAGAACATGGCTAAAGACAAGTTAAAATCCATGAGTCAGCAGGGAACAGGTGGCCTAACTTTGAAAGTGTGGTGTCTTTCTCATTTGTTTGTCATTCTCAGTAGTGAGTAACTCAGCCATAATAATTTAAATCCAATGTAGTACCGAAAATCTGATAGGAAAAGCCATAATATCTGCACCCTAAATTGCTTGGTTCACCAAATACTGGTCCCTGCTGGCAACCAACAGTTTGAGAACCCTGAGCGTGTTTCGTGCCTCCACAGTGGATCTATGCAAAGTTTTACCCCAATAGGCAATCATTCTGTTTTGTTTTTTTTTTTTTTTTTTTTGTATCTACTACTTCTTACTGTGAAATAGGCCCACAGCTGACTAATTGTTATACTTTTGCAGTTTAGGAACTGGGAAGGAAACAGAAGATGCCATTCTATTGCAGCAGCTATCTGATGCTTGCTTGGTGGTTGATGCTTTGGAGCCATCTGTGAGGGAAGAACTAGTAAAGAATTTTTGCAGCAAGGAGCTTACCTCTTATAAGCAGATCTTTGAAGGAGCAGGTCAAAACCTTTCATATGCTACTTAGATCAAATTGCTTTGCCATTTTAGTGTAAATTTACATACTTCTTTTTCTTTATTGTTTTTTTACACTTCTGAAAAAAAATGCAGAACTTGCCAAGTTAGACAAGACTGAAAGGAGGTATGCATGGATTAAGCGTCGGCTACGGTCAAATGAGGATACATGGAAATTATTTCCACCTTCCTGGCACGTTGACTATCTGTTATGTATCCAGTTCTGTAAGATTACAAGGTTTGATTTCACCCTCTCCAATTTTGCAGTTAATGAACTTCCTCCGTCAAATTGAGATTTACATAGAACTAAAGTAACCATTTGTCACTTGAACTTAGTTCTTGTTTTCTGCATTACGTTGCTACTTATATTTGTACAAATTGGTCTCTTTTTTTTGGTCTATTTCTGCCCCGTCATAACCATTCGGCTGCAAATTTGTGCTATAACATTAATAATTTAATATCAATTTTTGTCTTCTGCCTCACACATCAATTTATGGGTGATAAATTACTTCTTTTTCAGGGCCCAGATTGTTGATATCCTTAACAATCTCAAAGAAAAGCCAGACGTTGCAACTTTGTTACTGGTAATTTTCCTTGTTATTTCTTTGAAGTATGAATAACAGATGGAAATGACTATGTGCCCTCTATCTGACCATGCTATGCAAATGATTGATAGCCTACTTTGTATTAATTATTTTAGGTTTTTTGGGTGACTTTTCTAGTGGTTTTATTTCCTTTCAAGGTCTTTTGTTAGATCTTCTATTGACTTTAAATTGATATAGTAAAGATCAAGAAAACAAACAAAATTTATGCACTTCATGATGCTGTAACATCACAAGTCTTGGAGTGCTAGAGATATTAGTGAAATATTTGAGCTAATGAATTGAGTATGTAAGCTGATTCATTTGCAATATAAAATCTGTACCAAACATTTTGAGATTCCTGTGATGCAGGCGTTGCAGAGAACCCTTGAATTTGAAGAAGAATTGGCAGAGAAATTCAGTGGTGGAACTATGACTGCTCGGAATAAAGAGTCAGGAAGCGACGATGAAAATGAGGGTGGAGAACGCAATAAAATTGTTTCAGACATACGGAAGAAGTACGAGAAGAAACTGGCATTGCCAAATGATGGAGTTGAACAAGTATCTACTGTTTAGTCCCCCCACACACACACACACTTTCTACTATATATTTTTCCCAACTCTTCTGCAATTCTCTACTGGCAGGACAAAGGCAAGCAGAAAGATTTACCAGTTACTGGTGCCGGGGTTAGTACTCTATCAGCTATTGTGCAGTACATGTTTATTACTGTTTCTGTAAGTTTTGGATGATGAACTGTATCATATCTCATATTTTGCCACTCTGTTATTGCAGTTCAACTTCCATGGAATTATATCATCTTGTTTTGAACCATATATGGCTGTGTACATAGAACTCGAGGAGAAATCTTTGGTGGAACAATTAGATAAACTTATCCAGGTACAAGAAGCATCTTATAATTGGAACATTTAGTGTTTGAGGTCTCTTTACCTTGAGCTAACCCTTCAATTCTGGCAGGATGAAAAATGGGAAACAGATGAAGGGAGTCAGACAAACATTCTATCAAGCAGCGTGCAGGTACATGATAGCAGTTTCCAGGCTTGGTCAAAACTATTGCCAAAATCCTACTATTTCCTCTTGGAATTGGCCAAAAATGGTTCATTTCTGCTTTTCTGGTTTTTCCACCTTGGGGTTGTCTTGGAAGAATTTATTAATCTTGTGTTATGTGGAATGGTATAAACTACTCAAACTAGGAATATGTTTTCCAAAGCTAGCCTTCTAGATGTATGCAACTAAGCATTTGATGCTCTGCGATTTTTTATCAAACTATTATGTTAATCTGCTTTACAATTGCACTTGGTCAGGTGTTCTTGGTAATTAGGAGAAGCTTAAAGAGGTGCAGTGCATTAACAAAGAACCAAACATTATTCAACTTGTTTCAGGTAGACAGTTTTCTCCAGCGTTTGTTAGCACTTTTCCTTTTTATGGACAGTTCCATGTTGTTTACCCCCAGGCCCCAACAAATGGTTCCTTCGTGCATGCTGTTTATGTAGTTGTTGGGATTTTTTTTTCTCTTTCTAATTTCATCTGCTTGCTGCATAGTGCTTCTTGAGCAGTTTGTTCTGCTACAGCGATGAAGCCATGAAGGCTGATTGATTTCCTTATTTGGTATCTTCATTACTGCTTGTTTGCTACCTCTGCTATTGATCTTTATGTGCTGTTCATTTGTTCAATTGGTGAAAGAGACTGGAGGATAGGAATCATACCTACATATGATGAAATGTACCACGGAGTAATCATGCACAAGAATCATATGAAATACAAGTTGTTGTCTATATGAATTACCTCTAGACACTATACCGACCTTTCTGAGATTTGATGAACTATTCGAGCACATGTTGACTATGGTTGCGTCTGTCAAGATTTTATAATGTTAACAAATCTGATGAAGTTTGCCCTTTAAACGGGCTCATTACTGATAAAATATATTTCTTGTTAGGTATTTCAAAGAATACTTAAAGCCTATGCAGCAAAGTTATATGCCAGGTTACCAAAAGGTGGTACTGGTATTGTTGCAGCTGCTACTGGTACTGACGGGCAGATCAGGGTATGATAGTTAGCTATTTCTTGCTTTCCTCATCTGGTAGCATCATCTTATATCCTGTGGCCATTACTGCAGACCTCTGACAGGGACGAGAAAATGATATGTCACATTGTTAACACTGCAGAATATTGTCACCAGACGGTACGTTTATTTTCCCTTCAAGTAAACCATAACTGGTAACCTGGTGTAGAAGGAAATGTAATGAAATTATGTTAATCTCTTGCTTGGAGAGACAGAAACAACATATTGAGAATAAATTTTTCATGCATTAATTATTAGTGACATTCTGTTCTTTAGTGATGCTTACATTTTTGCCATTCAACAAAGCATTTTTTCCTTTTTTTTGGCAAAGTTATCTATATGCCATTACATTACTACTACACTTGCAAAATGCCCCTACAAACAAGCCTGTGAGATATGCTACTGCAAACATTGATTAGTGTGCAAAATGCCTCATTGTCTTTAAAAGAAGGGTTAATTTGCTCAGTGCCATCGCAATCGTGTGCCACTTGGAAAGTTCCATTGCGAACGCAACACATTGTCAAATGCCATCGCGAACGCTCGAAATTCTTCGAAATGCCCCTGCCGTGAGGGTTCCTCACCAGATGCTGTAAAATGGGCACATGAAGTAATGCCGTCTGGGATTCTTCTTACTCCCTGACGTCTTCGGTCGGACCAGCACATCGCAATTGGGGCAAACTACGCTAAGGGTTGATGAAGACGCGCCGGATTGGTTCATTTCTACCTACTGCCGGATGGGGAGAAGATGGGGTGGAGTAATTGGATGGAGGGAGGAATGGAAGGGAAGGAAATGATTTTATAGACCCACAAGGTTTTGGCGCCACCACTGCACCTGCTTTGGCGCCAACCATTCCATTTTTCATGAGGGCAGTTTGGTCAAATCGCACCCCCAAACGGCATCTGATTATGGAACCCTCACGATAGGGGCATTTCGAAGAATTTTGGGTGTTGTGATGGCATTTGGTAGCGCGTTGTGTTCGCGATGGTACTTTCCAAGTGGCACGCGATTGCGATGGCACTGAGCAAATTAACCCTTAAAAGAACAATAGGAGTTCAATTTAGCCAGATTGCCCCTTGCTTTTTTTTTTTGCATCTAGCCCTTCTTTTTTTGCCAAATTTATGTTTTTAGTCCATAGTTCTCCATGGGTACCACTTGGCACTTTCCCAGTCCCTCATTAGAAGACCTCACCCGTTGTGCCTTTTCACATCGGAAGGCTAGCGTTGGAAGTGTGTGGCACTAGAAATGGGCAGCACGATAGTTTCTGGTTGGAGATCCCAACAAATCCTTAAGTTTATTGGCTAAAAGATGGGATACTTATGTTCTGATTGCAATTGATCCAAGAACAGTCTTGTGTATGGTAGCTTGTCATCATCGTCCACCAAGGCTGCCTTCATGACGGCATTCAGCAGGCTGAGCGGAGTTGCCGCTAGAAGTTCTCCACAGATTGGGCCTTGTATCATATCTACTCAAGAGGGAAGAGAGGAAAACAGAGGGAGGAAGAGAAAAGGGTAGAGGAGGAATTGAGGCTGACAAGCGGACCTGTTAGTCTCAGTGCGAAGTTAGGGGCAAAAATGTCTTAGTAGATTGCAAGCTATCCGATGTTTGCAGTGGCATTTTGCAAACCTAGCACTTTCAGAGTGGCATATAGCTATTTTTTTCCTTGTGTGTGCGTGCTTGAGAGATTCTCTCATGCTCTTTTTTATGATTATCAACTTTCTCTGTATAAATTTGACAGTCTGGTGAGCTAGCTGAGAATGTTGCTAAGATGATTAACCCTCAGTTTGTTGACAAGGTGGACATGTCTGAAGTTCAGGTGACTGATCATTATCTTTTGTTGTTTTTTTCTAGCTGATGTGAATATTGTAGCCATTAGATTGCTATGTTATTTATTTGATATTATTGTTAAAGTTATAGAAAATGCCTCAATACTTAAATACTTGCAGGATGAATTCTCAGCTGTGATCACAAAAGCATTGATGACACTTGTGCATGGCCTTGAAACCAAATTTGATGCTGAAATGGTTGCAATGACTCGTGTACCATGGGCCACCCTTGAAAGTGTTGGTGACCAATCAGAGTAGGATTTTATTAAATCCCTTTTATAGTACATCCCTGCTGATATTCCATTTTGTGTGAAGTCTTATTACATATTTGAAACCAGTATGGAATAACAAGTTATACACTTTACAAGAGTCCAAGTCCCACAGCCTAGATTTGATGGGCAAGTGAAAAATATACGAGTTTGTAACATAACATAGCAATGATGTCACATATTTTACAGCTACTGTAGTTAATGTTATTCCACTGGAAAGAAGAGAAGATGTGATCCTATGTGAATAACTAATTGGGATCTATCTTATCAGAAGCTGCATCTCATAGGCCTGTAAATAAAGCAAATATATGAACTCCCATAGCCTGTAACTAACTCCCATGGTGGATTGCTGGACGGAACAGAGTGGACTGGAGGTCGCATGTATGGAGATTGCAAGTAACCCCCCTAAGAAATTGCAAAATTATGCATTTGGGATCCCACCCCCTCAAGTTTGCCTAAAAACATAGTCGATAGTCCATCCAAATGTGAAATGTCGCCCAATGGCTCATATGAGAATTAGCATGTTCCAGATAGGGCTTTGCAGTTTTGCACTATATACATATACACATAAAATGGATCCTTAAAATTTTGGAACACTCTTCTTTGTTCGTTCAATTGGGGGAAAAAATCTTAATTTGTGCTTATAAACATTATTTGCCTTCATATTCTTCAGATCAACCAAAAAACACATGATTATTCTCATGTATATACATATCTGCTAAGTGGATTCACTGTTCCATGCCAGATACGTGAATGGTATTAGCTCTATTCTGTCCAGCAGTATTCCTGTGCTTGGTAGCCTACTTTCACCTACCTACTTCCAGTATTTCCTGGACAAAGTAAGTTAAGCTTTCTTCTTTATTATGGGTAAGAACCTTATGGGTTCTTATCATCTTTTTGTCATGAACTATATATTGGCTATCAGCGTAGTTTTTTATACTTACCTCATTGTTTTGATGCAGTTGGCAGCCTCTCTTGGACCTCGTTTTTATCTCAATATATACAAGTGCAAGCATATATCAGAAACTGGTGCACAGCAGGTCCACATTAATTCTATACGAAGCTCTGTTTTGTATTATTCAGCACATTTCTCATCAGTCATCACTTTGCTTCTTTTTTCTTCCCTGCAGATGCTTTTGAATACTCAAGCAGTGAAGACTATTCTACTAGACATCCCAGCTCTTGGAAAACAGGTATTGTCAGCACAAATTCATCTTGGCATATTACACGGCCTATGTAATTTTAATTATTAGTGGCGGGTTGAGGAAACGTGCCAAGCTGAGTGATTCTTTTGTATCAAGCATTCCTTGAATCTGTGGAGGAAATTTGGCCCTAGGGAGAGCAAAATATGTGTAGCAAACTGTAAAAGTGATCTGATTCTTATGTTACTCAAGAAGATTGGCAGCAAACAAATGCAACAAATTTGGTTACGCAAACAAGGATGTTGGCTGCAAAAGGAAGCAGATTTATAGTTTAAACTAAATTGCAAGAAGATAAGCTTTCAAGTTAGGTTCCACTTACATGTGGTTTCTTTCAATTGTATGTAACAGAGTACAGTTGCTGCTAGCTACTCAAAATTTGTTAGCCGAGAAATGAGTAAAGCTGAAGCACTCCTTAAGGTAAATTGGGGAAAATGAACTCGAGTTCTGATTATCTATATCAGTATTGCTGAATATGCACTTCACATTGATCAAGCTAATAACATCGCTTGATGCAGGTTATTTTGTCACCAGTTGATTCTGTTGCTAATACGTACCGTGCTCTCCTTCCGGAAGGCACCCCTCTTGAGTTTCAGCGGATACTTGACCTCAAGGTTTTTCTTAAAAATATGGCTTCTTTAATATGCCAAGTACAATCTCCCATCACTTAGTTTAACCTTGCACACTTGATTGCTGCTCGTGGTGTTCTCGCTTGTCACAGGGCTTGAAGAAAGCAGACCAACAAGCTATACTGGAAGACTTCAACAAGCATAGCCCCAGCATCAAACACCCCACCGTGGCTCTGACTGTTGCTTCACCAGTTGCCACTGCATCTATCCCGATCGCACCAGTCGCAACTCCAGCTGTTTCAATTACACCAAGCATGGCTGTCTTGACGGGAGCTCTGGCCAACCGAGAGGATGTACTCGCCCGTGCTGCAGCACTTGGGCGGGGAGCAGCGACGACAGGGTTCAAGAGATTCCTTGCATTGACAGAGGCGGCCAAAGATCGAAAGGACGGGCCATTTCGCAAGCTTTTTAATGCATAAAATTTTGCTCTTGCTTGTTCATATAGTTTGCATCTCTCTTCAGTGCACATAGCTATAGGAAATTCCTTCCACAGCGTGTCCTGTACTCTAACCTTCAGTGTATAACGAGAAAACTTTTTTGGCGCATTTTCCCGCTTTGCGGAGAGCTAGTGGTTCAGCTGTATTAAGGGATTTTATTAGTGTTAGTAGTTGTCAATGGTTTAGTATCAATATTATAAATAAATACTGGAGGCTCTTTTAGAGCAAAATCATACAAAAAATAACACAGAAATTTTATACAGATTCAGACTTTCTCCTGAGAGAATAATATTATACTTCCGTATTGTTGTATTGATTGTGTTTATAATAAGAAGAAAGTTACTAAAAGTAGGGCTTGGCGATTTCTGTTTTTTGTTGTAGATGTTGATCTCTTGATCACTTGATCCCTTATCTCCTTTGTCAGCTGACTTTACTTTTTATATAATGCGTGAAGGGCGACAGTTGTTAACGTCAATAGATATCTTGTTGTTTGATATAATGTGCACGTTTAAGGGTAGTTATTGTTAGAGACATCCCTTCACGTTGCTTTGCCGTTATGTCAAAGCAGATGTTTAATACGTACAGTTATCTCAAGAATAACAGCACATAATAACTACTGCATGTATTAAACACAATGCATAAATAACCCTAGTTGATTGGACCTGCATATATGTAGGTTTTATCGATCATAGAGTGGTCGTGGCTGACTTGGTTGTTGTAAGACTTACGACCATGAGGTAACTGCAGTAAGACTTACTATCAATAGGGTGGTAGTAGAAGAACTTATGACTAGGAGGTGATTGTAGTAAAACTTACAATCAATAGGTGGTCGTAGAAGAACTTACGACCACTAGGTGTGTATGATCTCCCCTATTGTTAATATTGAGGGTACCTTTGAAGGTTGTATGAGAGACATTATTATCTATAGTACTACGGATAAATAATTTAATTGAGGCTTATTAGATCCTCATTATTTAGCCCCCCCCCCCCTTCAGGTAATTTTACTTGAGTTGTAAAAAATAAAACTCATTTATCTGAATATACAGAAAAAAGAACGCAAACCGTCTCTTATGATTCTATTTATGAAGAACAGTTTTGAAGATATGGTGATGCTTTGGTTTCCAATGAATCATCATGAACAATTTCTAATATAGTTTTAATTGTTGGACTTCCGTCCTTATCCATTGAATTATGTCACAAGTTGATGGCTATAAATAACCATCAGAAAGGCAGAACTAAGAAAAACTCACTCACAATCTTTCTATCTTTCCCACTTCTACTTCTTAAAATTCTATCCATTAAGTCCTCAAATCCGAGTAGATTTTTTAGAAGAAATAGTCCGACCTAAGTTTGAATGAGATGAATGGTGGTTAAAAGAGAAAGATGATATTTCTATCTTCAAAGTTTTTTATTAGTGTGAACTCAGATCGCCTTGGTATCTGTCGGGACTCAAATATGCAAATATGGACCCTCTGCATATAATGTACTAATCCAGAATCACGCTAGTGTACACAGTGTCAACATAGATGAATATCATTCCACACAAGATGAATATAAGAATAAACAATTAACTAGAATAATAAATAACAATTGTGATATTATGATCAAGTTTACATTTATTAAGACACACAGGGCTGACATTAAATAAAGAAATAGCAGCGGAATGAAAGCAACTCCAACAGAAACCCATCAACTTGCCATAGGCAACCGACTGGGATCAAGACCTAGCGATCACCATCCTCATATAGCTCCTCCTCAAAAGCAGGCAAAGACTCCTCAACTTCAGCTAAATGATTGCAGCAAGAATGAGTACTCCGAGTACTCAAAAAGTTGTACCACAGGATGCAATTATAGATGATGGCTTATTCCGAATAAAATGACTTCTATGTTTCTTTTCCGTAAAAGCAATATGAATAATAGATGAAACACGTAATTTAAAACAAATAACAATAATATTTTAGCAATTGTTTTCACAAAATTGACACAATCTAATCATTTTCTTTCACACAGCTGCATAAGTTTCCTCATACATCTGTCCCTTCTCAATTGTTTTATGAAAAATATACCCCCATATGAAATCCCCGAACATGTCCGTGACCGCGTATGCGGCTATTCGAATAGATTAATTAACACTCTGTAGAAGTTGTACACTCTACCCACACGATATAACCAGTGTAACTAGCACCAATCATAACAAAAACTTTCAGAAGTTTTATCTTAACAATTGACTCTCCCAATGTGCATAGATCCGACCCCAACCTCACTTGCTGGTTTGATGCACGTTGTTGGACCTGGAGACGGCGAACCGCCCATAGATATGACTTTCAGAATAGTCCACACCTCCACTCATCACTAAACCTACCGCCTGTGTAGTCAATGTTAAAACTCCACAACTTACTAAGTTAGACTCGTCCCATTAGGCATGTGGTTGTATAGTTGTGGTTCAGTTCAATGGCACACAATGTTAAGTCCTTAATTGACCAAGGTGAGACTGCCACATTATAACTAGCAACCAACATTCACTCTTCCCAATCACACATCCACCATATTACCAATCATTTCCACTCACCTCAATCCAAATCTTTTTCCCACCCTGTTAGTTAAGTGCATCACATGTCATCAACGAGTGACAACATACAACATACAGTCTTTTCATAACATGTTCCATAATCATTTAGTTAAGTTTATATCTTAAAATTCAAAATGATATTAATAACCTGTTGTATTGCTAACGAGACTATTCGTATCTAACCAACCCACGGTGGTGCTATGGTAATACCAACTAATAATTAATCAAGCTAGGGTGAGAAAAGATCAGGGTAATACAATGGACAAAGTGGATATAATCAAAATGGTGAATAGCTAATCCTAAAATATTTAAATAAATACTTAAAATAAAATGCAATAATTTGAATCAAGGTAATTTGAAACAAGTCTTAGTACTGGTCTTGAGCTTGATCAACTCCTCCTTCCTCAAAAGTTCCCGAAGTATCAACGTCTACTCGCAAACGAAAGCGAAAACTAAATAAATACAAAACAGAGCAACAAATAAACTCTAAAAATTAAATAAAAATCTCAAGTAGGTAGATCTTGAATTTATATGAATTTAGAAATTTGAATGAGTTCACTCGGAGTTCGTATGAGGAAGAACGAGTTCTCGGAAGATTTAAATCTAAGAAAAAGAGAAAGAAATTACTATTTTGAATTTTTAGAATTTTCTTTCCAGAGTAAATCCAAAATATTGCATCAGCATGAGTGTCAGTAATGATTTCTGAGTTAAAAGAAAATCTAGAAAATAGGAAACAGAGGTTAACATGTGGGACCCTTGGTCTATGGACCAAGTCCAAGTCTCTGGTCTACTGGTCTACGACTCATGGGTCTATGACACAGTGGATTTGACAGGTGAGGTCCACGGGTCAGTGGGTAGCTTTAGGTTAGACCAGGTTTAGCTAGGTTTAGGTTAGGTTAGGGTGGCGATCTCGACATGGCGCTGCATGCCTTGCAATGGCAAGCCGTCGCATTAGAAAGGATTGGTGAGATCAGTTTTAAATCTGAAAAATCTCATTTTCATTTGCTTGACTTAAGAAGATAAAAAACTCATTTTCATCTCAAAATAAGTTCAAGACTCAAATTAACCTATAAGACATGGCAAGAATCATAAGAGGATCACTAGAGCAAAACTAGTCACAAGATCCAACAAGACATGATTTGATTCAGTTTGCTCACAGATATAAAGCTAGCAAGGTGAAAGCTAAGCTAAAACACGAAGAGCCATAAAAGAAGTCTAACAGACTATCACTTGACATGACAAGGTATAAAATATGAAATCAAGCCATACAAGGATAATAATCAAAGCTCCACAAATTTTAGTATACAATGCAAGATATTTGAAATAAAAATGCATTATGATACAATGAAAGCAAAAAGAGCAAATTCCCTCAAAACATCCATGCCTCGATCTTTGGGATTTGAGATAAAAGATCTAGGTATGGGTGAGTGGCCGACATGGCGCACACGCAAGCAGACCACCTTCACAACTCTAGCAATCTTTGGTGGGTGATTCTTGGAAAGCTCTAGGGACTTAAAACTTAGGCCATTGTTTTCACACTCAACTTGGATTGGTCTAGAATCAAGTTGAGTTTCTTTTTCCCACTAGAAAACTTCTCAAGAGTCATTTTGAGGTAATCATTCTCTTTTGCCAAAACTCCACAATTAGAGCACATTTTAGAATTGATTGCCTCAACATGTTTGATCTTAAGAAGGTCCACTTCCAAGGCACTCTAGAGTAAACAACCATTTCGGTCATCTCTTGCATTTTAATCCTATTGTTCGAGCCAGATTAATGGATTTGAACCTAACCACTTCTAGGTTCAAATTATCAATCATAGTATCCTGTTTCTTAATCAATTTAGCTTGCTTATGCGCTTTTTCTTGACAAGCACTAAAACCCTTTTCATGTTAGGAAGTGAAGGGCATACCTCATCAGGATCACTAAAAGGATCCTCACTAAAAGGAATCGCACACAAGTGGCAAGGACGAGCCTAACACGCAAGCAGCCATGTCGATTGAAATCGACGGCTACCATGACTTGACGGTGGTGAACGATGGTGAAAGGTGGTCATCGCCGATATGCTTGTGCTCTGGTGAATCCATCTAGCAACTCTGATGCAACAGCGAGGGTCGGCAAGGGCTTCAACAGCAATGAGGGCGAAGGCGGTGGTTCAGGACAACGACGAATCGATGGTGGGGTGCTTCGACAAGGTCTTGGACACGCACATAAATTTCTTGGCTGCTTCTGTTGATATCCCAATCATAGGTTCGACTTCAATCCATTTTGTGAATATATCAACAGGCACAAAAGGAATCTTGAAACCCTCTGGTAGTTTTGTGAACTATCCTAGGATATCAAGACCCAGGTCGCAAAAGGTTGTTTGTTATGCTTGAGTCAGTTGGTGTATTTGTCTGCTATGAAACTGGGATTGTATACACTTCTTAACGAGCTCTTTAGCATCATGGAGGTTGTTGGCCAGTAGAAATATTATCGAAAGGCTTTTCCGACCAGCATTCTGTAGAATGCATTTGTCCCACATATGTCTCCGTGTATTTCTTGAAGGAGATCTAATTCTTCTTTATGCGATATGCATCGTGTTAGAACCCCTTGAGTACCTCGTTTGTAGATGACTCATTCGACCAAAGTATATATTTTGGCTTTACGGGATAAATGATCAGCCTCAAGATCGTCACTGGCTACAATACCCTTTTGAAGATACCTATAGATGGGGTTCATCTAAGTATCCTCATATTCTAGGGAGAGGGTCTCAATAGGAGATGTCTCTGGTGTTTTGACCATACAAGACTCCTTGTGGTATTTGTGATAAGGAAGAAGTTATTCGAGCTAACTGGTCAATGAGCAAATTATCATTTCGAGAGATACATTGTACCTCGAAACTGAAAAAAAAATACATTTCAAGCTTCCTGACTTCCAATAAGTACTTATACATGGTTGGATTAGAGCGTTGATACAATTTTTTGGCCTGATTCACGACTTGTTGAGAGTCTCCTCTCATGAGTAGATCGTATGCTAGCCAATAAACTTTCATATTATGTCACATTGTTAGTAGCAGAAAAGTTTAATTGAATAGCATATTTTAAGGTTTCTCTTGTCGGAGATACCAAGACCACCCAGCACCTGAGCCACTTAGCATTGGTACATTTTTTGGTCTAATTCATGACCAGTTGAGAATCTCCTATCGATTTGTCCATTCAGCGATAAAATCTGCCAAGATCTGGGATTTAATGGTCGTTCAGGACACAAAATGCAGGTCGAACTCCCCAAGTTCAACCGACCACTTTGTCATGCGCTCTGATGCTTCCCTGTTCTCGAGGACCTCTCCTAGGGAAACTCAGGCAACACGATTAACTTGTGCACTGGAAATAATGCCCCAGTTTACTCGAAGACATGAGGAGGGCATATAGAAATTTTTGGACCTCGGGATAACACTCCTTAGGCCCATGTGGAACTTCACTAACATAGTAAACTGATCGTTGAATGTTTTCACATTCGGTGACCAGTACTGCGCTTACTGCTTGTGGCGTAGCTGGTAGATATATTAAGAGTGCTTCTTTTGATTTATGATAAACCAAAATAAGGGCACTCGTAAGATATCTCTTGACATCCTCGAATAATTTGTTTGCCTCCTCTGACCACCCAAAACCGTCATGTATCCTCAAAGTTTAAAGAAAGTCTTTTTTCTCCCAGTTGTGCAATGAAACGACTTAAAGTTGTCATGCATCCTGCGAGTTTCTAGACTTCTTTCTTTGTAGTTGTAGGGTGCATTTGTTCAATGAATTTTATCTTTTCAGGGTTTGCTTCTATTCCTCTCGCAGACACAAAGAATCTAAGCAACTTTCCTGAAGAGACCTCGAACGCACACTTCTCAGGATTGACTTTTGCTGATGTTTTCTAAGGTTGTCGAATGTTTCCTGCAGGTCAATAATATGGTTAAGATGTTGTATGCTTTTTACGATCAAGTCATCAACATAGGCTTCTAAGTTTCGACCAAGTTGAGGAAGGAATGTCTTTTGCATCAAGCGTTGGAAGAAAGCATCGGCATTTTTCAAACCAAATGTCATTTTGACATAGCAAAATATTCCAAATGGTGTGATCTATGCGGTTTTTCTTCATCGTCTAAACACGTACTTATCTGATGATAACCAGAGTATGCATTTAGAAAACTCAATATTTCACAACCAGTGGTGGAATGAACTAACTGATCGATACAAGGAAGGGAAAAATCATCCATTGGACAAGCTTTATTTAGATTAGTAAAGTCTACACACATACCTCATTTACCATTAGACTCACTAACTATTATAGGGTTAACCAACCACTCTGAGTGGTTGAACTCTTTTATGAAACCTGCCTTAAGTAGGTTGTCCAATTTTGATCCAATAGCAACTCGTCGATTAGGTGTAAATCTCTATAATTTTTGTTTTACAGACTTCTTGTCAGGCCATAAAGCTGGTCTATGCTCGATCACCTCCCTGAGGACTCTAGGCATATCGGATGCTTGTCACGCAAAGATATTTGTGTTTGCTCGGAGGATGGTAACGAGGGCGTCTTCCTATGTGGGGTCGAGAGCGACTCCGATGCGAACAGTCTTCGAAGGCCCCTCTGTATTAAGTGAAACTTTTTGACTTGGTTGTTCGGCTTTGGGGAAATTTTAGACTTCTACTGCTTGGTCGAAAGTTGCACTTTGCTTGCTTCTCGAGTTGGTATTTGGCCAACCATCTCAAAGGACTTACGGTCTCATGTAAGTGTCATCTTGTTATCATAGCGGACTGTGATTACAACTTTGAGATATGGCATCTTAAGACATTGATAACCATAATGTGCAGTCATTACAAATCATGTTGGAGTTGGTCGACCAGGAATATGATTATATACCGTGTCAAAATCGACCACATCAAAAGAAATTTTCTCCGTCTTGAAATTGTTCAGCGACCCAAACATAACAGGAAGGGAAACTTGATCAGCAGGCTTGGCCGAAGACCCCAGTACGATCCTATGAAATGAGTATTGTATCGGTTTGATCTTTGTTCTGGGAACTTGCATTTTGTCTAAGGCACTCATAAATAATATGTTTAATGAACTTTCACCATCAACTAACACGTAATGGACTCAACAGTTGTTGATGGCGGGCTCGACCACAGTCGAAAAACTACCAAACTGAGTAGAAGGGCTTTGGCAGTCACCTTTCTTGAAAGAGATGATGATTTCCGACCACTTTGACACTTTATTGATAGGAGGAGGATCAATAAAATTTACCTCACGTTCGATAACTTTGAGTTGTCGTTTTGATTCATATGTTGTAGGTCCCCCATAGATGTGATCGATGGTGTGTTCTAAATCTTGAAACAACATCTTCTCATCATCATCCGACTGTTTTCGACCACTTGTTTGTTCCACCTCTTCGAGTGTAGGAAGCGGTCCCTTGCCAGAGTAGTAATCATCGAGTGTAGGAAACGTAGGCTTGTCGTTCTTCCATACGAAGAGTATACTTTTGCTCCAATCGGAGTATGGTTTGGAGTTTCGAGGCTCCTTGTCGCTCACGGCTAAGACCTCTTTAGAGCTTTTGACTTGAGATATTTGGTATTTAGTCTTGCTCTTGGATTTTCAGCCTTTTTATCTTTCTTCTTGTTACTTTGGCCCACTCCTCGTGTGTCTCTATCGTCACGATCAATTGTGTGATTACACTCGACCGATTCTACTACAGTTCCATAATGGTTGGCCATTTTGAAGAGCTCGACGATAGTTGCCAAATGATTTAGAGCGATATCCTCTGTGATCATTTGATTGTGGACTCCCTGCTTGAATGCCCTGATGACAGAAGAGTTAGAAACTTCAGAATTGAATTGTGAATCTGACTGAAACGCCTGATAAATTGGCATAGGCCCTCATGAGAACCTTGTCGCATTCTATGCAGGTCGTCCTCCTTTCCATGGTGGTTGTGAGTACCTAGAAGTTGGCTAGCAATAAGTAGAAGAGGTGCTGCCATGAATAGATCGACTCTTGTGGCTGATTTAACAGCTACAATCAAGTGTATCCTTCGAGTACAATAGGAAAGTACTTGGCCATGACATGTTCTCCTCCTGCCGCTGCTCAAATTGTAGTGGTATAGATTTGAAGAAACTTGATGGAATTTTATGACCCATCAAACTTCTCCATGTTCACTGGTCGGAATCAGGGCGGTCAGCGAACTGCTCGAAGGTTAGAGGAAAGCGCCCATCACCATACGATCATACTCGATGATACCCAGTGGTAAATGGACCTGGCCTATCATAGATCTCAGTCTTACGAGGGTAATACTCCTCGTGATCCATCTGTTGGTGCAGATTTATTGGTAGAAGTGGTGAACGACTACCTCTCCTAGGAGCTTGTCGATCAGCCATTGTTCGTGGAACTCTTCTCCTACTAGTGTCGTGGTCGGAAGATCGATGAGACCTGCGGCCCTATCGTTCTCCATGAGGAGAGTCGTTCGAACGACTGACATTCGATGGAGTTATCCCGGTACGACTTCCAGGACGGTGTTGTCGATTTTGCTTGAGCCTAACCATTGTGTCCCGAAGTCTTCGTGCGATCTCTTGAGCGAAGAGGTTGTAGCCTGGCACTTGTCCAAGCTCTTGACCCAGTTTTCGGTCATGTTATTAATTCGTTGAAGTTCTTGAGCTTCCTCCGACTAGTAATGGGTGCTCCCACGTAAGGATCTTTGGGTAGCATCACCCTCACTCTCGCCCTCATCATCTTCAAGATTGACATGAGCGGCCCTATTTGCTCCAGGGACAAGAGATGATTCATTTGTACAACTTGCACCATCAAAAATAATGTCGAGCCTGTCCTCATGTTGCAAGGGTGCTTTTTTGAACTTGCTACATTGTGGCATAGCCTGCGATTAGAGAAATGCAAGAATCCATTAAACAGTTTGAACAATTGAATTCCAATACATATGCAAAAATATTAAAGATTACATACCTTAATTTGTTCAACCCACCATTGATCACTTGCCTCAATGGTTCCAGTCTTAGGATCGATGCCTAGCCCCGATGCATGGAGCTTCAATGTCTTCCAACTGGAATAATCCCCTTCAAACCGTCCCAATGGTTCTTTAATTGCTTACGGTTGTACTCTTTGTTAGTGCGTTCTTTGAACTTAGTTATAAGATTGTGATACCCTTTGTTATTCAAACACTGTAAGGGCCTATTTTTTGCAATAACTTCTTCCACGCAGATGTCAATGAATACTTCATTTGTGAATGCATCTCATACAACATTGTTTGTAGTCTGTGCTTTATCCATCTATATATAAAGAAATATGTAACTACAATATGGAACCGCTATGCAGTATGCTAGTACACATTATCAAAAGAATGCAGCCCCATCTGTAAAAAAAAATACCCGAAACCAATTATCTTTCATGGTAGATAGTACAACACTTTAGTAAATAATCAACCGGGCCTGGAGCGAGCGCTCGGCCGGGGGGGGACCATCCTGGAGCGAGTGCTCGGTGGGGGTGGGGCGGGGCGTCCAGGTGGCGGGGTCGGCGGGGTACTTGGTCCGGTAGGACGGGACGGCGCCGGCGTGGGGAACCCGGGACGAACGCGGGACAGGGAAGGTGGAACGGCGCCACAGGAGCGGGAAGCGGCGAGATGGGGAGGAAAACAAGCAGTCCTGGCTTAAATACCTAGGTATGAGGTGGGTAATTTTTGTCAAGTTTGGGGGTACTTTCAAGACGCTAGGGGTGGGAAGCATCTCAGCACTTGCTTTTTGCTTTCGGTTTCCATGTGTATTGACGGCTTTGAGCTTTCGACGAAAGCAAGTAAAAAAGCCAGCCGTTTGTTTCAGCTTCTAGCTTTTCTCACCCAAAAGCCAAAGCAGAAGCTGTGCCAAACAGGGTCGGAAGTAATGCATTGAGAGTCATCTCCAGTAATAATCATATCATCCACATATAGAAGGAGGAGCGCCCGACCCCGAGGAGAGGTGTGAACAAAGTGGGTAAGGTCGTTATCACTGGCGGAGAAGCCAGTAGCAGTGACAATAGAGGAGAAGCGATCAAACCAAGCACAAGGGGTTTATTTGATCCCATAGAGATAGCGACGAATGCGACAAACCATACCATCAGAGACATAATACTCAGGGGCGGCTGAATGTAGACCTCCTCACGCATCTCGCCATTGAGAAAGACATTCTTACGTCTAGCTGAGAGATGTGTCACTGTCGAATAAAGGCCACAACAATGAAAGTACGAACAATTGTCATATGAGCGACATGAGCAAATGTCTCATCGTAGTCACGACCATGCTCCTGCTGAAAACCACACGCCACAAGATGAGCATTTTAACGCCCAAGAGAACCATCCAAGCGGGTTATGATCTTGTACACCCACTTACACAAGATAGGAGTGACACGCACAAATAAGGGCACAAGATCCCAAGTGTAATACGCTCCAAAGCAGCAAACTCCTCAAACATCGTGAACTGCCACTCTAAGTAAGTAGCAACCTCATAGTAGGTCGTAGGCTCAGAAAGAGCTACGATTGCGAAGACGTAGTGCTTAGGAGGCCTGACGATAGTATGACGATCACGAAGATTGTATCTAGGAGGAGAAGGTGGAGCTGGACCCAATAAGGACGGAGAAGAAGAACTGAGAACTGAGCCCAACAAAGATGGAGGCTCAACTGGAGAAGGAGTAGGCGAGGACGATGAGAGTGGTTCATGGGAAAGGTAAAACTTCAACAAAAGAGCTGGAAGGAAACTCTAGAGGAGAGAGAGAACATGTGGATCCAGAGGAGAGGGAAGCATAGAATGTGGAGAGGGGAGCGAAGAAGGTGGAGACGGAAGCCAAACATAAGTGGAAAGTTGAGTGTTAGGAAAAGTCATAAAGGAGATTAACTCAACAAGAGAATCTGAGCTGACAGTAGAGAGATGAGGGTAGTAAGACCGAGACTCATCGAAGGTGACGCCACGAGAGATCCTCATCCAGTGAGCAACACGGTCGTAGCAGCGATAACCCTTATGCTTAAGACTGTAGCCAAGAAAAACACACTCAACAAACTGAGCAGTCAGTTTGGTGTGCTTACGAAGTGGAAGAAGGACAAAGCAGACATAGATGAAATAGTGAAGGTGACTGTACTCGAGGCCCGACCGTAGAGAAGCTCAACGGGAGTAGAACCTTGAAGAGCAGTAGAAGGTTACATGTTGATGAGAAAAGCAGTAGTGGAGACAGCATCAACTCAGAAGTGAAGTGGAACAGAAGAGCTAAGCATAAGAGCACAAGCTGTCTCAAACAAGTGACGATGCTTACACTCATAAATACCATTCTGAGCATGAGAACCAGAATAAAGATCACATAATATCGATAACCTCCTTTCGAAACAAAGGAAGTCGGGCCCCAAACATCGGACTGAACCAGATCAAAAGGACGAGATGAGATAGAATCACTAGATGGATAGATAATTGCAGCTGCTTGTCAAGCTTACAACCAATACAAAGTAAAGAGGTGTCATCAGAAACAGACCCAAGAAGACCACGACCTACTAGAGATGATAGTCGCGATTCATAGAGATGACACAAACGATGGTGCTACTGAGCAAGGGAAGCAGTAGAAGATACATAAAAAACAGAGGCAGGTGAAGTGAATGATTGGCCGGTGGAGATAGCGAAAGAAAGGTACATCTAGTTGAGCTCCAAAAGACGTTACGAATCACGGCACCGATGGCCAACACCAAGCAAAGTCCCTGTGTGACGATTCTGAACACAACAAGAGTCAGACTCAAAAATAACACGATAGTCGTGCCCACTGATCTGACTGGCCGACATAAGCTGTATAGTAACCTGGAGAACATGAGAGACAACAAGAACATGAAATGAAGAAGTGTAAAGGATGTCTCAGCCTACAACAGGAAAAGATGTACCATATACAATCTAAACAGTTGAAGAAAAAAGTGTGAGACTCACAGAAGTGAGGTGAGTAGAATCTAGTGTCATGTGAAAAAAAGTACCAAAGTCAAAAATCCACAAAGACAAGATACCAGACGAGAGAGGTGACGGAGCCGAGGGGGACTACTGAGAAGCAAGAGCCAGACGAGCAGAGCCCGAGGCAGGGGCGGAGCGGCAACGTCTCGAGACCAGGGCGACATTGGCATCCCGAGGCAGGAGTGGCAGCAACGTCCCAACACCGGGGCGGCGGCTTGAGACCAGGGAGGCGGCGACTACCCGAGATAGGGGCGGCAACGGCGCTAGCCAGGAACAGGGGTGGCGGGCGCATGACCTGCGAGTATGCTACCGACGGTACCGAAAGGTAAAGGTGTGGCACTTGCGGCCACAAGATCTACGACTGCATCATGTGGTAGGGCAGCGTCAGGATGTCTAAATATGGAATCGGGAGGCATCGCGCTCGGCGAAGCTCAGGTGACGGCGAGAGCTCGAGACGGCGAGCGGTGGTCGGGCGGTTGAGGCGGCCGGGCCGGCCGGCGCAGCGGCAGCGGGCGTTACCGGATTTGGGTGGGAGTCGCCAGATCTGCATGGGGGCGCACGTAGTGCATGTGGCGGGAGGCACCACGCACGGACAGAGGAGCACAGCGGTGCGTGCGGTTGGTGGTGTCGGGCGAAGGAGCACAGGAGCGCGCAGAGCTGGAGGTGGCGCACGTGCACAGAGAAGCATGGGGTGGCAACTCCTCTGCTCGAGCGCGGGTGGATCTAGAGGTTGAGGGTGCGGATCCGACGGGCATGGTGCGGATCCGACGGTGGGAGCTGCGGGTAAGGTTTGACAGTGGGATCCAACGGCGGGGGTGCGAAAAATAGAGCAGGGGCGGGAGGGAAGAAGAAAAAATAGAGCACGTGCTTTGCTTCGATCGCCCTGCGTGCATGACCCAGGGTCATCGGTGGCGGCAATGGCCATACGAGAAACCCTAAACGTTGCTTTAATATCATATTGGAATAAGAATTTTTGATCTATACCAATGAGCTAAAAGACCAATATAACTAGTAAATACTTGCATACAAAAAGGACTCCTGAGCGAATATACATACGTAACAATATCAATCTGGCACGAAACCTGCAAGTTGAATGCAATCAGTACACAGCGCCGTTTCAGATTTCAGGGGTTGCAGGTAAACATCAATCAAACATCACACATATTTGCAGATCTACACGTCCATTCTTATCTTCCTTTTTGTCAGTCCATCATCAAGTGCAACGCGTCACCCTGACTTGTAGCGTATGTTTGCAGATTTTTTTTAAGAAGATCCCTCCACCTATCAACTGATCAAGATCATTTGCCAGGGACATTGTTTGTAGGGAAGCGAAAACTCCTCTAGGTTTTCTTATACTTACAACTTGGAATATAAATATACTGTAATTATTATTATTTAATTGTATCAGTCGAATCTTGAACTCAAAACTTACTGACTATGATATCATGTTGAGTTGTATGTACCAATCAATTCACTTAAAAACTTAAATTGATTAGATAAGACGCATAATTCAATTATACTTGAACAAATTAGTTCTAGAAAGGTAACCGGAGAGCCTTATTAAAGCTTCCCTTTCTCTAGTGCAGAATCGGTTCCGCCATAGCTGGTCACTTGAGCAGTTGAGCATCAAAGAATTAGTGTGTGTTTCTATGCTTGGATGGTGAGCGTTACGTGCGATTCGGAAAAGTTTATTGCCGCTTGCTCGTGGCCAACACAACCCACATGCACATGCATACATGCATGTACAGGCAAAATCGCCGGCTTCCTCTGGTTCATGAATTGGGCAGGCAGGGAATGCGATATTGGGATGCTTTGCTCCTCTGTACACGGTTCCCTACGGTCTTTCCAAATGCAGAACATGCCAGCAAATATAGATCTGACTCAAAACAGCTAGCTAGCACAACAACACTTCGTACTCCAGGACAAACGGGTTTGATGGCATGTCAAGAGGTGTTCTGAGCTTCATCCCCATACTGCCAAAAGCTTAAGCTCTCTGCTCTCCTAAGTATAAAAAAAATTCCCCGCAAAATTGAGCTACCTCTAGAGAGAAAAAATCTGAGCGTACCATCGTCTGACCTCTGCTGGTGATACCTATCTATTAACGCACCAACCAATTCATCGAAAAAGTAGACAATATACTCAATACTTCATTGACCATTTTACCATAGGAACTACGCCTTCACAACCAGGCTTCTCGATAGATCAGTTGTGGACTGGTCTAGAGAGGTAGCATCAAGCTGCAGCATGATTCCATTTGCCGGTCTGATCATAATTGTTTTTTTCAACGGTCAATCATGGCAGCATGATTCAAGGACGCTGGCATGTATAACTTCCACCTGACATGTTCTTTTCTTGGATTAGTCCCATACGATACCTTAACATGCTCCCATCATTTTTCAGTGTACACGTTGCACGTGATGTGTGGCCGGCCATCCATGCATCACGCACCAAATTAGTTCCCCTTTGTTGATCACTTGATTAATCTCTGTTGTTTGTCACTCCGATCTGAGATTAGTCTTGAGGACTTGTTGGCTAAGAGCCGCTTGCCCTTTTCCGAGAAGTAAATCACTACTGTTTTGTTGTAACTAGTTTATATGAATAAACAAACCATGTGGTGAAGACCTCATTTGTACAGATCTTGCAGACTGGCTGATGTAGACCTCAATTATTCAGATTTTGTGAGCTGGTTATTCAGATTTTTGCCACCGTTATGTTCGAGGTTTCCTCTTCTGCATATACACAAATGGGATACACAACCCATCTAATATGCATAATCTGATATTCAGAGTGCAGTTCACAGTTACATTGCCTTCATACAGCTATACTACAACACACTCAGCCTGTAAGCTTTCAGAGTTTCGAAAGAAACGTTCATCTGCCATTGTCATTTCGAGAAGTGTTGAATGATGTGTAAAGTGATATTGTACCATTCAGGAAGGACAAAAGAAAACCACCTGAGAGACTCCATTGTGGTTGTCGTAGAAACCTACTTTTGGACTACTGAGTATGTGCAGCCATGGAGGTACGCTAGAACAGCAGCCTGCCACTCAGAATCGTGTGGTCAAGAAGCGAGGGAACAGTGCTGATTGCCTGGGGAATCTTGAATTGTCGATGCCCAAATTCCATCACTAGTGTCTGCATACATTATGTTCGATAGCTTTTTTTTTCACCTATAAGCTATCGCAATACTTATTTTCCTCCAAAATTTCTGTAAAATTTTCCTGCTAATCACGATTAGTGAGTGAATTGCACCTGAATACTACAACCATATATAGCTCGAATTTTAGCGTTCATTTAGACGAGTAAGATGGAGTGTATAGGTAAGCATGCGTGCGTTTCTTTGTGAAAGGGTTTAGTACTCATCGTTACAAAGATATCAAGTAAGTGGAAATAAAGTAATCGTATTTTGTAGTGGTAATTAATCAACCGTAATTAGTTAGTTTAGAGATAGTTAATTAGTCGTATTTTTTCAACTTTGAAATGGTCGAATACATTTGTTGACTTCAACTATATGTTCAATTGAGGTGAATTCCCTAAACATATTCAATCCTAGGTTATATCAGTTGTAGATCTTGGAAAGCATACGAATGACCTTGAGATTTAAAACTTTGGATGGTACATCTTGTTGCATACTATTTCTGTGACATCACCTGATTCCTTCATCATTTTGCTTCCACAATAATTTTGTTCAGTCTTATACATTCCTATTTTTCTATTTTTAGATGAAAGCAATTTCTGAACTTGAAAAGTTCACCTATATTGTTGCTTATAGATATTAGAATGATGAGTCAATTTCATATGACAGGTACTTCAGAAGGACTAAAGATAATGTGAATCTCTCAATTTGGTTGTTGTTAGAATGTTCATCATTTATCTATATGTTTTCTGTTGAGGCAACTTTGATGTTAATATTTCTGTTAGATTTGTACACTTTGTATTTTTCTAGATTATATTGATATTTTAGTCAATGTTTCTCTAGTTTGATGTATTCTTAAATTGACGTAAAAATGTTAAGTAATGTTCAAAGTTGATCATTGATTACATATGGAGTATGAATAAGTGTTATATTGTCTAGGACTGCGTTTATACTGTGCACTGTACTGTAGTCCACTTTTGACTAGGCCAAGAGATTGGGAAATTTATGAAATGTTTCTAATCAGAACTGTGGATAAATTGAATACAATTTGGTAATTACAAATCGTTCAATGACATACTCTACTACATTACATTTGTCAAATTAATTAATTAGTAGACATATCGTACAGTCAACTTGCGTAATCAAAATGCTTGTATTATCTTGATACGAATACTATTTACTAAGAAGCTCAAGTAATTAATTCTGTGCAAATTATCATGACGTGCAATATACTTTATCCGCCAATCATGCGATAATGACAGATTATGACTTAGAATCATGTACATACTCTAAACACATAGAAATCACTTCATTTGTCACCAAGACCTGGTTGAAATATATTACTAGACTGCATGACGTGAGCAGGCTAGCACTAGTATAGTATTGCATTTAGCAAACCCTCATGATTCTACTGTAGCAGTTCATTTACATATGTTAGTATGCATGGTCGCAGGTAGTATGAGAATTGCAAGGTTATTGCAACTTATCAAACCAACCTCGTGAAACTGTTAACGCAGATTCACCTGATATGTTTGCCAGAGAGCATGTGTGACACGATATTGTAGTCCAAGGAACCTGCTCTCGCTTACATCTAGGACACATGCAGCCGTCTGCATGTTAAGTACCTTCGTATATGCATCACTCGAAGCCAACTAGATTGGAGACATGACAAGCAATTCGCACTGACGTGCCGCAGGACGCTAGATGTCTAAGCCCTCCCGCGACCCCCAGAAACCAACACTACCCTACGGGCCATAGCTTTCACTGATGTCGCCAGGCAACACATGCCGGTGCAGAGCAACATGCGAACGCTCGCAATGCACTCGGCTAAAATACCCGGATTTTTCAATGAAAGATGCTCCAGTGCCACCACGTTTGCCGGTCCCGAAGTGTGTGTGTGGTGAACCGGCAGAGATCATTCAGTCCACACACCCAGACACGGCCGCCCGGGCGTACTACATGTGCGGCCACTACATGGTAAGCGTTTCTTTCGCGCGCATCGATTTTCCTCCCAACGTTGAATTCCTTCAATTTTTAACTTCATTCCCGTAATGCACGGCCGAGATGCGCGCCACTTCTTCCAATGGATTGACGGCCCGGAGATGTACGACAGGGCATTCATCCAGCAGGAGTACATGCTAAACTACTCGGTGCGGGCCGAGAACTTCTCACGGTGGAAACCTTACGTACCAGATGAGGAGGCACCGAAGGACCCCAGTAAACTCCCGAGCGTAATCCATATCGACGACAAGGGAAAGGCTCATGCAAACGTCAGTTATGAAGAAATTACATCCTTCTTATGATTTTCACTATACGGTGTACTTACATCATGCAAACGCAGACATGGACGACTCGACACACCACCGACGTGGACATTCCCGTAACAAGGGCAAGGGAAAGGCTCATGAGGCTGAGCCCGGCCGCCACAGCGTATCCGTCGCCCGGGCGTCATCCGTATCCACGACGTCAGTTATGAAGAAATTACATCCTTCTTATGATTTTCACTATACGGTGCACTTACATCATGCAAACGCAGGACATGGACGACTTGAGACACCACCGACGTGGGCGGTCCGTGACAAGGGCAAGGAAAGGCTCATGCGGTGAGCCCGATCGCCCCAACAGATCCGGCCGTCCGGAGCAATCTACATGGACGACGTGAGTTATGAAGAATTGACATTCTTGTTACGTTTTGTACTGTACGATGTACTTACATCATACAATCGCAGGGTACGGACGACTTCGACATACCAGCCCGACGTGGAGAGTCTGGCGATAAGGGGAAGGCTCCTTCGACCGAGACCCACCGACGTCGAGACAAGGCTCCTTGCTATGGCGCCATGAGAGACAAGTAGCACACATCGTTAAATAGTAGCTACCTACATGTTGTACGGCATCTTCATAATCGCAACAAGCCCGTCTCCTAATTTTAAATTATAGCAAATAAGGTCAAAAATGAAATTTTTGTGTTTGACAAAGTGTATTTGATTATGTAATTTTTGTATTATTTTATTTGTTAAGAATCTTTTGATATAACTTTGCTTTCGTACAGATCAATTAATGTACTTCATACAAAGGAGGTATCAGGAGGCCACGAGAGGTCTCGAAGGTTTAATGGAGTGGAATCATTATACAAAAAGTTTGTACGTTTATTGATTAATACGAACAAGACACTCATACGAAATAGCGATAACAAGCATGTAGTACAATGAAAATCGTATAACACGTGATACTATACGGCTCACTCGTCTAAGCCACTACTCTCTCCCTGCTGCGGCTGCGTCCGCGTGCGCGGCCTTGTTTTGCGCCGAGCATGACCCGTGGAATCGCCCACCGCCTCGAGAACAGCGTGTCGGTTCGGAGGGGGTACGAGACCGTTGAGGCAGAGGTGGACCGATGGTGAGTGCGGAGCGAGTCTGGTAGGCGTACATGTCGTCGTGATGAGACGTGCCGACCTGGGGGACACTTCAGAAGAATTCATCCACGACGGAGTCTAGAAAAGCACTCTGGGGGTACGATTCACGCAACTCGGTTGCGCGGATGAACTCGCTGGAGTATACCGTGGGGCACCGAACCCGGAGGACATCCGCTCTTGAGCGTCACGGGGCGGCGAACCCGAGGAGCTCGCCTGCGCGACGCTAAAACCCCGGCGCCATTGTCCTTGCCACGACGTGCGTGTCTTGCTCCCGGTAGGAGCGGGAGGCCCGTATCGTCGTCATCGATCGATGAATCGCCGTCACCCCGGTGTGGGTCAAGGTCGCAAAGCGAAACGATGTTAGTACAAATGAACACTGGATGTAAACTAAGAACCTCGTACCTCCGGATGTGCGGTCAGGAGATAACCGAAGCGGCGGCAGTCGTCGGGTCAGGACGGACGAAGTGATTCATCCCGACGGACCTACGGCGAGAGAACGGCATGATGTTAGCGGAACGTAAGGCATAATTACAAAACTTAATGTAAATTTGTACATAGCGACTTACCTGTGCGGCGACCTGGCCCGCAGATGACCGACGGGGAACGCTACGACGCCTGCCGGACTCGCTAGGTCGTGGTGACCTAGCGGGTGAGCACGGCCCCCCCACTTCGCGTGCCGATGCGCAAGACGTCGTCCCTCGAACGACCACAGCTCAAGTTCTTTATTATCTTCTTCATCTCCGCCGAGATGTGCTTCAAAACTTTTTTATATGCCGCCGGGGTTCTATCTGGGCTGAGTTGGGCCTCGTCCGCTGCGCTCTGGACGCGCACCGCCCGCTCGAACTGTAGTGACATATGTAACAGGTTCATTAACAAAAAATACGAATATCGTCAACAAAACTGCGAACCAGAGGTTGTAAGTGTCGTACGGTGTCGTCATGTCTTGAAGCGCTGTGACGGTCGTACGTGCGGCGGAGGCTCTCTTGGTGCGTCAGAAATGTCACCTCCTCTGGGCGCTCCGGAGGAGGAATGGTGAGTCTTGCGCGCGTTCGTGGCATGTACCACTCCATGTACGCAGCGTACGACTCAGGGTCATATGGACGCTGCTCATGCCATACATCCACGTGCATCCTGTTAATCCATGTCGCAATCCATCGTCTTTGGTGCATTTGCCATCCAAATATGCCCACCCGACCTCGATTGCTGCATTTTGGAAGATTAATGTTACAAAAGAAGACGTAAGGATCGCAAAAATTACTTGGATGAAATTTGACTCACAGTGTACAAATTTCGCTCTAGGGCTGCCGTTCGGGGGGCACAGTGGTACCGACAAAATCGTTGCATTATGCTGGCGCAGCGTAAGGCTCCACCATATGTGAGAACACCGGTGGCGGTCGTCGTCCACAAAAATCGATCCTCGGCGCATTGCGCAGACGGCCCGTCTTGGCGCAACCGCGAGCGTAAAATCAGCATGCCATGGACACGGATGATGTCGCTCGTGCAATAACTCGAACTTCGTTGTAGTACAACGAGTAGCACCTCACCGGTCTTCTGTTGGCCCGGCAGACGACCGCCGCGTAGATCCACCGTAAGCCCATGGTGGGCGCGTCTATGTGGTCATGTGGGAGAGGGTGCGGGTGCGCCATTGTCTCAATGGTGGGCGCCATCAGGAAGTGCTCCCAACTCCACACCGCAGGAGCACGTAGCACACGGCAGTTGCTAGCAGTATTTGCCAAGGCGCAAGCGTCACACAACCCTCGGTATGTAGCGCAAAGGACGGTGATCCCGGTATCTTTGCGGCACAAGATCGCCACCCGCGTCATCCAAAGACTTCGGCGGCGGATGATGCATGTGGGTTCAAAAATCGCCCTTTGTGGTTGGAAGCAGGACCCAACCAAGAGCCGAGAAGGTAAGCAACGAGATGCGTCCTAACGACATCCTCAGTGCACCTGCGGGCATTATTGAACTACCTCAACCAAGCCCGAGGGGCGCCACGTGCACCCTCCGGCAGAGGTTGGCCAAACCGCGCTCGGCTGACCTTCGATCCGCTCTGAGGGCCGGAACAAGCGGCACACCGGATCGGGAGACCGATCAAGAACAAGGCGCCCCGTAGGGTGATCGTCATCTCACCCCACCGAAAATGGAAGGTGTCGCCTCGAGCCTCCACCGGTCCACAAGTCGCGGACAACAGTGCCGCCTAGGTGAACCACGTTCGAAGGACACCATCCTCGCAAAGGGCAACAAGCCCGTCTCCCGGAGGATCGGGACGTAACGATCGTCTACCGCCCACCAGTCCCTCCCGCCCGAAGCGCCAGGGGCGGAGGGCCATCCACGCCCGTGTGAGCCACACTTGCACCGGTGGTTCTCATCGTAGAATTGTTCTAGTAGCTCCGGTAGAGACATGACTAGCAAAACATACATAGCGAACATTACTGACAATGTGGCTAATTAAACATAGAAGAATGTAGCTAAATTAAAAATTACGATAAACCTACCTGCGAACGACGACGACGGTTAATAACGTTGAAATATAATCGAGAGAGCAAGCGCATGAAAAGAAAAGAATGGGCAGAGGAGCGAGCGAGTGACTGCGATATGAACTTAGCAGAAGAACGAGCGAGCGACATGATGCGAAATAAAATCGCGATCGCTCTCTCCAATATATATGCACTGCAATCATCAAAGGGAATCATTTCGTATCCACTGCAATCATCAAAGAGAGTCACGAGATAACAGTTCATCCAAACTTTCGGTGCAAAGTTAAACCACATGCATGAACCGAAGCATTACAATCAACACTTGGCAGCAAGTGCCTGCAAGGGCCACATTACAATCTCCAGCAAATGAACACATGTCACAGATATCATAATGACCATATGACCTAGCGGGCGCGTGAAGTACATTAATTGATCTGTACGAAAGCAAAGTTATATCAAAAGATTCTTAACAAATAAAATAATACAAAAATTACATAATCAAATACACTTTGTCAGAATGCTACACAAAAATTTTCATTTTTACCTCATTTGCTATAATTTAAAATTCCTGAAAAAAATAAAAAATCCTAACTAACCCTAAACTAATTCTAACCCTAAACTAACTAATTGGCTGGCGCGCGGTGGGCATGCGCCTTGTGTGGCTATGCCCACCTCGCACGCCACGCGGCGGGCGCGGCGCTGCGGTTCGCTCGCGCACGCTGCCGGATACGGCGCGCGCGCCAACAGACGGCATGTGCCGGCATTATGCCCCGCTACGCATGGCGTGGCGTGGCAGCCCGCCATGACGACGATGTCGCCAGCATCATGCCATGAGCAAAGACGCTAATCGCGCCAAGCCCTGGCATTTTTGCAAATCTGCTGCGTGGTAAAATCGCTAATACGGTGTGAAAATCGGTCGTATCGGCAAAAAATTCAAGAAGGAGATGGGTGGGGACAGTACCAGGCAAATACAATGCGATAACAGGCTGTACTAGTGACATTGAAATCAGATAATACTATTTTCTGAAGAGTTTTGGACGGTTTAGGAGCCCAACGCGAAATATGGAACAGATGCGCATCAACTGGCATCTCCCTGTCCCGGCCCAGAGTATTGTGGAGGGGGCAGATTGCTTTCTTTGCTAAAACTGGTGTTTTTGTTACATGTACTCACAGATTGACCCCTTTTTTGCAAAATTTGTTGACTATATCAGGCTATACTGGTTTAGCCTAGCGATCCAGAGGCTACCCAACAGGGCTATGCTTCCATCGACTTTAATATTTTTTTTGTTTTTGTTTTTGTTTTATAAACATGGATTGGCAACTAATATCATGAATTCCATTTGAAAAGAAAAACACACCTGTATTTCCTAACCAATATGAAAGAGGTAGGGAAAAAAAATGTTGTTCAATAATGTTTCAGACCTTTGGTTCTCATGGTTATAACCTGTGCTGTTAAACTTCATAAATAGCATTAACTTACGATGTCACATTCAGTTTTACCATAGGAAACAAGTGTAAAAGTTAAAAAAAAAACATAATCATAATTGTAGATAGACATGGGTATTTTTTTTATCAAGGGGATAGATACGAGTCATGATTAACTAGAAAAAACACTATTTTAATAATAAAAAAAATTGTGTAACACACAACACACCATACCAATTCATACAAAATGCATAAAGTTGCAAGAGCTAATGTATAAAAAAAATTGTAATGGTCATGGCAGATGCAAAATCAGTATAAATGAGTATAGTATCGTATAACATCATAGGCGATGAATTTTACATATTAGTTCGAACCAGCATACAAAATAGACAACAAAAAAAACTAGGGGACTTTAGAAAAATTTGTGCCCCGAAAGAATTGCAGTAAGTGGAAAAGATGCAATGTGACCACGTGTTAACATCGGTGTACGCGTAGCAGACTAGCAAGCCCCGATTCAAAATGGGGAACAGGGTGCCATAAGCATTTTGGGAAGGAGGCCCGAGGCCCTAATCACAAATAGCACATAGCTAGCCCAAATTAACCCAGTGCACCCCCACATAGCCGAAAGCCGAACCAAACGGTCAACTTTTCAAAGCGATTTTTCCCGAAGCTGCCCTCTCATTGAACGTGCGAAAGCTGGAAGCGTGAAGCTGCCCGCAACCCCCATTCCCAATTTACCCCCGAACTTCGGGGGTATTTACCCGCCAAATGCCATCGAACAAAACCGGTTGCCTCCCCCCCCCCTTCGCACACCCACTCGCTCGGCTCCTTAGCGCCTCAGCCCCCTCCTCCCCGTGCGCCTCCTCTTCCCGAGCCGGCGAGGCTCGCCGCCCTCCTCCCCCTCCCTCTGGCCCCGACGTGCCGCCGCGCTCCCCCTCCTCCCCGCCATACCCCGACGTCGGCCCCCTTCTTCCCCGTGTACGGCGCCCCACCGCCGCTGAGCTCCCCCGACTCCCCTGCCCTCGGTCCTCCTCCTCCCCCACCACCACCGTCGCCGCCCCTCCTCCACCTCCCTCATCACGCCACCCTCCTCCACCTTCCTCCTCCCCGGCGCCACCTTCCTCCTCCCCGACGCCTCCTTCCCCGACTCCTCCCGACCACACGCTCCTCAACCTCCGCACCCACGCCCGCCAGCCTCCTCCTCCCCCAGCCTCCTCCCTGGCTCCATCCTCCTCGTCGGCCTCCTCCCCTGGCTCAATCCTCCATGCACGGCAGTACCCCTGCAGCGATGAAATTGTTGGCTTGGTGTTCATGTGATGAAATGCATTAGATCTTTGTGTTGCAATGGATAATGCAGTGTGAAAATGTGCATGTTCTTGGTGCTTAGATTTTCCTGATAGGTGGAGTCATTCCCTTTCATGGATTTTGTATGGATTCTAATGTTCAATTCTGCAACTGATGTTTGAACAATTTGTGTATGTTTATATGTTTGTTTTTCACTGGATGAATTGAAGAATGAAATATAATGTTTATGATGTTGATCCTGCTGCTATGGATTGCAATTGGGTTCGACTGTAATTGGGTTGAAGACCAATGATGGTGTTGTCCTGGCTGTCGAGAAACACGTGACCTCGCTGCTGCTAGTAATTTCGTCTTTACCTATTACTTCTTTTGAGATGCTAAAATGATTGCTCAATTGTATGATCACAGGGTGCTGGTGTTGACTTGAGCATGCTTCAATTTTTTGATATCTACATGGTTGTAAAACTGAGTTGTTGAATTGTTTGTAAAGTGCAGTTATAACGTGTATACATAGTTCTGATTAGTATTCATACAATTCAATTTTTCATTTGATTGATCCAAGTATTGTATTACAAATTGAGATATATGAATGTGATGAGTACTAGTACTGAACTGCTGATCAAATTGAGATATCAGTTTGCTGCTTGGTTTACTTTCAGTATTTAGTATTTAGTTTGATATTTATTTTAGTAGATGTTAACAACAAAGGAATGATAATGTTGCCTAACACTACCGATGTCGGTCCCAAGTCAGGAAAAAAGTGGAGGGGGCATGAATTGTCACTTTGTTGTACTAAACTAACTAATCCAAACATTATCACTAATTCTGTATATTGTATCAATCAATCCAAACATTGATAGTTCTTGGCATGGCAATGGAACTTATTGATCTTCTTAATTCACATGGTGGAGAAATTCGTGCAACATGCTTCAATTCGGTGCTTGATCAATTTTATGACCTAATTGAGGTTGGTAAGGTGTACTTGATATCTAGAGGATCAGTGAAACTTGCTCAGAAGTAGTTTACAATTACTATGAAGTAATTCTGGATGCCTCAACATCTAAAGAAATTTGTCGGTTACTCTTATTGTAATTATATCCATTAATGCATGTTCCTGTTACATATACAACTAAATTGATACAAATTGTCCATAATTGCAAATCACTGATTGTTATTGCAATGTTCAATGTTTGTGTCTGTGTAAAAATTATCCATAATTGCCTTAAGATGAATTTCAGAATAATAATTGCAGTGGTTAAATTTTTTAGTGGTTATGCTGTTAAAATTGATGCTACTCATGTATGTCATGGAATTGCTGACTGACAGAGCATTATCAAAATTTATTCATTGTAATAATTATTTATGTAATAATTGTTTGTGATGATTATTTGTTGTAATAAATATGTATTGTAATAATTGTCGTCAAATGTTGTTAAATATTGTTAAATATCGTCAATTATCGTTAAATATTGTTAAATGTCATCGAATGTCGTTAAATGTCATCGATTGTCGTTAAATGTCGTTAAATATTGTTAAATGTCGTCAATTGTCATTAAATATTATTAAATATTGTTAATTGCATTAAACTATATCAAACAAGCTATTACTGTCCTTAGAGGTATTTCAAACATTTTATATCTCAAAAGTTACAACTAATCTATATAAAAATTAGATAGTTAAATACTAAATCAGAAAAACTCGATTATTCAACTCGCAGCAATTAAAATCTACAGCGCAGCCGTTAACCATTTTTCAATGACAGCCAAGAAAAACAGTCTCACAATTTCCCCACGGGACGGGGCACTAGCTTCGATTTCTTACCGCTCAGAACATCCAGCGAGAGACCCCGTCCCATACGCGGCCTCTCGCTCCTCCACCGCCCCCCCTCCTCCGCCTCTCCCAAGAAGCGTCTAGGAGCTTCGGGAGGGGCCGCCGCGGCGCGAGGGAGGGGACGCTGCGGCAATGGCGGCAATGGAAGCCGCGACCGACGCGATGCTCGCCGCCGCGAGCCGCGCCTTCTGCAGCCCCGTCGCCATATTCTTCCAGATCCAGGTGAGCCCCACCTCCCCCGAGCTCTCCGCCCCCCTCTCCCACGCTAGGCATTGCGGTGGATTCGTGGCGGCGGCGCGGAATTGTTCTGGAGGCTACGAAAAGCGCCGAATTTTTGAATTATTTACATCGGTGCCCCTTTCGATGAGTAATTTTGGGCGGATAATTTTGTTCTCCGTACCAATTTGAACTTAGCGTGAGGTTCTACCGGCGCCTGTGTACGGTAAAGATGCAATTGTCATGGGGAAGGAAGCTCAAGGTTACACAGTGGGGAAAGATGAGATATTTGTGCTTTTGAAGTGTTGTAATTGGAGATGGTGATGGACAAGTTTGATGTCTACGTCTCACGCCGGAAAATGTTTGCATACTTATGATATAAGGCACGTATGCTTTATTGATTTGTCGGTTTCGTTCGGACAAGCGATTCCGATCTCAACTTGTCTTATTCGTTTTGTATGACCTTTGTTTGATTCATTTTGAATGTCCATGAGAATATGACATGGTATATATCCTGTAGTCTAGGTTGAAGTTTAGATTTTCTTCTGAAGCTGAGTGTTTTGCATTTTAATTTATATCGTTTTGGTGCTTCAACTTTACCTTTACAGTTTACATTATAGCTTGCTTCCTGTTTCTAATGCAAATTCCCACAATTTATGTAGGGGTGTTTGATCTGCTTAACACTTGCTCTTGGTTGGGCTGTTGCCGCATTTGTCAGGTAATGTGGATCTTCAAGAAAGCAATTCTGTAATCAAAATTTTTCTTGGTTATGTTTTGTCAAGTCCAGAAATCCAGCGGCAACTGATTTTATTTTACAATCGATGCTTTCGTACCAGAAAAAAAGAAATACGGAAGATGAGGCGCAAAATTGTAGATGGAAATAGTTTTGCATTTCTTTGTGATGACGTAGATGAGCTTGAACACTCTGTTCAGGAGAAATTACCTAGGGTCTCTGTAATCATGCCCTTGAAGGGCTTTGGCGAACACAATTTGCAGAATTGGAGAACTCAGGTACGGTCAGACTGCAATTTATAACCATTGTTGTTTATAATGTTAATTATAACCATTGTTGTTTATAATGTTAATTATTATGCTATTAACACCTATAAAAACTGCAGATTACCTCTCTTTATGGGGGACCATTGGAATTCTTGTTTCTAGTAGAAAGCAAAGATGATCCAGCTTATCATGCTGTTTCCTGTTTGATCGCAGAGTACAAGGTAGGTGGAAGCCCTCATAAGTAACTAATAGTCTTATTCTCCCAAGTTATGCATCTCATCACTCTCTTCATCCGTTGTAACCTTCTTAGATTATATAATTTTCAGGACAAATTGGAGGCAAAGGTGATTGTAGCTGGGTTCTCAACAACGTGTAGCCAGAAAATTCATAATCAGTTAGTATGTAAAGGACTTCTATCCCACCCTTGATGTGTATTCTGTTTTCCTTTCACATTTGGCGAAGTTGAATGTTCTATTTAGCTCATGATTCTAAATGCACTGTTGATTTATTACACTTGGAATGCTATTAAGTATTGACATCAATTGAAAATACAGAGGGATGACACTGATGTCTTCCCTCTCCCTTCCTCTCTCTCTCTCTTGGTACATACACACAGGCTGTCCATACAAAATTCTTTTACATATCTTTCGTTCCTCACTATTTAAATTATCTAAAGAACCTGACATGCTTATTAAGGTGTCGCTTAGAGCGTCGCCTAAGTGGTGAGGTGGTCCCTGGGTGTTAAGGCATCACCCCGCCTTGCGTCCTCTGCTCGGAGGCTTCGGTGGAGAGGGAGGTAGAAGGAGAGGAGAGGAGCCGGGAGCTTACCTGGATCTTGGAGTTCGTCGACAAGGTGCCTCCTCGCACAATCTGCACCGGCTGTAGATCCTTCTCCGCCAGGAGCCGCGCTGGATCGGGCACCTGAAGTGCGGCCTCGTCTTCACCACTCGGCGCCGCCGCTGTCTTGTCTCCGGATCTGTGCCATCAGGGTACTCCTGCCCGTGGGTGTCGTCTTGTCTCCGGGTCTGCGCCGCCGATTCCGGCTCGCCACTGGTCAAATCGGCCTCCACCGTCGCCAGATCTGCCATCCCCGCCGCGGGATCCGCCATCCCCGCCGTCGGACTCCGCCACTCTGTTGCCATGAGGAAGGGGAGGAAGGGGAAGAGGACGGGAGGAGAGATTGGATCTGGGAGAGGACGAGAAGGGGAAGAGGATGGTGTCCATGCGTTGCTGGAAGAGGGGCGTTGGCGTCGGCGCGTGGGCGACGAGAGAGCGAGGAGGGTGGGGGAAGAGGGCCGAAGGCCGAAGAGATAAGGAAGCGTCGTCGTGTCGGCCGAACGTGAAGTAGAGAGAATGAGAGAGGAAGCGTTGGGCTGTTGGCCGAATGTTATGGGCCGGCCGAAATTTTATTTTTCTCTCCACTTCCTTGCTCCCTCTCTGCTGATTCTGTTCGGCTTCCTAGGCGGCACCTTAGAATGTGTGTAAGGCGTCGCCTCGCCTCGCGCCTTAGCGCTTAAAAGGTATGAGAGGGGTGGGTCGCCTCGCCTCGCCTTAATAACCATGGAACCTGAAAAGTTGATAAGTTTTAACATGTAAGTGTTGTATCGTACAAGCATGGTGGGATGGTGATATTGAACAAGAACTCAAGTGGAGAAATTTCGAATTTTCTGCAGCTATTATAGGATCATATATTGGTCTTATTCTCTTGTTTACCAAACAAGCCCAGTGAGGTGACAGGGTAACGGACTTTTGCTCATGCATTGAAACAGATCGGTGTTGAAAAGATGCACAAGGACAGCAAATATGTTTTGTTTCTGGACGATGATGTGAGACTGCATCCTGGGACAATTGGAGCTCTCGCAAAAGAAATGGTGAAGAATCCTCAGGTCTGCTTTTCCTCCCTCCCTCCCTCGCTCTCCCTCGCTCTCTCCTTCTCTCTCCTAACAGGATATGCTTCCTGCATCTGACAGATATTTATCCAAACTGGATACCCCCTTGACTTACCTTCTGGCAGCTTGGGAAGCTATTGCATATATGAATATCACATGGTATGTTGCTTTCTCATGATAACGGTATCCTGCAAAGTTATTCATTGTAGATCAGGAGGTTATGGATGCCCTGCTTTCACTAAAGTGCAAAAAAGTCCAGCTAGAATTTACATACGGCAAAGTTATTCTATAGATAAAATTGTTCATTCTGGTTTCTGGATAGTACAAACACACTACCGGTGCATCAAAAACTTCTTTTTTTTTACCATTTCGGCAAAAGGTTTCTGAAGATTCTGTGATCGCCATTTGATTGCTTCTGTTGAATTTTTTTTTAGATATTTCATATTTGACTTTCTTAGTTTTTTTTACAAAGAAAGCCGTCAGTTAAAATAAGATGCCCTCAAGGAACTGATGTAATAGTATCTGAACTTTGTGATCTTTGCTTTTTGCTCTTTGCTATTGTCCCTTGGGTCATTGATGTGGTTGTTTATGTATTAAAAGTTTCCACAACAAGGGTGCTGATTTGGTTAGCTGCATTAAGTCTTTTTGTAAGCACATATAATCATGTCAAGTTAGTCTTTAGAGTTTGTTAGCTAGTTATTCAGTTCTGTATCTTAATTTTATGATTCTTTTTGTTTATTCTCTTTGCAATTTACTGATAACAACCATATTGCAGCCTTGTTCGATTGGATTTGCAACTGGTGGGAAAACTTTCTTTTTGTGGGGTGGCTGTATGATGGTAGGGTCTGCTTTAGCTTTCTTCTCCAAAGAAAAAAAGTACTCTCAGCTATTGCTCCGTATAAACTTTGATTTGATCCTGTTCTGTTGCTAAGACAAGTTTATTGTAGATGCATGCTGATGATTTTCGACAAGACCTATATGGTGTAGTCAGTGGATTAAGAGATGGTGGTTACTCAGATGATATGACCCTGGCTGCACTAGCTGGTAATGTTTTGGGCAAGGAATTACGTCTTTTTTATGTTATAGCTAAAAAATATAGTATTAAGCATGGAAATTTAGTGTTGAGAATGAAATACAATTTGCTACCTTGTTTTCTATGTTTAAAGGTAGCTCACAGCAGCTACTTAAACTATTTCTCTGAGGCTTTGGCTTTTGCCCATATCAAATTTTGTGCTACCCTCAGTGCATTCATTTTGGCCACACAACTTTTTCCTACAAATAATTTGAGTACATCCTTTACAGGGCAGCATAAAAGGCTCATATCTTCACCACCTGTTGCTGTGTTTCCACACCCTCTTTCAAGTGATCTTAGCTTCTCAAGGTACTTCAAATCTTACATTGGAAATATATATACATCTCATGTGCAGTAAATAAAACAAATATATGCATCTTGAACCTTGACTAATGTCACCTTCTCGATATGCATGTTTCGTTTTCATGCAGGTACTGGAATTATCTAAGGAAACAAACTTTCGTTCTTGAATCGTATGTATCAAAGGTCAATTGGATGATGAACCGTGCACTATTTGCATCACATTGCTATTTGTCATGGGGATTTGTTTGGCCCTATTTTATGGCTTTGGTACATGTTGTGACTGCTCTGAGAGCACCATACAGCGAAATGGTAAAGGAAGCATCAAACTCATCTTGCGGTCAGTGCCCTGTGGCCCCTGTCTGTCTCTAAGATTCATGATTGCAGATACAGTGTTATTGCTGTAAAGTCAAGACAATGAACTGTATTTAAGTATTGAGTGTTCTAGATCTGGCATCTTCTATATTCTAATTATAACAAATACACCTCCACCTGCTGCGGTCAAAATTTCTCATCCAACTTTTATCATGTTGTGGCATGCTATTTCAGGTCTGAAACTAGCGAGTTGCTTGTTAATATGCACTCTCACAGAACTTGTTTCAATGTGGAATTTGACGAAGGTGGAGATTCAACTCTGCAACATGTTATCTCCAGAAGGACCAATAGTCTCCCTTGGTTCATATAACTGGGGGCTTGTGAGTGTCTCTTCCAAAGCGCCAATTTATTTCAGGAATCTTGTGTTTCCTGTGGCCATTATTTACTAACTTCATTTTGTTTGGATTTCAATTTCAGGTGTTCATTGCTGTGTTGGTAGACAATTTCCTCTACCCTATATCTGCATTCCGGTCTCATTTCTCCCAATCAATTAATTGGTCTGGTATCAGGTACTACCTGAGAGATGGAAAAATAAGCAAGGTACACAACATATTTTGTACAATTTTCGTTAGATGAAAAACCATTTCCTTTTTGCAATCTTTTAAGAAAATTCACCTGGTAGAATGACCTTTGTTTCAGCTCCTCTATACACCTCATTTTAATTGTTATGGTTCTGCAGATTGAAAGAGAGAACAGTTCGAAGTATACTGATCTTGGAGGGAAGCATCTATATGGCAAGAGGACATACCCTCCTAGAACATCATTGCTTGGTTACTTAAGAACTTTAGCGCAGTGGTACCAGCCAAAGAAGTACGATATCTAGGAAGGCCAACCAGAAATTCAATCCTCAATTTTTTGGGGCTTCTGGTTGTACACTCCTTTTTTGTTGCCATCTTTTTTCTTTTCTTATTTGATTGCTTATTGATTGTTAGGCTCATTCTTATTGAATTTGGTGTTCAAGCAGCGTCACCTAACAGGTTTGCACCTCATAGTTCTTGTAACATTATAGATATGTAACGAGATGATTGAAGAAGTGAAATGTTCCATATTGGTTCTATTTGTTTTAGAGAATGGAAGCAAGTGCAATTTGATTAATGAATGTTGTTTCTGTTAGGTACTGTTTAACGAGATGATTGAAGTGAATTGTTCCATATTGGTTCTATTTGTTTTAGAGAATGGAAGCAAGTGCAATTTGATTAATGAATGTTGTTTCTGTTAGGTACTGTTGGTGGATGTTAGTATAATTATTCTGATTGCAATTTGATAAAACTTTGTTAGGTCAAAAATTTGGAGCTTGACAGCGTATGCAAGCATATTGTTCAATATTTGTATCGCTTAAAACGCATATAAGATCCTGGCCTTAAAGTTATATTGCAATCCAGTTGACATGTGGATAGCCATGGGAAGTAGACTATTAAAGGTTTACACTGCAGGAAATGCCGATCTATACTGAGTGCACCTGCACCTACTATCTCTACCCTCCATTGCAGCCTCGAGATTTGTGCCAAAAAGTTAGTGGGAAATTTGAAAGCAAATTATCTGCCTCATCATCAATCCCAAGCCCCAATCTCTCTCTTGGATTCAAAATTTGAACAAGGCACCCACGTACTCTTGTACTATACAAAGTTCAATGTACAATACTCCTACAATACTCACCACTAGTACAATACTCTACCATTGTAAAACGATTTGTACACATCACAAACAAAATCACTTGTTCTGTGTACATCACAAAATACTATGTATTTTGTATTCGTGAATACACTATAATGTATTGTATCTCAAAAAGAAAAGAACTTTTTATATTCTAGTGTGGCAGCACTGTTTTGTATTCATGACGTGACAATATATTACTGTCATGCCAGAATGCATGGCGTAACACGACTTAGTACTAGAATTTGACAAGGTTTATGCAACTCCTCTAGAACTACACTAACTCTAGCGTGGCAGCACTGTTTTATCACGCCAGTATCCATGGTGTGATAATATGTTATTGTCACGGCAGAACGCATGACGTGACAGGACTTAGCACCAGAATATGATGAAGTTTATGCAACTCCTCTGGAACTGCACAAACCCTAGCATTGCAGCACTGTTTTGTTACGCTAGGATTCATAGTGTGACAATATGTTACTGTCATGCCAGAATGCATGGTGTGACAGGACTTGGCACCAGAATGTGGCGAGGTTTATGAAACTCCTCTGGAACTGCACAAACCCTAGTGTGGCAGCACTGTTATGTCACGCTAGTATTCATGGCAACATGGTTATGCCATGCCAGGGATAATGGTGTGACCGTACTTGCCACCATAAGGCCTCTCTCTCTCTCTCTGGCCCCTACTCAGATCGACATAACAACACTACATCTTGCAGGGCCGGCTCGGCATGTAAGTACTACCCCTTCCACGGCATGTTCTCCTGCATCAAGACTCCAACACAATCTCGCTCGGATGGAGAACCAATAGGACGAGATTCGCGAACTCGCAAGGGGTGCTGCGGCCCGGGACGAACAAATGGAGCGTGCTAGGAGGGCACCTCCCTGCAATGACACCCCCGTAGCAGCAACCCCTACAGCAACACCCCAACCGAGCATTAGCCACAACAGCCGCTCGAGGAGGAGACATTGCTCCTCTGTTGGTGCAGGGACACATGCAAGCTCTTCAAGTCCAAACAGCGGCTTAGCCTGGATATGCATTACTGGGGTTACGCGAACTACTCTTCGGACTATCCCGACCGCCGTTGGAACTCGGGCCACTATTGTCAGCCAGTAAGGACCGGTTACATTATATTCCCCTACTATTTTTCTTTCAATGTATGCACTAACAACCTCTCATGTCTACGTAGTCCCTGAATCTGCTATGTGGCTACCTCAAGTAGATCGACCAGGGGATCCACCCACACGACAAGTGGCGTCTCGACTATAAGGAGTAGGATACCAAGAGGGATCACGAGAAGAGGGAGGAGGAGCGCCACAAAGAAAAGCATAGCGAGCGTATCCGGCGGGAGACACAAGCTCATCTCGAGGCGTGCAGGTGCAGGGAGCGTGAGAGAAATGGGAAAATGGCGGCCAAGGCCAAGGTGGCCAGCAAGGAGTACAACGCCGAGCTCGCAAGGAAGGGCAAAAAACCCTAGTCCACCCAGTAGGTCCGGCCATTCCATAGTAGACCCACGCCGAAGCTAATGATCTTTGTTCCAATCAACTGTATTTCCATTTCCAAAAGGCGCATATGTATCGTAGATGTATTTCGGTTTGTTGCATCGTGCATGATGCAGTTGCTTATGCACGTAATCAAACCCAATGCGCTATATAATTTATAACTTTATTATAAAGTCTAATTCAATTAGCTACTGCGACTACAAATCATGTTGTCCATTCGCTTTCAATTCTTCGTGTAGCAAGGCATGGACCAGCATAAATATAAAGACAAAAAAATGGTGCATTCACTTAGCACCGTTTAATTCTTTCTATCTCAACTTGGGTTTACATACTTTGTAACATACGTCCGTGGAAAATCACATGGTACATGAGAATGAACATGTGCATTACATTTTCATCTGTCGTGCGGAATGGTCCACGTAACTTATGCAACAAACGCAAATTCTCATCGCCAAATGGTCCAAATAGAGACAACTACTCTCGCACCAAATCGCATGGCCAAACAGATGCAGCTACTGTCACACCAGGTCTCATGGCGTGACAAGCCTACCTTGTCACTCCATGGGATCTGGCGTGACACCTGCCACGCAAGCCTCTACGCTGGCACGACACTCGGATGAGGGCTTGTGTGGTATGTTTTGTCATGCTGAGATCTGTGGCGTGACAGAACGCTTTGCCCACGCCATGGGGGTGGCGTGACTAAAGGGTCAGAATTTAAAATAAAGTTAACGATGGGTTAAGTTTAAAATAATATTTAAAAAGATTAAATAAAAAATTCAAAAGAAAAGAGAAAAATGTACGGTGTACATGTACAAAGAGGTGTTGAGAGAGAAGAGGCTTGTACACCGTATGTATAGATAGGTGTGGAGAGAGGAGAGCCGCGTACATAGATTGTACATGTACACTGTATGTACAGAGAGGAGATGTGCGTGCAGGCGACAAGGAGGACGGCGAAGCAAGTACAACGACCAGTGCAGGCCAGAGCAGGTGCACGTTGGAGCACCTAGGCAAGGAAGAAGACGAGCGATGGCACAATGTACTGGTGAGGAAGAAGATGGGTGGTGTACCTACACGAATACCTCGGCGCGGTGCATGGGAGATAGTGGCACCGGTGCACCTCGGGGATGCCAAAGCTAAGGAAGATGGACGAGATCCGACAAAATCCAGCGGTAGTGGCCTCAGGGATAGTCGATCCAGTACCGGAGCTGACGACTAGGAGGCATAGCAGTGCCTAGAGCATGTTGGGGACGCGCAAATCTGACAACGAGGAGGACGACCTCGAAGTAGTACATGGCGACGACGATAGGGCACCTTAGAGTAGTACATGGCGATGGACGACGATGGTGAGGAAGAAGACGGAGTGAAGCAAACGGGCAAGAACAGCTAGATCTGGAAGGGTGTGGGTCGAGGATGGCCGGATCCGGAGACAGTTGCGTTGGGAACAGGCGGATTTGGCAGGGGCAGCGGGATCCGGCAGGGGCGGCGATCCATCCTCCTCAACTTCGGCAGCGTTGGACGGGCCGTTGTGGCACACTAGCAAGGGGAAGATACACCGCCATCACCTCACTGTCCGACGCCTGCCGAGCAATGTCGTGCACCGTCCACCGGCCGCCACCGCTTGGGTTGGAGCAGGGCAGATCTGTGTGGAGCACCTTGACAATGAGACAGGGCACCTCGGTGGCGGGATGGAGCACCTTAGGGACAAAGCAGCTAGGTGGCGGGCTCAACAGCGGGATCGTGGTGTACCTAGGCCGCTGCATCTGGTTTGTGGGAGTGGGAGAGAGAGGAGAGAGAAATGGGAATGAAAGAGAGATGATAACAGATTTGTGGCGGGCCCAACTTGCACTATACATCTGACAGCCTCCTTTTTCGCTCCTATTTCGATAATTAAACAATATATTTTACATAGATCTTGGAACAACAAGCAACGGTTATGATGGTGGGTTCAGGTGAACCCACGTGTATAATCTCCTTATTCCATACGGCCCTCTTCTTTATTAGCTTTCTATCCGATCCCATTTCTATATCGGAGAGTTGGGGTTCAAATTAGCGACCCAAAATAGAATATAGTCGTAAAATAACCAACACCGGGCATCTATTGTATAATTGAAATTAAGTTTTGATGTTGCAAGATTCTCGAGTTACGCTTTCTATTTAAAATTGATGGGTAGCAAAATTGGCCATGTCCACCACAGGTCGCGCACGTCGCTTCTCATAAGAAACATCTATTCATTCATATACAAACGGCCATTATTCATAGCGTTTTCAACTCGAGGTCTCTGTCACTCAAAGCCGTTTTGTCGGACTCGTTGCCGGAGAGACCAGATTAGTAGCGTCCATTTCAGAGTCTTCGTGGCGCCGATGTGGCGCGTGGAGGATGGAAATACCAGTCACCTACTCCTGTCTCCTTGCCACGGGTTTTAACCTTTCACGCTCACGCATAACGTATCTATGCAACACTTGTATACTAACATAACTCTCAAGCTGTGATGGTTTCTTCTTTTTAAAATAAAGAAGAAAAAAACTACCTTCTTTTTTTAAAAAAAAAGAGGAAAAAGAAAATGAAACTATGACGGTGATCGGTGAACTGGTTATATTAGTTCATGTGACCGAAGAACTAGATGCGAAGTCGCGGCCTGGTCCAGACATGCCGCCACTAGCGCACAACATTCCAGCGTCTACCTGGACTCGCACCGTGAAGGTGCCCCTACGGCCACGATAGACACTACTAGTTAGACCTAACACCAGTTTCAGATTCTATTCTTAATTCTCTAATATTCCATTTTTATGAGAATCTAAAGCTGTCGATTGAAATCGTTTGTCTGGTAGGTTAGCTCCAAAAACCATATGAGAGAGGATTAGAGGTAAATAGACTATGTTACCCCTGGGTGTAATACTTCAGTTATATTTGTGTAACTCAGTGGCATTTGCTGGTAAAAACTTTCAACTTCAAAGGGTGTTTTCGTTTCTGAAGGTTGGATTCTCACAAGAATCTGCTGGGAGGCTGCTTCTCGCTGCTAGTTCATTTTCGAGACAGCTCCTCGCGAGAAGCAAAATCTAGTAGTTCTAAGAATCAGGGTATTTGGTATGGCTCCACGAGAATCGATTGAGAAGCTGGGAGTGGAAGCTGTACTAAACAAGGCCTTACTACTAAAATGGATGCTTTCTGTTATTCACTCAAATGGCATGTTCGTCCTAACCCCACGAACATGGAACACTCCGTGTTGCTCGTCGAGCCATCACCTGAAAACGGTGGTCACGAGGAAACGAGCACATGAATGCCATCGAAAGAGAGAGCGGCAGAAAATAAGGAGACGAAAAGAGAAGGTTGGGAGTCCGCACAAGTGGGTGGGAGGGGCATTAGCGGGAGCAGATGAGCAAAGCCAGCACGCCGCGTAGCCCAAAACGGGGAGCCCGCCACCTCCAGGTTTAGGTTTCAGTCTCCAGAAACCACTTGCGACCGACGGTTTCCGACGCCGTCTCGACCCACGCTCGCGGACGCGCGCCGTGCGGGTTCAAAACCGTGACGCTCACCGCTGTCATGCGCGTGTGTTGCCATGACAAAACTGCTCATATGGAAGTAGGCGACACATGTTAGGGAGCATGGGTGCCCTTGCAGGGTTCTCGCGGTGGCACGAAGGCCTCGCGGTTAAACCGAGCATGGTCTCGTCGTGATGGGGAGTCCTGTCGCGTTTGGGTGGGTGGTGGCACGGTTGGGTAAAGTGAATCCGTGGCTAGTGCGGTCAGGTTTTGGGCGAGCCGCGATCTAGATTAAAATTTTCACATAGCCCCATAGGAACGGTAGGAATTTGGGAATAATATAATGTTTCTTGTGGAAACCCTACATCATACAGTAGGCCCATGTAATATTGTAAAACCCTCCAAGCAAACCTAACCTGATTTTGTTTTTGCGTGAGGTGAATTTTGGATATATATGTACAAATAAGTAAGAATCGTTGTACATTACACACATACTATTTTTAAAACTGGCATTACACATACTATTTTTGATTAAAAAATATATATTCTTTAATCTTGTTTAAAGGTGGTAGTTGATGGGTTCGTATCTATATATGCAAAACACATTTTGGGTGTAACTAGGAGCACAATTAGGGTATCTCTAATAATTAGAGATAATATTGTCTCTAATATATACTACATCATCTTTAGAGATAAAAATCTCCAATATATAGTCTGTAGCACACTCTCCAATATTTATATTTTATAATTTTTATTTCAAACGGGTCACATATCAACTAGAGTAGATTAATGTATCATGTCTTATTTCGTATTATCATGTCTTGTTTCACGTGCACCACGATCTCTTCAGGAAGAGACAATATGTGCTATTTCTCCTTCACATAGAATTTTATTGATGTGGCATAGCTAAGAGACGATAATAAATATACTATTGGAGATATCCTTAGATCATGTATAATATGCTTATATCAGCTGTCTATAGTCTCTGTCACGTAGAATTTAAGCTGATGTGGATGAAAGAGAATGAAGAGAAAAAACTATGTTACTTACAATCATGTAGCTGATTGTATCACCAGAGCTAAGGAAAGCATTAAAAAAATTATGTTTTGTCTACAATCATTTAGCCGACTGTATCATCACAACTTGTTGTATAAGCTGTTTTTAATGTTGTATACAGATAACATAAAGAGTTATTACAGACATCAGTTGTTTGTATCATTGTACATACTTTAATATGTACCATTCATTTAGCAATAAACGATCCCCGATTTAAGCGGTATATGGCCCACTTCGTTATCGGTACACGGCGCACTTTGTTGCCAATTGCCAATGGCCACCGATACCAACACCAAGTCTAATAAATGCCACACCGACGGAAAAACCGTTGATTTGTGTTCTTCTTCCCCCATCTGGCTGCATTCTCCTCGAATCAACCCCTCCCATCACCCCATAAAGCTATAGTAATGCAGCTACACTCCCGTCGCACCTAACGGCATGCACAATGCTCGGACAAGCAAGAAGTCATGATAGAACTTTCGTTACATCCGTAATTGGCTCGAGGAGATGATGCACGCAAGTGGTGTGACTATCATTCGACGGAGCCTCAATTGGCTTTCGCACATCGTATCGCGGAAGGAACAGAGGCATAGGCCCAACCGCCATTAGTATCCAACTCATTTTGACTCGGATAAGACAGACACTAATAAACCTTTTGCTTGATGGGCATTGTATTCATCGTTACTTTGATATGGTTGCCGTTTTTGAATGGGTGGTTTGGATTACCTTGCACCTCATTACACCCAAAGTGTTCCTTGCATAGGATACAAACGCAAAGTCGTATTTTTGTCAGTACACCTGACAAAATGCCACCATTTCTGTAAGCAACAAAGCAGTACATCTGACAAAATACCACATTTCTGTAAGCAACAAAGCAGTACACATGACAAATATCGCATTCTGTAAGCCACCACACAGTACACCTAGGGATGGCAATCGGTACAGGTAGTGCTCGCCTATATCTATATTCGCGATCCCGATTCCCCACGGGCATACCCGCGAAGGACAACGGGCGAAAAACCTCGCTATGTCCGTCGCACGCAAGTACGTCGCCCGCGGGCATGCCCGTTTACCCGCGAATAAGTCATCGCCGCCTGTAGGTACTTATCGCCCGCGGATATGCTTGTTACCTGCGAGCAATGCATACGTTAAAGTCATCATAATTCACATATCAATAGTGCATCACACATTCAACAACTAATAAAGTTCATCACAATTCACATATCATGTTCGATAAAGACAACTAATCAAGTTCAACAAATAAAATAAAAATACAAACTGACATAATTCCTTACACATGTAGGTAGGTTACGAGTAATCGGACGAAACGGGTATGGTGAAGCTTACTCATGTCCACGCCCGTTTACCCGAGGGGCAAGGAAATATGTCTGTTTTCATGGCCGTGGCTAAAGAAAGACGGTTATACCCGCCTCCATTAAGGGTATTCACCTACAGTCACACGGATAATCAGGTACAATTACCATCCCTAAGTACACATACCAATATCACATAATCTGTAAGACACTATACAGTACAGCTGACAAATGTCAGGCATCTGTAAACCAACAGACCTGGGGGCGGCAGCTGCTGAGGAGGCGCACCCAGATCGGATCAAACCATTGTATTCCTTTCCCCTCGTCCAAGACTCGACCTCTATAAGTTCACCCCATCTAGCCCATTCCTCCACAGCCGCCGCCCCTCCCAGACCAACCTCCCTTCCCTATTCTCGAATCTTCCCCAAGCATCGACCATGTCGGCCTACTGCGGCAAATACAAGGGTATGATCCATCTCTCTCTCTCTCTCCGTTCCCCCGTTAATTTATTTATGATTTTATTGGCTCGTGTGTAGATCTGTTAGTTGTTTGCTGTTGGGTATCGTTAAATCTAGCTATGCTCGTAAATCTACAAAGGATTTGCCATGTTTTGGAAGATCCGTACAGGTTGTGCTTGTTCGGTGGTATGTGTCTGCTTGGTTTTTAGCGGTTAGGTGTTTCGAAAGGGTTTAGGGGCTGTGAGTTAGATCTGGTGTTTAGGAATTACGAGTTACATCTGGTGATGCGTTATATGACGGTAATATTGTCTCTTTTTTACATCTGGTGCTGGTTTTAAGTGGTATTATATGGTTCTGTTTGGTTGCGTCATAGGTTTATTCTGGCTTCGAGATATTGAAATTTGCATCTGTATTTCTAGATCTATAAATCGTTATGTTTAGGTTTGGCTTATGCAGATGCTGTTTCGAATCACAAGCTGTATGTATGCTCTGTTATGATGTTAATTGCTTGTCGCCTCCTCACTTAGGTTTATCTTATGCAGATGCAGTTATTTACCAGTCTAATTTTCAGAAATTAGTAAAAATTTTTGGATCGATTGTCACCGGGAATTAGCATAATCAGGATGTTATGTGTGTTTTGTTGTTGGCTAAACATATGTTATTGGTTGCACTTTTGCTTCTGTTGTCAGTGGTACCTTTCAATTTCATTGAGCATTTATTCTAAGCCGTGAGCAGAAAAATAAAATCCGGGTCACGAGAAAGTCAGCGGTTATTTCCTTCTATAAAGAAATGTAGCGAAGTAACCTCCGTGGCTAGAAAATAAAATCCGGGTCACGAGAAAGTCAGCGGTGTCACGAGAAAGTCAGCGGTTATTTCCTTCTATAAAGAAGTGTAGTGAAGTCACCTCCAGGGCTTTACCATTGTCTTTTTGGCTAAATACCCATGTTGGTTATCTTGCAGACGAGCTCATCAAGAACGCTGCTTACATTGGCACCCCTGGCAAGGGTATCCTTGCTGCTGACGAGTCCACCGGCACCATTGGCAAGCGCTTTGCCAGCATCAATGTTGAGAATGTTGAGGAGAACCGCCGTGCCCTCCGTGAGCTCCTCTTCTGCACCCCTGGTGCCCTCCAGTGCCTCAGCGGTGTGATCCTCTTTGAGGAGACCCTGTACCAGAAGACCAAGGATGGCAAGCCCTTCGTTGATGTCCTCAACGAGGGTGGTGTCCTCCCTGGCATTAAGGTGGATAAGGGCACCATTGAGGTTGCTGGCACCAACAAGGAGACCACCACCCAGGGCCATGATGACCTTGGCAAGCGCTGCGCCAAGTACTATGAAGCTGGTGCTCGCTTTGCCAAGTGGCGTGCTGTCCTCAAGATTGGTCCCAATGAGCCATCTCAGCTTGCCATTGATCTGAATGCTCAGGGTCTGGCTCGTTACGCCATCGTCTGCCAGGAGAACGGTCTGGTGCCAATTGTTGAGCCTGAGATCCTTGTTGATGGGCCGCATGACATTGACCGATGTGCTTATGTCACGGAGACCGTCCTTGCTGCCTGCTACAAGGCGCTCAACGAGCACCACGTTCTTCTTGAGGGTTCCCTCCTGAAGCCCAACATGGTCACCCCGGGCTCTGACTCCAAGAAGGTGGCCCCAGAGGTCATTGCTGAGTACACTGTCCGTGCTCTCCAGAGGACCGTCCCTGCTGCCGTGCCCGCCATTGTCTTCCTCTCTGGTGGACAGAGCGAGGAGGAGGCTACGCAGAACCTGAATGCGATGAACAAGCTGAGCACCAAGAAGCCATGGTGTCTGTCCTTCTCCTTTGGCCGTGCCCTCCAGCAGAGCACGCTCAAGGCCTGGGCTGGCAAGGAGGAGAACGTGGAGAAGGCTAGGAAGGCCCTCCTTACCAGGTGCAAGGCCAACTCCGAGGCCACTCTTGGTACATACAAGGGTGATGCTGTCATCAGCGAAGGTGCCTCGGAGAGCCTTCACGTGAAGGATTACAAGTACTGATCTGCCTCTGGCAGCCTATCCGATTGGACCTCCTGCGGATGAATATTTAGGTTGCTGAGTGTGGTTTTGTTTTCAGAGTCCAGTCTTCGGAGATCAGAAACTATGTTTTAATAATATGGAACTTATGCCTTTAATAATACCTGTCATCCTAGTTTTTTGGTGTTAATCTCATGTAATTCCGGTGCTGCGTTTGGTAAATTGGAGCAGCTGCGTTTTGTTCTATGGCAATCTAATTTTGCTTCTATGTTGGTGAAACCTTTACATGCTGAGTAGGCCGTCTCAGGCGTTTTGCTCTATTTCATTGTGTTTGCACTTTGCAGCTCGTGATTTTGGAAATTTTGTTATGTTTGCTATTGCATTGGCATGTATGTATGTTCATGGCAAACTGCAATCCTCCAGTTTTGTTCCTCGTGAACAAATTGCAGTTTTATTCTTGTGAACAGACTGAAAAGATACAACGGATTGCAGTTTTGTTTTTCTGAACAGATTAACTAGTTGCTGGAAGCATTGCCTGCCTTGGGAGGGAGGCAGGCGAGCGCGGCGTGTGGGCGGGGGACGGGATAAATATGGAGGGGAGCAAGGAGAGCAGAGTGGAATTCAAGGGGAGGACTGAGCGCGTGGGAGGAGAATCGTGCATGACATCCCGGGAGCAGTTAGTACATCACTTAAGAACTAGATGGGAAGTCGCACTTGGGAGACGGCCTGGTCCTGCGATGCCGCCACTAGCGCACAACATTCCAGCATCTATTTGGACTTGTATGTATGTTCATGGCTAAGCTTCCGACAAGTGAAGCATATGGAACCGCTTTCATTTGATCGATCTCATCTTTGGTTCCTAGGGCATTGAAAATCCCCATATCGTCGCCCTTGACTATAGGTGCGGTGAAGGACTACATTTATGCATCCCAAATTTCTTTAAGACTTTCTCTATATATGTCTTTTGTGATAGTCCCAATATCCCTTTGTTTCTATCCGGTGAATTTGATCCCTAGAACGAACGAAGCATCACCAAGATCTTTCATATCAAAGTTTGAGGACAAATCTCGATGAGATGACATCACTACTAGCTAGTAGGATATCATCCACATACGGGATTAGGAAGATAAATTTCCGTCTTTAAACTTTGTATCGATTGAACAAACTTCAAGCTTGAAGCTTGCTTTAACCCATAAATTGATTTCTTGTGAACAAACTCCAAATCCCCATTAAGAAATGCCGTCTTTACATCCATCGATGTAACTCTAAATCATAATGTGCTACTAATGCCATTATGATTACAAGGAATCTTTACATGAGATTTGGAGAAAATGTCTCATTGTAATCAATCCCTTCTCTTTGTGTAAATCCTTTTGCCACAAGTCGCGCTTTGTATCTTTCTACATTCCCTTGGGAGTCGAGCTTTGTTTTGTAGACCCATTTACTGATTCTACTGTTTTGGCTCCTTTAGGAACAATTTCCAAGTCCTGCACTTTATTAGTCTTCATGGACCTCATTTCCTCTTCCATGGCCTCAAGCCATTTTGAAGAATTTTCGCTCATGGCTTCTTCAAATGAGGTGGGGTCATCCTCCATTTGAAATTCCTCTGATGATATCGTCGATAATCATCGAAATAGTGATCTTCTTACTCTTTGAGACCTCCTAAGGGCCTCCACATTTGGTGCATCTCTTGTTTGAGGTTCTTTGTTGCTCCCCTCATTTGTGGCAATGGGTTCTATAGGATCTGAAGAACAGGTTCCTCATTCTCATTCAATGTTGCCACAGGAGGAACAATAGCAGTGTTGGCACCACGAAGATCTGTATCTTGTCGGTGCGGTGACAATGCAGTAGTGAGAAGAGTGGCTCTTGAATCATCGGAGTAGGCACATATACCGCTTCTCTTCAAGATCAAACTCTCGAGCTACCATGCTCCCCTTATCATTTCATCCTCTAAGAAGACAGCGTGTCTCGTTTCTACAAACTTTGTATATCTATGCAGACGAGAGAAGCGAAAACCTTTTGACTTTCAAGGTAGCCAATGAAATGGCAACTGCATTTTGGGATCAAGCTTCCCAAGGTTTGGGTTAAATACTTTAGCCTCAAAGTGAGACTCCCCCACACACGTAGGTGGTTTAGTGAGGAACTCTTCCCATCCACAACAAATGCAGTGTTTTGGGCACCGACTTACTAGGCACTCTATTGAGAATATGGATGGCGGTTTTTAACGCTCCATCCATAAACTCAATGGGAGTGTGGAGTAGCTCATCATGCTTCGCACCATATCCATCGAGTGCAGTTGCGTCTTTCACTACTCCATTTTCTTGAGGTTCGCCGGTGTAAGCTACTATGCCATTTTCTGTAAGAACCTCGCAAAGGTCCAGGAACTTGTCCATATGGGGTATGTCGATCGTAGTACTCCCCACGATCGGATCGAACTATCTTAATCTTTAAATCGTGTTGGTTTTCAACTTCACTTTAAATATCTTGAATTTATCCAAGGCTTCATTTCTTTCTTTGATTGGATAAATATATCCATAGCGGGAGTAGTCATCGTGAATGTTATGAACGAGTCATAACCATCCACACTTTTCACAGAAAAGGACCACAAATGTCCTGTGAACAATTTGTAGAACTCTGTGCTTCTTTTTGCCTTTCTTTATTTTCTTTACATATTTTCCTTTAATGCAGCATTGTTCTAAGTCCGAGAACTCTAATAGAGGAAGAATTTCATTCTTAACTAGTCTTTCTATTCTCCCCTCGAAATATGGCCTAAGCAGCGTGCCATAATTTCGACGATTCATTATGAGTTCTCTTTCGTTTTACATTTACGTTCAGAGCGAGGATCGCATCGACATTCACATCATCACACAATGATAACAAATAAAGTTCATTTTGTAATATGGCAAGACCAACACATTCTTTATTAAATATTATTTACGCACTTGCCATTTCCAAAATTACAATCATAACCATCTTTATCCAAATTGGAAACACTAATCAAATTCCTCCAGAAGAGGGTACAAAAAGAACATCTCTAAGTAAAGATTGGAGCCATTAGCTAACTCTAATGAAAGATCGCCAACGGCTTCAACTTCGCTTGGACTCCATTTGCGACTTTAATGCATCTTTCGTTTCTTTGCGTAGTCCTCGTCGAACGGAATCCTGAAGGAATTAGCAACATGAGCATTGCTCTGAGTCAATCCACCAAGTGGATTTGAATATTGTACATACAAGCATTCATTTATGAATGTAATAATATTCTCACCTTTCTTTGCCATGATCATCTTCAAGTAATCGTGCAGTTCTTCTTGTAGTGTCTGTCTTCTTGCGATGAAGACAACGATCTTTGTCTCTGACAAATTTGTTCTGCTGAGGTTGATGGGATGATGCTTTTCCCTTGTTTCTTGAGAAGGAGGTATTGTGGAAGTTCTTTTTCTTGTTATCCTTCACATAGTTGATAGATCCACCATGTGAGGATTTAAACCTTTCCTCCTCTTGAACACACATAGCTATGCATTTTCTAAGTCCCATGATATTGTAATTGACAACAAAAGTGTTCAGCAATGAAGCAAAAATCAAGTGAATAAGGAACTCATCCTTGAGTGCCAAATCCATTGGTTTGAGCTTGGATGCCAAGTTGCTCATCCTCAATATGTGCACAAGTGTTTAATCACCGTGTTGCATATGTCTTTGAAGAGCCGAGAACCGACTCTTTATTTTATCAAGGTATTCTCGTGACAAGAACTGTCGATTGAGCCCACAATTGCGTGCTCAATCGTATTCTTTATCACGACCATACATTTCTTGTTGGTGTGGTCCATTCTTATGCTCTAGGTCATAAGACATCCGTAAGGGAGCATGATCTCTCTGTCTTTTCGCCAAGCAAGATCATCCTCATTTTGACCCCTCACTGGTGCCGTAGGCTCGGTGATCGTCTTTGTAGTGAGGACCCGTCCACCTCGGCTAAGATAAACGCTAAGCAAAATGTAGATCAAATAAAGTGAAAAGATACGACGGGTTGCAGTTTTGTTATTCTGAACAGATTGACTAGATGCTGGAGGCATTGCCTGCCTTGACAAATATATCTATGAACAAGCTGTTTTCCAAGAATCTCTTTTGTTAGATTTTAGCCTCTGAATGAAGATATGCAGAGCGAAGGTCGAGTTCTGACTTCTGACCATGCTGCTGGAGCGAAAGCAATGCTGCTGATGCTCTTTCACGTCGTGCGTCTGCGTTGCAAAGTATTCTTACGTTTGTACTCAAGAAAAAAGAAAGGTATTCTTGTGCCCGCGGCTAGCCTGTGCAGTGCAAACTAAATGAAGGTTTATTCTTGTTTATTTATCTTGCAGTTTTGCTGCATATTGTTGCGTCGACCTGTATCACTGTATGCACTCTGCAGGCATTTTACTGGTGTTTGCAGCAGCTGCTAGCATCTGTCACTTTTGCAGTTTTGAGTACTATATGGTGAGGTGCATCATCAGCACACATGCTAATAACAATCTGCGTTCGTTCAATTATATCGTGGTGAAACAAGTTGGACTGGAACTGGACACCTGAGAGCTGAGGCTATGCCTGGGCCGAGTTGGGATCAGCCGCAGGCTCCAGCAGCTGCAATTTCAGGAACTGCAAGGGGAACAATTTCTTGTCAGACGACCTCAGGGTGATCATGATGAAATGATTCTCTGCTCATTCAAATCATAGTCCAATATGGAATTATTCTCTTTCGTTTTCTTGTGTCTTGTGGTGCACTTCAAAACTCACAGCAGGAAAGCGATAGTACGGCCAGTTCTTTGTGGCATTGAATAGGACAGGAAATGATCCAAATGTGAACGCACGTGTCAGATAACGAGTACGTTCTGAACTACCGACCGGAACTAGTTAAACCTGTCATTATATACCAGAGCCTACAAACTCCGTAGCATGGCTCCCCCAAACAGTAACAACTAAGTTATGGGACTATGTAGATATTGAGCTGCTTTATGTTGTGCATCGCAACATATTTATGGAGGCTTTTTACCGATGAACGCACAGAGATTGACAATTGGCGCAGGAAAGTAAGTAACCCCAACACCTGTTCTTTCTGAATTACTTGGCAATTTGCCAGAGCAGGAATGCCAAACAGCTGAAACTTTGGGAGAAGATCCTCCCAACATCTCTTTTTCTGTACACTTATTACAACAAACAATGCGATTACGCAAAGCCAGTCTGAGGAACAATGGTGTTTCGCGACGAACGGCTTTGCTTGCCAGACTCAATCTGCAGAGGATGGTCGGCTGCCAGAACCCTTGCACACCGCTCTCTTCCCTTCCAAAGGGAGCTTCATCGTTAGACTAGGTAGTCATAGTAGACCAACAACACGTTGTCGGGCACTATCTGCGGCAAGCTGTCGATGAAGCTGTGGAAGTGCCTGACATTCTCCTTCTCCAGGGTTACAGTGTCGATCACGTCATCGTCGCCAGTGAGCACCCAGAGGTCTCTGGATAGTACTCTTTTTAGGCTTCCGCGGCAGAAGGGGCATGACTGAGATCTTGTATACCTGCAATCGTGATGCATATTAGAGTTGTAATTTGATGTACTTGCAGCAAAAGGAAAAGAACACAATTGGGAAGATATCTGACTTGGTTCAAACAAAGTTCAGGACCAATAACTACCAGACTGCTGTACACACCGCCACCCAATTCCTCTAAATTGCTAAATCAGCTAAGCTGGCAGAAAGCCGGTCTATAATCTCCAAATCACACCAACTTTGTTCATGTTCCAATGGAAGCCAATGAAAAAAAACATTTTTTTTTCTAGTAGTAGTTTAATAATAGAAGTCTGATTGCTAGAATTTTCAGCAACTGGAACTAATAGGCCAGTTACCAAAAGTATCTGCAACCATAATTACGATAAAACTACATCTAATCTGAAGCAATGTTGTTGAAGTTATTGGCTGCACCGAAGTTCTAATGAAGCCACCAGTTGACTGAGTATTCACTATAATGACAACTTGACATATACTTAATATATGACACGCAGGATGAATTGCGGATAACACTAGCCTTGGTATACGAGTATGATCTGCCAGCTAAGGAAACCTCATTTAGGATTTAGAATGCCACATGTCAATGTGCTCCACGCCCTCTTTATTTCTTCAAATTTGATTTGTGATCTTGGCAGTTGGCATTACTAATGCTGTATTGCTTTTTTTATTTATGACTACGGCTCTCCTAGTTGTCTCCTTTCCGTACCATTTATGAACTAGTATCAATTGTTTTTAGTATGACAAAGTGCAGGGCTGTTAACAATGGTATGAAGTGCAACAATTTGTCCATCAAACTCTGACAAATGTAGCATTCAATTAAAGGGATAGCAGAATGTATCTCTTAATCATGGCACATGATAACGTTGGATCATATGAAATCCGTCCTAGTTGACAAACAGAAGGCTCAAAAAACTTAGAATAAGAAATACTGCGAGTTCCAAGCAACTAATTGTTTGGTATAAACAAATCAAAACCATCAGAGCAGCACAAGTGGACAGTTGCAGTGTTGCACAACTACAGTGAAGATTAAACTGTAAATTTTCAACCTTTGGAGAGAATGTAGCTTAAATTTGGACTAAATGGAGATTGGAGAGCAATAAAATGCAGAATTGCGTGCACTACGACTATGTTGGGTTGGTGAACAACCCTCTCTACACTCCTACCAGCATTGAATGAGTAGGGAGTAGCTCACAAACAGCACCAATCTTGAAAAAAGAACAGAACCAGAAATGCAATGTTAGAATCCGTGCTATCAAGACTCTGTCGCTGCTTACGCAATTCCTCAAATCGTATCTCCTAAATCCACCTTACCTTGAAGCTATTCAAGCCACTAGCAATTTTTTATAGTACCATGTAACATGGGGTCTAATTGATTAGTAATATCCTGGCTCAGATAATCGTACTACTTAAATACACCTCAAACGGATAAGCAAGGGCAAATGAAAGCAATTACCAATTTCGGTAACAGTTGATGCACATGGCATGGTTGCAATTGGGAAGGACCATCTTGGTGCAAGTCTCCAAGCAAATGCCGCACTCATCTTCCCTCTCAGCATCCTTATCATTGGCATAACGCTTCCGGCCGCCGCCGCCGCCGCCGGCCTCCTTGCACCACCCTTTCCCCTTGCATTCCTTCTCCATCAGGTTGCCCTCAAGTTGTTGCAAGAATGGATATATTATAGCTGCATTCCATGGCCCCAAAATTACATGATATCAGTGCAAGAAGAAAACCTCGAACCTCGAACTTCCTAACCGTGTGCTATGCATACCGTAGAATTCTTTAAGGCTTGCCCGCCTTTCAATGGTGGATATAGAGGCATCCTCATCAACATAAACCTGCAGGTTGAACCAAAACCATGTAAACACCATTATCGTGGAACAAAAAATATCTGGAAATGAGGCCCAACTCATAAATTTCAAGACTTGTAACAAGCAAGAATGCAATACCTTGTACACAAGAACCTCAAGAAGGCCTAGGTAGCTAGGGAGGGTATATGAAAGGGAGCAGCTGCAGTCCATCCACTGGATAAGGTTCAGGATGATTGGAGCCATGGAGCTGTAGGACAGCCTCATCTGCACACAGGCACCACCATAGGCCCTGTGTATAGCATGCGCCCTGAAAAAAGAATTACCGATTCATCACTACATGTCTACAACATCAACACACTCCCCACACAAATTCCAGTAAACATGTCAAAATAAACCCCCCAAAAAATCCATGAATAAAAAGGCTAACTTCCCCTTTCTACTTCTTTTCCTGGAAAATCAAGTACCAAAAGAGAACATCAAGAATCAAGAAAGCGTGAAAGGAAAGGAGAAGAAGATTACAGGGTGTTGGCATGGTGGATATCAGCTTCAAGGGCCTTGAGAGAGCCCCTGAGGGACAAAGGCCTGCCACCATGAAACATTTCTCAGGGAGCTAATCCAACTTATGCTTTTCCTTTCCCCCTATGCTGAAGTCTACAACAATACACAGAGACTTGGGCAAGGAAAAGAGGGGTTTAAGAAGCAACAAGCAAGAAAGCAAGAAGAAAGCCAATAAGAAAGAAAGACAGAAGCAAGCTGTTTGACAGAAGCAAGCTGGTTTGGTTTGGGTTTGTGGGAAAGTAGCTTTGGGTAACCTGTGAAGGGGCTTTTGTCCTGTGGCCCTGGTCCCATTGGTTTTATAACAGGAGGGCAGGAGATGTCTGCAATTTGTAATTGCTTGCTTTGTTCCATTCGAGGAGAAGATAAGTAAAAATTTTAGAAAAAATTAGTCCCATTCTCAATAAAATTTCAAAAAATTTCAAAACTAACCTCCTCACAGTAGGTGCTGCCCAGCTTTGGGCAGCACTTGGTGCTGGTGCTGCCTCTTGGTGCTGCCAAGGTGTACAAAGAATTTTTTTCAAATTTTTTTTCAAAAAGTAATTAATGGGCTTGTTGGACGATTTTTAAAATATACAAAATGAGCTCAAACAATTATGAAATTTTTTGTGGAGCCTCCTGGCATAGTTTTTATGATTGTGTAATTTTTTTGAAATTTTATGCATTCTTTTTTTTTCTGCAAAATTCTTTAAAGTTTAATGTTTGTAGGAATTTTATAATATAGCAAATGAGGTCCAAATATTATGAATTTTTTTCCATAAATTGGACTTGATTGTGTAAATGTTACAAAATTATATATGCTCTGAAATTGTCTCGACAAATTCAGGGTTTAGGTCTCAAAAATTAGGACGAGACGTTTCGAAAATTAGGGTTTCATGAATTCATGTGACTTGAAATGTGGGAAGTTTGGTACGACATGACTACTCTTGGCCGGTATGGTTCTCCATCACATTTCTTCTGTGAAAGTAGAGTACGGAAAAGCAGAGTACGGAAATTAATTTAACTGAAAGGGCTTAGAACGTTGCGATTACGGAGAAACCCTAAAACATAGCAGAATCGATACCGATGTGAATGGCTATACTTTGATGGCTCAGCGGAGGCACAACACCAGAACCACATTGCGTGCCCGTGTCCAAAAGCACGCGTTACATGTGGTCACGTGGCATGATGGTTGGCTAATTACTTTACCATGGGCGCTACTACTACGGTAACTTGCAACACGAGCTTAGGACCATGTAAAGACGCATGCCTTTGGGGATAGTTAAAACATGGCGAATAGGGCGTGGGGCGGCCATTTGCCCTTTCTTGCGACCCGCAGGGCCGGGCCCGGCCGGGTCGGCGTGGCAAGCGGCTGACGGCGGCGCGTTGTCTCTGGACGACAGACGACCGCGCGGGGTGGGCGGCAAAGACTGCAAGGCTGCAGGCACTTGAGTCTTGCCGGGGGCGGCAAAGACTCATCGTGAGGAGGTTATTTTTGAAATTTTTAAATTGATGGGACTATTTTTGGAATTTTTATTGCGTAATGGGGCTAATTTAGTCCAGGATTCATACAAATAAGGCAAGAAAGAAGACAGTGAGGGTATCGAGGAGCAGACGAGCAGTTATGAGCCTATTCTCCTCGTTTCCACCCCTATCTAATTTTCTATCTTATGTAACTTTTTTAATATTTTAGGGGGGTGGCGCTATCTGATGCCTACTGATTCTTCTATTGAATTTTGAAACAACTCTTGGAAAACCAATATAAGTAACAAGTAAAAAAGAAAAAAATTGAAGGATGCCTACTGATTCTTCTATTGAATTTGAAACAACTCATGGAAAACCAATATAAGTAACAAGTAAAAAAGAAAAAAATTTGAAGGAGTGGATAGATTAATGATGGGTGATGGTGATAATGATAATGAGGACCCAGAGGAGTTCTTGGAGTGGAAGCGGCTGCCTGGCGGCCTGGCCCTATCCACTAGGAGTCCACCGGGACCGACCACCTGTTTCTCCGGGACCCACTCTTTTTCATTGTGATTCATTGAGGCTATGGAAAGAGATGTCCATTATGTTACGTGGAAACTACAGTGCCTTCATGGACACAAATACAATTACATTTTGGAGGTGTTCTTTCCAGTTGAAGATCCCAACTACAGAGGATGATGATTCTTACCGTAGGTTAATGCAGAGAAGCATAATAGATATTGTTAAAATATTATCTTTATCATCCGATTTAAAATAAACAGTTTATATCAAATACTATAGTACTAAAAGAGCAATAAAACATCCTAGTGTATATTTGCTACTGTAGATATTTTACTATTTCTACGGTATTTACTACAGTTCTATCGCCAATGTTTAGATAATTATTTTTACAGTAGCAAAAGATCTGAATCCCACTACATAAAAGGCAAGAATCTATGATATCTCTCCAGCATCACAGGTCAATCAAAGTCGTGAGGAATCGTGGCTTGTTTATCAGCTCAAGGCAAAGTGGCCACAAAATTAACAAGGGCCCGGTGCCAGTTTGCAGAAGATATTGGCTGGTTTAGCTGCATGTTTCTTGATGAGCCTGAGGATGAGGGCACTGCCTCACCATTGTTATCCTACTTCATCATTTCAGATTATTTTTGCCCTAGATTTCTGGGTCTTGTCGTTGAGAAATTTATCATGGAAACTTTATGGATTTATGCATATGCTAAAGTGGAGCAATTGTATAGAGATGAATGATAATGTTATACTCGTTGAAAAAGAGATTGGAGGGGGCGGCTTCGCATTTGGTCTTGGTTAACCTTAGCCCAGCTACCGACTGCTGACTGACTTGGAATCAAAAGAAAGAACAAAAGAAAATACGTTCGGTGAGGCAAGCTATGATCTCATATCCAAGTGTTCATGGACGCTGGAATAAATTATAGGTGTGATAACAGATTAACGAAGACCATATATATCGCATCAGTCACAGCAGCAACATGAACACAAGGGAGAAGAAAATTAAAGCAGGGTTAGATACAGGTTAGTTGAAAACTTGACATCTTGAGCCCATATGGAGAGAATTTTTTCAATAAAAAAGGTACAACTAGTTTGCTATCGTACGCTTGGACACACAACATTCTGCGAGAATATATGCAATAATTTAATTAAACACCTACAAAATTTTTGCAGTGAGACGTAACATGATCAGATGGACATGCAACAAAAATTCCCCACGGATGCAACAACTCATTACAACAAAAATGATACAGCATCTAGCAAATCAACTATATCAGGAACAAAAAATTCTTGTGCAACAAATCTGGAATCCAACTGCCAACAAAATCTCACTTAAGTGACAATGGATTCGTGAGCTTGAAACAAATTGCGCTCTAATTGCAACACAACCCATCACTAGTCACCACGAAGATGCAACAAAAAAAAACAGCAAGCTTGTTGCAACAAAAAAAAAAACCCCGATGCAACAAATCAATAATTCTATTGCGACAAAAAAAAACAACTTGCTAAAAGGTTTGGGAAATATATACTGCAACAAACAAAAAATTTATTGCGACAATTTGAGAGAACGTTTGCAAATAAAAAAAAGGCAACTAGAAGAGGTAGCAATAAAAAAAATCCAACCGGAGGAGGTAGCAACAAATAAAATCAATTCTCGCAACATCCCAGAAATAGTGTTGCAACAAATCAAGAAGAAAATGGCCTTCAACAAGGCCTACCTAGAGGAGAAGTGTAAAATCAATGGCGAAGATCAAGCTCATCGAAGGGGGAGGAGACCACCATCACGTTGTCTCATCTTTAGTAGGCACATATCTGAATAACCCAAGGTCAGCGCCTCCACCTCGTCGCCGGTCGCACCACTGGTCCTCCGAAAAGGTCACCAGCCTCATGTTGTCTGCTCGTCATCTGTCTTTCTGACTTCGTCGGCCGTCGTCCGACACATTTGTTGTATGCGCTCGCTCTCCTTGCTGGATCCGAGAAAGAGAGGGGGAGGGAGGGAAGGAATGATTGGAACAACCGTGGCTCTAGTAGCAGACTCTAGTGGTGAGCTTCAGCACCGGTTAACCATCGTAGGGCGGGGGTGGAGGAAATGAATTGTGGGATTCCAAAATCAGAGAAGGATTGTGTGGTAATAGCAGAATGAGTGAGACTATGAGAGTCAAAGATGAGAGATGAATGGTGGTGTGGGGGTGGAAATGGTGATGTGGGATAGCTGGGATGACTCGATCAAAGTGGCTGTGCGTGGGCGAGTGATCATGTCCGATGGAAAACTAACGCATCATATGTCCGTATCCTACCGTTAATTCGTTATCCATAAAAAAGAAAAAAAGTACCTATTGAGACTGCTGATATGATATCAACCGTTGCTATCTACGTTGAGATCATTAACTGCCTACACATGACATGATGAGCGGCAGTCGGAATTCAGAGTTGGATTTCAAATCGAATTTGTGAAACCTTTGTGTCAGATTTCTTGTATACGACGTGCCTAAGAAACAATCCGTAGCTGTTGCCTTGGAGGATCTCATCGCCTATACTACAAGTATTCCATTGCAAGAAGGCACGACGTGGGCGCAGTGAAGATGGAGAGCTGGGTGGACAATACCGTGGATAGCGATCAAGGATGGAGTATGCACCTAGAGGTGATGCGGCGAGAGTGGGAGGCACGACGAGGAGGAGACCTCGAGAGTAATGCGATGCGATGGCGCTGAGGAGGCGGCCAGGGAGAGGTAAGCAGGAGGGCGATAGCGGAAGAACTGCGGAGGCCGTGTGAAGAATGGCAGGATCGACGATCCCTAGTGCAGGCGATGGCGATAGGCAGGATCACGGACCATGCCAATCAGCAAGGAGTGCGGACGGCGTGGCATGCGGGGAACGATCCATCTAGGAGCGGGCTCTGATCTGCAGAGACCGGACGGCGTGGAGACGAGGAACGCGGCATGCGCGGCGACATCCTGCACTGGCGCACGGACGGTGTGACAGCCAGATCAGGGACACACTTATCGATGACAGCAGAAGCATAGAGTGGGCACTAGACGAACAGAGGTCGGGCTACATGGCCTGATACTTCAGGCCCTGCTATGGATGAGGTTCAAGATAGGAAAGGAAAGCAGGTAAAGATCGTGACGATTGTATTGGCCCTTATCTGAGCTGCGTCTTTGAATCGAGTTCGTCAAATTAAGCCAAATGATTATCTGATCGACAACAGCCGATCGGTTTGATGAATAGTATTCATGATAAACTGATATTCATCTATTTAATCGAGCACAATCGTCTATTGGGTCTCACGGTCGAGTCCTTAATTATGGACATTCATCATTACGACCCATATAGTAATCGATACACACTTCGAACCGTATCTATTGTTATTGAATTAAGTCGATAGTGAAATCCAGTTCTATTACTATTAAAGTTGATGGTGCAAGTTGGCTTCACACAGGTAAAACGTACCTTTTCATAAAAAGCACGTTTTCATTAACTTATCACCATTATTCTATACACGTATTAGAAGCGTCCTTGCGACTCCCAAGCGTATTTCAGACTGCTCGTGAAGATACGTACGCATATTTCAGATAATCCGAGTGGATTGAATGTAATTGCCACATCTCCAGACTTTGCCACGGGACTTTACTGCGCAACGCATATCATAACATTAACGTGAAGTTCAACGATTTGTACAACTAAGTAAGACTAGACCTTCTAAATACAATTAATTTCATTTTAGAATAAAAAGAAAATGATATTCTGTGAACGTTTATGTTAGGTACTAGTGATGCAACGAAGAATAGTGATGCGATCGCTTCCAGGTGCTCGATAGCTACTCAGTGACTCTAAGATCTGCACGTTTCAAGTCCATTGAATCGTAATTCCCTACGTAGCACTTACATTTGCTGGAATCATCAGTTCTAAGATTATTCTAATGAGCATCTTATTGATAGATCATCTTATAATGATGAATTCGTAGCTGTCATCTAAAACTTCAACCAGGACAGGAATGATGTCCATCTGTGAGATATGGATTAAAATAGAGTACATAGATGGTAAATACGTTCGGAGAAACCCTAAAACATAGCAGAATCGATCTGATGTGAATGGCTATACTTTGATGGCTCAATGAGGCACAACACCGAACCACATTGCGCCCCGTGTCCAAAAGCACGTTACATGTGGTCACGTGGCATGATGGTTGGCTAATTACTTTACCATGGGCGCTACTACTACGGTAACTCGCGACACGAGCTTAGGACCATGTAAGCACGCATGCCTTTTAGGGATAGTTAAAACATAGCGAATAGGAGGTGGACTACTGGACGGCCCGGCCTCTGCGTGGGCCGGGCCATTTGCCCTTTCTTGCGACCTCTTGCCGGGCCGGGCGCGCGCGCAGTACAAGGCCGCCACGTGGAGCGGCGGCAAGATAACCCGCAGCGGCCGTTGTCTTGCGCCACGGGCGACACCCGCCCGGCCGGGTGGGGGCAGCAAGGAGCGGCATCTGCTGCAGGCCCATGAGTCTTGCCACAGGGACGGCGCCTCTTGTGAGGAGGCTATTTTTGGAATTTTTAAATTGATGGGGTTATTTTTGAAATTTTTATTGCGCAATGGGGCTAATTTAGTCCATGATTCATACAAATAAGGCAAGAAAGAAGACAGTGAGGGAGGGTATCGAGGAGCAGACGAGCAGTTATGAGCCTATTCTCCTCGTTTCCACCCCTATCTAATTTTCTATCTTATGTAACTTTTTTAATATTTTAGGGGGGTGGCGCTATCTGATGCCTACTGATTATTCTATTGAATTTTGAAACAACTCTTGGAAAACCAATATAAGTAACAAGTAAAAAAGAAAAAAATTAAAGGATGCCTACTGATTCTTCTATTGAATTTTGAAACAACTCATGGAAAACCAATATAAGTAACAAGTAAAAAAGAAATTTTTTTGAAGGAGTGGATAGATTAATGATGGGCGATGGTGATGGTGATAATGATAATGAGGACCTAGAGGAGGGCGCAGATGACATTCAGAGAAGAATGGTCTTGGAGTGGAAGCGGCTGCCTGGCGGCCTGGCCCTATCCACTAGGAGTCCACCGGGACCGACCACCTGTTTCTCCGGGACCCACTCTTTTTCATTGTGATTCATTGAGGCTATGGAAAGAGATGTCCATTATGTTACGTGGAAACTACAGTGCCTTCATGGACACAAATACAATTACATTTTGGAGGTGTTCTTTCCAATTGAAGATCCCAACTACAGAGGATGATGATTCTTACCGTAGGTTAATGCAGAGAAGCATAATAGATATTGTTAAAATATTATCTTTATCATCCGATTTAAAATAAACAGTTTATATCAAATACTATAGTACTAAAAGCGCAATAAAAACATCCTAGTGTATATTTGCTACTGTAGATATTTTACTATTTCTACGGTATTTACTACAGTTCTATCGCCAATGTTTAGATAATTATTTTTACAGTAGCAAAAGATCTGAATCCCACTACATAAAAGGCAAGAATCTATGATATCTCTCCAGCATCACAGGTCAATCAAAGTCGTGAGGAATAGTGGCTTGTTTATCAGCTCAAGGCAAAGTGGCCACAAAATTAACAAGGGCCCGGTGCCAGTTTGCAGAAGATATTGGCTGGTTTAGCTGCATGTTTCTTGATGAGCCTGAGGATGAGGGCACTGCCTCACCATTGTTATCCTACTTCATCATTTCAGATTATTTTTGCCCTAGATTTCTGGGTCTTGTCGTTGAGAAATTTATCATGGAAACTTTATGGATTTATGCATATGCTAAAGTGGAGCAATTGTATAGAGATGAATGATAATGTTATACTCGTTGAAAAAGAGATTGGAGGGGGCGGCTTCGCATTCGCATTTGGTCTTGGTTAACCTTAGCCCAGCTACCGACTGCTGACTGACTTGGAATCAAAAGAAAGAACAAAAGAAAATACGTTCGGTGAGGCAAGCTATGATCTCATATCCAAGTGTTCATGGACGCTGGAATAAATTATAGGTGTGATAACAGATTAACGAAGACCATATATATCGCATCAGTCACAGCAGCAACATGAACACAAGGGAGAAGAAAATTAAAGCAGGGTTAGATACAGGTTAGTTGAAAACTTGACATCTTGAGCCCATATGGAGAGAATTTTTTCAATAAAAAAAGGTACAACTAGTTTGCTACCGTACGCTTGGACACACAACATTCTGCGAGAATATATACAATGATTTAATTAAACACCTACAAATTTTTTGCATTGAGACGTAACATGATCAGCTGAACATACAACAAAAATTCCCCACGGATGCAACAACTCATTACAACAAAAACGATACAATATCTAGCAAATCAACTACATCAGGAACAAAAAAATTCTTGTGCAACAAATCTGGAACCCAACTGCCAACAAAATCTCACTTAAGTGACAATGGATTCGTGAGCTTGAAACAAATTGCGCTCTGATTGCAACACAACCCATCACTAGTCACCACGAAGATGCAACAAAAAAACAGCAAGCTTGTTGCAACCAAAAAAAAACCCCAATGCAACAAATCAATAATTCTATTGCGCCAAAAAAAAACAACTTGCTAAGAGGTTTGGGAAATATATACTACAACAAACAAAAAATTTATTGCGACAATTTGAGAGAACATTTGCAAATAAAAAAAAGGCAACTAGAAGAGGTAGCAATAAAAAAAATCCAACCGGAGGAGGTAGCAACAAATAAAATCAATTCTCGCAACATCCCAGAAATAGTGTTGCAACAAATCAAAAAGAAAATGGCCTTCAACAAGGCCTACCTAGAGGAGAAGTGTAAAATCAATGGCGAAGATCAAGCTCATCGAAGGAGGAGACCACTATCACGTTGTCTCATCTTTAGTAGGCACATATCTGAATAACCCAAGGTCAGCGCCTCCACCTTGTCGCCGGTCGCACCACTGGTCCTCCGAAAAGGTCACCAGCCTCATGTCGTCTGCTCGTCATCTGTCTTTCTGACTTCTTCGGCCGTCGTCCGACACATTTGTTGTATGCGCTCGCTCTCCTTGCTGGATCCGAGAAAGAGAGGGGTAGGGAGGGAAGGAATGATTGGAACAACCGTGACTCTAGCAGCAGACTCTAGTGGTGAGCTTCGACACCGGTTAACCATCGTAGGGCGGGGGTGGAGGAAATGAAGTGTGGGATTCCAAAATCAGAGAAGGATTGTGTGGTAATAGCGGAATGAGTGAGACAGTGAGAGTCAAAGATGAGAGATGAATGGTGGTGTTAGGGTGGAAATGGTGATGTGGGATAGGAGTGATGACTTGATCAAAGTGGTTGTGCGTGGGCGAGTGATCATGTCCGATGGAAAACTAAGTGTCCTACCGTTAATTCGTTATCCATAAAAAAGAAAAAAAAAGTACCTATTGAGACTGCTGATATGATATCAACCGTTGCTATCTACGTTGAGATCATTAACTGCCTACACATGACATGATGAGCGGCAGTCGGAATTCAGAGTTGGATTTCAAATCGAATTTGTGAAACCTTTGTGTCAGATTTCTTGTATACGACGTGCCTAAGAAACAATCCGTAGCTGTTGCCTTGGAGGATCTCATCGCCTATACTACAAGTATTCCATTCCATTCCATTTCGTCGATGGTTCCTAGGCTCTCACGCTACAGACATGCTACACCGAAAGGCGTTTCAGAGTAATTTTGAGTGGTTGAGAACAGCTATTTAGATTAGTTTTTAGGTTAGTAGTAATACACTGAGATCAATGGATTGCCTCAGTTCGTAGGGATTCCCGCCGTGTAAATTGTCCGTTCCGGTGAAAACCTACACAAGTTTCACTCAACGAAAGGGATTATTGCGTCAGTTTCCGTACTTTTTCGTGGCACTCGTATTCTGTAATGTGTAGTTTTGTCACACAGTGATTCCATGGAAAAAAACAATAAGAAATTAAAACACTTCGAACTGCGAACACACACTGATTTCGTAAATCAATCAAATTACGCGCGAGTCTGGAACTTTCGGAGCGAGCAAACCGTCGATCCAGAGCTCGTCACAAGTTTCGGTGGGCGACAAGGGTCGGGACCAATCGGATAGCCACGAAAGGTCAGGCGATCTGGGGAAGGTTAGGCCGCGTCAGACTCGAGTCAGTCGGGCGGCAGGCCACACAAAGTCGCCAGCTAGTCTCGCGCGCACCGATCGTCTCTGAGGCTGAGGCGTGTAAGCCCGTGGTCAAACCTGGAGTATCATAAATGTCATGACGCAGGCATGCCTTGCCAATCGGTCAACATGGCCTTCTTCAATTGGAGTTGCTCGGAGCTCGTACTAGTTACTACTCCATTCCGTGCTAGCTTCTGGATCGGCATGAGCAGTGGTGCACTGGTGGTTGGGGCTTGAAGGGCGGAAAATTTTCGTGTGACGTTGATCGATTGCTCGGGCTGAGGTCACGGTACTATAGATTCTGGTGCACAGAATTATAAATAATACATAATTTTTAATAATTTTTTAGTTCTAGTGCTATAATTAGTTACCAATTTGTAGATAATATATGTTTTTCTTTTTATTCTCTTTTAACCATGAAACTATAGACAACTCATTGTACGTAGTCTAAGTGGACGGTGTACTGGACTGCTACACGGCCTCTTTTTTTTTTTCTTCTTCTTCCCTTTGTGTGCGTGATTAATTGGGAAAAATAATTGGTCGCTGTCGTATTGTTTTTGGTTGGTTGTTCTTGGTCTCGAGTGGAGTACGAAGGTAAGCTAAGGTCGGCGATAGAGCTTAAATGGCTGCTGCTAAAACGTGACACGTGCTCCTCCTCTTTCCTTGTGGAATGCTGACTTGGTAAGGGCTAGTACATCTGTACTTCTGTTTCTTCAGCCTCTTTTTTCTTTTTGTTTTTTACTTCTGAAACTTTCCATATGTAATTAATGAGACTCTTTTGAGTACATATATATTGGTGGTAAAGATTACCAATCGGGTATATATACAAGCACAAGTATTGCATAACGACTTGATCGACAGTGTTGCTTAGTGCAGTTTTTGCCGTTGAGGAGCAAGCTTGGCTAGCTTTTCTTAAATATACGCCGGATTATAAACTAGGAACCAACTTCCAAACGGCACACATCCAAAAATATATATTATTTAATCTTTTTTAATAATATTTTAAAGTTAATCTATCACTAACTTTATTTCCAATTCTGATCTCTTTGATTACATCATCACCCGTGGTGTGAGCAAACAGTTCTGTCACACCACCGACCTCGGCGTGTCCAAACATGTCACGCAAGTCCTCGTCCGCATGTCATGCCAGCATGGAGGGTTTACGTGGCGTTGTCATGCCCGCACTCCTAGCGTGACAAGGCAATTGTCTTGTCACGCTAACATGCATGGCGTGGCAGTGGTGACTTAGATGCCGTCGGCCCACACAATTGTTCTTCATTTCCTCCCAAACCTTCTCTCCCTCTCCACACGTCATCTCTCCTCCCGCCCCAACCTCCCCAAATCCGACGATTTGGAGCCGACTCGACGCCCATAAATCTGTGGAGATCACCCCCAAGGTAATCTCACCTATTCCATCCATTTATTTCGATTAAAATCGGTTTGATTTTTTATTTAGGGTTTATGCTGAATTGGATGTTTGAGTGAATTGGTTTGAATGTTTACATGTCGGAGTCAATTGGATTGCATTCTAGATGTTCTTACGTCATTTGGATGTTTGGTTGTAGTTCTTGAAAGTTCAAGTTAGACACGGCATTGTTTTATCTGTAGTAGAATCGGCGTAAGAAAACTATGAAAGTATGATTTTCACCCTTAACTACAAATTCAGGGGACAATATATGTTAGTATTTCCAAATAGAGAATTAGGCTATGTCCTCCATGAATTTTTGTTGCCATGGACAGGGGAAGAGCACACGTTGGCTCCATTTTTATTGCATTCACTAAGCAAATTGCAGTTCTACTTTAGATATTTGATTGTTTTGTGAATTGGGTGGGCTAGGAGCTATAACGTTGCTACTGTTTTGTTGAGGATTATGTTGATTCATTTGTATAGTTACCCTAACGTGTTTAGGATTTTGGAAATTTGTTGTTTAGATTGCTTAGTTGTTGATGGTTCATTGGAAAACAGGTTCCGAGTAGGCTTGTCCGTTTGCATGTATTGGTGGTTTAGGTTATGTCCTGCATGGTTCTTTTCAGATGTAGTTCATCTATTGGGGGATTAGATAAAGTGTTGCATGTTTGTATTCAACTGGAATCAATGCGTTGGAGTTGTTCTTGTTTTGCTACTTTGGCTAAGTCTTGTAACTATTTTAATTTCTACACAATCCATTTATGAATTATAAATAGCTTTCTAACTGCCACTCACATGCTATGAGATGGTCTTATGGTGAAATGGGTGGTTCACTGGATGTAAGGTGTGAGTCCTCCGGTTGTATTGGATGTCAGTGTGAGTACTTATGTGTTGTGGGACTAGGGCTAGTGTACTTGCAAGAAAATGCTTACTTTCTTTTCTTTGTGTGATATTGGGGATGTAGCCAGTTTATGTGCATTTAGCAATGTTCTCCACTTGTCACATTGCTATATGAGTATCATTTTTTTCGTTATTTGTTGTATCTAATGACACTAGCTTCAATTTATCCATTGTATAGTTCTTACTCTTTTTTTCCTCTTGTAGATGGTTCGCTGCCTATATCGGCGAATGACGACTAAAATGAACCACACTGCAGCATCAGACGTTGTTCAACCTGCCCTCGGCTCGGAGTGGCTCATCGTGTGCTACATCACGGGCAACAACTTCCACTTTGGCCGCACGAGACGAGGAGGAGGAGGAGGACGACGTGAATGTCAGGTTGCCCGACGAAATGGTCCTCTGGAACCTTATTGGTGTGCCTATCGCCATGCAGCCACCTCAGGCCACGCCCCCGCGCCGTAAGTGCCGTGATTGCGCGAACATTAGTTTAGTCAACGTCATCGAGGGCACGCGGTGAACATCCAGCGTCTAGGTTCACATTGGGAATGGGTGCGAGCCAAAAGCACAAGTGATGTAATGAATGTGTATATGCATGTAATAATGACTAGGTAGAATGAAATGAAGTGATTGAATGGATGATTCTTGTTGAATGAAATGATTGAATGGATAGTCCTTGTTGGATGAAATGATATAATGAATATATGCATACATGTCACTATTTGAATGAAATGTTTGAATGGATACATGCATAGATGTTGTTGTTTTCTTATTATAGAGGTATTATCATGCTAGTGCCCATGGCGTGACAGATTGGTACTGTCACGTTTGGAACCCCGGCGTGATAGAACTTAGCACTAGATGGGGTGCTTGCATAAAACTCCTCTAGAGTTGCTCACGCATTGGTGTGGCAGCACCGTACTGTCACGCCTGGAATCCTAGTGTGACAGGATTTAGCACCACAAGCGGGGGCCGGTCTCGCAACCCGTATGGAGTTGCCCATGCACTGGCGTGGCAGCAAGGTTATGTCATGCTAGTGTCCATGGCGTGACAGACTGCTACTATCATGTTAGGAGTTATGACGTGACAATACTTAGCACCAGAATAGATCTAAACACTGTCTCGCCAACTTTTCAGAAAGAATAGACCAAAACACTACCTTGTCAACTTTTAAGAAAACAATATCATACTATGCTGCATAGGCTACTCACACGCATATAACCACACTATGCCGCCAACTTTTCAAATCGACATGACAACACTCTACCTTGCTAGCTTTTCAGATAAAAAAGACCACACTCTGCTGCACAAACTTTTCAAAGGGACATAACAACACTCTGCCACCCCAGCTTTTCAGATCGAAAAGACCAGACTCTGTCATGCGATAACACACTTGGACCCAACCTTTTCAGAATTGAATACACTACACACATCGATTTCTTGCGTTCTCACTCCACCGTGAGCATCACACCCCATACCCTTATAAAAAGAGGTGGAAGAGATCTGGAAGACAACACTACACAACCAAACCCAACACTACACTACACCAAAGCTTAGTTCACACAACTAAGAGGAAAAAGATGGAGGACTCGGCGAGCTTCTACAATAGGATATTGCATAAACGTAAGTGGCTAGTCGAGAGGACTAAACCTTATCCGGATAATTCTATGAAGGATATATCGGTACCACCAGAGTTCCCACACCTATAATGTGTGTGCGAAGAACTGACAAAAATCATCCAGTCCACACACCCGACGACGTCTGCTCAGGCGTACTACACGAGCGGCTACCACCTCGTAAGCGTGTCTTGCACATACAAAAAATTTCACATCATACGTTCCATTCCACAAATCCCTAATTACACATGCGCATAATGGCAGCCGGAGATGCAATGCAACTTCTTCTAATGGATCAACGACCCGAAAATGTACGATAGAGCGTTCATCCAGCAGAAGAACATGTTAAACTTTCCATGGCGAGCCGAGATCTTCTAACGCGGAACACCTTACGAACTCGACCCCGATCCAATTGAAAAGGAATAAGACGAGCCCAAGAAAGCAGATGAGTACAATAAGGCCAAGCGTGCGGTAGACAAGGGGAATGCTCCTGCAAGTGAGACCGTGGGTTGTACTACCGCTTCCCGCGCCCGGGCGCACTCCGAATTCAAGAGGTAAGTTATGTTCAATATGCATCATAATTATTAATTTAACTCGACGTTGTGTTATCCTAACATCATTCAATCGTCTAGCCTATCTCGCAGTACATGGATGACTTCGAGACTGGCCGCCGCCGCCGCGGGCAGCAAGGAGACAAGGGGAAAACTCCTACAAGTGAGACCGTGAGTCGTAGTACTGCTCCCTGTCGCCCGGACGCACTCCAGATTTAATAGGTAAGTTATGTTCAGTATGCATCATAATTATTAATTTGGCACGACGTTGTGTCATCCAAACATCATTCAACCATCAGGTCCATCTCACAGGATATGGATGACTTCGAGACTGGCCGTCGCTGCCGCGGGTAGCAAGGAGACAAGGGAAAAGGAGCAACGGACCGCCAAAACTAATGATCTTTATTCCAATCAACTTTATTTCTATTCCAAAAAGGCGCATATGTATCGTAAGTGTATTTTGATTTGTTGCACCGTGCATGATGTCGTTCCTTATGCACGTAACCAAACCCTACGCGTTGTGTAATTTGTAACTTTATTATAAAGTCCATTTTAATTTGCGACAACGTTGTAAAGCAAACTTCAAATCTCATTCTCTTTGACATTTAATTCTTGGCATATCAAGACAGAGAACAACATAAAAATAAAGGTTCAAACGGCGTGTTTTGGAAGTAGGCACTAAGTTGTCTTCGACCCCTAAGTAGCGACGAGCACCACCTATCACTGCAATAGGATGGGATCTGCCTGCTTAATCATCCATCTGTTCATTAAAACTAACAACATCGCAAGTCCGAAATAAGATCTACTGACTAGGGTTGTGCATTCACTTAGTATCGCTCAATTCTTCCTATATCAAATCAATTAATTTTTTTTGGAACCGACGTCCATGAAATATCAAATGCTAAGAACGAGGTACATGAGAGTGAACTTGTGTATTAAAATTTTATCTTTTGTGCTAAATAGTCCACATATCTTATGCAACAAACGCAATATTTATTCGTATGAGAATACTTTCAAATAAAAGGTCGACACTGTCACACTACGAGAGTTGGCGTGACTAGGTATGCTTATCACGTTAGCATAGTTGCAGACGTGACAATGGCCATACAAGCCCTCCACGTTAGCACGACGTGCGGATGAGGATTAGCGTGGCAGGTTTAGCCACGCCGGAGACAATAGCGTGACAGCATGATTTGCCCATACCACGGGTGATAGCGTAACCAAATGGGTTAGAATTGAAAATAAAGTTAACGATAGATAAATTTTTAAATATTATTAAATAAAAAATCGCACACATGATATCGGGAAGTGCTCGCAGGAGTTACAAGCTAAACGGCGGCTAGCTTCACCTAATAGTCACTAATAAACAAAGAGAACTCAATCGCTTAAATTAACCAAGAATCTTATTGTTGACAAATTCGCTGTGCAGTGCAGGAATCGGTGCAAACAAGACGGATTCCATCATTGTGTGTGCGCCTTTATTCGACTATTATGCGCTAATTGGAAGGACCATTGCTATCTATCTCCGACATTCGCGGCCGAATAAACTTTTTTCCTTAGGAAACCGTGTGGCTTTCGATGATGGATTAGGTAGGTGAAACGTACGTTTATCATGAGTAGTCGCCGTACGATACATAATATCTTGTGTTGTGTGCCTGAACAAATAATCGACTGATGCACCAGACGTTCGGCTAGTAGTATCTGGCTAGTAGTACCGAGTGAAGCATTAAGACCGTGTCGTTGGCAGATGATATGTCATACGAATTAGACTCTTGCCTGTCGCGAGTGACGTGCCGTGTGCTTCACTATGTTGTCCGTACGAAACAATCTTCTGCGAACTGTTTAAAACAATATTTGGCAAATGGGACGGGTCTGAATGAGTTTCACTCGTCGGGATAAAGCATAATAATGCTTGACAAGTTGTTAAAAAAATTGGAAATGTAAAAGGTTACTGTACTTCAGGAGCCTCTGCCTTTGTTAGCCGCACAGTGGACTGCGCATCGCACTACAAAAGGCAGGATGGTCACTAGCAGCAGAGCAGTGTGATGATTCGACGTCCGGCATGCGATGCAGGCATGCGCGAGGAGGCAAAAATGGCCGGGCCGGCGCCGGCGGGGCCCTGTGCCGCAAAACCGTGCGGTTGTTTGGAGCAGGCACTAGCTAGCAGCGAGTTCTTATAACACAAGCGGCCAAATTTGACGCTGTTTACCACTACACAAAAAAGTTCTCGGATTAAACAGACGGTCCACCTAATTACTTGGACTATGCTGTGTTCATCGTTAGCAGCTTCTTTAATTTCTTTTCACACTGTTATATGCTCTACACAAAACCTGTTATTTCCATCTGGTCCCAAAGTTGTTCCAAAAGACGGAGAGCAAAATATATGTTAGTCCTGTCTCGTTTTTGTCTCAGGTGCCATTAATTCTGACGGGTAAGGACAGTTCTAATGAGTAAATTTGTTGGATACTTAGCCTATGATATGTTAACTTTTTGGTGAGGTGTAAGAGATAGGGGGGAAGTTTGATACACACGCAAGTAGCAACCATTTATAGAAAATCAAGAAATGAGTGGTCATCTTTCTCAAAATTTTAGTATCAGGCTACTAGGAGCGCCGTAACATCACTTTTGAACTTTTTTGGATGCAAGCTTAGTGACTGGTCGGCCGGCGGCGCCCATAGCTTGGGCTGACACCGAGGCATGGTAATTGGCTCCACATTTCGCTATCCCCTGCCCCCCTGAGTCCCGCACTCAGGTTTGCGCCCAGCCCGTGCCCGTCGTTTTCGTTTGCCACTTTGCCGTGCGCCGCTCGAGCATGCTCGTGGCTCGTGAGCCCGGCGCGGAGGCTAGCGGCTGGTGCCGTGAGCTCACGCCGCGAACGTTGGCACTCGGCGGCCGGCGATTCGGCGTCGCCGCACTCCCGCGCGCGCGCTCGCGGGCCTGCTCGGGCGAAGGGTTGCCGCCGGCCGGCACAGCAACTTGTCCGGTCTCCGCACGACGCTCGGTTATGATTGACATTCCTCAAGGAGCTGGCGCTGTACATATTTTCCCCACGTCGACTCGATCGGACCATCTGACGTATCACCACTCGCTTTCTGTGTAGTCATGTTGCGAAGACGGGAGATCTACTCACATGGAGACATGGGGTGGTCGCGTCCGAAAGAACCCCAAATTTTATTTGCGTCAGAGGCAATCCGGGCTTATCCTGATTGTTGTTGCAGCGAGTGAACACAGCTGTCATGAATTGTGCGTGATGCTACTGCTAGGACTTGCACTCTATGGCATACGAAATTACGAATACTATGGAAGAAGTGGGCAAACATTGTAATCGCTAAAAAGCGGTGGAGATGGGAGGGTTGATGGGCCTCAGCCCATATCCTAACAGGCGCTGATGACAAGCCAGCCAAGGGATCAAAAATGTGTGAGAATTTCTCTTCTGAAGATGACAACGGAAAGGACAGTCTTCTGATCAGCCAGATGGTAGTCTCTGCCACAGCGATCAAACAGCTTCCGTTGCACCTGAGTTGATTCGTTGGCCCCACTGCACGGAAAGAGAATCGGGGTACAGCAAAGCATCCATGCCATCCATGATCCATCCGTGTAAACCTGAGTAAGAAGTAGTACAACCTCAAACAGGATACAGGAGAGAATGGACTACACAGCAAGAGCAGCCAGCCAGCCAGCCTCAGACACTGGGAACAAGACAGAGTGAGACTGAGAGAACCCTCACGGCCACCTGGGAGGCTGGGACCCACACATTGCCGGCGGATCACCGGAGAAGCGACCGGCCAGTTTGAGGTCTCGAATCCCAGACACTGGCCACTGGGACCCTTTTCACCGGGCCCATTGGCGCCTTGCTGCATGCATGTCGTTCTGGCCAAAGCATCAGAGTGAGAGGCCAACGAGGAGCATCCAGGAATCATTTCCCAAAGTGCCAAGTGGAGACTGTGAAGCAGGGGAGCACCGGGTACATTGGTGTTTGGTGTTGCAACTTACTCCCTCCAATTAAAAAAAAAGTCACATAATAATAATAATAATATTTAAAGTTAGTCGGATGCTACTTTCATCGCTAAATTTTACTATTATATTTTGAAAAATATCATAAAAATATAATGAAAAAAAATATTTTTCACTACAAATTACTTTTTTGTATATCTAAATTACATATTTTAGATAGTATTTTTTATTAAAATTAATACGATTGCACCTATTTTAGGACGCCTTATTTGTCACAAGAGGGAGTACTGTGAAGTGGACTAGGCTACGGACTATTGTCTAGCGGTACTAAAACATTATTTGTTTTTTTCCTCCTAGGGAGACGAACACAAAAGGATTGATGGAATGGGAGAAGCATATGCAACCATTATTGGTTTCTTCTCCGTTCTGCAGTAAGAGAGGAATTTGGCAAAGATTTAATCTTTTATCGTCGGGCCTGTCTTCCATTGGTTCTTCTCTCAGGAAATATTGCTGAATCGAATGACCATCGAAAGATCGCCTTTTTTTTTTTGGATAGATCGTTTTTGCTTCTTCTTTGGCTTGAGAGAAGTATCATGTATGCATGTCTGAATAGGCAGCTGAATTGTGGGAGATAGGGAGTGATCGGAAGAGGCAATGGTTCTTGATGTCACATTTGATCATCACAAAATGACATTCTTGTAGCATTCTTCAGCAAACTAGTAAAATAACCTTTTCTCCTGTTGTTTTCTCGGTTTGTTGGTTTTTCTCGAGTGTTCTTGTGAGATTCTTGGGCACATAGCAACAGATGGAAATGACAGGAGTGTTGAAACAAGAGCAAGAAGAGAGTATGGTTGGGAGCCAGGAGGAGAGATCCGAGAAGGTTGACAACCATGAGGAGAAAGCGCCCGAGAAGGCAAAGAAGAGCAGGAAGAGGATCTATGACCCACACAGGAAGCGGGCTTGCGTGGATTGCACAAAGAAATGCGTCCGAGTTCATGGCCGTGCTTCCTCCTCCGAGAAGGCTCGCCCGATCCCGACACTGCCGTCCTTCTTCAAGATCATGATGGGCTACTTCTCCGAAAACATGGTATGGAATTTTAGTTTTTTGTTCCCATTGTAGTACTCAAAGATAAAATCTATCTAGCTGTACGCTAGGCAAAGTAGCCCTCTTTCGTACGATCCAGTGTAGTTTGTTTAAGGTTATTCATGTAGCATGTACATTTTAGGCAAAGTCCAAGGACTGAGGAATGATGCAAATACTAACTGTTTTCGTGAAATCTATCTAAAAATAGTATATTCTGCAATGGTGCAGAGATTCATCAGTGAAAATGAGTTGATCATGATGAGTATGCAGTTGTAACTTTTATTGATACCAAAACTTATGTAAACACTATATTTCACACATGCAGGATATACCACCCCCATTTGCCAAGACAATCTTGGACCTGACTGGCTCCAATATTTATCTTGAAGATGCCTTTGGACTTCGCTGGCGAGTGCAGTTGTACTTGCGTGAAGGTTTTCTATCATTTGGGCATGGATGGAAGAACTTTGTGCTAGACCATGCCATCAGCGTTGGCGAGTTCCTGGTGTTCAGGCAGATTGCCAGGTCAGTCTTCACTGTACAAATATTTGCTCCATCGGCTTGTGAAAGGATGCATCTCTGTGAGAGGAACAAAAGGCAAAGCCGGAAGAGGAAGTCTCGGCAGAAAGCAAGGTCTCCCGGTAATCAAATGGTGAAAATAAGCAAGAACAATACAGATAGCAGTAAAAAGAAACAGCTTTCTTATCCGCAAAATGTTCCGGGTCCGAGCGATTGCGACATGTCTGTTCATGTTTGCATTGACTCCGAAATTCCCAAGGCAACATCTGAACTGAAATGTTCTGAAACATCAGAGCAAGCACCTCCTACTGGTGCTCCCGAATCACATGAAATTGATGAGGTCCCTACAAGAGATCAAGATAAAGCTCAGGATGTGTTAGATGGAGAAACAGAAACAGCAGATGACTGTACGACCTGTAAAGAAAAAGAAACTGAATGCGATGCTAATGTCAGAGAGCACCCCATTTATGATGCAATTGGATCAAAGACTCTAGAAAGTATGGTTGCTATTGATGTATCTTCTAACACAAAAGATATGACAGTGGATGCAAACAAATCTGAAGCTTACCAAGATTTAAGTTATTCTGTAGCAAGCAACATGATGATGGCTGATAAAGGATCGGCACGCTCACACCAAGACATGCCAAATGAGCTTTACTGTGCTTTGGGACTAGAAGATGGTAATACTGAAACTGAGAACTGTGGGGTCTCTAATTTTCCAACAAATGCAGAACAAAGAACACCTTTGGCTATGATGGATCTTAATGAAGTGATTATGGATGATATATTTCTGTCAGCTGATATATACGAATTTGAAAGTGACTATTGTAATCCAGAAGCATTTTCTGTTGATCTGAATATGGAAGGGCTAATCACCAATGGCCAAACTTCAGATTTCAGTTGTGTTGAGATTAGCTCACGAAATTGCGACTCTTCTATGGGAGTTGGTTATTGTTTTGGGATGCCTGAGACATCATCACGCCTGGAAAATAAAGAGATGACTGATGCAAGGAGAACAAGTACAGATGCTGGTAATGTTCCAGTGCATGACATAGATATCAACGCATTGCCCAGTAACGAGTTATCGGCATTTGGAGAGGACAACTCTTCTGCTGAGATCGATGCAGAAGTGCCTTGTAGTCAATGTGCAATAGATACTTGTAAGAAAGATAAAGGCAATATTTTGTTCCCTCCTGAGGGTAACCAAGTTGAACAAAAAGAAGGTTAGTATCTTTCAAACTTTTGTTGTAAACAAGATACGCACTGCTTTTCTTTGTATTTTGTATGTTTTCTAGCTTAAGCTTATTGAGCAACCACAAATATTCAGGATTTGTACGAGCAGATTCTTATGTGAAGCAAGATAACCTGCAAAATGGTCCAGGACAAATTGCTGCAGAAATTGTGTCTGGTAGTCCAAATCCACGTGGACTACCTGACTTCAGGCAAAATCCTATGCAACCTGGTAATACTTGTTTGTTGCCGGTTTTTGGTGACTCCACATGATATCCTAGATTTAAGTCTTGTTCTCAATGCATGTGTACATTCACAAATGGATTATATAAAAGGCTTTTTTATGAGTGTCAGGAAATATGCAGGGAATAATTGTGAAGGCCTCAAAAGTGGAAGTATTGAGTCAGGTGGCGTTCCTAAAGCAAACAACAGAAAGTTTTGCATTGCGGTACCCCCACCAGATCAAACATGGCTTGTGAGTAGCTTTAACTAAGTACTTGTTAAGCATTGCAAGGGCAGTTAATTCGTAGTGCAAGATTATTTTCTCAAATAATAGTTTCATCACCTTTTGTGTTCACCAAATGACGCAAGGATATCAAAACTCTTTTTCATGATGCTACGTTTGTTTGTCTTACAGTTCTCCCATAGTGATGCTGATGACCTATGATTCTATTTCCTATGTTAGTCATAACTCAAATTAGCCTAATTAAGCTTTAGATAAATGACTAAATAATGGGAAATTGGACATAATGGGAAATTGGACATAAGAGGTCAGGGCTAGCTGATATTGATAATATGGGCAATCTTTTTTTAGATGGTGGGAATAACTGGCTAGTGCAGTTATCTTATTGCTCACAGCCCACAGGTCATGAGTTCAAATCTCGAAAAAAACTAGTGGAAAATCTACACAAATTACCCAACCAACCTGAGGTTGGTCATAATTGAACTCTAGTCATCAGCTAGAGAGACTGGGTGCCACACCGCTAGGCTATCATAAGATTGGCGATAATATGCGCAATCTTAATGTTGAATCAATAGGTATTCATCAAAACTGTGAGGCAATATATATATATATATATATATATATATATATATATATATATATGTATGTATGTATGTATGTGCGCGCACATGCACTTTAACCTGAATTTTAATTGTCCAAAGTTCAGATAAACAGGTATTCATCAAAACTGTGAGGCGTTTTTTTTACTTTAACCTGAATTTTCATTGTCCAAGGTTCAGATAAACAGAGCTGACTAACTGTTGAATCTCTCTATTTAGATTTTCCTTACAGTATGTGAAAATCAAATTTTCTTCTTGATGTACCTTTCTGCATAATAATCCTAAAAGATGCGTTTGTAGGAGCTTCCTAGTCGACTGCCAGTTCTCCCAAGAACGAAGAAACAGGGAAGGAAGATTTTAGTAATCAAGGATCCATGCATGAGACTCTGGCCTGTGCTATACCAATGCACACCAAGGTTTAACGGTTTCATCACTGGATGGGCTAACATCAGTACGGAGAACAACCTGCGGGAAGGCGACACATGCGAGTTCGAACTCTGCAGTAACTCTGAACTATCATTCCAAGTGCGCATGCCCAATTTGCAGTAGCCACTCTTGACTAGCAAGATGGTCAAAACTGATAATTTTACCTGTCATAAGTTTGGCCATGCCCAGGCAGAATTTCAGTTATTGTGCTTGTCTTCGGTGGCTCTGTTCCTTGGTCGTGTTAGAAGAAACAATGTAAACTTCTTCCACCGTCGACATGAAAATGCCGCTGCACTCTCCTCTTACTCATATTTTGCATGTTCAGATTATTTGTACATCCTAGATCGAAAAAAATAAGATTATTTATGTTAGAATTGGGCTCATTTATGTAAAAGTCAATTCATTCTTAAAATTCAAAGGCATGTATGGTTTAGCCTCATCTGTCTAGCCAAGAGGTGGGAGAGCAATTTATAAGGTGAAGTACTTGTCACCCATTGATATATGTCATAGCGTGACATAAGGAGGACTATAGATAAAGTCACACACACGCACGTATGCACGCGCGCGCGTTTATTCGCGTAGCAATCGCGTCACTTGTGACTTGTGAACATGTTGTGAACCTAGTCCACCTTTCTTTTTGCTGATCGTGCATTTCTCTTTGATCGTAATATACTGGTCGAAGGCATAGACCAGTATGGTTGAAACAATGTAGTCGAAGCCATATGATTAGTGGGAGTTATTCCTTATACCACCATTGGACCTCCCTTGGAGATTACTTCGGATCACTCCAAGAGAGTGTGGTAGAATATTGTGGTTCCCTTGGACCTCTTCGAGAGATCCTCTTGGACCTCCCTTAGAGAGCTCTTCGGACCACTCCAAGATCTCGAAGCCACAGATCAGTGTTGTCGGAACATTGTGGTCAAAATAAAGTGATCAAATCATAGTGGTCAAAATAAAGTGATCAAAACATAGTGATCCAAATAATGTGGTTGAAGCTGTAGACCGGTGTGTAATCAGGATCAATAAACACTACTTAAATGACCATTAATTGGTTTTGAATTAGCAGTTACCAGTGTTTTAGTGTGTGCTTTATCGAACAGTTACTAGAGAGTAATTGCCTTGACCCTTCAAAACATCTTGAGACGTCCAGACATGCGATTGTATCAATCACTTCGATTTCTTCCTTCTTCTTCCTCTCTGTTCTACTGGCTGGAGAGTTATGCTGTTTGAACCTAGCCGTCTCTTCTCCTCAGCGTGCACCGGGAAGGTGGGTGAGCGGGTATCTCCAAACCATTGTCACAGAGTTCACCTGCACAGGGCGGCAATAAGGTTTCTGGGCAACATATTTGCGCGACCGCTCGCTGTGCTGCATCATCTACGATCTGCACTGCTTTGACCAGTACTTTGAGTCACGCTACTACCTATTCTTCATCAAGCACGATTGTAAGTTGGTTGCACGTCCATTATATTATGATATAAACTTGTTATTGAGTATGTTTAAAAGTGCAATGAGTTGCCTGCTGTTAGTGTCGTTTTATGTATTTATGGTTTTAAGTTATCTTTGCCTCATAATAAAATTTGGAATTAAAATATTATTGACATTTCTAGCAATCCAGAAACCTTATCGCGATCATTTTTGTGATTCAGCAATAGCTGATGCTTTTGATGCTATGAAACCTGAGAAGTTTTTTGGTCAGAACTTTCGCAGATGGCAGACAAGGGTCAAGTTTTGGCTCTTGTCTTTGGGAATGTGGTGGGTGATCTGACCACAATATCCATTTACGATTGAACATACCACGAAGTTTGACACATATAACAACATAGCCCTTGGATGCATACTGACCATACTGACCGACCAGCTCTATGATGTGTATATGGACTTCAAATCCTTCACAGAGTTGTGGGATGCACTCAAGCACAAATATGCCAAAACTGAGGCTGATTGTTAGCTCTATATGTGCGAACAATTCTTCGACTACAGCACGGATGATGCAAAGTCGATAGTAGCATAGGATCATGAGCTTCAGCTACTGGTAAGAGAGATTGCACATTTGGGTTGCGTTTTGTCTCCTAAGTTTGTGGTTGCGGGCATTGTTACCAAACTTCCTGCTTCATAGCGGGATTTCTCCACTGACTTAAAGCACAAGAGGGAAGAGATATCTATTAAGGATCTCATTGCTACCCTTGATGTGGAAGAAAAGGTAAGAGCAAAAGATGCACCAAGCACTTCCAGTCAAAATATCATAGAGAAGAGATACGGCAAGAATAACAAAGGCTTTAAACCATACAAGACAACTAGCTTCAATAAGAAAACTGAGAAGAAAGATATGAGGAACATCACATGCTTTGTGAGTGGGAAAAAACGATCATATGGCGTAAGATTGTCATTTCCGCAAGAGCAAGGATGGTGTACAGTCAAAGAAAAAGGTTGTCAATGTGATCATAGGCGAGGCCTCAATAGGAGGGTATGGTAATTCACCTGTTGTATTTTTAGTATATCAATCCACTGATTGGTGGGTTAATACTAGAGCTAATGTTCACGCATGTTCTGATATTTTCTTGTTTTCTTCTTATCAGGCAGTCGAGGCTTCCTCTGTCCTAATGGGGAACGAGACCGCATGCTTATGTTCTTGGTGTTAGCACGGTGGATATGAGGCTTACTTCAGGCGAATATTGTCCACTTGAAGAACGTGCAACATGCGCCAACAATAAACAAAAACCTCGTTAGTGGTTCTATCTTATGTAGAGATGGTTATAAGCTAGTATTTGAGTCAAATTTTTTTAATAATATCTAAGTTTGGTAACTTTATTGGTAAAGGTTATGAGAGCGGAGGTTTGTTCCGCATGAGTACTTTAGAGTTTAATCCGAGTGTTGCAACTAGTTTGAATAAATATGAGGCCAATATATGGCATTCTAGGTTTTGTCATATTGGTTTTGATAGCATTGCTAGAATGTCCAGATTAGATTTAATTCAAAAATATGAAATTATCAAAAGATCAAAGTGCCAAATTTGTGTGCAAGTAAAACAACCTCGAAAACCCTTTAAGGGGTTACAGGAGGAAAAGAACTTGGCACCTTTAGATCTTGTCCATTCTGACTTGTGTGAGATGAATGGATTATTGACCAAAGGGTGCAAAAGATATTTTCTAACTCTTATTAATGATACATTGCGATATTGTCATGTGTATATACTAAAAACAAAAGATGGAGCTTTAAATTATTTTAAAATTTATAAGGCCGAGGCTGAGAACCAACTAGAAAGGAAAATAAAAGACTAAGGTCTGATCGTGGAGGAGAGTATATCTCTCATGAATTCTCCCAATTCTGTTCTGAACATGGAATAATCTATGAGGTTACACCACCATACTGACACCAATCAAACGGGGTGGCTGAGAGGAAAAACCAGATACTAACAACCTTGGTGAATGTCATGTTGGAGAGTGTCGGTATGCCTAAAATGTGGTGGGAGGAAGCTATACTAACAGCAACTTTCATCCTAAACAGAGTTGTAACACCCCAGCCCAACACTGAGCCTAGAATGCCACCACATTACTTTCTAAACTAATAATTAATGACACACTATACAATTACATCAAGAAATCATCAATAATCATATCAATGGATCACAAAAGAACATGCATAACTATGGATCAAGTGATAATAAATAATCAATGGGAATAAAATCAGGTAAACAGTCCAATATCGCATCAACCAATGAATCCAAACTAATAAAGCAAATAGTCTAGTCCAAATGATATCCTAAACATTATTCAATAACTAACATGTCCAAGTGTAAACCAATATTGAATGAAAAGTTTATCATGGCGAATGATCACGTGATGTCCATGTGCTCTACTCGCTCTCAACTACGGCATCCTCGAAGATCACCTAAAAACAACAATAGAGCAAGGGTGAGTCCACGACTCAGCAAACACATCGATATACAACGAACAATAATAAATCAACAGCATTCAATAACTTCCTTATCATCACATGCACTTCTATTATCATTCTCATTCATTAATCTCAAATATCAATGCAACTCTAATCTATATGTCCACATGCACTTCTTTTCGCGTATACCGGTATAGCGTGAGTGAATGCTCGCGACAACATTCACTCTCAAGCCCGTTCCTCCATAAGGATCGGGGACCTCCTCCACTCCCGTGGAGTTGTGATCAATCATGATCACCTTCTCATATGCAATGATGCTTATGAATGCAAACATGCAAACTCCATCATAAACATCATATCCAACTTTTCATCATGCTTGTCAACAAAGATATAAACATACCAATTCATTGTTTGCAATTAAACCAAATAAAAGCACAACAATAATGGTAATAGAAGAAAGAAAAGCGATGATCGATCATTGATCGCTGTCTACCATGCACTTGCCTTTACTAGTTGCGACGCACGATCTGATTAGAAGACGGCAACAAGCACGACACCTCTCCTATATTAAATACACACATCTCAATACAAGCTACAGCATCATAAGAATAACAATCAATATACAACGCCCCTATACGTCCCCAAATATCACACGTTACTCGGTGCGAATAGTTACCCGTAACTGTCCGGTTACTAAAAAGAGCGTAACTTTTGACTCGAAAGTCCGATCACCACAAACCACCCCATTCTGGATTCTTCATAAAATTATCCACATTTTCTTAGATTACGAAGACTTCTAATTAAATCATCTAACCTTCCGTTTCTAGCCCAGAAAGCCGATCTGTCCGCTTCGGAACAGCAGCCTTACTAAATTCATAACTTTTGTTTTACTCAACCAAAATGCGTGTTCTCAGATCCTACAGAACCATTGGACAGTTATCTACATCTTTCATGTAGATCAAAAACTCTAATTAAGCTATTTACTATTTTTAATCTACAGTCTACCAAAACAGCGCCGAAAGACGACAACCGTAAAAACAGCGGTCTTCCGAAAATCATAACTCAATTATACTTGTCCGATTGACATGATTAAATATGCTAAAGAAGGCTATCGACAATATCTACAATTAACTAGTAGATGATATTTTCAAATTTCGCCATTAAGATACCCGAATAAATCGTACAATATAACAGCAGGTTAACATACTCATTAATCGACCTCTCTATTTAACCTCAATTATAATCCCTAATTGCTGCATGCAAACAAGATCAATGCTACGAAATTAAGTATACTCACATGCACTGGTTTGGCGAAAAACCACGCGGCAAACAATAGGATTCAGCGATCACGCAGCGACAAGCGGATCGGCGGGCCGTTTCGAGAAAAGAGAACAAGGTGGCGGCAAGAGCAATAAATCTTGGCGGCGTGGCTCGGCAATTTGGCGACCAATGATCTTGATGTTGGCGTCGGAAGGAGAGCGGTGCAGTCTTGGCAGCTTCTTCCACGCGCGGCAAGCGCGCAAATCTACCGGGCGGCAGAATTTCGGGTGGCGCTCCAATGCGCGACACAGCGTCAAAAAAAAAAAAAGCGGCAAGACTCGGCGATCCACGCTGCAGCAGCAGACTTGACTTCGGCCGCCACATGCGCTTGAGCAAGCGGCGAGCTCGGCGAGTCTGGCTCCTCGCTGCAATCGGGCGCCGGAAAAAAAAGCAGTGCTTGAGGGGAAAAAGGAGGCGGCTACAGTTGGAAAAACAAGAGAAAAGCTAGGGTTTTGGAAAGCCCAAAATATATTTATAGCTCATAAAAAAATTCGAAAATACTATTTTTTTCATGAATTCCTTTTATTTAATTACACCTGGCCCTTAAGAGGTTAATAATTAATTAATTATTGCTACTATTTAATTAATTACTCTCAGGCCCTTAAGACGCGATTATTAATATTAATATTATTTGAGTATTACATTCTTCCCCTTAACGAATTCGACCCGAATTCTATTAAATCGTTCTACTCAAATAAAAAGCGCACTGGCTGAAATTAAACAACAAAACAACACGTGCTGACGTGAACAACTCGGTATAGCTCGCGCATGCGAGACTCCAACTCCCAAGTCGCTTCTCTCGGGTGATCGTCCACGGCACCTTGCGTATACCAACGTCTTGTGCCTCGGACACGCCTCGACCTCTCCGAATCGCGCGCCACGGACGCGACTCAAGCTGTGAGGTCTTGCTCAATAGTCAACGGCTCTAATGAAATCTTATGCTCTGGATCTCTCAAAAACTTTCTCAGCATCGAGACGTGAAACACATTGTGAACTCCACGCATGGACTCAGGAAGGTCCAAGCGATAGGCTAACTTCCCAATTCTTGCAATAATCGGGAACGGTCCAATGTACCTCGGGCTAAGCTTTCCTTTGGTACCGAACCGAACAATGCCCTTAGTGGGGGACACTCTCAAGAGCACCTGGTCACCCACCGCAAACTCCAAGTCACGCCTCCTCAAATCCGCATAACTTTTACATGCGCTCACAGTACGCTAATGATTACGCCTCACCATGGCCACCGCTCAACGGTCTTTGAATCGGTCGGACCCAAAATTGCCTTCTCTCCAACTGCATCCCAACAAAGCGGCGATCTGCACTTCCGCCCATAGAGAACCTCAAATGGCGCAGCTCTAATACTGGAATGGTAACCGTTATTATAAGCAAACTCTGCAAGTGGCAACTGATCCTCCCAACTACCCTTCCAAGACAAAACACAAGATCGCAACATGTCCTCCAAAGTCTGAATAGTCCGCTCTGTTGCCCATCATGCAATGGGTGAAACGTCAGTACTAAGGCGGGCTGTGTGCCCAATGCACTCTGCAGACTCTCCCAGAACTTGGAGACAAACTTCGCATCCCTGTCAGAAACGATGGTCTTTGGCACACCATGCAGTCTCACTATTTCACGCACATAAATAGGAGCTAGATCACTCGCTGAATTTGTCGTGCGAATAGGAATGAAGTGTGCGAGACTTCTTGAATCGATCCACCACTACCCAAACCGCATCCTTCCTCGCGCGCGAACGAGGCAACGCTACCACAAAGTCCATAGAGATATCATCCCAAGGCCTTTGGGAACCTCTAAAGGTCGCAACAACCTGCAGGGCGCTTATGCTCGGCTTTCACTTGGCGACAAACACCACAAGAAGCCACATAATTAGCAATATCCACCTTCATTCTTTTCCACCAAAAATTGCATTTCAAATCTCGATACATCTTAGTCTCACCAGGGATGAGCGATTATGCAGTGCGATGTGCCTCCCTCAAAATATCATCCTTGACCTCCGCCTTTTGTGGCACGCAAAGGCGGCCTTTAAACCTCAAAGTACCAGAATCATCCATACTAAAATCACCCTCTTTGCCCTCATCCAAACGCTTCCTAACCTCCTGTAATAACCGGTCACTCTGTTGTGCTTCCACTTTGATGCAGAATAGTCGACTCAAGAATCAACTGTGTCTCACACTCATCAGTCCACTGGAATCTCACACCTTTCTGAGTAAGCTGAGACATCGGTTTGGCGATGATAGAGAAATCCTGCACAAATCGCCGATAAAAACCAGCCAATCCCAAGAAAACTCCTCACCTCCTTCACACTAGTCGGCCTCTTCCAATCCACCACTGTGGAGACCTTGCTAGGATCAACAGCAATACCCTGAGGGTTAATCACATGACCCAGAAAACCCACTTCTGAAATCCAGAACTCACATTTCTTCAACTTAGCATAGAACTTGTGCTCTCTCAAAGTATCTAAAACCAGCCTCAAATGACGTTCATGATCCTCATTGGTCTTAGAATAGATAAGAATATCATCAATAAACACCACCACGAAATCATCTAGATACTCGTGTAACATGTTGTTCATGGTCTCCATAAAAATGGCAGGTGCATTAGTCAAACCAAAAGACATAACTTTATACTCATAATGCCCATACCTGGTGGAGAAAGCAGTCTTCTCTACATCCTGCTCACGCACACGGATTTGATTATACCCTGACTGGAGATCGATCTTGGAGAACACTTGAGCTCCATTCAACCGATCAAACAGGTCCTCAATGCGGGGCAATGGATATTTGTTCTTGATTGTATCGCATTAAGCGCCACGGTAATCAATACACATCGCCAACTCCCATCCTTCTTCTCTGTGAGAAGCAGAGCTCCCCACGGTGATACACTACGCTGATCAAACCTTTAGCCAACAACTCATCCAAGCTGCTTCTTCAACTCGTCACGAAGCGGACGTGCTAGTCGATATGGAACATCGAGATAGGGCGAGTACCCGGAACAAGATCAATGCGAAACTCCACGTCTCGCGCAGGTGGCAAGCCCGGAAGCTCAGCTGGGAACACATCTGGGTAATCACTAACCACTGGAATCTCCTCAATCTGCGAAGCCACGCTCGGTTTCTCAGCAAGAGCTAAAAGAAGTCCAGTTTTCACTGCGCGCTGACCCGGGAACAGTCCAGCCAACATCGAAAGAGAGCGCGGAGGCGCACTCCCCTGAAAGGTCAAAGTCTCCCAGCACGAAGTGCACAGAGGCATTCTACGTAAAGCGAGGATATCACGGCTCGATAAGAGTGCAACCAATCCATACCCAAGATAACATCGAACGGCTCCATTTGTATAACTATCAAATTCGCCGTGAACTTCTCTCCATCAATAACAATAGAGCACCCAGGACAAACGGTAGAGCTAGCAATAATACCCCCAGGAGAACTAACCAACACTGACTGAGAAATCCACTGCGTACTCAAGCTTGCTCTCCTAGCAAACGCCGTCGACACAAACGAAAAGGTAGCCCCCGAATCAAAAAGGACTAAAGCATCAAACGAATCCACAAGCAAAGTACACATCACCACGTCGGGACGACCCGAGACTTCTGCGAGGCATGGCGTACACTCGAGTGGCGCCATGGCGAAAGAAGACGGCGGTGGGGCGGCGAGCCCCAACAATATCTTGTGGCGGTGCAGGTAAGGCCGGTCGTGCAACCTGAAGCGGTGCCGAAGGTGGCGGCTGCCAGTAGTACCCTACTGGAGGCGCCCAAGCTGAAGGAAATGGCGTCGCTGGAGGAGCAGTCATCATCTGGAAAGATCCCGGCGGGACCCCAAGAAGAAGATGGCACAGCTCCCACTTGATCACGCTAAGCGGGGTTACGGCGACACACCCGCTCCTTGTGACCGGTCGGCCACACGACGGCAATCTCCGTCCAAGTGCACTCGGCAAAGACGGTGTCCGCCACCGCACTTAAAGCAAAGCATGCCTGTCTGGGACAGACGAAGAGCCGAGTACGCAAAGGGCGAGGCGCCAAGAAGAAAACGGCCTCGATTGCTTAGACACGAAAGCTGCGGTCCTCCTTGAATTTCTTGAAAGCGGTGTTGAAGCGGACCCACTTCCCTCACTGAGCTCCTCTTGGTCACCACGAAGCAACCGATCCAGGAGGCTTGTCGCCTTTGTGAGCTGCAACTCCAACTCCATGCCCCTAGCTTGCTCCACAACAGAGCTGTAATCACAGTGGAGTAGCTCCCAACACATGTCGGTACTCGAATTGAGACCCAAGCGGAACCTCTTGGCTTCTACGAAGATCATCGTTCGCTACTTGACGAGGATCTAATAATCCTCATTTTATCTTTTATCTATAATTCTTATTATGGGTAAATATGATGTCATATAGTCCCGAAGTACCCTTATATCTATAAGGAGAGGCCTAACAAGTGATTGTAAGTTCTTCTACAATCACCCCCATAATCGTAAGCCTTGCTACGACTATATCATGGTCGTAAGTCCTTTCTCGACCACTACATAGTCGTAAGTCCTTCTCATTGCTACCGGTCGTAAGTCCTCTACGACCGGAAAACTACGACCACCTTATAATCAAACCTACAGACGAGTAGGTCCAATTGATTAAGGAATCGAGCGGTCTACACGCACTATTATTCCGCGTATTAATGGTGTGTAAATACCCCATTATCTACGGAAGATAATTGCGGATGGCGTGAAGAAGTCAAAGCGCGGTAATTACGCCATCATGCGCCCGTTACTACATTAATTAGGCACATCTCCGCGAGGCAAAGCGGCTACTTCTTCACGACTATATAAGGGCATCAAGCGAGAGAGACAAAGGGACGAGAGAAGAACAACGGCAAACAAGGGCTAGTCAAGTAGAAACACAAGCACTATTCTCGTAATAGTTTTAGTCCTTTGCTAGATCATCAACAATACCATACACGGGATTAGGGTTATTATTCTCTCGGAGAAGGCTGAACTGTCTAAACATCCGTGTCAATCCACTCTGCGTGATCTCATCCTTAGGAGACCCCGAATCAAATAATCTTTACGTAAGATCGGTTCTAATACACCAAGCGGTTGGCGCCGACCGTGGGAACTTCGGTAATCTCTTGTCAACATACTCTCTTTTTCCAATCTCATGCAAGCATGGCGGGAGAATGGAGCGAGGAGAAGCTGGTTCGACTTGGCGGTCTGTGACGTCGACATGGATGCGGTTTCGACTACGAGCCGAGTGATGCATCCGCCGATGGTGATGTTGCCTCGGAGATTATTCTCGAGAAACCATCCCATCAATGGAGTTGAGGAGGATCCTTATCCCCACAACGATACGTCCAACAGAGGAGCCAATTCCTCCAAGGACAAGGGTCAATCCGACGAACCGCACCTGGGAGGACTCACGACACAATGAGAGTTTTTCCTCTAAGTGTCCAAGTTCCCTTAAGGCGGTCAGACACAGTGAGACAAGTCTGGAAGCCACCATTCGAGACTCCACCGGCATCTTGTGATCCTATCTCTCGGGGTAACTCCAGAGATAGTGGGATCAAGCATGCTTTTCCTACGAATCTGACCGTCTCTCCGAGATCTCATTTGCGGATGGAGCGATTATAACCCGAGTTCCCCTACGGAGGATTACTCCAAGTCGCGAGATGGTGTCTCTCGAGCACTCCTCAAGCGGGAGGCCTCAAGCGCAAGTGAGAATCATCAGCGGAGGTCTTCGTCCTTCCCTCAAATCGAGTCAATCTCATGGAGGACGAAATGAGAACCCTCCCGAAGATCACGACTGCGCCTCCTCGTAGTAATGGCAAGGGAACCACCGCGACAGAGAGAACCAACACTCACGATGAGCGAGAGAAATCCTCGACATTCTCGCACTCCCGAGAAGGCCTCAAAGATCCGCGGGGAGGATTTTGAGGTCATCCAAGAAAGAAAATTGCAGCCCAGAAGAACACTGCTGGCGCATTCAATATCGATCCACGGGAGGTACAAGAACTCCGGGACATCAACGACTTGCTTGAGAATCCCAATCAAGAGCTTGCTCGAGCGCGAGGATCGATCTCTTTCTTTGAGAGATTGCGCAAAGGCTTGACTGTGATGACAAGATGGAAGTACCTCGTCAACAACATTCGGTAGTCGTAGCAATGCGACTTCTTCACTACCGATCAATCGAATATTTCTGCGTAGGAATCGACACGGTCATAAGTCACATCGATCTCCTATCAGGAGAAATACTTTTCGATCGGTGATGATCAAGTAGCCCTCAGGAGGTGATCAATCACTACTCGCAAAGAAATTCTAGCGGTGGATTACGAGAGTATTCCCCTCGAATCGAGACCTACAAGCGAGCAGTCACTGTTGCAGGGTATCGTCGTATCGATCACTGGCGACATTAACCCTTCTTTCCTACAAAGAAGGCGTCAAGAAAGTAATTACGGATGGGCATTTTCGCCGACCTTGAGCGATTATTTGGCCACCTCATTTTCGACCGGTGAACATGGAGAAATTTGATGGATCTCAAAATCCCATCGAGTTTCTTGAGATCTATACAACATTTGTCCGAAAGCGGCGGGAGGAGGAGAGCACGTAATGGCGAATTACCTTCCAAGCGTGCTCGAAGGATCCGCTCGATCGTGGTTATTAAACCAACCACTCGAGTCGATCTACTCTTGGCAACACCTCTGTGATCTTCTACGAGCAAATTTCCAAGGCACATACAACATACGGAAAGGAAGGCGACTTGCACCGGATCAAGCGAACAACAACGAGACTTTGCGTCAATTCATCAAGCGCTTTAGTCGGGTTTCGTAATTCAATTCCGAAATTTCGACTCCTCGTGATCGGGGCTTTTAAGCAAGGAGTCCGTAGTAGAAGAATAACAGAGGATATTGCTTTAAATCCTCCCAACACCGTTGTAGAACTCTTTGAGATGGCGATCGATATGCAAGCGCTTACGAGGCGGTCGAGTGGAATAACACTATCGATCGAGAAACACACGCTCTTGAGAGCGGTGAGGTTAGTAAGGACAAAAAGCAAAAAGTCCAAGAAGAAAATAAAAGTCAAAAGCCACAAACTAGTGGTTTCAAGGAGGTTTTGGTAGTAAAGATAGAGAGCCCCAAACCACCAAGTCGAACCACGATCAAGGCAAAGGTAAGCATACGATCGTAGGAGCGACAAACCAAGATGGTGTCCTTTTCATAAAAGGAAGGACATGACCTCATATCGCCGAAGTTTTCCAAAGAAAGCTCGAGGACTACTACAAGCGGCAAGCACCGCTCCTACTCTCGGCGGGTGGGACATACAGTGGTCGAAGTCGTCGGATGATGAGGAGATGCCATTCCAAGATCCGCACCATACCGTTGAGCATATCTATGGAGGATCATCGGCATCGACTCAAGCGACAACTTAAAGGCTGCGGACGAGAGGTAAATTCCATACATACTCCTCTTGTCAATAAATTACGAAGTGGTGGAAGTTACCATCTCTTTTGAGAAGGACGACTGCCCGATCACTATGAGTCGATCAGGTCGATTTCCGATTGTGGTCGAACCCACCATCAACAACTGTCGGGTAAATCGAGTGTTGGTTGATGGTGGCAGTTCTTTGAACATATTATTTACCAAAGCCCTGGATGAGATGCAAGTACCCAGGACAAAGGTAAGGCCGGTACGATATTCCTTCCATGGAATCGTCTACCGGGGTCTTCGGCCAAACCCATTGGCCAAGTTTCTCTTCCTTTAACATTTGGCTCGCCAAGTAATTTCAGGACAGAGAAAGTCTCCTTTGATGTGGTCGATTTCGATACGGCATATAACGCCATACTCGGACGACCAACTTTGGCAAAATTCTTAATGGCTACTCATTATGGGTATCAATGTCTTAAGATGCCAGGTCCCAAAGGAGTGATCACAATTCAATGTGACAAAAAGATGGCGTATAGCTGCGACCGCCGATCCCTCGAGATGGTTGGTCAAATACCAACTCGAGATGAAAGTCAGCCTTCGACTAGCAAGTCGAAGCCTAAAGCTGCACCAAAGCCGAACGACCAAGTCAAAGAGGTTCCTCACGGGCGAGAGAAACCCTCAAGGCTGTTCGCATTGGGAGACTTCCGATCCCAAATAGGAAGGCGCCTCATTACCTTCCTCAGAGCTAACGCAGATGTCTTGGCGTGGCAAGCATCCGACATGCCGGAGTCCCGAGGTGATCGAGCACGAGGCTAGCTTACGGCACGATAAAGTACCGTAAAACAAAATTACGGAGATTTGCCCACGATCGACGAGATGCTATTAAATCGAATTGGATAAGCTACTTAAGGCGGGCTTTATAAGAGAAGTCAATCACCCAGTGGTTGGCTAACCTGTAATGGTCAAAAAGTCAAGCGGCAAATGGCGTATGCGTAGACTTTCTTGATCTTAATAAAGCTTGTCCAAAGATGATTTCCCTTTACCTCGTATTGATCGGTGGTTGATTCTCTGCGGGTTGTGAAATATTAAGTTTTTAGATGCATATTCGGATATCACGGATCAATATGTGTCTAAGCGATGAAGAAAAGACCGCATTCATTACTCCATTTGGTACCTTTTGTTATATCAAAATGCCATTTGGTCTAAAGAATGCGGTGCTTCTTTTCAGCGCTTAATGCAATCGACTTTTCATCTCAATTAGGCCGAATTTGGAAGCCTATGTTGATGACCTAGTCGTAAAAGCATTAAGAGACTTAATCATATCAGCGACCTACAAGAAACATTCGACAACCTCGAAAGCACCATTTAAAACTTAATCGAGAGAAGTGTGTGTTTGGAATTTCTTCAGAAAATTGCTTGGATTCCTAGTATCCGAGCGAGGAATCGAAGCAAATCTGAAAAAATAAAGGCCATCCTCGGATCGACCTCCAAACACAAAAAGGAAGTCGAGAAACTCACTTTGGGTGCATGGCGGCTTTAAGTCGTTTCATCGCACGACTAGGAGAAAAGGACTACCTTTCTTTAAACTTCTCGGGAGACATGAAGGTTTTGAGTGGTCGAGCGAGGCAAACATTGCATTTGAGGATGTCAAGAGGTATCTTCGAGTGCTCTGTTACGGTTTCTCCAAAGCGGAAGAGGCGCTCTTAATTTACCTAGCCGCCACGCCACAGGCGGCAAGCGCGATCTTGGTCGTAGAGCGTGAAACGCATACAACGGCCGGTTTACTACGTAGCGAAGTTTTACGGGCCTAAGGGGCGTTACCCTCGGGTCCAAAACTTACGTATGCCCTCCTCATGTCTTGAGAAGCTGCGGCATTATTTTGAGCGCACAAAATAGTTTGTCTTGTCGAGTTTCCTTTGGGAGCAATCCTCCATAATAAGGAAGCAATGGGGACGCATGGCAAAATGGTCGGTCGAACTTGGGAGTTCGACCTCCATTCGTGTCGACGGCCATAAAATCCAGATCTTGGCGGACTTTGTCGCGAATGGACAAATCTGAACACATGCGGGATCCCGATCTGATTCCACGACCGGTGGATGATGTACTGACGGGTCACTCACTTTAAGTGGCTCGAAGTGGGGTGGTCTGGTATCTCCTAGGAGAAACCTTAAAGTATGCCATACAATTAAACTTTCGGGCCACTAACAATGTGGCGAATCGAAGGTTTGCTAGGCGGCATACAGTGCGAAGCACTCTCGATTAAATCGACTACTCGTAGAGGAGACTCTCAACTAGTCGTGAATCAAATTGGGAAAGAGTACGGTGCTCTAACTCAACAATGGCTCGGTACTTATCGAATCGTAAGCTAGAAAAACATTTTTAGGTTTCGAGGTACAATTTATCCCTCGAAAGGATAATTTCCTCATGAGACCAACTTGCTCGGATGGCTTCTTCCGATCCATAGTACCAAAGGAGTTTTCTTGGAGCAACTCCAAAACCGTCTCTGGTCGAAGAACCGAGGCACCTCCTCTTGAGATGGCCTCATTAGATTACGAGGATACGGATGACTCCCATCTACGAGTATCTTTGCAAGGGTTCCGTGCAGAAGATGATCTTGAGGCGATCGATTATCCCGAAAAGCCAAAATGTATACTTTGGTTGAAGGAGTCCTCTATAAGCGAGGAACCCAAGGGATACTCATGCGATGCATTCCGCAAAATGAAGGAATAACACTCCTTCACGATATACGAGTGGCATCTGTGGGGCGCATGCTTCCTCTGAACATTAGTTGGTAAAGCCTTTCGACAAGGTTTTCTTGGCCTCTGACCACATGCGATGCTAAAGAGGTGGTTAAAAAGTGTGTCAGTGCCAATTTCATGGTAGCAGATACACCAACCGGCTCAAGCATTACAAACAATACCTCTTTCTTGGCCTTTTGCGACACTGGGGCTTGATATCCTAGGACCGTTTCCCAAAGCTCCGGGAGGTTTGAATTCCTTTTGTGGCTATTGACACGTTCACAAAATGGATCAAGTGAACTCAGAATCGGGATAACAGCAGCGACAAAAGGTTCATGATGAGAAGCGTAATTAGTCGATTTGGAGTACCAAGTCGGATAATTACGACAATGGTAAACAATTCGCAAGTGCAAAATTTGAGAATTTTGCGGCGAGTTGAGTACCAAGTTATGTTATGCTACATTGCACATCCCCAAAGTAATGGGGCGGTTGAGCGTGCAAGCGGCCAAATAATGCGAGAATTAAAACTCGAGTCTTGACCCGACTTGTTAAGCGCTCGGGGCTTGGGTACAAGAATTACCTTCCATATTATGGGCGATTCGTACAACCACCGATCGAGCAACGGGAGAAACACCATTTTTCTAGTGTTGGGCGAAGCCATGCTTCCTCGGAGCTAAAATGCGATCGACACGAGTTGAAACCTTCAACAACTCGGACCAGGAACAACTTCGGCGGATGACATTAACCTACTCAAGAGAGGAGAAACCTAGCCTTAATTAGTTCGGCGGTCTACCAACAAGCCTGCGCGAATACTATGATCGTAAGGTCCAACCTCGCGACCTTCTTGTAGGTGACTTAGTATTGAGGCTCGCCAATCCAAGTCTAACCGGAATAAACTTTCCCTAAATGGGAAGGTCCTTACACGATGGTCGAAGTAACTTCGGCGAGTCGCACGACTAGCAATGGAAGATGGACGAGTTCTCTCAAACTCTTGGAACATCGACCGATTCACGCAAATTCTATGTGTGACCGATTTCTCAAGCAATAAAAGTCGAGTTCTTTCTACCTCTTTTTGCCTTATTTTGAGTAGTGCTTTTTAATCTTTCGACTATGATATGAGAACACCCAGTTTTCTTTACCTTTGGCGAAAAGCGAAACGTCATCGGGCGAAACTTCTCCTCTCTGCATGTGGTTACGCCCACTAGAAGGAATTTCAAGCATTGACTCGTTACTCATTTTCTTTGCCCGGTACAAAGAGCAGGGTTCTATCCGATCGAAATGTTCTCAAAGCCAACTCTCTCAATCTTAGTCTATTTTTTGATCAATTCAAAAATATTCTAAGTAGAGTACACTTTCTTACATTTGTTCGACCACCTTTGATGTACTCGATTTGTTTTAAGCGGTGAAGGAAGAGACACACCTAGTCGAAGTCTTTCCTCTCTGCATGTGGTCCTGCCCACTAGAAGGAAACTTCCTAGCGCCGCTCGATCTCCTACTTTTATTCTTGGAAAAGACTTATCGAAGTCCACCAAAAAGGACGAGCAATTACTAAAGTCCTCTAAGGCGTCTGTTTAACTCAAGTTCTTTGTTCTTGGTTCAATTAAACTAGTCGGAAATGAAAACATCACCTAGTCGAAGCCTTTCCTTTACAGACGTGGTCACGCCCACTAGAAGGAACTTCCTAGTGACGAGTCGTTTTTAACTCTTTCGACCAGTGCTTGACACCCGTAACAAAAGCTATAAGTTAAATAAACCTCTCTTTGTTTTCAGAAAACCCGTTTCAAACACTATTTATTTAGATTGTCTAAACAATCTAAACAAATAGTCGGGGGCTAGGATAAAGTTATTAATTTGACTTCAATTCTTAGTCTTTCATTCGTCTTTCATTCGTTTATTATCTTTTGAGTTACTAACTACTCGACAAGATGATTTTCGGAAATAAAGCGGATCATATATTACTCATCAACAAAATTATGCGCCTTACAAAGTAGTTACAAGATTACTCGAAGGGAGAGCCTATTGCATTTCCTCGCCACCTTTTGCCAATGATTGCATTTCCTCAATCAGACGACTTGCCTCTGATTCAGGACAGTCGAAGTCGGCTTCAATTGGTTTAACATTAAGGCGGGGGTCTTGAGCTTTAAGTTTCGCCAAAGCGTAACTTACTGCAGCTTCGACTGCTTCCCTTATCGATTCAGCTTGATTAGTCTTGAGTGGTCACCATTTCTTGCAATTTTCCGACTTGTTCCCCAATGGTACTTGTGTGAGCGGCTATGGTATCTTCTCGAGGAGTTTTCCCTCGAATGTAGCTCATTAAGCACATTGTTCAGAGAGTGATGTTGCCTTGAAGACTAGTCTTCATCGACTCCATCTCTGTTGGGTACAAGTCGAAGCCTCATGAAGCTTCTTGTTTTCGACCACTTGTTACGAAAAGAATAATATCGGTCAAACAAAGATATACTTCTAGAGGAAGATAACACAAAGATAATTATAGGTAAAAGCTTTTCTTACCTACTAATTGAGAATCCAATTTCTTGACCTCTTCTCGATGGGAAGCAATAGTTTCAGCATGCTTTTGCTCCCATGCTCTGATGTCCTCTGCATTCATCTTAGCAATGCGGACGGACTCATTGCAGATTAAGGTCTTTGCTTGGATTTCATCCTCGAGGCTTCTCAATTGGGCAGCAATTTCTGAACAAGAAATTGGCATTAGAAAAGGGAAGATACTCAAAAAAGAATAACAGGTAAAGATTTACTTACCTGTTAATCGAGTTCTAAAACTCTCGAGTTCTTGATCCTTATTCGCGGTAATGCGGGAAAACTCCTGAATAACCAAAGATTTTTCTTGAACTTCGGTCTGGAGCTTCCGCATCTCTTTTTCTTTATCTGGAGAAGAAAGGAGGGTCGAGTAAAGGTTAAAGACCAAAAGCAGTCTTAAGTTCAGAACTTACTGTTTATTTTTTCCTGCAATCTTTTAGATGCAGAGACAGTCTCTCGAAGTCTATCCGAGAGAACTAATACTTCATTCCTTAGCCTCCTCGACTCCTCTTTTTCACGATCGGTGAGTCATTAAGGTCTTCGTATCACTGTTTAACCTACAAAAAACAGGAACGAAGATAAACATCAGCTGAATGGTTGTGAATACTTCTACAACCACTGACCTAGTCGTAAGTTTTTCTGCGACTAAGATATGGTTGTAAGTCTTTCTACGACCACTACCTGGTCGTAAATAGTCGTAAGTTCTTTTCGACTGATACTTCGTCATGAGTTTCTTCCATGACTATTCTCGTGAAACTTTTTACGAGTATTTAAGTCAAAAACAACTATGAATTATAAGTGACTTACCACCTCTGCGCCTCTGCAGAGTAGTTCTTTCTCTTGTCTTAGCTCTAAAAGTTGTCGATGATACTCACCGACAACAACGACAATTTGCTCGAGCTTTACGCAAAAAGAAAAGTGAGAAGGGAAGGAAAGCCACATATATAAGTATTCGAAGATACTTACATTCATAGTCGTTCTAGCAAAATCGAATATACAAGGTCCGGGTCTTTGCGACTTATCTATCCTCGCGACTTTGTCCCACCACACCTTCTCGAGGCTCGTTGTCAAAAGTATTATCCGTATTGGGAATATCTTTGGGATGGGGACTCGGTCACGAGATTTGTGTGCGAAGACCCTACGATGGAGGCAGCCCAAAGAAGTCACCACGAAGTTGAAATTTTCTCCTTACAGTTACGTGATTTCTCTTTGGGTAGGGAAGGAACGCCTCCTCGATTTCCTTCCCAGGCGGTCGTGGTGGTCACCACCTTGACGGAGGCTTCCCAGTTGCCTCTGTTGTTTCTCGACTTGAGAGTCGTGGCGGCCACCTCAACGATGAATACCGCTACCTCAAGAGTCGTGAGTTACGACTTGGCAGATGTGGGAGACACTGCAGGAGTCTCGACTTCATCGGCCACTGGGCCAAGGGTGATGCTTGACCACCTCCGTTGCTACCTCTCCGATGGTGAAGGGATAGCAATGGACTTCTCGTGAAGCATTCCGAAATTTGAAGGAGTCGGATGAAATAAAGAAAAGCAAATCGAGTTGTGAAAAGAAAAGGTAAATGTCCTTCTTACACTTGATTACATTTCACATACCTCGCACCTGGTCTTAACCAGAATTTTGGAGCAATCCTCCCAGCGGAGGACCTCTTCTTCTCCACGACCACGTCGGTCGAGGTTCAACATTTGGCTCGGCACGACCACGCCCGGTCGTAGAGTTTGAACAGAACGAGCTCGGTTTCTCGATCTTACGGATGGACGAGAGGTGTCTCGACCATTCGATAAAGATCGCCCTCGATTGCGAGTTGTCTTGTCGATGACATCGTCCTTCATAAAAGACATAAAATCCTTCAGTTCTCCTTTCCGGTTGTTTAATAAAACTAGGAGTGGCACCAAGCTGCGAAAGATTAGTGTCATAATAGAAGGGTACCTTAGCCTTGCGAGGTTTGCGCTTGAGAAGTTCAACTGCTTCAACCTCCTCGGCCGGCCAGTGCGCGCCTCGGCTTCAGATACAACTACATTTGCCGCAGTGTCTGTAGAGGGTTTGGTCGAAAGACCGAACTCGAACTTGCTCCCCTTGTCGCAGATTTTACAAGTCGGCGTCTCTTGAGGAGGAGCCGAGTCTTTGTCTTCGACAACCCGGCGCCAATAGTCATCGAGCGACTTCTTCGTGCGTCTGGCGATTTTCCATGCCTACTTTACGTAAAGCAAAGCAGAAAAGAAGAATCATTAATTAGTCGTAAGTTTTTCTCGACTAGTACCAAGTCGTAAGTTTTTCTCGACTTTTCTTGATTGTAAGATATTCTCGATCACCATTAGTCGTAAGTATCTTCTACGACTATAAAGTCCTAAAGAGAGAATCGATTTACGATTACCTTTAGGCGCTCTATCCTTTCATCTGCGGACAAAACCGCAATGACTTGAGGAACCACCCCTCGAGTGGCGGGGACTTCTCACGGATGAGTCGACTGGAGTCAACCTCGGCTGTGAAAGATCCGTAAAGCAGATAAAAATATTAGACAAAGTTGAGAAAGACCAAGCGGAGAGTTAAGTCAACAATTGCTTACCCTCCTCGTAGTCTCGGTGGGGTCTCCTCTTCCGAGTACCTCCACATAGGAGATGCTCGTTTCTTCAGAGGACTCGATTAGGCGTGTGATGAAATCCTTCACCACATGCCATCCGGTCGACCCTTCTTCCTTCAAGTCCTTAATAGCTTGAATATAAGGGCTAATCCATTTGATATCTTGAGGTTGAGTCCCATGAAGATTTCTTTTCAGCGACCTTCCCTCAAAAGAAAGGTGTCTTGAGGTGACCTTCGGTAGAACCACCTCTTCCTCGGCCCGACCACGAAGACCGGGTAAAGCTCTGAATGTACTCCTTCGACTTGAGTCGTGGAGCTTGAACCCATGACTTAGGCAATTCGGTTTGTCGAGCCATCCCATAATAATATTGGAACAGCTCGAGATCCGCCGGAATCCCCAGGTATGCCTCGCACAGATACACGAACACACTCAACATGGTAATGGAATTGGGACCTAAGTTCACCGGTTCCACCCCAAAGTGTTCGAGTACTCTTGTAAGAAAGGGGTGGGCGGTAATCGAAGGCCGCACTCTGTCACGCTTGGAAGGCGGATTTGCCCATTTTCCCCGATGGCGATCTTTGCCCGATGGCGGAATCCACTTCACGAGCCTTCTCGGGATCTTCCAACATCGACCAAGATCTTGATCTTAGCCGCATCCATCTCCGATTCCTCCCATTCAGAAACTCTCTTGGCCATTTCGCTCGGAAGCAAGAAGTTTTTTTGATTGGGTTGGCGGCGGAGAAGATGAAACCTAGTCGAGGACGAAGAAAGCAAGAGCTCGAAGAACAGCGGAGTGATTTGGGGGAAAAGTAAAACCCAAGTCTACCTCTGGTAAGTTTTTATAACAAGACGATCTCCGCCGCCGGAACCGTCTCGTCTATAGGTGCAGAGGAGTTGGTTGTACCGCCGGAACCGCTTCATCGGACAAGTCCGTGAGAGCGGTTGCAATTCCCGGATAGTGCTTCGAGAAAAATTAGGTGCGTATTGTCACCCCAAGCGAAATTACATTCTTGACCAAGTATTTACGGTGAAGGAAATATCAATCGGAAAGGCTTTTCTCCGATTCCCTACTACGACCACCGGACGGTCGTAGGGGTTTCTGACTTTTGATAGTCGTAAGCAATCTTCACGATTGCAATCGCCGAGAACCGTCTCATCAACAGATCTGTAGAGATTGTTTGCAATTCCCAGATGGCTGCTCGGAAAGTTAGGTTCGTTTCATCACCTCCAAGTAAAATTACTTTCTTGACCAAATCTTTACGGTCAAAGGAAGTATCAATCGGAAGAGTTTTTCCTTCGACTATCTTTCTACGACATGTTAATGGTCGTAAGTCCATTCTGAAACCTTTACCAAGTAAGTTACTTTCACTTAAAGTGGGGGCTAGATGGCGAGGATCTAATAATCCTCATTTTATCTTTTATCTATAATTCTTATTATGGGTAAATATGATGTCATATAGTCCCGAAGTACCCCTTATATCTATAAGGAGAGGCCTAACAAGTGATTGTAAGTTCTTCTACAATCACCCCCATAGTCGTAAGCCTTGCTACGACTATATCATGGTCGTAAGTCCTTTCTCGACCACTACATAGTCGTAAGTCCTTCTACATCGCTACCGGTCGTAAGTCCTCTACGACCGGAAAACTCGACCACCTTATAATCAAACCTACTGACGAGTAGGTCCAATTGATTAAGGAATCGAGCGGTCTACACGCACTATTATTCCGCGTATTAATGGTGTGTAAATACCCCATTATCTACGGAAGATAATTGCGGATGGCGTGAAGAAGTCAAGGCGCGGTAATTCTGCCATCATGCGCCGTTACTACATTAATTAGGCACATCTCCGCGAGGAAAAAGCGGCTACTTCTTCACGACTATATAAGGGCATCAAAAGAGAGACAAAGGGACGAGAGAAGAACAACGGCAAACAAGGGCTAGTCAAGTAGAAACACAAGCACTATTCTCTGTAATAGTTTTAGTCCTTTGCTAGATCATCAACAATACCATACACAGGATTAGGGTTATTATTCTCTCGGAGAAGGCTGAACTGTCTAAACATCCGTGTCAATCCACTCTGCGTGATCTCATCCTTAGGAGACCCCCCGAATCAAATAATCTTTACGTAAGATCGGTTCTAATACACCGACACTACTGAAGGGACGAAGCGAACCAAGTTGTTGAATTCGGCCTCATACTCAGCAATAGACCTCTTCCCCTGAGCAAAGGTCGTCAAGGCAACCTCCATCTTCTCTACAAAAGAGTAGGGTAGAACTTCCCTTGAGGCCCGAACAACAAAGTCCTCCCAAGTGACTGGCCCTTGAGTGGCGGTCCTCGAAGACAACACGCCCTCCCACCAAATATCCGCTTGTTGACGAAGAGCACGGATCTCCCTCACCAACTCTCTCAACAAAGCAGGGGTTTCATCCTGGACTCCAACCGGAGGCGGGTCAACCGCAACACCCTCGACTCATCGACTCCTGCACTCACAGGAGGTGGCTCCACGGAACCTCGCCCGCGACCACGACCTCCACGACCGCGGCCACCACGACTACGTCCTCTACCCCTCGGCATAGCTATCAACCACAATCAACAATACACAATGAGTTCAATGCTCAAAATAAACTCATCCATCAATAATCAACATAACAGAAGCGTAAAACTATATTCGTACCTCTCCCTAACCTACTGTGCACTAGTGTGTCAAATTTTAGGTTAGTTAACCATTAGCAAATTTTAGTTGATTTACTAAACTAAAACAAGTTTTAACAATTTTAGTTTGCCTATGTTGTTAATCTATTCACCACGGACCTAAAGCCCGCTCTGATACCAACTGTAACACCCCAGCCCAACACTGAGCCTAGAATGCCACCACATTACTCTCTAAACTAATAATTAATGACACACTATACAATTACATCAAGAAATCATCAATAATCATATCAATGGATCACAAAAGAACATGCATAACTATGGATCAAGTGATAATAAATAATCAATGGGAATAAAATCAGGTAAACAGTCCAATATCGCATCAACCAATGAATCCAAACTAATAAAGCAAATAGTCTAGTCCAAATGATATCCTAAACATTATTCAATAACTAACATGTCCAAGTGTAAACCAATATTGAATGAAAAGTTTATCATGGCGAATGATCACGTGATGTCCATGTGCTCTACTCGCTCTCAACTACGGCATCCTCGAAGATCACCTAAAAACAACAATAGAGCAAGGGTGAGTCCACGACTCAGCAAACACATCGATATACAACGAACAATAATAAATCAACAGCATTCAATAACTTCCTTATCATCACATGCACTTCTATTATCATTCTCATTCATTAATCTCAAATATCAATGCAACTCTAATCTATATGTCCACATGCACTTCTTTTCGCGTATACCGGTATAGCGTGAGTGAATGCTCGCGACAACATTCACTCTCAAGCCCGTTCCTCCATAAGGATCGGGGACCTCCTCCACTCCCGTGGAGTTGTGATCAATCATGATCACCTTCTCATATGCAATGATGCTTATGAATGCAAACATGCAAACTCCATCATAAACATCATATCCAACTTTTCATCATGCTTGTCAACAAAGATATAAACATACCAATTCATTGTTTGCAATTAAACCAAATAAAAGCACAACAATAATGGTAATAGAAGATAAAGAAAACAGTGATCGATCATTGATCGCTGTCTACCATGCACTTGCCTTTACTAGTTGCGACGCACGATCTGATTAGAAGACGGCAACAAGCACGACGCCTCTCCTATATTAAATACACACATCTCAATACAAGCTACAGCATCATAAGAATAACAATCAATATACAACGCCCCTACACGTCCCCAAATATCACACGTTACTCCGGTACCGAATAGTTACCCGTAACTGTCCGGTTACTAAAAAGAGCGTAACTTTTGACTCGAAAGTCCGATCACCACAAACCACCCCATTCTGGATTCTTCATAAAATTATCCACATTTTCTTAGATTACGAAGACTTCTAATTAAATCATCTAACCTTCCGTTTCTAGCCCAGAAAGCCGATCTGTCCGCTTCGGAACAGCAGCCTTACTAAATTCATAACTTTTGTTTTACTCAACCAAAATGCGTGTTCTCAGATCCTACAGAACCATTGGACAGTTATCTACATCTTTCATGTAGATCAAAAACTCTAATTAAGCTATTTACTATTTTTAATCTACAGTCTACCAAAACAGCGCCGAAAGACGACAACTGTAAAAACAGCGGTCTTCCAAAAATCATAACTCCAATTATACTTGTCCGATTGACATGATTAAATATGCTAAAGAAGGCTATCGACAATATCTACAATTAACTAGTAGATGATATTTTCAAATTTCGCCATTAAGATACCCGAATAAATCGTACAATATAACAGCAGGTTAACATACTCATTAATCGACCTCTCTATTTAACCTCAATTATAATCCCTAATTGCTGCATGCAAACAAGATCAATGCTACGAAATTAAGTATACTCACATGCACTGGTTTGGCGAAAAACCACGCGCAAAGACAATAGGATTCATGATCACGCAAGAGAAGCGGTCGGTGAGCCGTTTCGAAGAAAAGAGAACAAGGCTGGCGGCAGTAGCAATAAATCTTCGGCAGCGTGGCTCGGCAATTTAGCGACAATGATCTTGATCATTGGCGTCAGGAAGGAGCGGCTGCAGGTGCTGGCTTGGCTTCTTCCACGCGGCGTGGCGCGACAAATCTACACCGAGCGGCGGTCGGGTGGCGCTCGGTAGCAAAGATACAGCGTCAAAGAAAAAAAAAAAGCGCGGACTTTCGGCGATCCACGCGGTCTGTGCAGCGGCAGCTTGACTTGGTACGCCACCGCGAGGCAAGCAAGCGGCGAGCTCGGCGAGTCTGCAGACTCCAGCGCTGACAATCGGCGCCGAGAAAAAAAAGCAAGTAGGGAAAAAAAGGAGGCTACGGATTGGAAAAACAAGAGAAAAAGCTAGGGTTTTGGAAAGCCCAAAATATATTTATAGCTCATAAAAAAAATTCCGAAAATACTATTTTTTTTTCATGAATTCCTTTTATTTAATTACACCCAGGCCCTTAAGAGGTTAATAATTAATTAATTATTGCTACTATTTAATTAATTACTCTCCGACCCTTAAGACGCGATTATTAATATTAATATTATTTCAGAGTATTACAAGAGTAATCTCTAAAAGGTGTGAGATTACTCCGTATGAGAATTGGAAGGGTAAAAACCCATTGTTAATTTTCTGCGAACTTGGGGGTGCTTGGCAAAAGTCAATATACCACTGAACGTAGAAAAAGAGAAAGCTTAGACCTAAAACAGTCGACTGTGTCTTGTTGTGATATGCTCATAACAGCACAACCTACAGATTTTTAGTAGTAAAATCAAAAACTCCTGAGATTATTATTAACACAATAATAGAGTCTAGGGATGCTTCATTTTTTGAGGATATTTATCCTATAAGAACTGCATGTAGTACTTCTCGGTCTGAGGATAATCAAACTATAAATAATAGTAGTTATGAACCTACCACCATCTCTAAACCAATGAGTGATATACCGCCAGTTTATGATATTCCTGAGGAATATAACAATTTAGTCGAAGAAGCTCATCATAGAAGCAAGCGGCAAAGGGTTGAGAAAACTTTTGGAGAAGACTTTATTGTATATCTCATGGATGGTGTGCCAAATACTCTTTTAGAGGCTTATGCATTACCTGATGCTAAGTATTGGAAAGAGGCAGTCCATAGTGAGATGGATTCTATCATGGCTAATAGGACTTATGAGAACACTGATCGTCCTATCGGGTGCAAATCTGTTGGATGCAAGTGAATCTTTAAAAAGAAAATGAGGCTTCGAAGTACTATTGATAAGTACAAGATAAGACTTGTGGCGAAGGGTTATACCCAGAAAGAAGATGATGATTATTTTGATACCTACTCTCCTGTTGCCAGATTGGTCACCATTCGGGTGCTCATTGCACTAGCTTCTTCCCATAGTCTACACATTCATCAAATAGATGGGAATACAACTTTCCTTAATGAAGAGTTAGAGGAAGTAATCTATATGGAGTAACTGGATGATTTTGTGATTTTTGGAAAAGAAAATAAGGTATACAACTTAATCAAATCCTTGTATGGCCTAAAGCAAACACCTAAATAATGACACGAGAAGTTTGATAAAACTCTAACTTCTGCTGGTTTTTTATGTGAATGGGCGGATAAGTGTGTGTATTATTGTTTTGGTGGCGGTTAAGGAGTTATTTTGTATTTGTATATCGTTGACATACTTCTATTTGGGACAAACACTGTTGTTATTGACGATGTCAAATCTTTATTTTCTAGATTCTTTAATATGAAAGAACTAGAAGAGGCAAATGTTATTATGAATATCAATTATGAATATCAAATTGATCAAAAATGAGGATATGATCACTTTGAACCAATCTCATTATGTTGAGAAAATCTTGAGTCAGTTCGGTTTTGAGAACTACAAGATTTCTCCAGCTCCTTATGATGCTAGTATTAAGCTTCGAAAGAATAAGGGATCAGACAAAGATCAATTGAGATATTCATAAATTATTGGGTTCCTTATGTATCTATCTGGTGCCACAAGACATGACATATCATTTGTTGTGAACAAATTAAATCGGTTTACTTCTAGCTAGGAGTTGATTACTGGGAGGCATTTGAGAGAGTGTTGTGCTACTTGAGAGGCACAACTACATATAGAATTCACTATACTGGGTATCCATCTGTATTAGAAGGATATAGTGATTCAAATTGGATCTCAGTGCATATGAGATCAAAGCTACAAGTGGTCATGTCTTTGCCCTAGGAGGGGCTGCAGTTTCATGGAGGTCATGTAAACAGACTATATTGACGAGGTCAACCATGAAAGTAGAACTTGTAGCACTAGACACAACCACTGTTGAGGCTGAATGGCTTAGAGAGCTTCTGTTGGACTTGTCATTGGTTGAAAAACCAATACCAATAATACTAATATACTGTGATAATCAAACAGTGTTGATTACGGTTACAAGTACTAAGGATAACATGAAGTCTTCCAGACATGTGAAGCGTAGGTTTAAATCTGTTAGAAAACCGAGGAACTCCGGAGTAATTACTGTGAATTATATACAAACTGAGAAAAATATGGCAGACCCTTTCACAAAGGGGCTAGCACGGAAGGTGATTTCCGTTGTGTCTATGGATATGGGAATGAGACACATTGGAGTTACAACTCAACAGTAACACATACATTTTTTTATCAGAGATCCTGTGACTTAGGCAATAGGAAAAGTACTCTCAACTGTATGAAGGGTGACTTAAAGCCTTAATGTATTCTAGTGTCTAATGAGGGAAAAATGTATTAGCCTACATGATATCTAAAATGAATACACCTACTTGAGCTTAACTGTGAGGTTGTAGTTCACGAGAATATGTTATTATCTAGAAAGCTCATGAGCAGATAAGGGAGCATGACCAAATAAAGCTTAGTTTAGGTTTGGTTCTTTGGTAGCCTAGTATCAGTTGAGATCTCAAGTGAAATCTAATTACGAAAATATGTGAATTCAATGCATAGTCCATTCATCAGATGTGAAAAGATGAATATTGTTATTCTAAGTGCAAGTTCAACCCGTATAGGACTTACACTGAAAGACTGGTATATTAACAACTCTTTAGCACAATAGCCCTTATTATCCTTTTTGCTACTTGCTTTGGAATTAGTGGGGGATTGTTAGAATTGGGCTCATTTGTGTAAAGGTTTATTCATTCCTAAAATTCCAAAGCATACATAGTTTAGTCCCATACTACCTAGCCAACTGGTGAGAGAGTAATTTATAAGGTGGAGTTCTTGTCACCCCTTGATACATGTGATACATGTCATAGGGTGATATGAGGAAGACTATAGCTAAAGTCACACACACGCACGTACGCACACGCGCACGTTTATTCGCGTGGCAATCGCGTGACTTGTGACTTACGACGGACGGTCGTGAACGTGTCGTGAACCTAATCCATCTTTCTTTTATTGACCATGCATTTATCTATCTCTGGTTGTAATACACTGGTCGAAGGTATAGACCAGTATGGTTGAAATAATGTAGTCGAAGCCATATGATTAGTAGGGGTTATTACTTGTACCACCATTGGACCTCCCTTTGAGATTGCTTCGGATCACTCCAAGAGAGTGTGATCGGAATATTGTGGTCCCCTTGGATCTCTTCGAGAGATCCTCTTGGACCTCCCTTTGAGAGTTCTTCGGATCACTCCAAGATCTCGAAGCCACAGATCAGTGTGGTCGGAATATTGTGGTCAAAATAAAGTGATCAAATCAGAGTGGTCAAAATAAAATTATCAAAATATAGTGGTCCAAATAATGTGGTTGAAGCTGTAGACCAGTGGTCGAAACTGTAGACTAGTGTGTAATCAGGATCAATGAACACTACTGTAACACCCCAGCCCAACACTGAGCCTAGAATGCCACCACACTACTCTTTAAACTAATAATTATCGACACACTATAAAATTGCAGCAAGGAAAACAACAATAAACATAACCATGGATCACAAACGAACATGCATAATTAAGGATCAAATGATAATCAATAAGCAAGAGGAATATAACCCGGGAAATAGTCCAAAATAGCATCAACCAATGACTCCAAATTAATAAAGCAAATAGTCTAGTCCAAGTGATGTCCTAAACATTATTCAATAACTAACATGTCCAAGAGTAATCCAATTGTGAATGAAAAGATTCATATGGTAAATGATCATGTGTTGTCCATGTGCTCTACTCGCTCTCAGTTACGGCATCCTCGATGATCACCTAAAGACAACAATAGAGCAAGGGTGAGTCCACGACTCAGCAAACACATCCATAAACAACGAACAATAATAAATCAACAGCATTCAATAACTTCATTATCATCACATGCACTTCCATTAATATTCTCATCCATTAATCTCATGTATCAATGCAAATCTAATCTACATGTCCACATGCACTTCTTTCGCGTATATCGGTATAGCGTGAGTGAATGCTCGCGACAACATTCACTCTCAAGCCCGTTCCTCCAAAAGGATCGGGGACCTCCTCCACTCCCGTGGAGTTGTGATCAATCATGATCACCTTCTCTTATGCAAAGATGCTTATGTATGAAAATGCAAGCTCCAACATAAACATCATGTCCAACTTTTCATCATGCTTGTCAACAACGATATAAACACACCAATTATTTGTTTGCAATTAAACAGAATAAAAGCACAACAATAATGGTAATAGAAGATAAAGAATCACAGTGATCATCAATTGATCGCTGTCTACCATGCACTTGCCTTTACTAGTTGCGACGCACGATTTGGCTAGCAGACGGCAACAAGCACGACGCCTCTCCTATATTAAATACACAAACTTCAATACAAGCTACAGCAACAAGAATAGCAATCAATATACTTCGCTCCTACTCGTCCCCAAATATACCACGTTACGCCGGTACCGAATAGTTACCCATAGTTGTCTTAGTACTAAAACGAACGTAACTTTTGACTCGAAAGTCCGATCACCACAAACCACCCCATTCTGGATTCTTTATAAAATTATTCACATTTTCTTAGATTACAAAGTCTTCTAATTAAATCATCTAACCCTCCGTATTTAGCCCAGAAAGCCGATCTGTCCGCTTCGGAACAGCGGTCTTACTAAATTCATAACTTTTGTTTTACTCAACCAAAATTCGCGTTCTCAGATTCTACAGAACCATTGGACAATTATCTACCACTTTCATGTAGATCAAAAACTCTAATTAAGCTATTTACTATTTTTACTCTTCAGTCTACCAAAACAGCGCCGAAAGACGACAACCGTAAAAACAGCAGCCTTCCGAAAATCATGACTCGAATTATACTAGTCCGATTGACATGATAAAATATGCTATAGAAAGATATCGAAATTATCTACAATTAACTAGTAGATGACATTTTCACAATTCGCCATTAAGGTTCCCGAATAAATCGTACAACGGAACAGCACGTTAACGGACACCTTAATCGGCCCCTCGACTAACGAATTCTAAAACCGCTCTCTAATTAATCTCAATTCTAACAGCTAACTAAATTAGCAAAACAGAGAGAACAAAATTATAGATCGTTACTCACAACAAAAACGAGAAAATCAAAGGCAACAATCTTGGCGGCGAGTGAAAACGGAAGAAGGCGTGATAAGAAGAAGACAGAAAACCGGCGGCAAATGGCTAAGATACACGCTGAGCGACTCTCGGCACTGACGCGACAATCCAGCGCGAGAGATCTTCAATTGCAGCGATACGCACGACGTTGGCTCGGCTCCTGACGCGAGCTTCGGAGCGATCGCTCGGCGTATGGCGAAAGCGACCAATGACCTGGTAGCCAGCAGCTGTGAGAGGCGACCACACGACGCGTTAGGCGGCGATGTATGACAACTCACAGAGAAAAAGGATTTTTGGCTGGCGGCGGCTCAAGCAGGAAAGGCGGCGGATGGAAAATAAATGGCTAGGGTTTTCTAGAAAACCCACAAATTATTTATATAGCTCTTAAAAATTCCGAAAATTCTATTTTTATATACTAATTAATTTAATTACACACAGGCCCTTAAAAACGTTTTTATGTATACTATTCGATTAATTACGCACCGGCCCTTAAGACGTTATTATGTATACTATTCGATTAATTACGCTCCGACCCTTAAGACGCTTTTATTAATATTAATTTCAGAGTATCACAACTACTTAAATGACCATTAATTGGTTTTGAATTAGCAGTTACCAGTGTTTTAATGTGTGCTTTATTGAGAAATTACTAGAGAGTAATTGACTTCACCCTTCAAAACATCTGGAGACGTCCAGACATGCGATTGTATCAATCACTTCGATTTCTTCCTTCTTCCTCTCTGTTCTACTGGCTGGACAGTTGTGTTGTTTGAACTTAGCTGTCCCTTCTCCTCGGCGTTCACTGGGAAGGAGAGTGAGTGGGTATATCCGAACCATTGTCGCAGAGTTCACCTGCACGGGGCGGTAATAATGTTTCTGGACAGCACATCTGCGCGTCCGCTCGCTGCACTGCATCATCTACGATCTGCACTGCTTTGAGTCTACGCTACTACCGGTTCTTCATCCAGCACGATTGTAAGTTGGTTGTACGTCCATTATATTATGATATAAACCGTTATTGAGTATATTTAGAAGTGCAATGAGTTGCCTGCCGTTGGTATCATTTTATGCATCTGTAGTTTTAAGTAATCTTTGCCTCATAATAAAATCTGGAATTAAAATGTTGTCTATATTTCCAACAATTTATATATGACAAAGAAATGAGTGGTGCCACCACTGACTGCTACAGTGCTACCTGTTGCCATTGAAAGGGTGTGTAGTTTCCACTAGACTGCTACAACATTCACGAGAAGAAAAAGAGGCTTAAGTGGCATAACTTCAATAGAAGGTCAGTGTGAGGTGTGCCATTCGCCACTGATTTCAAGAATTACTTGTAAGGTGCGATGTTTTCTTTTCCAATAAAAAGGGGGAATTTGAAGATTTTCTGAGTTCACTACTAGTATTTCCCGAGCCCCGGACTTCTCCTTGGAACAATTCTGAGCAATTCAGTCAGGTTCTCTGCTGTGTACCTGATGGATTTTTCAAGCTTGCAGTGGTTCTGCCGGTGCGCCTTAGATCGTGTACAATGGTCTTATATCAGCTATGTATAGTCTCTGCAACGTAGGATTTAAACTTATATGGGTGAAAGAGAATAAAGAGAGAGAACTATGTTGTCTACAATTCTGTAGCCGACTGTATCAACAGAACAAAGGAGGAAATGTCTTAGGTCCATGAAAGCATTAAAAGATTGTGTCATCTATAAAGACAAGTAAAAAGATAACTCATTGTATGAGCTGTCTACGGGTGACATGGAGAGTTGCTATAGACATTAGCTATCTGTACCATTGTATATGGTGTTATAAGCATGAACGATCTTCTCCGACACGGCATGTCGCAAGGCTCCACAGAGCGAGGGATCTTGAACTTCGCAGTGAAGCTGACTCTTGTACACTTAGTCAAACTCCGAGTTGAACTTTACTAGCAGTTTAGCCGGCTTGCCGCCTCCAGCCCCCAAGCAAGCCAAAAGAGGAGCCCAATAAGCCTCGAGGTATCTCGCTATCTATGTGTAGATCGATTCGGCCCTAGCGTTGTGCATCCCAGTCGTCTACAAGAAGAGACTTCTCATCAGCATCCACGACACATTTCAGTACATAGTTGGTGTTGTTGGCCAGGAAGATGTGCTGCAAACCTGTCGGGTGGTAGAGAGCGGCTGTCTCCTTGTGGTCGCACTGCAGCCAAGAGATTAGCTCCAATACAAGACCGACGAGAGAGGTCACGTTCTCAGCGCCGACGGCTGCTGCAGGAATATCGTACCCACCGCTTCATGGATTAGGTCCAGCGTGCCGTAGCGTGGTGTCAGCAGCTCGACGCAGGTCACGGCGTGCGGTGTCAGCGTATGGACGCTGACACCTTGCAGCGATGTGGCCTCCGAACAATCTATTTTTAAAAGGATAATGGTAGGATCCATACGTCCGGAGCAAACAACAACATCGGACACTTTCCTTCCCCTAGTCCTCATCCGCACGTAACACGTTCACTGCTGCTCTTATTTCTCAATATCCCCATCTCCTCCACCTCCAGGTCCCCATCTCTCTGCTCTATTCCCCATGTACTCTCTCTCTCCCCTAGCACAATGAGCTCCAACCAACATTCACTGCTGCTCTTGTTCCCCAATATCCCTCTCTTCCACCTCTAGGTCCCCATCTCTCTGCTCTTTTCCTCATGTACTCTCTCTCTCTCTCTCTCCTAGCACAACAAGCTCCAACCAACCATTCATACCCTGGTCAGCAAATGGTGTTGTGCCTTAGCCAGGCATAGCAACTTCGAGTGCCACCGAACCAGCCAAGCTCCCTCACTGTCACTGGTCTTCCACCCTGGCATACCAAGGTCCATCGTCGACCACCCACTCCGGGGTTGCCCCCTCCTGCACTCGGGGATGGCCATCTACGGCAGCCAGAGCATGCTGTTCCGTGGAGTCCCACTTCTTTGATAGTTTGTAAGTCTTTTTGTTACGACCGTTGAAAAAAATATTGCACATTTTTTTTGTTGCAATAGGTGTTTCCAGATACTCCACCTTTTCTTTGATAGTTAGTTTCTTTTTGTTGCGACTGTTGAAAAAAAGATGTTGCACACTTTGGTGTTTCAGATGCTCCACATCTTTTTTGACAGTTAGTTTCTTTTTTGTTGCGACCGTTGGAATTTTTTTTTGCACGTGTTCCTTTTTTTTGTTCCATCAAAATGTACGATGGAAAGGCTTCTATCGTACGTCCGAGCGCTAGTCCCCTCCTTTTTTTAAAAGGTCACGGGAAAGGCTCCCAACCTGAATTATATATTAATTAAAGCCAAGATTGTATAAATAATTACACGAATAGAGGAGGAAAATACAGATTTCCAAACCGAGATCACATGTCGATCTCGGTGAAATATTTTTTCAACCTAGAGGGATGCATTCTCTATATATGATAGTGCGTCTTGGGGATGGAGTGCATGCATGGAAAATTCTCTATATATGATTGCAGTAGACGTCTTGGGGATGGAGTGCACGCATCGTGTCGATGATTCCATATGCACCAGAGATGGAGTAGCAGGAATGTGTTGTAGTGTTTGGAAGGAATGAAGGAAGGTCGTGGAAGATTATGGAGGTTCCGGACACGGGGTCAGCGAAGGTAATGCCCAGTGCTTGCCAAAAGGAACTTGTGAAGACACAGTGGAAGAAGAGGTGATCGTTGTCCTCCCTGTTCGCATTGCATACTTCATAGACATCATTTTCCACCAATGTTTTCGTGTGCAAGTTTGCTTTTGAATGTAGCTGGTCAGCTGTGAGCAACCACACAAAGAATTTGACTACACTTGCTACATCCGAATCCGAAGCCAGACGCACAGAGCCCGCTCCGCTAGCGAACCGTACCGCTGGGGCAGCCCGCACGCATGAACCCACCAGCATTCCTGGCCGAAACACAGTAGGTACAATGTTTTAGGCTCTGGGATGATGTTGTCGGCATTGGCAAATTCCCTTTTGGAGATTGCTTTGGATTGAACTGTTAAAATGGGCCAATATGGGCCCTCAAGCCGACACGGGAAAATTTTCTCTTGCCTGCGTAAGTAGCCGTGTGTGCGTAACTTGTCTTGTGTTGCGCTTCATTCTGTTGAGTAACCATCGCTGGCGAGTCCAGTCCGAACGGGTACCTCGTATACAAACTCAGAATCGTAAGAACAATGCAAGGACATAAAAATAGAATAATAGATTGAACATAAAGATATGAGAGGACTTCAGGCTTCGCTTTATTGCTTCTCAATCATCAGGGGTTACAATGAGGGGGTCCCCTCTATTTATAGACTACAGGGGATGAGGAGTCCAATTGGGCCGGACACTCCGGAGTCTTGGGCCCGATTTCTTAACACTCCCCCTTGGACACTCATCCGACATGTTCATGTCTCGTCAAAACTCCATAAAAACCCAGTGGAAAAATTTAGAGAAAGAGTACATGACATGCGTTTCGCTGCGTTGCACGAATTGCCTCATTAAAAACCTTAGCCGAGAAACTTCAGGAAAACTCATCAAGGGAAAAAGAGTACAATACACCCAATTTCATTTAATCTCCATGATTTCTTCTTTGGGTACTCGATCTTCGTGATCAAGATTCAACAATGAGTTCGTGAAGATTCTCCCCCTGAATTCTGCACTTCTTTAAGTCTTATCATTCCAATTCCACGTATGCACCTTTCAAAGCTAGATGCTGGAAGTGACTTAGTGAATGAATCTGCAAGATTCTCACATGACTTAGTATGAGTACCTTAATTCCGTCCATCTTTTACAATTCATGAGCATAGAAGAACTTGGAGTTGATATACTTTGTGAGGGGACTCTTTACATAACCTATTTGCACTTGTGCAACACAAGCTGCACTATCTTCATAGATAATTGTGGGGGTTTGTGCGGTATTCAACCCACATGACTGTTGGATGTGGTGAATCTTCCGCCGAAGCTAAGCACATTCTTGTGAGGCCTCGTACAGTGCTATGATTTGCGAGTGGTTCGTCAAAGTTGATACAAGACTTTGCTTAGACGATTTTCATGGAATTACAGTTCCACCACATAGGAATACATAGCCTGTTTGCGACTTGGCTGTATGCGGGTTCAACAGGAACCCGACATCTGCATAGCCATTCATAGACAGGTCTTGGTTTCTTTCTGTAGAACAGACCAAGTTCTTTGCTTCCTTGGAGGTAACAGAAGATGTCAATTATTTCCTGCCAATGCCTTTGGTAGGTTCTGTATTATACCTTGCTAATAGGTTTACGGCAAATGCAATGCCTGATCTAGTACAGTTTGCTAAATACATGAGTGCTCCTACTGCACTCAAGTATGGTAATTCTGGTCCCAGGACTTCCTCCCCCTCTTCTTTAGGTCTGTATGGGTCCTTGTCTTGCTGCATGGATCTCCCGACCATCGGCACTTTCGAAGGATATACATTTTCAAAGCCGAACCTTTCCAACACTTTCTGAGTGTAGGTTGGCTGATGTACTAGAATCCCTTCCGGGGTATGCTCAAGCTGCAAGCCTAGGCAGTATTTGGTTTGACCCAAATCTTTTATTTCGAACTCCGACTCTAGGTAAGAGCTTGCTTTCTTAATACCTTCTAGCGTTCCAATGATATTCAGATCACTTCATACACTGAGATTATATAAAATCCATCCTAGGATCGTCGTATAAATACACAGGGATAATTCTCATTGTTCGGGTAGCCTTTCTTGCATAGAAAGTCGCTTCGAGCAATCATACCACATTCTGCCAGATTACTTCAGTCCATATAGTGACTTTTTGAGTTGCACACTATATAGATTTCTATTTGCTCTATCTTGGTTCGGGACAGGGATACATTTAGGTATCTTCATATAAATGTTAGAATCCAAATTTCCATGAAGGTATGCAGTTACCACATCCATCAATATCACTTTTAACTTCAAGTTCACTGCCATTGAGATAAATATCTAAAGATAATTCCGCCCATGACCGGGGAATATGTTTCTTCGTAACAATCTTCTAGACGTTGAGTGAAATCTTGTGTAACGAGCCTTGCTTCTTTCATTTCTCTTTCGAACAAATACCCACTTATGCCCTACGGGGTGCACATGGGGAGGTGTGCGGTTTACAGGCCCAAACACCTCTTTTTTATTCAGAGAGAACAATTTAGTTTCTATTGCCTTCTTCCAATCTTCTCAATCTGATCTTTTCTTACATTCAGCGAGCGATGCAGGCTCTGGATCAAGATCGATGATTGTGGCAATTTTCTTTGCAAAGTAAATGTCGACATTGGATGTTGGCTTATTCATAGATTCTCCCGTGGTCACATAATTTATAACTATTTCTTCATAGAGCAATACTTCTACTTGCTCACTGCTGCTTTCAATTGCGGGCCAAGTCCCTTTAGTTTTTCAGCTCCGATGTGTGCGCACACATCCATGCTGATGTCTCCCTTCATGGGGATGTTCAATTCTATTATGCCTTTCTGAAGATTCCATACCGGTGCCAGGTCTCAACTGGCCCCCCTTCTGGTTCTGGGGTACTTTTGTGATCGACTGTGTCAAGTCCTTCTTATCCTTTTTCACCAGGCGTCCCCGGTTACTTCGGATTCGAGGGACCGGAGTTCTCGTCTTTTCAGAGGCCTTAGGACGGGATTAGGGATACCTTCATCGGTATTTCAACCCTCTCCTGTGCATTGAGTATAGGCATACGCGACTTGGTCACGCTCTTCAAATCACTAAAGTGGTTAGGCAGTTGATTCGCTAATGCTTGCAAATCAATTATCTTCTGGACTGCAATTGTCTTCTAGACTTCAATTGTCTTCTAGACTTCAGTTATCTTCTGGACTTCTCTATTTGCTTCACTAGTACGCGGGTCATATGCATGTATTTCAATTATCTTCTAGACTTCAATTATCTTCTGGACTTCTCTATTTCTCGACATTATTCATCAAGGGTTGATTTCCTCCCCCTAATGATGAGAAATAATTCTCATCTAATATGCTATCAGCGAAGCGGGCTGCATGCAAATCTCCAGTCGTGGGGTCCAAATACCTGATTATGTATGATGTCTCATAACCAAGGTATATCCCAGACTTTTGGAGAGTGCTCATTTCAGTTTGCTGTGGTGGTGGTATAGGTACATAAACCTTGCAATCAAACCTTCAAAGATGAGAAATTTCTAGTGTTGACTCTTGCGCTAGTTGCATAGGTGAATGGATGTTATACGCCGGTGGTCTAAAATTGATGAGAGTTGCTGCGTGCAGGACTGCGTGTCCCCAACATGTAGTTGGTAAATAACAATTATGCTAGTCCATTCTGGGTGTGGACATGCGGTACGGGATGCTCAATTTTAATTCTCATGTTCACACAATAATCATCAAATGCCCTCGAAGTAAATTCTCTGGCGTTGTCCATTCTGGTGGACTTCACATGATGATTTGGAAAATTATTCTTAATATTAATTATCTATGAGATTAGCTTTGCAGAAGCGTTGTTTCTCGTAGACAATAAACAATCGTGCGATCGTTTCGAGGAAGCATCGATGAGCACCATAAAATACCTAAATGACCATGACAGTGGCTGTTTAGGACCGCAAATGTCTCCCTGGATACGGCCCAGGAATGCAGGGATTTCATCCTTTACTTTCAGAGTAGAGGGTCTAGTAATCAGTTTTCCGGTGGCACATGCAGGACACACAAAATCTTCTGGATTCAGGAATTTCTTTACATTGACATTGTATTCCTGTGAATTGTTATTTATATTTCTCATCATCCTAAGACCTAGGCGGCATAATCTATCATGCTAGAGATAGAAGAGGTTCAGTGCTTCTAAATACAGTTTTCAAGGCAATATAGGCTGCAGATGCCTTAATATTAGTGTAGTATAGCCCAGTTTCAAATGAAGGAAGTCGTTCTAATACCATTTTCTACTTTTCACGCTTTGTAGTGAATAGGTATTCCTTACCATATTCTTCTTCAGTCTCTGCGTGGAAACCGTTAGCGCAAATATCTGGGAGAGTTCTAGTTGATAATGGGTACAACAAGGCTTCTTTAATGACCAAAGTTGTGTCCGTCTGGGGTATAATTGTGGCTCTTCCTGAGCCTATTATACAAGTATCGCTGCCAGCGATTGTCGTAAGGCTACAAACATTCTTACTTATCGACTGGAAAAAAATTTGTCTCTCTCAAGGTGGTATTTATTGTGCCTCTACTGCTAAGCACACTTCCTCCACAGGGCGCCACACACGTTCTAATATAATGTACTTTATTAATATGTAGCAGAAATCAAGCAACACATAAGTAAAATACTGCAGATATCAGAACATAACTTGATATCATAAATACGAGAATATAAGTCCTACAGTACTCATCATAAGAATTTAATGCTTTGTTCTTCTTGAGCCTACAACCATTATTCAAAGTTCGATCACAATCACAAAATGCAAGTGACTGTAAAAGGATCTAAGTGCAATGCGTGCACTAGATCGAATCAGCGAAGTATTCAGAAACTTCTGCCTCAATTTGCTACATGACGATCTTCTCCTCTTGGGCAACTACGGCTGTGCCCGTTGCTATGTCCAAAGGAGGGATGATCGGGGCTGCTACTAGGCTGTCCACATTCATAAGTGTAACTAATGGGTGTGGATTTTTCGTGCCTGCAATGGTGAGGTGTGCCTCATGCTATCCTTTGCCCCTTTTCTTAGACTGGAAAATATCAATAACGTGATGCGACCCACGACCTTACCGTTCTTGCCACTCTCCTTCGTGAGAGGTTTCATCACCTTGTAGCTGCTAGTATTAGCTTCATGGCCAATATCGCTACTAGATGGCTGTGAGATGTAGTTCTTCCTTAAAACATCATCTTGAACTTCCGCAATTTTCATGATGTCAATCACTGCGACATACTACTTGTAGTCATTTTGACAATAATTGCGTGTGGATTGCACCGCATTCGGGTGAAGGTGGAGATGGTCTTCTCAATCTTCTGCTCATCCATGATTACCTTATCATATAGTTGAAGACAATACAAATTCTGGCTATGCTGGGTTAGCTCTTCGAACTCTTGGTTCGTGATGCCAATCATTTTTCATATTCATGCAAAAAGTTCAGATGATTACTGCTGGTAATTTACATAAAATGGTTGCAAAATTCTCATAATGCTCTTCGAACTCTCAGTTCGTGATCCCATATTTTTCATGCATTTTCATGATTTACTGCTATTTTAGTGATTAAAAGCAATATAAATAATCACAAATAATAAAACCAGTAAATACAGTACACAAATTGCATAGAAATAATAACAAGGTGAAATATGCTTCAAATGCAAAAATCGATTCAAAATTTGAATTCCCGAGGCCCTTTTCTGTTGGAATATGAATTTTCGGCGAATTCTGCAATTTCTAGGGGCTAAAACGCGAAAATTTCAGTTTTGAGAATTTTTTTGTGTAATGTTCGAAATTATCGAGGGTTTTCTGTAAACATGCTTTGTTTTCGAAAAAACGTGTACTCTACCGATTTTACAGGGGGTTTTCGGCAAAATTGCATGTTCTTTTATTTTCCCTTTTATTTTATTTTCTTTTCGATCGGAAATACTGGCCGGCCTTGGGCCGACCCGTTTAGCCGGTAACAAAAACCGGGGGGATGGGGGTAGGATTTTCCCTACCCCTTTTCCCCTTCGGGTGGCGGCGGCTCCCTTCATGGGAGCCGCCGTAACCGGGCGATGGAGCCTCGCCGCGGTTACTTTCTTGTGGCGGCAGCGCCTCTTGATTTGAGCGGTGGTGGTGGCGAAGGCGCCGTCTTGGGCGAGGGCAGCGCCTCTTGGTTTCTGCGGCCGGCCGTGGCGGAGGAGCCATCTTGTGGAAGCTCTTGAGACCTGGAGAGCAGCGTCTGGCGGCGTCGGTCGGTAGAAGCCGCATGTGAGTGGCGGCCGTGGCGGAGAAGCCACTGCGGGCGGCGCGCGAGGCGCGTTAGCGCGCCGGATGCGGCGGCGGTGCCTTCGGTGGGCGCCATGCGGAAGAGGCCGTTCGGCGGCGCGAGGCGGCCGTCGGCGGCGGCTTGTGAGACCATGGCGTGAGGTTGCGGGCGTGTGGCGGCCGGCGGCCGACCGCGATAACCGGCTTTACAGCGGCGGCACGTCGACCCGGTGGCGGATCTTCTCTTCTCCCTCCTTCTTTCTTGATTTGGGTGGTGCCATGTGCGCGTCGGGACTCGGCCGTCTGGTGTGGGCGTGGTGGCGGCTTCAAGCCGGCCGGGGCGGCGCTATGTAGGGTGGCTGGTTCTCCCACTTCCCCCTTTTATGATGAGGCGCCGGCTACTACCAGATGTGGCTACTGGTCGGCGCCGAGGGGTGGGGTGCATCCGTGCGGCGGCTTCATGGCCGGCCGGGGTGGGGGGGGGCATGCGGCCGTGCAGTGGCTCCAAGCTAGACGGGGGTGGCGCGGCCATTGCACAAGAAGCGGCGGCTGGAGCGATGGGTGTGGTCGGCGCAAAAGTGCCGAGCCGTGCATCGGTGATTTTTATTGTTTATTACTGTTCATCCGAGAGAGAAGAAGAAAAAAAACTGTTCATGCGATGTAATTTTCGTTCGTGCAATTACCAATCTGCGACTTCGAGTCGACTCGCGGTAGATTAGAACGAATTTATAATTTCAATCTACGGTACAATCGATATTCAATCTTTCATGCAATCCACCGATAAATTAGAACGGATTTGCGCCGTAGAAAAATAATCTAGAAAGCCAAATTTGTAGAATTGAAAGCAATCTAGAAAATACGATTCAATCTACGAGTGTCGCTCTTCGGCGGTAACCTTTCGATGCGAGGAGAGTCGATCGTGCTGATAACGTGTTGAGTAACCGTCGTTGGCGAGTCCAGTCCGAACGGGTACCTCGTATACAAACTCAGAATCGTAAGAACAATGCAAGAACATAAGAACAAAATAATAGATTGAACACAGAGATATGAGAGGACTTCAGACTTCGCTTTATTGCTTCTCAATCATTAGTGGTTACAATGAGGAGGATCCCCTCTATTTATAGACTACAAGGGATGAGGAGTCCAATTAGGCAAGAACTCTCTGAGTCCTAGGCCCGATTTCTTAACACATTCCTTGTCGCAGCACACACGGCGACTCCACCGCTTGGGGCCACGTGTCGCCCCAACTTTTGTTGCCACCTGGGTGGTGTAGGCTTTGCAGCAGAGTTGTGGTCGCACCGTCTCACTCCAAGCCTTTGTAAGGTACCGGGAATGTTTCTTCTCATAGGAATAACTTAGCTTCTTGTTTGGCACGCCGTTCTATTGGTTGTAATGTAGCTCTGTTGAAACTTGAAAGGGTTCCTTCAAGAGTAGCACTCACAAAACATAAAACTGGTAGGCGTTTGAAGTTTTTGCCACCAAATTTAGTAAAGTAAAGAATATAATTCCTCCTTTTACACCGTAGTTTCAAGATTTAATATTACAAGTACAATATTTTCGAAGACGATTCGAGGATGTATGAGTACAACTAGGCTTTCCTGCGCTCTGCGGGTTCTCCTTCGAACAACTCCGAGATCGAATCAGCTAGCTTGTCGGCCGTGTACCTGACGGATTGTTCAATCTTGGGGTGCTTCTGCAAATACGCGTTGTAAGCAGGAACGACCATCTCCGACGTTGCCTTTCGTAGGGCCGCACGGAGCGCGGGGTCTGGGACCTCGCAGCATACCTGACTGCTGTACGCTCTCTCAAACGCGGAGCTGAATTTTGCGAGAACTTTAGCCGGCTTCCTTCCCACGTTTTCCAAGGAAGCGACAACCGGAGCCCAAGAAGACTCGAGGTAGCTCGCTACGTGCTGCTCGATTCGGCTCTGAAGCCGTGCAGCCCACTCGTCTCCGAGCAGAGACTTCACGTCGGCGTCCACGGCGCATTTCAGTACGAAGCTCGCGTTGTTTGCCAGGAAGAGTTGCTGCAAACCTTCCGCGCCACAAAGCGCGGACTTGTCGTCGAGATTGCGTTGCAGGCACGTGATTAGCACCGGTACGAGGCTGCCGAGCGAGGTCACGCTCTCCGCGCCGCCGGCAGGAGCATCGCGTCCACCGTTCGCTAGGATCAAATCCAGCGCGTCACGGTGCGGTGACAACAGCTCGATGCAGTTCATGGCGTATCGCGTCAGCGGATGGACGCCGACGTCGTGTGCCACGTAGTGTGTCTGCGAACAATCCGTTCGGATCTTGGTGATGAGGCCGCCGATCATAATCCTTAACGCGCGGGCCAACTTGGTGAGAATTACTCCAACCTGTCGGGAGATGAGTTCCATGTGCTGCCCACTGAATAAGAGCAGGAGGCCGGGAGCAGCGTTGCTTAGAGCCTCGTACATTTCCAGGATATAGATGAGCTTTTCAGGTGATTGCGTACTGGTAAACCCATCTGCGAATTTGAGCAGGATGAAGATGTTCTGCTTTGCCATGGCCAATAAGTACTCGTTCTTGAACCTATCGAAGGCTCCACACCTCTGCGCGTGGAGCTGCCTTTGCATGACGACGAGGGCCTTCCCGACGAGCTTAGTCGTCAAGATCCACCGCTTGATCATGTCCTCCGTTGTCCACCACTCGGCGTCCTCGAAACTGATTTGGTCGGTCTCGAGAGAGCATTCCAGTTGAAGAATCGACATGAACCTGTTCCACGGTTACAATTTTCTTTTTTTAACTCTTAAGGAAATCACATTTCAGAATCAGATCAACACATGGTAGATTAGATTGCATCTCACGGAACCACTATACATAAAAAAAAACAATACTTCCATAATAGGAACCTGTCTAGAACATCGCAGGGAGCGTTGGTGAATGTGCGAAGCAGCTCATTCGTGTAGCCGGCACGGATGACCCGCAGTGCGATCTCATGGAGGACAGACAAGCTTGGCGGGCGGATTAGACCGAGCTCATCCAAGAACTTGCCGTCCAAGAAGACGGTCACCACGTCAGGCCCGCTCGACTCGCTCCCACCGGACGCGTACAGCTCACTCGGGATGGTACCCACCGTGCTGTTGCTGTCGTCGGTGGGGAAGAGGAGCGGCACTCCACAGTCGGCCGCAGAGACCATGAGCTTCTCGACGGCGAAGCGAAGGCCACACCTGCCTTCCAGCTGGGAAGCGTCCCAGACCCTGAGGCGGAGGAACTCTTCCACGAGGCACGACATGGCGACGCCGAGGGCACTGTCCATTCGGCGGCGAGCGGCTGAGACCATGGGGAAGGCGTTGATCTCCGCGAGGAGAAGGATCTCGTCGACCGCGGTGAGGAGGCTTTTGTTGGTGCAGGTTGAGTCCGCGTCCCATATGCCGGCGTCGGGGCCGGATGAGCGCGCGCGATGCCACTCGAGTACGACATGCTCGGCAATGGAAAGCCGGTGCTCCGCTTGAGTTTCCGGCGCAGCCGCGAAGTCTTGCGCCACCTTCCCTGCCGCGGCGCCCATGCAACGCAGGTGCGGGAGGCCGAGGCCTGGGATTAGCTGCGAACGAAACAATGCTGTAACTTGTTGCAGAGTCAAGAGGGGAGGACTTGGAACTCACGATACGTCACACTGGGTTTGAGAATTGAGAATTGCGAGTGGTTGTGGCGCACTTGTGCTGTGGCATTGGTCAGAAGTTGCTGAGAAGAATGGGGCTGGCTATGAAACGGTTGTCCGAAAACTTTTTTAAAAAAACTCAGCTACTTTTTTAGCCATTGGACGATGCTGTGGCGCACTTGTGCTGTGGCATTGGTCACTTCATGGAAGTTGCCGAGAAGAATGGGGCTGACTATGCTACAGTTGCCAAAAAAAAAAAGTTGACCTCACCGTGCCGCGGATGGAGAATGATGGGGGTGGGCAGAACACGTCCGAGTCGCCCTCCAAAACACGTTCGCTTTCCGGGCCATGGGATGATTGATTGGCTGCCTCAGGCCCGCAGTAGTACGATCGTGGGTTACCTGACGTACGTCCTTCAAAAGAAAGATGACTTTGCTCGCACGTCCTGTGTTTAAAAGTATACAGTAGTATAAATAACTGTTATCTATAGTATTATTCTATATAATCTATAGATAGCTTCTACAATAAATTATCTTTTACATATCTCTATAGACAGTTCCTCCATGTACAATATATTTTGTTTCTCGTGCTACAGTCAATTATTGCAGGAGAGACGACCAAAATTTTATGTTCTCCTTTCTCCTCCATATCATCTCGTAGTCTACGTGACAAGACTTATAGACAGCTAACGCCGCACCATTGTACATGCTCTGGCTTCATCCCGTACGCGTAGTCTCGGCGCAGCACACACGATAACTTGGTTTGGAGTCGCGCATCGTCCAAACTTTAGTTGCCACTTGCCATCTAGGCGGTGTAGGGATTTAGACTACTGGCTTTGCAGCAAGCCAGCAGCTGCGAGAGAGGTGTTCTTCACTCTTCAGCATAACTAACAAGCTTCGTTAGCTATCAGGATAGTTTCTTCTGCTAGGAAAATATACTGGCTTCTTGTTTGACAGAGTCATTATAGAAATTAGCTGGGTGGCTCGTGCATCTGCGCGGCTAGATTTATTTAAAATTTTATAGTATCAAATGACATAATTTAGATACTTAAGAATATATTTTCGTATCTTTTATGCTATTTAGATTTTTAAGACATCATAAACATTGGAAATAACAATAGAAGCTTGAAAGAAAATACAATTTTAGAAACGTAACTGAAGTATGAGCTTTGATGGAAGAAAATTATTGAGCATAATAAGTTATTGAGGTTCTTAGAAACATAATCATTCTCCATCATGCATGGATCATATAGTTGCATGCTCTTATTCCTCCTCCATTAGTTACTCTTTTTTGAAAATGCATGTATGCATATGTACCTCTATTTAATCACGAGCAATAAATTGATTATATTACCTTGCTCACGCATACACCATTGCACCATAGGTCAGGGGCGGATCTAGTATAGGGACATTGGTGTACAGAATCTGTACACCCTTTTTTTTGGGGGGGCCCATATTTATTAGGTATATTATGTATATATACTTGTAAGTATACTTAAAATATATATTTTCACTATGCATCCCGATTCAGCCCATCACAGCCGGCCACACGCTCTCCAGATCTATTCGCACGGCCCACTCGGTCCCAAGCCGCACGCCACCACGGGCCCACGACCCAACTCAAGCGCGGCCAGGCACTCGGTGACTCCCAACCTGTTCCACTCCCACTGGCCGAGAGCCCGAGACCGAGTGCCAGAGGCAGAGGGTGACTACTAGTGCTAAGTGCTAACCCTATCTCTTTCCTCCCCTTTCTCGCGCGGTGGCGGCACAAGGTCGCGCGGCGAGGCGGTGAGCGGCCGCCGCGTCGTCGGCCCCATCCGCACAGACTCACCCCCCGATCTTCCTCTCCGTCTCCGCCCCATCGCGGCCGGCGAAGCTGCCCGTATGCACCACCGACGAGCTCCACTACGCCCCCGTCTCCAGAGCTGGGTGGCGCCTCGCGCTTTGGCGATACAGGCCTCCCCCTCGGTATGTCCCACCTCGGTTGATTCATCTTCTTGGAGTCGTTGCTAGAGTCATGTTTAATTTGGTGACGTGTGTGTGTAGGCGCCGACGAGGAACCACCCATTGATGCTGCTATCGGGAGTCGGGATGAACGCCATCGGATTCAACCTCTCCCCCGGGGAGAGTAGGAATTTCTTTTTTGCTCCTCTTTTCTTAGAAAAAGTTACTTGCCTGAAATGAAAATTGTGGTTATAAGCTTGGAATGTGATCGTCATGTACTGTTTAGCTCGAGTGTTGGGAATCTGATTTGGAATGGGGAGAGCAATGGTGTTCGACCAAGTTAGTTTAGTTTGAAATTTCTCTGAAAATCGTGAATTGAAGTGCAATTTGTCTATCATAGTGTCATGTGCTAGGTTGGATGTATATGGCATGATACAAAATGGACAATATGGCTATATGTGTTGAAAAAGTTGGAAATTAGGCATATCTTTCCAACTTAAACATTAGTTGCACATATCCAACTGCAAAGTGATGAAATTAGTGTGATCTGTTACTTACAAACTATAGTTTCATAGGTTAACACGAAAAGTCGATAACATTACAAAATAATTCCACGAAGTTCCACACAACAAGAGAACACATGGTCAAACAAAGAAAGCCATATATATGTTTGCATCTTGATCTTTGCTTGGTCCTAGTCTCCTAGATCACCACATTCATTGTCTCCAAGCAAGATGTTGATGACTTCAAGGATGCGAACAACACTGAAGTCACTTGCTTCCACGTCCCAACGTTGCTTCTTTACACACGGTTTACACAATGAGTAGAATCCAAACAAAAAAAGGTAAGTTTTTGAAGAAACAAAAAACGAGATATTTGTTTATTTTTCAGCAGAAAACAAAAGAATGTTGGTCATCTAGAATAGCCAAAATAGAAAAAGACAAACAACAAAGAGCCCATACCATGGTTGTACAAAAGACTGTTTTACATGGAACAACATATTTGTAACTCCGAACATCCGTCCTGGAAATCATGGATCCGCCACTGCCATGGGTGACCTAACTTGAACTTATCTTCCTTGAAAAGCCGACTACCCTAGACGAATCGTGTGTCTTCTATCTCTTCTTGCCGCCGCATCTTTTCTGCTTCAATGTCCAACATAAAGCCCAATTTTTATCAATCCCAATTATTTTTAATGTTGACTGTTGCAACATCAACACTCATACATGTGCAACGGTCGCCGGTCCTTGCTGGGGACACTCGTCATGCTATCTCCGGTGGCCCCAAGCCTATTCCCTACGGTTGCGCCATCTCTACTAAGATCTCTTTGCTCCTATGCTTCTGTATAACTGTGCTTCTATTCGTACGTATGCATGTTTCTCATGTGTCGGTTACTCCTCTTCTTAAATGTTGGCCAACTCAATGCTTTGGCTTACTCACTAACCGCGGTGACCTCTCGTCTTCACTAATATTGGCATGTGTATTTTAGTCGTTGTCTAACGATATGGAGAATCGTCTCGCCACCGTCAGTGACGTCGTGCCCCTCACCAACAATAGCACACTCCTAGTTATCCAATGGCCCTATATCGTCCATAGCTCGTCTTCAAGCTTAATCTCTTCTTTTCTATGGCTTTTCCATCATCAAGCTTGTTTGGCCACAGACTTCTTCAACAATGGTGATGCTCACCACGTGTCGTGTGTGTAAGATCGAGGTGGCTGACTAGAGGGGGGTGAATAGGCGGTTTTAAAAATTCTTTCGCGCTAAAACCAATATATAATGCGGAAGCTAATGACGAATTGGTTTTGCACAATTAAAACCTAAATCAACTAGGCTCAACTAAGTGCACCAACAATATGAGTACAATACTAGAGAGCAATCATACAAGATATATAAACAATTAAAGCAAGTAATGTAAATTGCTCAAAGTAAAGCACAAGATAAAACAAGATGACACGATTATATTTTACCGTGGTGTTAGGAGACTTGCCGATCTCCCCTAATCCATGTTGAGGTAAACCCAACCACGTTAGACCGGCTCCAATAATTAAGCCAACACCTCCGAGGTAAGTCCAACCATTTGGACCGGTTCCAAACCGAACCAACACCTCGCTCCACTAGGGTTGCTCTTCCTCCACTCCGGAGATGACAAGCACCAAGCCACTCACACCACGCCGGACCTTCTCACAAGCTTTTTGATAAGATCACCAGGCACGACGCCTCCACACCATCTAGGTGTCGGCAAACACCAAGAGAAACAAGACTCAACGATCACTTGAACTAATCAAGTGTCAAAGCTCAATTGGATACACAATCCACTACCTAAGGCATCACATGCACGTAGGGTTTGCTCTCAAATCTCACCAAGTGCAACACATGCACAATAGAGGATGAGAGGCTTGCTCTTAGCTCAAGAGGCTCAAAAGGGATTCACAATAGCACCAGCAACCTCCCCCAACCGGCCAAGGTGGATATTTATAGCCCCCACACACAAAAACTAGCAGTTGGGAGAAGATTCCTTCAAATCAGCACAGGGCCGCCCCATGCGCCAACGGCTAGAAAACTAGCCGTTGGGCCTTCGGCCGGTCGGCCCACTAATGGCCGGTCTGACCGCCGCCAAATCGGTCAGACCGCCAATGCTGGTCGGTCCGACCGCCCGATGGAAATTCGGCTAAGTCCCACAAAGGGAGCTCTCTGGAATAAACGTTCCGCACAAACCCGGAACTTCCTCACATCGGAATTTCCGTTTTCACAACGGCGGAACTTTCGCACAGAGAATCCAAGTCAAAGAAAATCGGTTAGACCGCCAACAGATGGCCGGTTCGACCGATTGGCCACCGGTCAGACCGCCAGGCTGCAGAGCCAAACACATTGGCTTCACTTCAAATGGCGAAACGCATTCGCCTATTTGCATACAATTCCAACAAGGTTTCAAAGATAATATTCTCAGCTAGTTGCAAAACACATTTGCCAATATTTTAGAATACTCATCACAAGGAATAAGGTATATGGACATACACCATTTGTAAAAATATTTGCAAACTTAAGTCACATGCTACAAGGGTTATGTATGAGCCTCGACTATTTGCAAAATACATTCGTAAATAAATAGCATCATACCTAGATGAGTTAGAGCAACCACAATGAGCTATCAACACATGACTAACTCAAACTACTAGTTAAGACCCCTCTTAATAGTACGACAAATTATACTAGCAATCCTGTCTTCCAACCAAACACCAAGACCGGTAAAAGACTAGGAACACATCCTTAGCCCTAGCTAGTCATACCTTTGCCTTGCATCTTCTTGAAGCTTGATGACGCACATCAACACTTCAAGTTTGGGTTATTAACTTGATAATCATCAACACATGATGATCCTTTGCTTGACCTCCATCAACACATGATGGGTCTTCTCTTGTTTTGACGATCAACCCATAATCATCTCTTCTTGATAAGCATCAACTCATGATGCATCCTTTACACCAAGCTCTTGACTTGATGATCAACTCATGATCATCCCAAGTCTTCATCATCCTGGAACATAACCTATTCATCCAACTCATGAAAAATGTTAGTTCCACAATGTGATTACCATTAGTTACCACAACAAACCATTATCACATAATGGTGGGACAAGATACATCAATCTTTCCCTTATTGGTAATTAATGATAACCACTTCCATTCCACATAAATTGAATTTAGATAAAGGTAACACAACGTGGGTATATATGAATTACACAAGTTACATATACTCACGACATGAGTATGTAAGAACTACACAAGTTCTATATACTCAAAACATGAGTATAAAGAAACTACACAAGTTCTATATACTCAAACGGATATGTTTCAAAGTAAAGATCCCAAATATATGTGGAACACGAAATATGGATCAATACAAATGAAACCAAAAAATATAGAATAAAACTCCCCCTAAATATGTGCATACAAATATGTGTAAAGAAAACATATGCACATATTCAAGATATACTTATGGTGGAGTTCTTCCTATATTTTGGATCCGAGGAATGCAATATTATATAAGAGTATGAGTCAAATGCACACCTCGTTGAATTTCACCTTTATATCCAAATGAGACTACACAAGATAATACTTGACAAGAGAGTTAGTCTCATAATTAGATTTGTCATTAATCACCAAAACACTCCATTAACTCATAATGGTGGATCTAGATCTTTCAGTGTGACCCTTGGCTCCTTCAATTATGGCCTTTTTCTTCAACAACTCTAGCAAGTAGTACAACATTGTTGTCATCTCCATTGCTGCCACGTCGTCTCTTCGCTTCCTTGCGGGTCATGTTTTTTTTAAATTATACTATTTTGTTGTCTCCTCCAACATCATTCCTACTATCCTCGTTATAACTTTTATTTTTATTCAAAATTTATGTTTTTATTTGAGTTCGGATACAAATCAAATTGCTAATTTTATTTATTTATGGATTTTTCGTTTTTTTAGTTTGTATACAAATCAAATTGCAAATTTCTTTTTTTTTTGAATTTCAATTATGTTTTGTTGGAATTCGTATACTGCTAATTTTTCTTTAACTTTATTCCAAATTACAGCTATCTAGGGATTTAACTTTGGAATTCGTATCAAAATCAAATTGTGATTTATTTTATTTTTGGTTAGAATCTGTATACAAATCCAATTGCTGATTTTTGTTTAAATTTTATTTTGTATTAAATTTATTTAGGTATTTTACTTGGGAATTTGTATGAAATCAAAATTTAATTTTATTCTTAATTTTAGTTTTTTAATTGTATTTGACATAAACTCTTTCTTCAATCTAGACCGTTATAATCTGGACCGTTATAAAGGAAAGAGTAAGAACACTCAAATATTATAATCTGGACCGTTATAAAGGAAAGAGTAAGAACACTCAAATATGTTGACTTTTGAAGGAATAGAAAAGCGTGGACTAAAATTGATTTCTGAATTTTCCTAATTACCATGAAATATTCCTTGGCGCCTCTTCCATTTATTTGTATGTCGCCTCTTTCTTGTCTTACTTCATACACGACATAAAACACATTTCTTTATTCTTGTGCTTGCTTGATGGTGAATAATTGAGGCAATCAAACTACATCTTCATGCCATTATCTCAACTATCTTCCGCATGTAATCACACCTGCAAAAGTGTACTAAACCTTTTATCAGAGCGGGTGAGATCCTACGCACATACCCCTCTGTTCTTGATGTTCGGCTGCTTCCATGGCTTCTTAGCCTTTGTGGCAACTCTGGTTAGCCGAACAACAAGCTGTCTTTGTTGCCATGCTTCTTTCTCTAGATTGCACGGCCTTCCTCATATGCGGTTACAGGCTTCTTCTCTCAGTTGCTACTCTTGCTTGCAGTTATGTTTTTCATTGAGGGTGATGGATCTACATGATTTGTTTTGCCTTCATTGCGTTTTAGGACAAATAAAATGTCAAACTGAGCAACCATAGTGTGTCATCTGTGCCGGTCGATCCTCGAAGATTTCAAGCACACCCTTGCTACACCTTGCTGCCCCTCACGTCTCCATGTCCCAACACAACATTCCACGCGCGGCGCTCAAAATCAAACGCCTTGTGGGAGGAAGTAGGCACCACACAATGGATTATAACAACATTTATGATTAATAGGGAAAAATCACATGATTAGCGCCAAATTAAATCAGATTGTCATTGAGGTTGCCTCGTCGTAAGCCCAGAACCCTTCATGGCTATCGGCCCACCACCTTTGGATCCCCTAGACTCGTCGAAGCCGCCGTCAGATCCCATCGCCTAACAACACAACCTTCATCGACAAAGTTAATCAATGTCATGTGGTGGAGTGTCGGGCATGTGGGAGGCGTGCATGCAGCAATAGGAGAAACATCGAGAGGACAACTTGAACCCGTCCTTGAGCTATGCTTCCACTCAATCAAAGCAAGGGAGGAGAGTCTGTCACAAGCAGTGGCGGGCTAGAAAATTTCCATTGGGGAGCCTAATAGCAAGAGGTGAATCATTAATGGGGCTAAATGAAAAATATTCACTATATTGCATTGTGAATTCTTGTGTAGCAGTGGGGTACACCAACCATGGGGGAGCCATGGCCACGGCCAGCCTCCCCCTCCCTCTACTAAACTTATTCAAAATTTTAGATATTTTTTTATTGGAATTCGTATACAAATTAAATTGTAAAATTTATTTATTTATTCTAAATTATAATTATTTAGGAATTTTACTTTAGAATTCGTATGGAAATCAAATTATAATTTTTAATTTTATTTTTTATTCTGAAGTTTAGTTATTTTTTAATGGAATTTGTATACAAATCCACTTGCTATTTATTATTTAATTTCTATTTCGAATTAAAATTATCAAGGGATTTTCCCATGGAATTTGTATCGAAATGAAATTTCTAATTTTATTTCATTTTTTATTCTGAATTTTAGCTTTATTGTACCTGACACAAACTTCTTTTAATGTAGGACCACCACAATAAACGTATAGATCTTTCTCATTTTTCTCATAATAATGTAGGAATTTATAGACCTTCAAAGCGAACGTGATGACTTCTTTTGTGTCTCCACCGACACCATGTGTGTTAATTTTGTTATAACTTTTTTCTAATTTAATATTTCAGTTATTTTTGTTGGAGTTCGTATATAAATCAAATTGCTACATTTATTAAGTTTATTTGCAATTTTAGTTAATTAGGGATTTTACTTTGGAAAATGCCTATCCGCCCTCAACTGGACTTATTCAAATTTTCAATGATTTTTTATTGAATTTTGTAAACAAATCAATTACTAATTTTATATAACTTATTCTGAATTTCATTTATTTTGGGATTTTCATTGGAATTTGTATGTAAAATCAAATTGTTATTTTTCTTTTTCTTTTTAATTCTGAATTTCAGTTATTTGTTTTGGAAATTTATATACAAATCCAATTACCATTTTTTATTTAAATTTTATTCCAAATTACAGTTATTTAGGGATTTTAGCTTGGAATTTTTATCAAAATCAATTTGCTAATTCTATTTTATTTTTATTCCAGATTTTAGTTTTATTGTACAAGAAAAAAAATTCTTTTCATCTAGACCGTTATAATCTAGACCCACTATAGTCAACGATGTAGTTTTTTTTGTTTTTCTTTTATCAATGTGGGAATTTTTAGCCCTTCAAAACGAATATGGTGGCTTCTTTTGTGTTTCACACTATTCTTATTATCTTTGTTATAGCTTTTAATTTTATTCAATATTTTAGTTATTTTTATTGGAGTTTGTGTAGAAATCAAATTGCTAATTTTATTTAGTTTATTTAAAATTTTTGTTAACGATAGATTTTTCCTTTGGAAGTCGTATGGAAATCAAATTACAAATTTTACTTTGTTTTTATTCTAAATTTCAATTATTTTTTCTTGGAATTTGTATACGAATCCAATTGCTATTTTTATTTATTTTTTATTTCGAATTACAGTTATTTTGGTATTTTACGTTGGAATTGATATTGAAATTTTTTGCCAATTTTGTTTTATTTTTATTTCGAATGTTAGTTATTTTTTGATGGATTTTGTATGCAATTTAATTCACTTTTGTTTTTTATTTCAAATTATGGTTATTTACGGATTTTTCTTAGGAATTCGTATGGAAATCTAATTGCTCATTTTATTTTATTTGTATTCCAAAATACATTTTTATTGTACTTGATATGTACGGTTTACTTTGGAATTCATATCAAAATCAAAGTGCTAAATTTATTTTATTTTTCTTTCGAATTCCAATTTTATTGTAGTTAACATGAACTCTTTCTTTTAATCTAGACCGTTATAATCTGAACCCATCACGATCGACGAAGTAGATCTTTCTATTTTTCCACTGATTAATTGGTAATTTCTAACTGTTAAGAGTGAACGTGGTGGATTTTTTTTACTCTGCTTTAATAACATAATAGATACTATCTCCATTATTTTTTACTTGGGGACATTAACACTGTCTTCAATTGACATCTTTGACCATTACATTTTTTATTTATATTTTACTAAAAATTTCTAAAAATATAGTAACACGACAATATTTTAATGACAAATCCACTAATATTATTTTCACATGACAAATCCAAACACTTTTGTGTATATTAGCAGTTAAAGTTTAAAATAGTTAACATCATGCACTCTAAAACTTCTAAAAAACTGACCGAGTAGTAATTAACGTAATGCTAGTCAAATATTGCATTCAAGGGTTGCACACACAAAATAAATCACTCACGGGCGTAGTAAAATAGTGCATTCAAGAGTTGCATGCTTGCACGCACAAAACAAAGCACTCGCAGGGCGTTTGAAATTTGATTTTTAAATAATATTATTTTAAAAGAAATTTACAAAAATAAAGGCTACTATCGCTATTTGAAATAATAAAATTTTCTGTCACCATTCCAATTGGCGACTGAGCCCAGAATAGTGCAGAGAGTTCGCTATCGCCAGTGGAAATAACAACAGGTCCCTATCACCACCCCAACTGGCGACAGAACTCTGCCACTATTTCAACTAGCGACAAGGACCCCGCTTGTTTTTTACTGTCCATTTTTACCACATATTTTTTTGGACAAATCACAATGTTGTTACAAAACATTCAACACAACGTGATCACATTTTTTATTCGACAAATCACAATGATATTACAAAACGTTCAGCGCAATGTCCTCACATATTTTGTCGACAAATCACATTGATATTATAAGATATTCAGCACAATGTCATCACCAAGTTTGTCGACAAGTCAAAATGATATTACAAAGCATTGAGCACTACATATTTCAAGAAGACGAACCTTTCCCGTGGCTGCGACCTCAATGTCCGCCATGTCGACTGTCTCGAGTGGGCAGTCGGATGAGGTCCCTGTGGCGCCGTCTAGACTGTCGATGTCTCCTTCATCTTGTTGATTTCTCGTAGGGTATTTCTTGAAGGTGTGGCCAGACTCCCTACAAATGGAGTATTTCTTCGTATGACGCCCAATTTCTGTTTCGTTCATGTCGTTCCTGATATGTCGTTCCTGCCATCGGCCAACCTTTTCCTTCAGCCTATCAATGTTCACGGCTTAGATTAGTTGCTCTCAAGTTGGATGGTCAATCAAATGGCCAACCACGTCGTAACCACCTCCCTCTTGTTGAAATAATTAGAGAGGTACTGATCGGGATGCGATGCGGTGCCGTCGAACAAGCGGCCATGACATGTGAGCAGGGCCAATGCAGAAGAAGAGGCTTGTTGTAAGTGCATACGCAACTAGCGCGCATAGTGTGCACTCATGGGTGATCCACTAGCATCCTTTATCCCTACACAATATCTCAAAGCGAAGCTCCCTTGTGCTCATCTTGAATACCCGGTGCATCTAACCATTCTTGCTCTTGTCCTCCATGTACTTGGTGATAATGGCGGAATACAGTATTGTGCCATTTTCCATGGCGAGCGACGCGTTATTACCTCTGTCAACAAAGTAATTTATAGTACTGCGGAGAATTACCTTCACAACACCAACCAAATGGTAGCACCTGGCGCTGCGCATGACCCAAATTGTAATACCCCGGCCTGCTCGTAGCATGGCCCATGTGGCCTATGAGGAGTTGTGTGGTGGGATTAGTCCCACATTGCTTGTCTCAAGTGAGTTGTAGTAGTATATAATGCCTGTTGGATCCAAACATAGCACCTCCGGGTTAACCCTTTTACACGAAGCGATGACGAAAGTGTAAGTGAGGTGCTATGTGTACGCGGGTCGCCCTACGGTTGAAATTTGGGCATTGGCGAATTTTGGGTGGTGTTACGGATGGTATCGAGCATCAACCTTCAACGCGCACGAGCACGTGCGGGACGAGCGCGGGCATATGGTGCATGGCGCGTGTGGGCGGAGTGGACACATGGCATGGCATATGTGCGGACGCTGGGACGCACGGGCGTGTCTTGAGGGGTGGTTACGGGCATTTGCCGCGTATGCGGTATCTTTGCCGGCGTCGGCCCTTAAGGGAGTGAATGTAATACCCCGGCCTGCTCGTAGCATGGCCCATGTGGCCTATGAGGAGTTGTGTGGTGGGATTAGTCCCATATTGCTTGTCTCAAGTGAGTTGTAGTAGTATATAATGCCTGTTGGATCCAAACATAGCACCTCCGGGTTAACCCTTTTACACGGGCGAGGGCGAAAGTGTAAGTGAGGTGCTATGTGTCGCTGGTCCGCCCCTACGATGAAATTTGGGCATTGAGCGAATTTTGGGTCAGGGTGTTACAGATAATGTAATACTCTGAAAAATAAATGAATAAATAATAATAACGTCTTTAAGGGTTTGTGCGTAATTAAATAAAAATAGTACATAAAAATAGAATTTCAGAGTTTTTAAGAGCTATATAAATAGATTGTGGGAATTCTAGAAAACCCTAGCAACTTTTCTTTTCTTTTTTTTCCACCTTGCGCGCATGACCAATTTCCTCTGTGCGCGCGTTCTTTGTGCGTGCCTCACTTGCGGCGACCTTTGTGCGTGCCTCCGCCACATATGGCTTCTTTGCCATTGGATCACTGCCGCATGCGTGATCGGCCGAGTGACTGCTTTGCCAAAATTTCACGGGTGGCGTTTGGTGCCGGTTATACTGCCGGTCGCGCATGAATTTCGGGCGTTTCCAATTTTGACGCCTACAGGTGCGCACGTGAGATGTATCAGCAAGTTTTATTAGCTAGCAATCGGCATGCATGTGTTTTGTTGTCTTGTGTGCTCATCTTCTGCGTTTATCAATCATCAGGTTCATGTGGTTTTGTCTTTTGCGGTCGCAAGTGCTAGCATCTATTGAGTAATGCTGAGTAGTAGTGATTAGTTAAATTACTCTCCTGGTTTACGTTTGAATGCCTCGGCTGGATTGAAAGTTGTTCTTCTGTCATGTGGTCACTAATACTTGTAGAACTTAGTGCCTTTGTTGGAATTTAGTGGTTACCCAATATGACTTGTAGCTACGTTTGAATACAAGTAACTAATGTTAATAATTAATCTAGTAATGCAACTTTACATGGTACTGCTAGTGCTAGAAATTAACAAGCAGTGCAAGATTGTTTTACATGCATGCAGACTAAAATGATTGGTCGGAACGATAAGGAGATTAATATGATGTTTGTAGTCGGAGAAAACGGTTAATAGATCTGATTAGCCTGCTGTTCTGTTGAACGATTTATTCGGGTACCTTAATGACGAATTTTGGAAATCTCATCTACTAGTTAATTGTAGATAATTTCGATATCTTTCTATAGCATATTTTATCACGTCAATCGGACAAGTAGAATTCGAGTTATGATTTTCGGAAGGCTGCTGTCATTGTGGTTGTCGTATTTCGGCGCTGTTTTGGTAGACTGCGGATTAAAAATAGTAAATAGACTAATTAGAGTTTTTGATCTACATGAAAGATGTAGATAATTGTCCAATGGTTCCGTAGAATCTAAGAACACGCATTTTGGTTGAGTAAAACAAAAGTTATGAATTTAGTAAGACCTGCTGTTCCGAAGCGGACAGATCGGTTTTCTGGGCAAAAAACGGAGGGTTAGATGATTTAATTAGAAGTCTTCGTAATCTAAGAAAATGTGGAGAATTTTATGAAGAATCCAGAACAGGGTGGTTTGTCGTGATCGGACTTTTGAGTCAAAAGTTACGTCCGTTTTAGTACCAAGACAGCAATGGGTAACTATTCGGTACCGGAGTAACGTGGTATATTTGGGGACGTGTAGGAGCGATGTCGATTGATTGCTATTCTTGATGTTGTAGTTTGTATTGAAAATTTGTGTATATAATGTAGGAGAGGCGTCGTGCTTGTTGCCATCTTCTAGCCAAATCGTGCGTCGCAACTAGTAAAGGCAAGTGCATGGTAGACAGCGATCAATGATGATCACTGTGATTCTTTATCTTCTATTACCATTATTGTTGTGCTTTTATTTTGTTTAAATTGCAAACAAGGGATTGGTATGTTTATATCTTTGTTGACAATCATGATGAAAAGTTGGACATGATGTTTATGATGGAGTTTGCATTTTCATACATAAGCATCTTTGCATATGAGCAGGTGATCATGAATGATCACAACTCCACGGGAGTGGAGGAGGTCCCCGATCCTTATGGAGGAACGGGCTTGAGAGTGAATGTTGTCGCGAGCATTCACTCATGCTATCTGATATCTGTGAAGGAAGTGCATGTGGACATGTAGATTAGAATTGCATTGATACATGAGACTAATGGGTGTGAATCAAAGAGAAGATAACCGCATGAGAATGTTAATAGAAGTACTTGTGATGATAATGAAGTTATTGAATGCTGTTGATTTATTATTGGTCGTTGTATATTGATGTGTTTGCTGAGTCGTGGACTCACCCTTGCTCTTTGTTATCTATAGGTGATCTTCGAGGGCCTTAGAGCGAGAGCGAGTAGAGCACCTGGACAACACATGATCATTTGCCATAAGAATCTTTTCATTCAAAAATTGGATTACTCATGGACATGTTAGGGATTGAATAAAGTTTAGGACAACGTTTTGGACTAGACTATTTGTTTTAATGATTTGGTTTCATTGGTTGGTGCTATTTTGGACTATTTACCTGTTTGTATTCCCCTTGCTTATTTATTATCGTTTGATCCATAATTATGCATGTTCTTTTGTGATCCATGGATATGTTTATTGTTGTTTTCCTGCTGTAATTTTATAGTGTGTCGATAATTATTAGTTTAAAGAGTAGTGTGGTGGCATTCTAGGCTCGGTGTTGGGTGGGGGGTGTCTGATTGGTATCGAGGCGGGCTTTAGGTCCGTGGTGAATAGATTAACAACATAGGCAAACTAAAATTGTTAAAATTTGTTTTAGTTTGGTAAATCAACTAAAATTTGCTAATGGTTAATTAACCTAAAATTTGACACACTAGTGCACAGTAGTTTAGAGAGAGGTACGATCATCGTTTTACGCTTCCGTTATGTTGTTTATTGATGGATGATTTTATTGTGATCTTTGAACTCATTGTGTATTGTTGATTGTGGTTGATAGCTATCCGAGGGGTAGAGGGCGTGGTCGTGGTGGCGTGATCGTGGAGGTCGGGCCCATGGCGAGGTTCCGTGGAGCCACCTCCACATGTGAGATGAGTCGATGGCGAGGGTTCTTTGTTGACCCGCCTCGGTTGGGGTCGAGGATGAGACCCCGCTTTCTTGAGAGAGTTGGTGGGAGAGATCCGTGCTCTTCGTCAGCGGCGCGGCGCCTATTCTTTGCGGCATCTGTTGTTGCTCTGTCGCACATCCACCGGTTCTGAGCGCGGATGTCACCGGGAGTGGATGGGGTTGAGGTTGGATCCGTTTGTGGTTGGGCACACCAGTCGAGCGTGGTGGTTGCGCTACATGGAGAGGCGGTTTGGAGCTTTAGAGATGTCTTCACCTCGGAGGGTCCGTTTGTAACCTTTAATTTGAAAGGGCAGCGGATATTTGGTGGGAGCGTGTTGTCTTCGAGGATCGCCACTCAAGGGCGACCACTTGGGAGGACTTTGTTGATCGGTTCAAGGAAAGTTCTACCCTATTCTTTTGTTGAGAAGATGGAGGTTGCCTTGGCGACCTTTGCTCGAGGGAAGAGGTCTATTCTTGAGTATGAGGTGAGTTCAACAACTTGGTTCGCTTTGTCCCTTGATGGCGAATGATGATCTTGAAAGCCAAGAGGTTCGTCGGGGTCTCAATTGAGTGCAGACATGTGTTGGGAGCTACTCCACTCGTGACTCTGACTCTGTTGTGGAGCAAGCTAGGGGCATGGAGTTGGAGATCGACTCACAAAGGCGACAAGCCTCGGTGGGTGGTAGCTTCGGTGGTGACGGAAGAGGAGCTCTAGTGAGGAAGTGGGTGCATTCGACTGCTTTCAAGAAATTCAAGGAGGACCATGATCCTTCAAGTCTAGCGATCGAGGCCGTTCTCTTCTTGGCGCCTCGTCCTTTGCAGTACTCGGCTCTTCGTCTGTCGAGCGGGGCATGCTTTGCTTTAAGTGTGGTGATGGACACGTGCTGCTGAAGTGCACTTGGCGGGAGATTGCGTCGGTGTGGCGGCCGGGTCACAAGGAGGGTGTGTCGCGAGAACCCGCTAAGCGTGATCAAGTGGGAGCACTGTGCCATCTTCTTCTTGATGGGTCTGCTCGAGGATCTTTCGGATGATGATGCTCCTCGGTAGCGCCATTTCCTTGGCTTAGGCGCCTCGGTAGGGTACTCGGCGGCCGCCACCCGCACCGCTTGAGTTGCACGGCCGGCTTTACCGCACCGCCACGCAGATTGTCGGGGCTCGCCGCCCGGCGTCGTCTTCTTCGCCATGGCGCCACAGAGTGTCGCCATGCCCACAGTGAGTCCGTGGTCGTCTGGCGTGGTGGCCAGTACTTTGCTTGTGGATTCGTTTGATGCTTTAGTCCTTTTTGATTCGAGGCTACCTTTTCGTTTGTGTCGTGGCGTTTGCTAGGAAGCGAAGTTGAGTATCGATGGATTTCTCGGTCGGTGTTAGTTAGTTCTCACGGGGTATTATTGCGAGCTCTCTTTGTTTGTCTGGGCGTTCTATTGTCATTGATGGAGAGAAGTTCACGGCGAATTTGATAGTTATACAAATGGAGCCGTTCGGCGTTATCTTGGGTATGGATTGGTTGCACTCTTATCGAGCCGTGATATCACATACGTAGAATAGTCTCTGTGCGGACCCGTGGGAGACTTTGACCTTTCAGGAAGTGCGCCTCGCGCTCTCTTCGATATTATTGGTGGGTGTTCCGGTCGTGCGATGGCAGGCTTCTTTTAGCTCTTCTTTGAGAAGCGAGCGTGGCTTCGCAGATTGAGGAGATTCGGTGGTTAGTGATTATCCGATGTGTTTCCGGTGAGCTTAGGGCTTGCCACTGTGCGAGGCGTGGAGTTTCGTATTGATCTTGTTCGAATTACTCGTCCCATCTCGATGTCTCCATATCGATTAACACGTCCGTTTCGGGACGAGTTGAAGAAACAATTGGATGATTTGTTGGCTAAAGGTTTGATCGAGCGTAGTGTATCGCCGTGGGAGCTCTGTTCTATTCGAGAAGAAGGATGGGAGTTGGCGTATGTGTATTGATTATCATGCGCTTAATGCGGTCACAATCAAGAACAAATATCCATTGCCCCGCATTGAGGACTTGTTTGATCGGTTGAATGGAGCTCAAGTATTCTCCAAGATCGATCTCGATCGGTATAATCAAATCCGTGTGCGTGGCGAGGATGTAGAGAAGACGACTTTTCTACCGGTATGGGCATTATGAGTTTAAAGTTATGTCTTTTGGATTGACTAATGCACCTGCCATTTTTATGGAGACTATGAACAACATGTTACACGAGTATCTAGATGACTTCGTGGTGGTGTTCATTGATGATATTCTTATCTATTCCAAGACCAATGAGGATCATGAGCGTCATTTGAGGTTGGTTTTAGATACTTTGAGAGACCGCAAGTTCTATGCTAAGTTGAAGAAGTGTGAGTTTTGGATTTCAGGAGTAGGTTTTCTGGGTCATGTGATAAATCCTCAAGGCATTGCTGTTGATCCTAGCAAGGTCTCTCCGGTGGTGGATTGGAAGAGGCCGACTAGTGTGAAGGAGGTGAGGAGTTTCTTGGGTTTGGTGGTTATTATCGGCGTTTTGTGCGGGACTTCTCTATCATCGCCAAACCGATGTCTCACTTACTCGAGAAGGTGTGAGATTCCTATGGGTGATGAGTGTGGCGCGGTTTACGCACTTTGAAAGAGAGGTTGGTGACCTCTCCTATTCTCACTCTTCCCGAGCAGAAAGCGGTTCACGATCTTTTGAGATCGTCTCGAGTGGGTCTTGGCTGTGTGCTTATGCAAGGCGGTAAGGTAATTGCTTATGCGTCGAGGCGATTAAAGAAGCACGAGCGAATTATCCACTCATGATTTGGAGTTAGCTGCGGTTGTCTTTGCTCTCAAGATTTGGAGGCATTATCTATACGGCGAGCCTTGTGATATTTTCACAGATCACAAGAGTCTCAAGTATATCTTCACTCAGAAGGATCTGAATTTGAGGCAAAGGAGGTGGTTAGAGTTGATCAAGGACTATGATCTTACTATTGATATCATCCGAGCAAGGCCAATGTAGTTCTTGATGCCCTTAGTCGCAAGGCGACTCCCGCTACTCTAGATTGCCTCATTACTGATTTTGATCGCATGAGAATATCTTATTGTTATACGGGCACATCACATGTCGAGACACAGTTGATTCTTGAGTCAGCTATTCCAGATCGTGTGCGGGAAGCACAACAGAGTGACCGGTTACTACAGGAGGTTAGGAAGCGTCTGGATGAGGGTAAAGAGGGTGATTTTAGCATGGGCGATTATGGTGCTTTGAGGTTTAAAGGCCGCCTTTGCGTGCCACAAAGCGGAGGTCAAAGATGATATCTTGAGGAGGCACATCGCACTCCGTAATTGTCCATCTGGTGAGACTAAGATGTATCGAGATCTCAAAAGCAAATTTTTGGTGGAAAAGAATGAAGGTGGATATTGCTAACTATGTGGCTTCTTGTGGTGTTTGTCAGCAAGTGAAAGCTGAGCACAAGCGTCCTGCAGGGTTGTTGCGCCTTTGGAGGTTCCCAGTGGCCTTGGGATGATATCTCCATGGACTTTGTGGTGGCCTTACCTCGTTCGCCGCGAGGAAGGATGCGATTTGGGTAGTGGTGGATCGATTCAAGAAATCTGCACTTCATTCCTATTCGCGCGACAAATTCAATGAGTGATCTAGCTCCTATTTATGTGCGTGAAATAGTAAGGCGCATGGTGTGCCAAAGACCATCATTTACGACGAGGACGCCAAGTTTGTCTCAAGTTACGGGAGAGTCTGCGAGTGCATTGGGCACAGCCGCCTTAATCTGCGTTTCATCCTCGAGACGGATGGGCGATCGAGCGTACTATTCGGACTTTGGAGGACATGTTGCGATCTTGCGTTCTATCTTGGAAGGGTAGTTGGGAGGACCGATTGCCACTTGCGAGTTTGCTTATAATAATAGTTACCATTCGGTATTAGAGCGCGCCATTTGAGGTTCTCGTGGGCGGAAGTGCGGATCGCCACTTTGTTGGGATGCGATTGGAGAGAAGGCAATTTTAGGTCGGATGGATTGAAGACCGTTGAGCGTGTGGCCATGGTGAGCGAATTTGTTGGCGGCTCGAGTAGGCGGAAAAGCTATCTTGATATGAGGCGTGACTTGGAGTTTGCGGTGGGTGACCAAGTGCTCTTGAGTGTCTCCCACTAAAGGTATTGTTCGGTTCGGTACCAAAGGAAGCTTAGCAGAGTGCGTTGGACCGTTCTCGATTATTGCAAGAATTGGGAAGTTAGCCTACCGTTTGGACCTTCACGAGTCCATGCGTGGAGTTCACAATGTGTTTCATGTCTCGATCTTTGAAAGTTTTGAGAGACCCGAGCATAAGATTTTATTAGAGCGGCGACTATTGAGCAAGACCTCACGGTTGAGTCGCGTCCGTAGCGCGATTCGGAAGGTCGGGCGAGTCTTTGAGGCACAAGGCGTTGGTATCGTCAAGGTCTTTGTGGGCCATCGATCGAGAGAGAGGCGACTTGGGAGTTGGAGTCTCGCATGCGCGAGCATTACGGAGTTGTTCACGTCGGTGCGTGTTATTTTATTGTTTAATTTCAGCGGTGTAGTTTTATTTGAGTAGAGCGGTGAGTAGAATTCGGTCGAATTACATTAAGAGGTAGAATGTAATACTCGAAAATAAATGAATAAATAATAATAACGTCTTTAAGGGCTTGTGCGTAATTAAATAAAAATAGTACATAAAAATAGAATTTGAGTTTTTAAGAGCTATATAAATAGATTGTGGGAATTCTAGAAAACCCTAGCGACTTTTCTTTTCTTTTTTTCCACCGCGCCGCTTGACCAATTTCCTCTGTCTTGCCGCGTTCTTTGTGCGTGCCTCGCCGGCGACCGCTGTGCGTGCCTCCGCCCATGTGGCTTCTTGCCATTGGATCACTGCCGCATCGCGCGTGATCGGCCGAGTGACTCTGCGCCAAAATTTCACGGGTGGCGTTTGGTGCCGGTTATCTGCCGGTCGCATGAATTTGGCGTTTCCAATTTTGGCGCCTCTGGTGCGCACGTGAGATGTATCGACAAGTTTTATTAGCTAGCAATCGGCATGCATGTGTTTTGTTGTCTTGTGTGCTCATCTTCTGCGTTTATCAATCATCGAGTTCATGTGGTTTTGTCTTTGCGGTCATAAGTGCTAGCATCTATTGAGTAATCTTGAGTAGTAGTGATTAGTTAAATTACTCTCCTGGTTTACGTTTGAATGCCTCGGCTGGATTGAAAGTTGTTCTTCTGTCATGTGGTCACTAATACTTGTAGAACTTAGTGCCTTTGTTGGAATTTAGTGGTTACCCAATATGACTTGTAGCTACGTTTGAATACAAGTAACTAATGTTAATAATTAATCTAGTAATGCAACTTTACATGGTACTGCTAGTGCTAGACATTAACAAGCAGTGCAAGATTGTTTTACATGCATGCAGACTAAAATGATTGGTCGGAACAGTAAGGGAGATTAATATGATGTTTGTAGTCGGAGAAAACGGTTAATAGATCTGATTAGCCTGCTGTTCTGTTGAACGATTTATTCGGGTACCTTAATGACGAATTTTGGAAATCTCATCTACTAGTTAATTGTAGATAATTTCGATATCTTTCTATAGCATATTTTATCACGTCAATCGGACAAGTAGAATTCGAGTTATGATTTTCGGAAGGCTGCTGTCATTGTGGTTGTCGTATTTCGGCGCTGTTTTGGTAGACTGCGGATTAAAAATAGTAAATAGACTAATTAGAGTTTTTGATCTACATGAAAGATGTAGATAATTGTCCAATGGTTCCGTAGAATCTAAGAACACGCATTTTGGTTGAGTAAAACAAAAGTTATGAATTTAGTAAGACCTGCTGTTCCGAAGCGGACAGATCGGTTTTCTGGGCAAAAAACGGAGGGTTAGATGATTTAATTAGAAGTCTTCGTAATCTAAGAAAATGTGGAGAATTTTATGAAGAATCCAGAACAGGGTGGTTTGTCGTGATCGGACTTTTGAGTCAAAAGTTACGTCCGTTTTAGTACCAAGACAGCAATGGGTAACTATTCGGTACCGGAGGTAACGTGGTATATTTGGGGACGTGTAGGAGCGATGTCGATTGATTGCTATTCTTGATGTTGTAGTTTGTATTGAAAATTTGTGTATATAATGTAGGAGAGGCGTCGTGCTTGTTGCCATCTTCTAGCCAAATCGTGCGTCGCAACTAGTAAAGGCAAGTGCATGGTAGACAGCGATCAATGATGATCACTGTGATTCTTTATCTTCTATTACCATTATTGTTGTGCTTTTATTTTGTTTAAATTGCAAACAAGGGATTGGTATGTTTATATCTTTGTTGACAATCATGATGAAAAGTTGGACATGATGTTTATGATGGAGTTTGCATTTTCATACATAAGCATCTTTGCATATGAGCGGTGATCATGAATGATCACAACTCCACGGGAGTGGAGGAGGTCCCCGATCCTTATGGAGGAACGGGCTTGAGAGTGAATGTTGTCGCGAGCATTCACTCATGCTATACCGGTATACGCGAAGGAAGTGCATGTGGACATGTAGATTAGAATTGCATTGATACATGAGACTAATGGGTGTGAATCAAAGAGAAGATAACCGCATGAGAATGTTAATAGAAGTACTTGTGATGATAATGAAGTTATTGAATGCTGTTGATTTATTATTGGTCGTTGTATATTGATGTGTTTGCTGAGTCGTGGACTCACCCTTGCTCTTTTGTTATCTATAGGTGATCTTCGAGGACGCCGTAGCTGAGAGCGAGTAGAGCACCTGGACAACACATGATCATTTGCCATAAGAATCTTTTCATTCAAAAATTGGATTACTCATGGACATGTTAGGGATTGAATAAAGTTTAGGACAACGTTTTGGACTAGACTATTTGTTTTAATGATTTGGTTTCATTGGTTGGTGCTATTTTGGACTATTTACCTGTTTGTATTCCCCTTGCTTATTTATTATCGTTTGATCCATAATTATGCATGTTCTTTTGTGATCCATGGATATGTTTATTGTTGTTTTCCTGCTGTAATTTTATAGTGTGTCGATAATTATTAGTTTAAAGAGTAGTGTGGTGGCATTCTAGGCTCAGTGTTGGGCTGGGGTGTTACACAAATGTACACCTCGGCTAGATTGGTTGTTATGACACCATATCGAGCACCACCACTGTCATGTAGCAACGACAACTTCTCCTTAGGCTTGTGCCCAATCCAGTCTGAGAAGCATTTCACCTGCGACCCCATCTTCCTCGCCATCTGTGGATAGCTGTGGCAATGCTTCGGGGGTCTGGTCAGCGCTTGTAGCGGTCTTTTTCGCTGCCTCCTTTCTGTGCGTCTACGTTTGCTCCTCCAGAATCTTCCAGAGTGCATCAAACTTTTGCTGCTGATTTTGGTAGCACAACCGCTTGAACAGGTTCATCAAGTCCCTATTGCGGCCGCCCGTGAGGCCACCCGTTGTCGCTATCGCTCCGGTGAGCTATAGTGGTGTTCTACGCTTTGTTGTGTTGCTCTTGCAATTGGTCTGTGCTTCCCACCTTCTGACGCAGTTGTGCTCGTGGAGTGGCTTAGCCACACATAAGCTGCGGGGTCAATTGACCCAAGACTTTTTACAAAACAACCCAATACTTATATGAATTCGCATAGAAGTCCATGGCATTTCAGAGAATTGATCTATAAAAATTGAAAAATTCTATATTTGGTCTCACAGACTTAAAGTTGCCACTTTGCCCGTGGGACACCACAGCGGCGAGCCGATGAGTTTACCCAAGCCGCATGATCGTTGGATGGTTTGCACCGTTGCACAACGCTCCATGGGTCACATCTAAAGGTGGCCAGATGGGTCGTGCTAGCCGGGCTAGCCCAAAGTATGGCACTGTTGGCCCAACCCAGGCACACATAGCCCGCACTGTCCATGGGCTGGGTTCGCACTTCGGGACAATGGGCTGGCCAAGCACGACACGAATAGTACTGGGCCATGCCAGGCACGATATGAGCCCGGCACGGCCCGACGTCCCAGGTTGCGGAGATGGCGAGGAGGAGGGTAGGTGAAGAATCTAGACCCACCATTATGAGTTAATAGAGTATTTTGGTGATTAATGACATATCCATATGTGAAACTAACACTTTCATTGATATACCTATTGTTTAGTCTTGACGAGGATCTAATAATCCTCATTTTATCTTTTATCTATAATTCTTATTATAGGTGAATATGATGTCACATAGTCCCCAGAAGTACCCCTTATATTTATAAGGGAGAGGCCTACCAAGTGATTGTAAGATCTTCTACAATCACCCCCATAGTCGTAAGTCTTACTACGACTATGTCATGGTAAATAAGTCTTTCTACGACCACTACATGGTCGTAAGTCCTTCTCGACCACTACATAGTCGTAAGTCCTTCTACGATCGCTACAGTCGTAAGTCCTTCTACGACCAAGTAAACCACGACCACCTTATAATCAAACCTACAGGCAAGTGGGTCCAATTGATTAAGGAATCCGAACGATCTACACGCACTATTATTCCACGTAGTAATGGTGCGTAAATACCCCATTACCTCTCGAAGATAATTGCCAGACGGCGTGAAGAAGCCAATGCGCCGGTAATTACTGCCATCATGCGCCCGTTACTGAATTAATTAGGCGCATCTTCCGCAGGACAAAACGGCTACTCCTTCACGACTATATAAGGGCATCAATCAGAGGGATGGAGAGACGAACAGACAAGAAAAGATAGAGCGAGTCAAGGAGAAACACAAGTACTATTCTCTGTAATAGTCTTAGCTTCTTACTTGATCATCAAGAATACCATACACACACAGGATTAGGGTTATTATTCTCTCTGGAGAAGGCCTGAACCTGTCTAAACATCCCTTGTCAACCACTCTGCGTGATTTCATCTTTAGGAGACCCCCCGAATCAAATAATCTTTACGTAAGATCGGTTCTAATACACCGACAAGTCTACATTGGATGAAAAGATAAAAATCAAAGAGATATGCATTCAACATGATATTCCTATATCTTTTTACATTCATCAGATCCAAAATATAGGTTGAACTCCACTAAAAGTCTACCTTGAATATGTGCATACGTTTTTATTATACATTCGTGTATGCACAGATTTAGGGGGAGTTCACTCTTTGTTTTGTAGTTTCATTAGTATTGATCCATATCTTTTTATCCACATATATTAAGGATCTTTACTTTGAAACATATCAAATGAGTATATAAAACTTGTGTAGTTGATATATACTCATATGACTTTATATTCAATTATTTGCAATTGTGATGGTTGTCATCAATTACCAAAGAGAGACAAATTGGAGTATCTTGACCCACTATTGCGAGTTAATGATATGTTGTGGTAATTAAAGACAATCACGTTATGGGACTAATATTTTTTATGAGTTGATGAAATAGATTGAGTTTCATGGTGATGATGACTTGAGATAACATCATAAGTTGATCGACATCAAGTCAAAGTTCAAGAAGAGGATGCATCATGTGTTGATGCATGTCAAGATCTCGAAGAAGAGATGATCATGAGTTGATCATCAAGTAAAGTAAAGAAAACCATCATGTGTTGATGGAAGTCAAGTAAATGATGCATCATGGGTTGATGAATATCAAGTCAAGGACAAAGACTTGAAGTAAAGATGTGTGTCATCAAGGTTTAAGAGGATATTTAAGGCAAAATGTATGACTAGCTAGGACTAAGGATGTGTTCCTAGTCTTTTACCAGTCTTGGTGTTTGATTGGAGACCGAATTGCTAGTATAGGTTGTCGTACTGTTAAGAGGGGTCTTAACTAGTAGCTTGAGTTTGTCATATATTGATAGCTCATCTTGCTTGCTCTAGCTCTCGTTAGCATGTTGCCGATATTTGTGAATGCGTTTTGTAAATAGTCGCGGCTCATGAATAATTCTTGTAGCATGTGACTTTAGTTTGCAAATAGTTTAAGTATATGTACCTTATTCCTTGTGGTGTTGATTCTAAAAGTTGGCAAATGTGTTTTACAACTTGTTGAGAATCTTGCCTTCATCCCTTGTGTGCATCTTGTGTTAATTGGTAAATATGTTTTGCAAATTGAGTTGAAACATGGTGTGCAATCTGTTTTCAGCCTTGGTGACGGTGGGCAGTCTGACCGCTCATGTTAATCGATATGACTGGTGGGATATCGGTCTGACCGCCATGTGTGGGCGGTCTGACCGATCACTGGTCAGCGGTCACATGGCGGTCTGGCCGATTACTGGTCAGCGGTAAGACCGCTTGTTTCGTATGTTATGTCTTTTCCAGATAAACACCTTTTGGAGCATGTTTGTTCTCTGAAAGGCAGTAGTATCGTGGTTCATTTGACATAACTACCGCATCGAGTATGACCGCATATCCTGAGCGGAACTACCGCACACCGAAAGTACCAAAACTTAGTTGGCGGTACGTTATCTCCAGAGAGAGCCAGTTTTGGACCTCTAAGGGAAGTGGTTGTACCGCCCTATGTGAACGAAACTACCGGAGAGTGGAACTACCACATATACAACGGCGGTAGTACCACGCTACTTTTCAACGGCTGGTTTATAGCCGTTGGAGCTAGGGCGGTCTGATCGGTCATTGGTTGGCGGTCTGACCAAGTTTCCCTAGTTTTCTAAAGATTCTCCTCCAGCGGCCAGTTTTCTTTGTTTGGGTATAAATACCCCTTGTGGTCGGTTGTGGGAGAGTTGCTGGTGCCATATTCATTCCCTTGAGCAAAGAGCAAGCCCTCTACACTCTTATGTGCATGTGTTGCACTTAGTAAGCTTAGAGAACAAACCCTAAGTGTATGTGTTGCATTAGATAGTGGATTGTGTATTCACTTAAGTTTAGATAGTTGATTTGTTCAAGTGACCATCTTTGGCTTATTACTCTTGGCATTTGCCAACACCTAGACGGCTTGGAGGTGTTGCGTCGGTGAGCTTCTCAAAGAAGGTTGTGAGAATACCCGGGTGGTTCTGAGTGATTTGGTGCTCGCCATCTCCGGAGTGGAGGAAGAGCAACCCCGAGTGGATCGGTGTGTTGGTTCGTGTTAGAGTCGGTCCAAGTGGTTGAACTTACCTCGGAGCCCATCCAATATGGTTGGGGTTACCACAACGTGGATTAGAGGAGATCGACAAGTCTCCGATCACCACGGTAAAACATCTGTGTGTCATTGTTGTTTGCCTTCTTGTGCTTTACTTTGTGCAATTTACATTCCTTATATTAAATTGCTTACATGTCTTTGGATGATCGTTAACATTATCAATAGTCTTATATTATTTGTGCACTTAGTCAAGACTAGAGGTTTTATGTTTTAATTTGGCAAGACCGAATTGATTTACTATTCCGCTTAAAACTCAATTTTAGCCAAAACTTTTTAAAAACACCAATTCACCCCCTCTAGCTGGCATCCTCGATCTTATAGTAGGGAAGGAGCCAAGGGCAGGTGGGGTTGGCGCGGCGGTGGCGAGGTGAGGTCGGCACAGAAGGGGCGGGGGAGAAGATTGGAAGCGGCCGACGGGGGGAGGTGGCCTGTGGCCGGCGCGGAGGGAGAAGAGGGGACGGGGTGGAGACGGGCGCAGCCGCGTGATAGGCAAGGGCGGCGTGGTTGCACAGGGGGAGAAGAAGGGACGGGGAGGAGATGGCGCGAGGCGGTGACGGTGGTGGTGCGTGTGCGAGCGTGGTCGTCTGGCGGCGGGCGGTGGGGCGACGACGCGACTTGACCACAATGCCAATGCGGCACATGCACGGGGGAGAAGAGGAGGACGGGGTGAGCGGTTGGCGCGACGACATGTTTAAGGCCGTTGTGGCCATGTTAGCATGGTGGGCCGTGCCAGGCACAGGGTCATTTTGCCCATTGGGTCCCATTTTTGTTGTTTGAGGCTTTAAAATAGCAAAAAACCATAATTTTTTCTATAAATAGAGACCATACCCCCTCATTCCAGTACTTATCCATTCCCCAATCTATCTTTCGAATTTTGTTGTGTAAATTTAGATTCGTTGTGAGATAATTCAGCAAAAATTAAAAATTATGCCAAAATATGGCAAATTAATTTTTGGCATCAAGTCAACAAAAGAGGTACAATACTGTTGTTTGCATATTTTTATTGTTATTATTTAATATGCTAAGATGGAAATTTTTTCAATTTTGCAGTTTTCGTTATAGAAAATTATGATAACTTTGCTCTTGGTGATTACGGACTTTCACCGTAGGAAATTGCATCCATGGAGAATGCCACTGCCTCAAACCAATCGGAGTTATTACCGGAAGGGAAAAGAGGAGTTCCTTCCTCAGGCTCTACGGCAGTATCTTCGTCGGCGATCACCGGAGCAAAGAGGTCTAGGTCGCCTACGTCGGGAGTCTGAGAGAATTTCGACAGGATAACCAAGGCAGGCATACAAGGAAATCAGGTACCATATGTTGTTGCAAAATGTATCGTCATGAATTGTCTGCAAAGTCTACAGGTGGAACGAGACACTTGCTAGACATACTACAAGATATAAGGCCAAGCAAGGATTGATGATGACGCAAACACAGTTGTAGTACAACCCCGACGGTACAGTGCGTAGCTGGGTCTACAATCCCGAGGTTGCCAGTCAATCTCTCTGTCGTTTAAGTGCTTCTGAGGATTGACCTTTAGGCTTTTGGGATTCTACTACTTTCGAAACTTACATTAGGACTACACATAATCCTATATTTTACACCATTTCTAGATAGACAACAACTAGGAATCTGGTAAAATACTACAATGAATGCCGTGATAAATTAAAAATCTATTTAGCATGTGCACATTTTCTTGACCTAGGACATATAGAGTGGTCGGGCTAGGGAGGATTATCTTAGTGTAGTTGCTCATTATGTTAGTTGATGAGGACATCCCTCCTTCGGATACACGTACTACACAAGACCTTCCAGATTTGGGTGTTGGACTACAAGGTCCTATGACAAGAGCTAGAGCACGTGACTTAATCTATCAGGTAAAATCGTTTCTAGGGTGAGTGTATTATTTGAGAACTCTATGATCTTTGCCTAATGGAGATGATTTACTTGTACTCAGAAATCTAGGATTACGACCACTTCAAGAAGGCCTACGACCAGTTCAAGAAGGTCTACGACCACTTCAAGAAGGTCCACGACCCGATTCGCAAGGCCTCGACCACTTCAAGAAGGCCTACGACGGATGACTCGTTGGGAGCACTCTACGACCGAGAGGCGAGCACGATACTCGTTGGACACAATCTATGACCAAAGATAGCATGGACTCCTCAAGACCACCCTAGGACCAGTCCTCGACTAGATCTTCGACCGAAAACGCGACACAAGGTCTTTGCGTCACCGTTTGGAAACTAATAAGACTTTGTAAGCGTGGCGAGATCGGAGTCCAGTTGTATACGCCTCATCCACGGCCGCACAACCCTAGGTCGACCTCCTCCGTCCCCTATATATATCGATCGCCGTAGTTTAGGCGGGTTTTCTTAGATTATTATGCCAATTGCGGTTTCGCGATTATCGGTTTGAGAACCCCACTTGTAAACTTCATCCATATCCGCAATACAATTGATTGCATCTACCTTGTTCTTGTGAGTTGCTTGATTGCTTGCGGGAACCATAACCTTCGTGGTAAGGTCGATCGCGTGCAAGCGTGGTCGATAACGACAGCGTGCGGGTGTAGCGATTGCGGTGACGATCTGTTGGTCGGAAGCCTCAAAGCGTCAACGTCCTCACGACGAACCAAATCGAACCCATCGGAAGATCGGGCGCCGTGACTCATCAAGTGGTATCGAGCTAAGGTTGCCCGTTAGGTAATTTCGTTTATCCTTTTTGTGAGTTTTGTTCCATCACCTAGAGTCCGAAAATTGCCCTACAAAAATTTTAGATCGTAATTATTCCATTGTCCAAACCACTTTGTACCTTCGCAATTGTGTTTTCGGTTTAGCGTTGTTGAATTCGAGTCCATCGTCGGTGTCTTTGTTCTTTGGTCTAGTCGTCAGTAATCTAGTTTCTAGCGTCGAGTCCTTCGTGTCGATCATCTAGACCCCCAATCGACTACAACACCACCCCATCGACCACAACACCACCCCATCGACCACCTACTCGGATTCGGCTTCTCCACTGGTGGAAGCGAGCGCTGATCGGATTCGACCAACCACTCGTGTCAGATAACCTGTTTATTATCTTGTTGCTCTCGGACACCCCACCACAGTCGAAAACAATCGGTGGTCGAATTTTTCCCATAGCTAAAGTTGAGAGAGAGAGAGAGTATCTTTTAATTACCTTTTACCCTGCTCTCAGGAAAAAGTTTGTGACCCATATATATATCCATAGAACCGAAAAGGGTTTTGAAGAGTTTTGAGTCAAGGTCACATTCAAGAAAAAAAAAAAACCCTAGGTTGGGTTTTTTGTCCAAAAAAAAGAAAGAAAGAAAGCAAAGAGTGCAAAAAAAAGAAAGAAGAAGAAAAGAAGGAGTTGCTTTGTGATTTTGGATCCGATTGTGTTTGTATCTACCCTATCCTTAGTTTGCTTGAGCTAGTTCTAGGAGCAGCGTTTGGGCGACAAGCTGTAGCAGTCTTGTGGACTTTTATTCGACTTTGCTAATCTGATTTCATTATTGCTATTCCTTGCTACTAAACATTGCCTATCAAGGCTCCACATACTTTCACCCTCAGTTGGATCCTCGCATTCGCCTCCGCCGTGATCGTATATCCCACCTTCGCCGATTAGACCACTGCTGTAATTTGGTAAGAAACTCATAAGAGCTTGGTAAGACGCTTGAGAGTGTGTGATTCCACCCTCCGACCACCTAATAGTGATAGGGATAATACCTTTGTGTTATCTTTTGTCTCCTACTAACCATGTCAGGTGAAGGATTGGATGCGCAAGAGTGTATTTTGAGGGAAGAGCTCATGACGCTATTGGATGAACAACGCACTACCGTTAATGAGGACATCGACAGGAAGCTTCAAGCTACCACGATCACATTACAACGTTCAATCAACGATAGTATTGCGGCGCTCACTACACGCCTCGAAAGAATGGTGAATCGACCACCAAACGTTGGTCGTGTGGAACCTCATGGTGCAGCCCATGACAATGAGTTTGATAATGATAATGAGATGCACGACAATGGAACCGGCCGAACTTCAACCGTCAAGGTATGAGAGGTAACAATTTTCAGCAACATAATGCCCATGATGATCCATATGCTAAAGTCAAGTTCACTATACCATCTTTTGCGGGTGCTTATGATGCGAAATATATCTAGATTGGGAGATGACGGTAGAACAAAATTGAATGCTCACTTAGTTCTGAAGTGCATAGAGTTAGGCAAGCCACAAGTGAATTTAAAAACTTTGCCATCATTTGGTGGAATAGGGTTTGCACCGAAGGATTAGCGCCTACTACGTGGGATGGTTTAAAGGTTGCTATGCGTAACAGATTTGTCCCACCTTCTTTTAAACGTGATTTGCGTAATAAAATGCAGCGCTTAAATCAAGGTAATAGATCCGTAGAAGAATATTATCAGGAGCTACAAATTAGCATGTTGCGTTGTGATATTATTGAGGATGAAGAAGCTGCAATAGCACGTTTTATGGAGGATTAAGGCGTGAAATTCGGGACATAGTGGATTACAAAGAATATGATAGTGTCCTAGATTGTTCCAACTTGCATGTTTGGCGTAAAAGAATTGCGGGGCGACAACAGAGGCCAAGGAACAATTTTGGGAGCATGTCTACACCACGACCGGTCTTGGGGCAAGCCAAAACACCCCACTTTCGGCTACGGTCTGCTGCCCTCTCCTCGAGTGGGGTGCGTTCAGCGACACCTCAGACCACATCACAGCACCGAGGTAAGCAAACCTACTAGTGTATGGCTCCGACCAAGAGTTCTTCCTCGGTTGCTTCCTTTGGTCGTACCCAGGATTATTTGCCACCGTTGCAAGGGAATGGGACACGTCATGAAGGATCGCCCAAGTCGTGAGCATACCTTGCCACTACTGGGCGGTGGATATGTAAGTACTAGTGATATTGAGGATGAATATGTACTTGCGGCTAACATTGCAGTGGAGGAGGCGAGGCAGAGCGGTGATCTTGATGGTGTAGAGGAGCAAGTAGTCTTTGTTGACACCGAGTATCATATGAGCCTTGTTGCATAGCGAGTCTTTGGCGCACAAGTGGAAGAGCGAGCAAAATCAGCGGCATAACTTGTTTCAAACTAGATTTCTTGTGAAGGATGAGCTGCGAGTCATCGTTGATGGAGAGAGCTGCAACAACCTTGCAAGCTCCGAGATGGTCGAGAAGCTTGGCTTGACCACACAACCCCACCCACGTCCCTACTATATCCAATGGTTCAATTCGTGTGGTAAGTTAAAGGTAAACAAAGTTGTGAGCGTGCAATTTTCAGCTGGTAATTACAAAGATAGTTCTGATTTTGATATAGTACCGATGCAAGCATGCTCTTTATTGCTCGGTAGGCCTTGGATATATGACAATGATGTTTTGCACCATGGTAGAGCTAATACCTACTCGTTCTTACACAAGGGTAAGAAGATTAAGTTATTGCCTTTGACACCAGCTGAGATTTTGAAAGATGAAGAAGAGCGCGCTAAAAATGAAAGAAACACCGATAAGCATGATTCTGAAAATCAGCAAGTAGCAAAACGTGTATTCCCACCTAAAAGGGAGAAAGTGGCGTCTAGTCCTAAGTCTGAGGGGATTAAATTGAAGGGATGTGTTATGATTGCCACTAAATCTGAACTTGCTGAAATTTGTGATAATGAGTTGCCATGCTATGCTTTGATATGCAAAAATGCCTTATACTCGCTTGAGGATATAGCTAGCTCTTTGCCTCCTAACATTGCTAACCTTTTGCGGGAGTATGTGGATGTATTCGGTGAGGTACCCGGGATTACCACCTATTCGAGGGATAGAGCATCAAATTGATTTGATCCCGAGGCGACTTTGCCAAACCGTCTTGCATATAGGACCAATCCGAGAGGAGACTAAGGAAATTCGGCGACAAGTCCAAGATCTTACGGACCGTGATGCGTAAGAGAAAGCCTTAGTCCTTGTCTTTGTTCGAGTTCTTTTGGTTCCTAAGAAAGGCGGTAGTTGGCGTATGTGTGTTGATTGCAGAGCCATTAATAACATTACTATAAGGTATCGTCATCCTATCCCAAGGCTAGACGACAGGCTAGATGAATTGAGTGGTTCTATTATTTTCACGAAGATTGACTTGCGAAGTGGTTACCACCAGATTAGAATGAAATTAGGAGATGAATGGAAAACTACTTTTAAAACTAAGTTCGGATTATATGAGTGGTTAGTGATGCCTTTCGGTCTAACTAATGCGCCTAGTACTTTTATGCGTTTGATGAACGAGGTTTTACGTCTTTTCATTGGAAAATTTGTGGTGGTTTATTTTGATGATATCTTGATTTATAGCAAGTCACATGAACTACATTTGAATCATATATGTACTGTTTTTAATACTTTGAGAGACGCACGTTTGTTTGGTAACCTCGAGAAGTGCACCTTTTGCACCGATCGAGTTGCGTTTCTTGGATATGTTGTGACACCACAGGGAATTGAGGTGGATGAGACAAAGATTGTAGCCATCTAAAGCTGGCCGACGCCGACCACTGTGTCACAGGTGCGGAGCTTCCACGGCCTTGCTGGATTCTATCGGCGTTTTGTGCGGGATTTCAGCACCATTGCCGCACCATTGAATGAATTGACAAAGAAAGGAGTGCCTTTCCAATAGGGACCTGCGCAAGAGAGGGCATTCAACTTGTTGAAAGAGAAGCTCACCCAAGCACCCCTACTCCAACTCCCTGATTTTGGTAAGACTTTTGAGATTGAATGTGACGCTAGCGGGATTGGAATAGGTGGTGTATTGATTCAAGAAGGTAAACCGGTTGCATATTTTAGCGAGAAACTAAATGGGCCTAGTTTGAATTACTCCACCTATGACAAAGAATTGTATGCTTTAGTTCGTGTGCTTCAAACTTGGCAACATTATTTATGGCCCAAAGAATTTGTTATACATTCTGATCATGAATCGCTAAAACATATTAGAAGTCAAGCTAAACTGAATAAACAACATGCTAATTGGGTAGAATTTATTGAGTCGTTTCCATATGTCATAAATCATAAGAAAGGTAAGGATAATGTGATTCTTGATGCGCTCTCTAGCGTTATACCATGTTATCTCAACTTGACCATAAGATTTTTGGTTTGGAGGCCATTAAGAGTTTATATGTCACCGATTTGGACTTTAAGGAAGTGCTTGAACATTGTAAAGAAGGGAAGATATGGAATAACTATGTCTTTGAATGATGGTTTGATCTATCGTGCTAACAAGCTATGCATTCCACTAGCTCTGTTCGTCTTTTGTTGTTACAGGAGGCACATGGAGGAGGTTTGATGGCGCATTTTGGAGCAAAAAGACAGAAGATGTCTGACCACCCACTTCTTTTGGCCAAAGATGAGGCGTGATGTCGGCGCTACGTGGCTCATTGCACTACATGCAACAAAGCTAAGTCCCGTCTCAATCCACATGGACTTTATATGCCTCTTCCTATTCCTAGTGCCCTTGGGAGGATATTTCTATGGATTTTGTTTTAGGATTGCCTAGGACAAAGAGGGGAGAGATAGTATATTTGTCGTAGTGGATCGATTTTCTAAAATGGCACATTTTATATCTTGTCACAAGAGCGATGATGCTACAAACATAGCTGATTTGTTTTTTGGAAATCGTTCGCTTACATGGAGTGCCCAATACTATTGTCTCGGATCGCGATCACGAAGTTTTGAGCCACTTTTGGAGATCGCTTTGGAATAAATTGGGGACAAAGTTGCTGTTTTCTACTACGTGTCATCCCCAACCGATGGACAAGCGGAGGTTGTCAACGCACATTATCCACCATGTTGCGGGCTGTTTTAAAGAAGAACTTGAAGATGTGGGAAGAGTGTTTATCGCATATTGAGTTTGCTTACAATAGGTCGAGACACTCCACCACCAAGGTAAGTCCATTTCGGGTAGTGTATGGTTTTAACCCCCGTGCTCCTATTGATTTACTACCTTTACCAACCTCTGAAAAAATAAATCTAGATGCTAAGAAGCGTGCTGCATTTATTCTCAAGTTGCATGAGACCACTAAAGAGAATATAGAGCGTATGACTGAAAAGTATAGGGTTGCTGGAAATAAAGGTAGGAAAGTTGTCAAAATAGAACCAGGTGATTTAGTTTGGGTTCATTTGAGAAAGCATAGATTTCCGGAATTAAGAAAATCAAAGTTGATGCCTAGAGCTGCATGACCGTTTAAGATAATTAAGAAGATAAATGATAATGCATATCAGTTAGAATTACCTGCAGATTTTGGGGTTAGCCCCACATTTAACATTTGATTTGAAACCATCGTGGGAGAAGAAGATGAGCTTGAGTCGAGGACGACTCCAATTCAAGAAGGGGAGTATGATGAGGACATCCCTCCTTCGGATACACGTACTACACAAGACCTTCCAGATTTGGGTGTTGGACTACAAGGTCCTATGACAAGAGCTAGAGCACGTGACTTAATCTATCAGGTAAAATCGTTTCTAGGGCTGAGTGTATTATTTGAGAACTCTATGATGCTGCCTAATGGAGATGATTTACTTGTCCTCAGAAATCTAGGATTACGACCACTTCAAGAAGGCCTACGACCAGTTCAAGAAGGTCTACGACCACTTCAAGAAGGTCCACGACCAGTTCCGCAAGGCCTACGACCACTTCAAGAAGGCCTACGACGGATGACTCGTTGGGAGCACTCTACGACCGAGAGGCGAGCACGATACTCGTTGGACACAATCTATGACCAAAGATAGCATGGACTCCTCAAGACCACCTAGGACCAGCCCCACGACTAGATCTTCGACCGAAATACGCGACACAAGGTCTTTGCGTCACCGTTTTGAAACTAATAAGACTTTGTAAGCGTGGCGAGATCGGAGTCCAGGTTGTGTACGCCTCATCCCACGGCCGCACAACCTAGGTCGACCTCCTCACGTCCCCTATATATATCACGATGGCAGCAGTAGTTTAGGCGGGTTTTCTTAGATTATTACGCCAATTGCGTTTCACCGATTATCGGTTTGAGGAACCCCACTTGTAAACTTCATCCATATCCGCAATACAATTCAGATTGCATCTACCTTGTTCTTGTGAGTTGCTTCGATTGCTTGCAGGAACCATAACCTTCGTGGTAAGGTCGATCGCGTGCAAGCGTGGTCGATAACGACAGCGTCTTGGTGTAGCGAATTGCGAGGTGACGATCTGTTGGTCGGAAGCCTCAAAGCGTCAACGTCCTCACGACGAACCAAATCGAACCTATCGGAAGATCGGGCCGCCGTGACTCATCATTAGTGACAACTAGGTAATGGAGAAAAGAATTATATGTTTTGAAATAATTAATGTTGCACGCACGGGTGAGAATATTGCGATTTGTATCATTAAAGTTGTGGAAGACTTTGGTCTTACAAAAAATATTCTCAATTACTTTAGACAATGTCGCTTCAAACTCTAGGGTCATGGATATTCTTACTCTAGTGTTGAGTACATACGCTGATTCCTTCTTGCTACATCAGCGATGCGCTTGTCATATTATTAAACTTATAGTAAAATATGGTTTGAAGAGGTTGACTTCGTATATTAAAGCTTTTCACGATGTGATATCTTTCTTGAATAATTCTAACGTAAGAATGATAGCACATAATAATTTCTGCAGGGTAATGGGTGTACATCCAAGAAAGTTGGGTTTAGACATACTAGTAAAATGAAATTCCACTTACTTGATGCTTAAGAGTCTTTTACCGTACATGAGCACTTTTTGTTTTGTTTTTATTCAAATGCACTATCAGAGCACTGATGGTGTTGTACTATTGACTAAACAACATTGGTTCATTGCTGAGAAAATACTTCAGTTTTTAGACATTTTTTATGAGGCCACTATTTCTTTGTCCGCTGTCTATTATCCAACTTCTCTTATTGTTATGCATAATATTTTACAAATTGCTAGCCAATTGAAAATATATGAAATTGACACAATTTTACGAGAGACTATTGTTGTTATGAAAAGTAAATACCTTAAATATTGGAGAGAAATCTCTTTCCTATATGCATTTGCATTTATTTTAGATCCTAGAGTTAAAATTCAAGGATTTACTAATGCTCTTGATCTTCTTAGTGATCCTATAGGCTAGACTATTCTAACTATTTTGCATATATTCGTTCTCAATTACATGGTGTTTTTCAAAGGTACGAAAATAAATTCCGGGGGAATCCGCTTGCAACAACCTCCACTAGCACTCACCTCAAGTAACAAGAAAAATCTGTAGGGCATGATTTGGGTGCAGGCTCTTCCTTCATGTCCAGGTCTTCTTCTACAACAACACCTTCTCAACCAAGATTAACCTCTCACCCAAGAAGTGGGAAAATGTACGTCTATCTAGACGGTGATACAATGGATTTCAACGCTGATGGTTTCAAAATTTTGTAATGGTGGTATGTCCATAAGTTAACATATCCTGTGCTATCCATACTTGCACGTAATGGGCTATCCATACTTGCACGTGATGGGTTAACTGTTCCTATCTCGACGAGTTCCTCCGAATCTGCTTTTAGTCTTTCTAGAAGAATATTAGAAGAGAGAAGAACATGTGTCACGAGTAAGATGATGGAGATACTTCTAACTGTGAAGGACTGGGAACAAGCTGATTAACGAACATAATACTCTGTAGAAAATCCAAAGCTATCGAAGGTGTTCAAAAATCCGTACCTAGACAACGACACTTAGAACAAAGATGTATGTAGAGTTATAGGTTGTACTTTTTTCCCTCTGTAAAGGTTTTCTCTTGTTGAGTTTTTCACTTGGCAAAGGTTTTAACAAAGCAACCATTTTAACATTAATAAAGCTCCTTATTATATTTTAAATATGTTTGTAATTTTTTTTTTACAATTTTCATATATATTTATGAATCATACACATCTTTTTCTATTTTTTTAATTCTCAAGCCTAAACTGCTACGTGGGCCAAACGTGCGCAGGACAGGCCCGAAGTGTCGACGTCGATGTCTGGATTAGCTCCCCAACCTACATGTCAGCATAGCCCAGCTGGATTACTTCGCGGGTCTTTATCGGCCGTGTCGTGCTGCGCGCTTTTGGCCACCACTAGTCACATCGCGTCGTCCCCTACGGCTACGGGCCTTCACACACCGCACCTTCGGCTGTTGGCTATTGGGCTGATCGCCATCGTCCGATTATTAGAGCTGCCCTCCATCTGCTCTACTGGGCCAACAACCCAATAGAAACCTACGGTGTATTTAACTTGTGGGCTCACATTGGAAGCTTCGACCAATTACACCTTGTCCTCTGCAAACTCAATTTCCGAAAATTCTCTCCGTGGTTTCCGTGCTATCCATACTTGCACGTAATGGGCTATCCATACTTGCACATGATGGGTTAACTGTTTCTGTTTCGATGGGTTCCTCTGAGTCTATTTTTAGTCTTTCTGAAAGAATATTAGATGAGAGAAGAGCATATGTCACGAGTGAGATGGTGGACATACTTCTAACTGTGAAGAACTGGGAACAAGTTGATTAACGAACATAATACTCTGTTGAAAATTTAGAGCTATCGGAGGTGTCCAAAAATCCGTACCTAGAGAATGACACTTAGAACAAATATGTATGTAGAGTTATAGGTCGTACTTTTTTCCTTTGCAAAGGTTTTCTCTTATTGAGTTTTTCACTTGATAAAGGTTTTAACAAAGCAACCATTTTAACATTAATAAACCTCCTTATTATATTTTAAATATGCTTGTAATAATTTTTTTATCATTTTCATATATATTTCCGAATCATACATATTTTTTCTAATTTTTTTATTTTTAAGCCTAAACTGTTACGTGGGCCAAACGTGCGCGGCCGGCCCGAAGTGTCGACGTGCGGTGACTGGATTGACTCCAGTAACCTATAGGTCAGCACAGCACAGCACAGGTCAATTACTTTGCGGGTCTTTAGCGGCAGTGCCATGCCGCGCGCTTTTGACCACGACTAGTCACATCGCGTCGTCCTCTACGGCTGCCGGCCTTCACGAACGGCACCTTCGGCTGTTGGCTGTTGGGCTGATCGCCACCGTCCGATTATTAGAGCTGCCCTCCATCTGCTCTACTGGGCCAACATCCCAATAGAAACCTACGGTGTTTTTAACTTGTGGGCTGACATTGGCAGCTTCGACCGATTACACTTCGTCCTCTGCAAACTCAATTTCCGAAAATTCTCTCCCTGGTTTCCGCGCTCGCAATAACATCTGCCCACGGGCCTTGCTGCCTGCCGGATTATTTTCTCCAGGACAATTGTGCGATCTGAACGCTAGATTGCATCATAATTACCGAGATATCTTTGAACTAGTTAATATTATCTTGGAAGAAAGCGGAGGTGACAAGTAGCTCGTCGGCCATTACAAGCATAAAGGTCCGAAGGGAGGTGTTTGGCACTACAAGCCCTGAGAAAGCCGACGAGCGATCCTAAGTGAGATTTCATTCCCTCGAGTGCTGCAAGAAAAAGAGGGATTTGATGCCCATTTGATGCGCTGCGTGCTTCAAATTCTCACAAAGCTGTTGCTATGGTGGAATTGAATAGTTGAGCGTGGATTCTGCATGTGGAGTGGTTCGGCCTTCTCACGGATTAAAATATCGCAAGGAAGATCGAGGAAGAACACTGTAATCTCGAGACCGTGTTCAGGTCTGAAACCTATCTTGAAAAGGACAATCCTAACTTGGACACATGATTTTATTGTTAATTACCTTGAAAAAGATCCTACATGTTATTGGCCGTGTTTTCTGAACTAGTACAGTATGCGCACAATCAGAATTCAGAACTTGTTGTCACCTGCATTTTCTGTTCGCCATTGTCCACCCAGAAGTCCAGTTGATCATTGATCCATATGATTATGCAGCTAACTGCTTGTTTAGAGGACTAAACCCCATAGTTTAGTAATAGTAAGGTTTCTGGTGGCTAGGCTTTTGTCGTTAAGATATTTGTGTCCTGGGTTGCACAGTTTCTAGAGGCTAGGGCTGCCTGTTTTGGTGTCTCCAACCAGCAAAAACTGGCGTTTCTCAAAGGAATTTTGTACACAACTATGCAAAGCAAAGGCATCTAACAGCAGTCCTGCACTGCAGAAAAAACATTCAGATTCCCTCTCCTTCCTGCTGAGGAAATTCTGGCCTCGGAATCTGCAGTTGACACGAGTGGCTGCTAGTGATGGCTGGAAACAAGCAGGTAGTTTCTTGTTCTGTCACGAGTATGTATTGCACTGCACTCAGATAATATATTCTTCGATGCCAAGGTCAATTAACTGGCTTCACCCAGATGCCAGGGACCTTTAATTTTCCTGTCTGCTATGATCAACTGGAATGGCTCCATCCATTCCTCATTGAGTTCATGTTCTCCAGGAGAATAATGGAATAATTCCAATATAGGAATATATGACCCATCCCTGTTCCACAATGCTTGCCTTCCTATAGCAACCTCCGAGGAATGGGTAATGAACCAAAGAAGGGAAAAACAGGCAAGACCTCACTTTGATCCAAGATATACAATCAAATGACCACACTAAGTTCCTCTACTGTAAAGAAATGAGCACATTGTGCTTCCATGTCCTTCATCCAACTCTGCCATCATAGTATAGGATACGATCGCCAATTCGGACATTGTTCATGACTTTGATGGGCATCCTTAACTATAATACGAGTGTTGCGTACTTATTGAAAACTTGGTTGCAGATTTTACAACAGTCTGAATACTTTTTTTTAGAAACATGAATAGTTTTTTTGAAAACCGTTAGACTAGGTGGACTGGTCTAAAAGACCATGTGCACTGACTGGTCTAAAAGACCATGTGCACTGGTCGTAGAATTTGTGATGATGAATAATTGACATTTGGGTTATATTAACATTTGCGGTTGTGAAAGTTCCGGTTGTTGGATTTTCAGTGTGAGTGGTCGGATCATGTCTTGTATCGGGTAGTCTAATCGGTGATACTCGGTGATACTTTTATTTGGACTCGAGTCTTGTAGCTAAAATCTTGTAGCTTCGAGTACTAAATGTCTGATTTGGTGTCTTGTATCTACGAGTATTGTAGTTCCGAGTACTGAGTGCTAGTTTTACGAGTATTGTAGATCCGAGTACCGAGTGGTAGAGCGCCGAATAATATACTCAGTCGTAAGTCGAGGTGTGTATCGAGTACAAAAGGCAGTCGAAGTTGCATGGTCAAAGGTCAGGAAGTTACAGTGACTAGTCGGTGGTCGAAAGCTACAATGACTGATCGGTGGTCGAAGCTACAGTGACTGGTCGGTAGTCGAAGCTACAGTTACTGGTCGGTGGTCGAAGGTCGAAGCTACAGTGATTGGTCGAAGGTCTAAGCTACATTGACTGGTCGGTGGTCGAAGCTACAGTGGCTGGTCGATGGTCGATAGACTGTAGTTGTAGGGTTCGTGGTCGGTAGTCGTAGGCTTCGTCATCGGTAGTCGTGGGCTTCGTGGTCAGTAGTCGTAGGTTTCGTAATCGGTAGTCGTGGGCTTCGTGGCCGGAAGTCGTAGGCTTCGTGATCGGTAGTCGTGGGTTTTGTGCTAAGTGATCGTAGGCTTCTGGTAAGTGGTTGTAGGCTTTGCGATCAATGGCCGTGTTAAGTGGTCGTACACTTATAGTAAGTAGTTGGAGACTTCGAGTGCTTCAAGTCTTATTTTCTTCGAGTACCTTAAGTACTCATGTCTGATTGGCCAGTGGTATGACCGGAGTTTACACAACGGTAAGACCGGTTTTATAGAGTGATCTCGAGTTATTTTTCTGAAAGTTAGAATTTAAGGTTATGGATGATATGATTTGTGTTTATTGATAAATGAGAGTGTGATATGCGTGTGTGAACTGATATTGGTCAAGTTTGAGAACTTGTGCCTGGAAAACGTTCTTTGATGCGTGGATGCAGTCATGGTTGATGACGAGGAAGACCGCAACTTAGAGGGGGAAATTCAAGGTTTAGGTGGTCGTGGATGTCACGAGGTGGTTGTGCTCACGCTGGAGCACATGGAGATCAAAGGTGAATGCATGATGTATGGTCGAAGCTATAGGAGGTGTCGTCCTAGAGGCTTCAATGTGTGAAGAGTTATGGAATACGTTTCATAACTGGAAGGTTTAGAGATATTACCATGATTTGAGAGGGTTTCGGTTCCCTTGTTTCACGGAAGAGATAGGATTATGTGTCCGTATTGATAAGAACAAGGTTTAGGGCCCTAGCATATAAAGGCTGAAGAATTTAAGAGTAACGTAAGCTTGTGGGAGGCTTTTGGCGACAACAACTTTCAATAGAGAAAGCTTTTCGGTGCTTTCTTGCTAGGGTTTGAGGGGTGCCGTGAGAGCACTTTGTAGACACATAACATGATTGAGAAATAATAGATCAGGTTGTTTAAAAAAAAATCAGTCATCACTGGCGGTTTGTGCTTCTGGGCATTGTGTTTGACTTATTCTAGTTCATTATCTTCGATATGTTCTTCTGTCTTCAATCAGTTCTCGTGTTGATCAGTCTTCGACTAGTTCCTGTTTCGAGTGGTCTTCGACTTGTTCTCCTCTTCGATCTGCTTTTGTTCGTTGCAGTGCGTGAATCTCCCGAGGTGGAGAGTGGAAGAAATCTGATAGTCAAACTCTTTCGACTAGGTGGTCGTAACTCTTTCGACCAGGCCGACTTCATCTACTTCGATTACGTACTGTGTTGTTCTCCGGTTGTCAACAATAGTATCGACTAAGAGAACTGGTCACAGCAGTTTCGACCACTACGACGAGGAGACCAACTTGTACGAGTACGTAGTATTCAATTTGCTGGTTGAATCTAGAGCAGATCCTTTTCAGTAATTCGAAAAAAGATACTACAATCATTTACCCCCTTTGATTGTTGTATCTGATCCTACAAAAAATTAAGCATGAAGTATATTCTTAACTAGTTGTACATGATCTTGATTGGCAACTTATTGTAGGGTTCAGAAATCAGAACATGAGGGATATATGAGTTCAGTACGTACAAAATCTCCTCAGCCTCTAGTGTTAGTAGTACTTATCTATTTGCTATGTGCTCTAGCTTTCTAGATAATGGAAGATAATAACTCTTCTGGCCTCTGCATCAAGGATACACACAACCTATTTTATTAAAGAGTTTAAAGTACCAAAGTATCCAAAGCTGTTAAAAGTGGCTTGGAGCCTTACAAGCAAACGATGATTGAAATTTAAATTAATAATTACAAATCTTGTGACTAAACTGTCATCCATGAATGCTTAAAATTTGCTTCACCACTACCTCCAGCATGTCGCTTTCGGCTAACATAGATTCCTTTTGGACTGGTTTTTGCAAATTTGCCCAAGCTCTCAACCAGTGCCCACTCAAAAAGATAACCTGCAAGGGATTGGTGATAATCTTTTTGTCAAAAACAACATTATTTTGACATAGCCAAATAGACCAGAATAAGACACTAGCTCCCACTAGGAGTTGTGTCTTTAAATTTTTTGGAATACCGGATAACCAATTTCCAAACATGTTTGCTATACTCACAGGAGGTGATAAATTAAATGCACATTGAACAACCTACCATGCAAGACGTGCAATGGGATATTCAATAAAAAGATGTTGAATTGTCTTCTCGTTAATACAAAAACGACACTCTTTATTTCCCCTCCAGATTCTTTTGAGCAGATTATCTTTATTTAAAACCACCACTCTTTTGAGGTACCATAGGAATATTTTTACTTTTAATGGATTTTTAAGTGTCCAAAAAAAAGTTCCTAATGGGAATTTGAGAACTTCCGATTAGTGCCGCATAGAAAGACTGTACTAAAAAAGCTCAGACTTATTCAGATATTCCACCTGGAAATATCTTTTTTGAGAGATTAAATGCAAATTAGCAATCCTCAAAATTAACTCATTCCACACATGTAACTTAGGCTCAATAATAGGTCTTCGAAAATAGATTTAAAAGAGTCGTTCTCATAATATTCGCCCCTGTATCATTCTTTCTCCTTACCACATTATAAAGGATTGGATATTGACTTTTCAGTAGAGTGTCACCTAACCAAATATCTTCCCAAAACCTAGTTTGCATTCCATTGTTAATCTGGAATGAATCAAAACGAAAAAACTGATCTTTGATTTTCATTAAACCTGACAAAAAATGGAAAGTTCCATACTTATTTACCATATGCGAAAGACACTTCCCACCCAAATAATTTCTTCATTAAATAACTTAAACAACCATTTTTCTAGTAAACTTTTATTTTTTGTGTCTAAATTCTGAATGTCTAGACCGCCCTACTCTTTGGGTAAACACACTAAACTCCATTTAGCAAGCTTATATTTTCGTTTATGACCAGTAAAAACGAGAGCGGTGAAAATATAATCTTTTGAGAACCTCCCTAGAAACCTCAAAAAAGGACAACATAAACATTGGTAGGCTGCTAAGCACCGAGTTAATAAGTACTAATCGTCCACCAATAGACATATTTTTTCCTTTCCAACTGTTAAATTTCTTTTCAACTCTATCCTCAATCCATTTCCAATCACAATTCCTTAGTTTTTTTTTGAAGTGAATCGGAATACCTAGGTACCTGAATGGAAAGGTACCTACTTTACAACCAAATAACTGAGTATACTGTGATTCAACCTTCTTGGTAGTACCGAAACAAAAATTATCGCTCTTGTAGAAATTAATCTTTAAACCTGATAATTGTTTAAAGACACATAAAATAAGTTTGAGATTTTTTGCTTGTTCTAAATCATTATTCAAGAAGATGATAGTGTATCAGCATACTGTAAAATGAATGACCCATCATCAATCAAGCGTAGAACTACTTCTTATAAAAAAACCTCCCTCTTCAACTTTGGAAATAAAAATGGCAAGCAGCTGGTTGGCCTAATAGGCACTGATCGATGCTTGTGGCTACCACATGGAGCAGACGAGCTGTTACTGTGCTGTCCCCTAGCCCCTTTGTGCTTGTGGATGGATGGATATCCTCGGTAGGCTTTGCAGCGGCTGCGAGAGTGGTCTCAGCATGATGAGCTTTGTTAGGTAGTAGGGAAGTTTCTCCAAACAGGAAGACTTCGCTCGTCGTTTGACATGCCATTCTAGTAGTAGTAGTAGTAATGTAATGCTAGTCAATGAGCGCCCTCGAGATCAGTTGCACGCACGACACACGGCATTGGTTGGGCGTCCTAAAGCTCTTGCCTTGCCGGCCCGGAGAGTTATGTTATAAACAATAATTGTATTTACTATGATGTTAATGGACCATATATATATATATATATACACACACACAGAGATATAGTATATATGCAAATAACTCTTTATACAATAGAGAAAATGCACATTTAACATCCCCCTCAAACTTATAGTAGATCAACAACATTAAATTTAGAGAGATAGAAGTTGTGATGAGATCTAGTCTGCGCATTTGTGAAGAAGTCTGCCAACTGAAGTTTTGAAGGCACATACTGAAGAGCAACAATCTGGTCTTGCACCTGTGTCCATATGTAGGAAGCATCAACACCAATATGCTTTGTAAGCTCATGCTTCACCTGATTTGTAGCAATGCTAATAGCACATGTACTGTCAGACGAAAGAGGAGTAGATACTGAAATAGAAATACCAAAATTCTCAAGTAACCACCGTAGCCAAGTAACCTCCACAGTCAACAAACCCATAGCTCGCAATTCAGCCTCAGCATTCGAATGAGAAACTGTTATCTACTTCTTAGTCTTCCAAGCAATGAGAGAACCAAAAAAAAACACAATAGACAGAAAGAGACCGGCGATTAGAGTGATCACTAGCCCATGTGGCATCAGAATATACCTGGAATTGTAAAGAGTTGGAATGAGGAAAAAACAGACGATAGGTGATGGTTCCACGAGGATATCGTAGAACATGAAGAAGATGATTATAGTGGAGCTGAGTGAGAGCACAAACAAGCTGACTCAAGATATGCACAGGGTACGAAATGTCAGAACGAGTGACACACAGATAAACAAGACTCCCAACAAGGTGACGACAGCGAGTAGGATCAGTAAGAGGCTCACCATCAGTGGGCTGAAGATGATCGTTAAGCTCTATGGGAGTCTCAGAGATGTGCTGATCCGTAAGAGAAGTACGGTTAAGAAGATTGTGGATATATTTTTCTTTTCTTAGAACTGCTCATTAAAACGCTCCTCGACAAAAGTAATATCATGGAAAAGGAAGGAAAGCACTCACTGCCTTTAATTCGCTAGCTTTCTTCTAGCATTATCAGGTATGCTTTGATCGGAGACATGAACATTACAACGGCACGGTCTTTTCCACGTAGAGTCCTCTACGATTTGTCGGTTTTCATTGTGGAGACAGCAATGGCATGACAGTGAAGCCTAAGCTAAGCTCCTTCCCTCTCACGTTAAAATTTACACTAGCTTTCATCTTAAAGACTTGTTTGGTAGGGCTTTGTAGCCAACACCTATGGTGCTTGATAACTTACCGGACTAGCAAATATCAGGAAGTGCTTATATGCTTTTCTATGAGAAAATGCAATCTATGTGTTTTTTAAATGTTGAATAGAAGCACTTCTCTTGGATATTTAATTCACTCGCCAAGAAAATTTATTCTTTTTTACTGCAATTTGGGCAGTGACAGTCACTAGACGCTGCAAGGTTTCAGTGGAATCGTTTATCACAAAATTCAAGGACCAATCAACTACAAAAGGCAAAAAGGCTGAAGAAGGGAACTATCTGAAACATTATCCTGCAGTTCAGTGCTTGCAAAGGTAGGAGAAGGGCACCCAAAATTTTTCCAAAACAACATAAGTGAGGCAAGACTCATCACCATTTGACTGCTTATTTCTGGCTAGTCCTGACTGCTTACCCCATTACTTGACCTTTAGATCAGAGAGAAGTAAGCCCTACAAGGCTACAACTACAAGCACTAAAGAGTCAAATGGGCACGACCAATCTGGCAAATTCTCCAGAAGGATATATTTATTTAAAATTTCTTCCTTCAGGACTACACCAGACTGACACACAGTTGCCTATCCTATTGTGACTACCCAAAAAAGGCTTAAAAGCATGGCATAATTTAAACAATCATTTCAGTGCCACTTTTTACCCTATGTGAAAGTGAGGGCACCAAGAATTCTTCTGCCTTTTTTTATTGCAACAAAAATGCAGCTATTGGTTGTGTGTGCCTTCTGGATAAGACACGCAAAATATTTTCCTCCTAGACTAGCATTGCTTTACACAATGCTAAGGCCTAAGGGCATTGTAAATGGGGGGCATTTTCCTTTTTTTTGCAGTCCCACATTAAGGAAAAGAATCCAGATACTGTTGCCTTGTCGTTAGAAACCTCATTTGGCATATCTGAACAGGCATTTTCAATGATTAAGCTCCTCGTTGGCCTCACCTTGTGGCCTTGTTTCCCTTTGTATCTACTACCAACATAGCATCAGGTTCAAGTGGTAGTATTCCAACCAGAGTCTTTTGAGTCACTACTATACGAACATAAAAAAAGGCTGAAGCTTTATCTCGTTGAGCTTCTCCTGAGGGCAGACAATTGGTGCTAGTTTATTGTTACTGCCTTTCAGTTACACTTTCAGGTTAACTCTACCGGTAAATACAGAATCTGCTTCTCTGAGTAGTATATAATAGCGCAAATAATTGTAACAGAAGCAACCTTATCATTGGAGGTAGGCTGCCTGTGCAAAGCACTCAATTTTACTGTAACAGCAGAAAAAAGCAGGCTGGATCGATCCTCATCTCAAGCTTACCAAGAGCAAGAACCACCATCAGATAGTAGTAGATAGATTTCAGGAAGCACTGGTCTATCTACCTGCAAAAGCAAGTCATTTTATCGAGTGCTTCAAGTGCATACCTGTACATCAGAAGGACATCTCATTCGGATTAGTTGGATTTTTTTTTTAAAAAAAAGGAGAGCCAGGTCTAATAATTCCATACCACTAAATTTTGTTCTTTGTTTAACAGAGACCAAGACAGCAAATTTCACATGAGGTGGATGATCACACAAAAGAAACCCCTGCACGCAGCGCAGCAGAAGCAGCAGCAGCAGCAGCAGCAGCAAAGGAGAGAAAAGGACCGGGTGCAGATAGGCAAGCAAGGAGGAGAAGGAATAGGAGGATGAGGGGGATGAGATAGAGAGGAATCTACCGAGCCCATTGGCCACGAAGCAAATAAAGCAAAGCGAGCGCGGTGGCTGTAGGGCCGTCGCGCTGCGTTGCCTCTCCGCTCCACTAATCTCAGTGTCCATAGGAGGGCTCCCCACTTAAGCCTGTCATAAGCCATAGAAAAGGGAGGCTTAAAGCCCTGAAGCTTTTTCGCAGTTGCACGATAACACACACACACACACACACACACAGAGCCACACTGCCAATGCCAAGGCCAAGTACATCAATCGCATTATTGCTTTTGAATTATGAGAGAATCCACCAACCGAGTCCCCCAAGTGATGTGATTTGTGCATCATCGCTTTCTCGCCGCGAGTGCTCGCGTGAACATTCTAATATTTTACGCCCCCGGTGCGGCCTTTCCACGATGGGCGCGCACGGCACCGCCCGCCTTTTTCTCCTCCTGCTGCTTCTGCATGCCCCGCGCGGCACATTCCAATTCCCTCCCCGGCCGCGTCTATCTGCGGCTGGCAATGCTCACGCGCGAGCGAGCGCCTCCGTTCCCCCGGGCCGGCAGGGTACGTGTTCGGATGCGCGCCGCGGGGATCGACGCTCTGTCTCTTCTGCATTGGCCCGTGCATGCGCGCGTCCCAACCTCACCTGCATGCCTTTGCGGTGCGCGCGCAACCTACACCCGGCCACAGGCATCGTTCAAAAGCCACCAGCTACTGGGCCGCCTGTGCTGTGCGAGCTAGCTAGCTATACATGACTGTGATGAGTGCGTATCTTCTCTTCCTCCTCGTTCTGCCGTATCGACGCGAGAGCGTACGTATTTGTTTACGCGACCGGCCGGTGCGCGCGGTGCTGCTAGCTTTGCCCTTTTTCTGAGCGGTGCGGGCCGGCCGTCGTTCTGTACGCGCTGGTGAGCGCACACCTGTGTTCGGATAGAGGCAGGCGGCATGATAGGGAGGTGCGAAAGGCGGCCGGGCCGGGGGGGTTGGAACAGTGACGGCGACGGTCGCGCCGCGCGCGTCGTGTCGGCACGGGAATGGCCCGGACCACGCAGGTTCCGGATTCCCGTGGCGCCGGAATCTCGCTCGCGCGAAAGGTCCTCCCGCCGGTCACACGATCGAGGGGCGGCGCCCGTGGGTGGTGCTGACGCATAATGCCGGTGCAGCTTTTCCGCGCGCCGCGCCGGAGACCACTGGACACACGACGGGAAATGGTGAGGCGAGGTGTGTTCCACGGCCTTCTTTTTCAAAAAAAAAATTCAGTTTTTATAGAAAAATAGTAACAAAGTTTTACAGACAAATCGAAGTAAAAAAAACAACAACCCAGGCTGGGAGCTATAGCTAACCATGATCCACCGAGAAACCTACCATACTAAAACTTACCAGCTACCACACCAACATGTAACAAACAAAAGATAAACAGACATTTTCTGAGTTCAACAAAGCTAATCCAACAACATTAGACTTCATGCAACGCACAAAAGGTCTTCAACCAAGTTTCAGCCAAGTTAATCACTTAATCTAACTCTCCACGCTCAACTTTCTTGATCTATCAACTGGGGTAGCGGCTTAGTCATCGAGATTCACACCAGTAGCAAAATCCTTCTCCTCTGGAATTTATTTGCATTAAGTAAATGTGAGCACAAACAACCGTACTCGCAAGTTACACCCAATAACATATTAAAATGCATGTATATCAAAGGAAGACCTTATAGGGTTATTTGTGCAAAATCAATATTTGATATTTTAAATACAATACTAAGGTCAAAAGCAGTTTAGTCTATATCTAAAATCAAATTTTATTTTAATTCATCAATTCTCAAGTGTAGGATAAACTTCTATACACAAATGGTGAAGGACTAACCCCCTTACACCAGTTTTTTTGTCCAAATTTCCCAACACGGAATAAACATCTATGAAATTATTTTTTATCAAACCATTTTTAAAACAAAACCATAGTCTAATCTGTGAAAGGCTTTGCTCAGCATGTCCATGACCGTGGACACGGTTATTCGAATAGATTGACACTCTGCAGATGTTGTATAACTTTACCCACACAATACGACTTCTCTAGTTTGTTTGGCATCCATCGATACCACTGCTCACTATCTTAGGTAAGCAGTATAGAGCACACGTGAAGGCCTTTACAATGCGTCATTCTATCGTAGTCCCGCCTCGCTAAGGTTTCACTTCCTTTAGACTCACCGCTAGAAGCCCCCTCTTGCGCCATGTGGGAATAAAAAATAGGTCACTTAGACACCCACACAACCGGATGGCACAACCACTATGAAACATCGTAAATTAGTTAGCAAGGCATGTCCCACTTCAGACGTGTCATAATACGATTTTGGCTTAACAATCTGCAGCTCGCGGACCGGTCCTTAATTGACTGGGCGACTTTCAAAACAATCCATGGGCCTCAACCATTCCCGAATTGAACCCATGCATAAACTTGCGCCCACCATCTATCCAATTCGCCCAAGTCCAAATCAATTTTTTTTATTTTCTAAAATCATTTGAAAACTTCCATGGCACACCAATGTTATGGATACAATTTAAAAAATATTTGATTTTTGGCTGAAAATTCCTGAATTGAATAATTTTGGGTCTAAGCATGAATAAGCATAATTTTTTCTAAATTATTCTAGTTTATACTATTACATAAACTAGATTTTATCTAATGTGTCAAGGTATGGATAGTTCAATGTCAATATTTGGCCATACCAATGGAGTTGGGAGTAACTATAAATTTAAAACATGAATCTAAATTACGTTGAATAGAAATAAACATGTAGTAATAATTTAAAATAGAATTAAATAACTTAAAATAACATGGTTAAATATGATCAAAGATGTAACTTGCCTTGCTCACTTAGTTGTTGTTCTTAAACGGCGTCGGAATCTGACTCTCCGAAGTCGTCGAAATCTATACGTGAAAATAAGCTAAATTCAAATAAAATCTAAATAAACTTCAAATTAAATGATTTTGGCATAGAAATATAGATATTGAATTTATATGAATTTAGGAATGAGAATCGACAGATTTGGAGTTTGTATGGAGGAGAACGAACATCCATAAGTTTGGATATCACAAGAACATATAAAAATTCCGAGAACTGTCCATCTTCGAGTACTGTTCACTTCCGAGAATGTTGGTCGAATGAGATTACGACTACACTAGTCGGAGGAAGGTTTCGACAAGGCTGGTCGAAGGAAAGCTACGTTAATCTAGTCGACAAAAGGGTTACGACTACCTATTCAAATGAAGCTACGGCTATCTAGTAGACAGAAACTATGAATACCTAGTCGAAGGAAGCTACGGCTACCTAGTCGACGAAACTACGACTATCTAGTCGAAGGAAGCTACGATTACCTAGTCGACAGAAACTATGACTATCTAGTCAAATAAAACTACGACTACTCTAGGCAGCAACGACGGTGCTCGACTACAAGCTCGTCGGCTCTACATGCCACGGTGAGCTACACTAAGGTGCGCAAAACAAAGAGAAGACACTGACCTTATTGGGTACCTTACGACGACAGACATCAACGGAGTGGTCGGCGTCGAGAAGGTTTGGCGGCGGCGAGGTACAAATTCTGGTGGCGACGATGCTCCGATGGTCCTTTGGCGAAGAAGAAGTGCGCGTGAGGTAGAACGCGACGCGGCGAAGCTGCTGGTGTGGACGACGACACCAGATATCAACAGACGGAGGCATAATCGGCGAAGCTAGCACTGGCGGCGGAGAAGCTTCGGCTTCGATTACAGTGAAAAGAAATGAACAAGCGTGGTCGTGGGTGCGGGGACAGGAATGAGGGGAGAAATGTGAAGGTAGTGCCCCCTTTTATAGGGCAAGGAGTAGCCGGATCGTCGGGGACGTGCGCGGGCGTTAATGGCCGATGCGGCGACGGCGAGTAAAGCGAGTTAAGAAGGAGTTATGGTCGATTGAGTGCGGCCGGGAGTGAATGATAATCGTGACAATAATTGTGCATGATCTCGAGTGGAAACGACGATTCAATGCAGTGTAATCGATCGGATCAGGCGGCGCTCTGCTTCGACCGAAGGAAGACAAAGGAGATGACAGGTGGGGTCAGACGGATGAGACAGAGAAGAAAAGTTGGTCGAAGCGGGTCGGTGTTGAAGGAAAAGGCAGTGGGCCAGGAAGGAATTCGGCCCGACCACTGTTTCGGATTTTTGAGAGATTTACTGATTAAAATTATTCATATAAATTATTTAGGATTTATAAAATAACAAATAAAGTTCAAAAACTATAGAAAAATTCACAGAAATTTCCTGAGTTATTTTGGACTTAAAATATTTCCAACTCATAATTGGAAATTAATTTTTGCACATAATTTATTTTAGCTTTAAAATAATTAGTAGAAAGCTTTTTAAAATTCTAGAAAATTCAGCAAATTAATTAATTTTCCTTTTCACTTTAAATCCAATAAAAACCTATAAAACTCAATAAATTTTATTTTTGACTTTTTAAATCTAGGAAATTCAAGAAAACTAAGAAAACACTATTGAAACTCAGAAAATCCAATAAAATAATAACTTTATTAATTTTTTTTTGGTAACAGAACTTTGGGATGTTACAAAGATTCTCCACCTATGCAAACAAGAGACAGATTTGAATAGAACTTCAGACGGTTGCTTAGGAAAAGTCTTCTAGATTACCATCTTATTACACACTTTCTAGAGTGTCCATGTCATAACTGTTGGAAATATGCCCTAGAGGCAATCATAGAGATGATGATATTTCATTATGTTTATGATTTTGATAATATGTTATCGTGTTCCTTGAATGAATCATTTGTTGTAGATCAATAAGTATGTGACTTGTTGGTGGAACTCTTTAACTTATATGATGTCATTCTAAATGTATCCCTGGTCGGAGGTCACTGGTCGGAACATCAGTGACTTATGACAAGCACATGTATTGATTGATGACCTTGTTTCACCGGTCATGGATATAGGGATATCGAATCAATAATGTGAGCTCATGTTAGAGAACATAAGGTTGGATAGACCCATCATTGAGACACTATTGAGATTGTTATGAATCTTTGTATCATTAGTTGGTCTCAAGTAATGATGATGTATAAACCTTAGACCTGAGATCAGCATGGTTCCATACATATGTAATAGCACTTTAGGGGTTGCCAAACGCTACTCGTAACTGGGTAGTTATAAAGGTAGCTTTCGGGTATGCTATGAAATATGCGGAGGGATGTACCTGGTCAAGATGGGATTTGCCCCTCCTAACATAACAGGAGAGATGTCTCTGGGCCCCTCGTGGTGATCGGATAAAGAAAGTGCATGGCCATGCCACTAGCGGTCGAAGTGTCAACCATATGAAGTTATCCGACACTCGATCGAGAAAGTATTGAACAGTCCATGGATGATACATCATCTCACCTAGAGTTCAACCAGACATCGTGAGGCAAAGGGAGAGTGCATGAGTAGGTCGCTTAGTTCGATCAGTTACGGACTAGTCGTATGGAGATACGTATTGGTCGTAGATTGATCGAACATAATCACAGATGGTAAGAACCTGGTCGTAAGGAGTTACGACTGGTCGTGACCAAATACGATCTGGTCGTATGGAGATACGAACTGATCGTAAGTGATAAGGACCTGATCATAGATCATATTACATCAAGGTTCATCCGATATATTCTATGTGTATTTGGGAATCATTATGTGCTGCTAGGTACCGCTGACGACAGGTGGTCAGAAAGGAGTTTCCGAGTCATAACCGATTGCACATGAACCTGTAGGGTCGCACACTTAAAGGGCTAGGATCTGTTTTGGATGGTGATCCGAATTCGTATAGGGCACGAGTTCCTAATAGGCCTCAAGGTCGAGACCCATCATGGATGCCTATATAAAGAGGGGCGGTGACATGGGGTGGATGAGGATGATCTTTGGAAGAACTCCCGAAACCCTAATAGCCACGCCTTCTCAACCACGCTGCCGGTGCTAGCACTCCAGCGCGTGGTGATCCTACCCCGTACGTGTGGATACCTCGAAGGTGTTGTTGCGAAGCATCAGCACTAGGACGATCCGCGACTCGTGTCGATCACCGGAGTCGGAGGAGAAGTCACGTGGTGGGTACGACCACTCGAAGAAGCATACGCGCGGCGAGTACTACCACTCAAAGGAGGAGACACGTCGTGAGTACGACTACGACTGCATCAACTCGCTACAACGACTCTACTTCCGCTACGAGTCGGCACGTCTAGCGGTAATCTCGTGATCTATTACTAGCGGTGGTTCCTTGGTTGCGCGGTTAAATTTTTTTTTGTGCCATCGTAGCATTGCGTGATCCCTTCAATAGCTGCAAAACTAAAACGACCGATATGATAATTATTAGCACCCCTACTATCTAACTAATAATGGTGAAAGTCATCAATCGACTACGGAATCTGCTCCCACATTAAGAAATCTTTGACACACATCCATGCAAATTTAGCAAGAACAAAATTAAAGAAAACATGATTTGTATCCTCCACTACCCCACACAAAATGCAGTTTTCACTCCCTTTCCAGTTTCTTATTTTTAGTTGGGCTGCTGTTTGAAGTTTATTTTGATAAGACAACCACAAAAAGATTTTCACTTTTAAGGGAATTTTACTTTTCCATAACTTCTGATTTCTACTAAGAATAATCCCCCCAAAAGACCAATGTCTATACAACGACTTAATCGTAAAAGTTCCAGATTTCTCCAAACACCAAACAACTCTATCCCTGTCATGACTAAACTCTACCCCATCTAAAACCGATTTCAGCTTCAACTACAGACCATCCTCCTCCTTACCAAACTGCCTACAAAAGTCAATCTCCCACTGCTCATTCTTAAAACTATCAGACACACTAACATCAGTGTTAGCGCAGATATTAAACAATTTAGCAAAACTAATTTTCAGAGCGCAATTGCCTAGCCAAACATCTTTCCAGAAAGATACGACTCTCACATCCCCAATTTGAAGACCAGCTCCCCCTTGAAACAAATGTCTAACCTTATAAAGCGATTTCCAAAACTGAGAACCCCTGCCAGACATGATGTCCCTTGAATCCCTCTAGGGAAATACTTAGATTTTAGAATTCTAAACCACAATTCATCCTTGGCCCTATTCATAATCTAAAACCATTTACAAAGAAGACAATCATTCATCAACCTAGTCTCAAGCACCCTAAACCTCCAAAATCTTTTAGCCTACACACAGCTCTCCACTTAACTATATGATATCTAAACTTATCACTAGCCCCTCTCCAAAAAAAATTTAGATCTAATGGAGTCCATTTTATTGTGAGTATCCTCACTCAATCTGTAAAACCCCATTGTATAGATGGGAAGACTACCTAAGCAACTATTGACCAAAATCAGCCTTCCTCCTAAAGAAAAAAAAAGCTTATTCTTCCAGTTATCAAGCCTGCTACCTAGCTTGCTAATGGTTATCTCACCAGCGCTCATGTGAATCACCTTATTTTCAATATCAATCCCCAAGTAGGACATAGGAAGCTCACCCAACTTACAGTTAAACATGTTAGAAAATCTGACAGCTTCTTCTTTTTCCACCCCCCAAAGCACAAACCTCACTCTTGTGGTAATTTATCTTTAACCCAGACATCCATTCAAAGCAATATAAAAGAAACTTGAGATTAAGAATGAACTTATGATCACAGTTAATCATAAGCATTGTATCATCAACATATTGCAGCAAAGGAACACCCCAGAAATTAAATGAGACACTGCACCTTTAACAAAACCTTTCTCCTGAGCTTTTTCAATTAAAGCTGCCAAAGCATCAGTAGCCAGATTGAACAACAGAGAAGACAAGGGATCCCCTTGTCTCAAACCCCTATGAGTTGTGAAATAAGGACCAGCTACCCCATTGCCATTAATACTAACCTTACCCCCTTTAATAGAGCTCAACACCCAGTTAATCCAAAGATCTGAGAAACCTTCCCCCTCATCACCTTTTCCAGAAAACCCCACTGAATCTTATCATATGCTTTTTCAAAATCCAGTTTGAGAATAATTAACACCCTTTTTTTTTTGGAAATTCCCATCTCATGTAAAGTTAGCACCCCATCCAGAATGTTTCTGCCTTTTATAAAAGCATATTAACAATCCCTAATAACCCTAGTAGCTATATTACCCAACTTGACAGCCAATACCTTAGTGATTATCTTAAAGCTAACATTGATCTGACAAATTGGCCTGAAATGTTTGATGGAATTAGCCTTTTTTAATTTTAGGCACCAAAGTAATCACCCCATAATTCAGACTCTTTAAGTCTAGTTTTTCCTCATAGAAGTCCTTGACCAAGTCCATGAAACAGTGTTTTATACTACCCCAAAAGACTTTATAAAAGGAAGAAGGGAACCCATCTGGGCTTGGAGCAGAATCAGTTGGCAAATCCTTGATGTTCTTCCAAATTTCTTCTTCAGTAAAAGTTTGAATCAAACTCTCATTATCACAATAAGAAACTTTGCCCTTTGACTCCCAAAAACTGTCCTCCAGGGATACATTCTAATCGGCTTCATAGCCAAACAAGGATTTATAGAACTTGTAAATATGATCTCTGATAGCCTTCTCTCCTCTTACACAAACCCCTTTATTATCCAAACTGAAAATGAAGTTTTTCCTTCTCCTGCCATTGGCACAACTATAGAAAAAACTGGAATTAGAATCTCCTTGAGTAATCCATTTTTCATTCCCCCTCTGCTGCCAATATCTTTCCTCTATATCATAAAGCTCTTCCAATTTACTCTCTGCTTTATACCTCTCCAACCATTCCTCAGTGCTCAAGCCCATATTACCTGCTTTCATATTAAGATTATTAATGGATTCCAAAATTGACTTCTTACTCTTATTAATATCCCCTTTAAGATTTACACCACAACCTCTTAAGAATTGTCTGAGAGAAGCTATACCCTCATTCCATTTGTCCATAGAATACCCCTGCTCAGACATCTTATTACTTAACTCTTCCCATTTTTTTACAACCATCTCTTTGAAGTTATCCTGATAGAGCCAATTTTTCTCAAAATAAAATCTCCTTGGTTTAAGCTTCTCTTTATCCCCTAAATCCAGAACTATGAGACTGTGGTATGAACCCACTCTAGTCAAACTGAAAGCAGTGCAAAGAGGGAACCTGGCTTCCTAATCAGTAGTAACCAAAATTATGTCCAACTCCACCATGGTAGGACATACTTGTTTATTGGACCAGGTATACTTATTACTACCCCTTTTGATCTCCATCAACATATTATCAGCAATAAAATCATTAAATCGATCACATAAAGACTAGTTGATATGGGAGGTACTCTTATCTCTCGCTTTCCTAATAAGTTAAAATCACCCCCAAACACCACAAGAAGCCCTGATCTGAGAATTTTATTATGTAATTCATCTAGAAACTTCTGAGACCACTGGTGATTAGCAGGACCATAGACATTGACCAACTCCCATCTAAAATTATTCCTCTTGTGTCTCATATGGACAATCGGCAAATAACATTTCTAGACAAGAGCAATTCAGGGATTCAGATCCCTGTCACTAATTCAGACATTGACCAACTCCCATCTAAAATTATTCCTCTTGTGTCTCATAGGGACAATTGGAAAATAACATTTCTAGACAAGAGCAATTCAGGGATTCAGATCCGTGTCGCTAATTGAATTAGCGACAGAGATATGAATTAGTGATAAAGCCTTGCTCCATGGGGGACAGGGGTGATAGCTCCCTATCGACAGTGGTCTAGTTTTGTAAAAAATAAATTGGCTATTTATTTATGTAATTATTTTTTAAATGTATTATTTTAAAAAAAATCCACCAAATAGAGTTGATTTGTGACATTGTGGGAACCGCTGCTGCTGCCTGGTGACCAGGAATCGATCGACAAATTTCTTTTTGTTGAGGGAATTCTCATTTCATGTGACAATATTGCGACCACCAGGGGAGGATTGATGGACACATCGAGGAAAAAAGGGAAGGGAATAGCACCGGTGCTTTACTCAAAGGGGCGTACTTTGACCTAAATTTTATGTTTCACGACATTAAAGAGTATCTTTCACGAGCGTATAGCTAGGTGTACGGATCGAAAACCTCTAACAACTAGTTTAGTGTGTGTGGATATTTTTTTAGAGAGACTCTATTCATTAGTGGGTGCTACAAACACGCAAAGTTCCATTGAATATTAGTGTGTGTATCTGAATAAATATGTTTTAGCGTCGTCGAGGATTAAGTAATTCATAATTAATAGATTGTTGTCTATAGTAGTTGTCGGAATAAGGTTTAGTCAAATAGGCTTCCACGAGTACCCCTGGTAGGGGAGAATATGCTTAGACCGTCCTAGGTATCAACCATCATCTGGTCAGAGACATCCACGACCAGAAATGTGAGCTCGAACCCTCCGATTGGGTCGCCTGTCTACTTTAACTAACTATGTGTGGTAGATCAAGAAAGTGTGTGCCCTTGTCTCCTTGACATAACCGCACGTCCTCGTCCTCAGTCTCTAACAATAACTACACGACAACCACATAAGGAGAATGCCTTATTAACAACTACTCCACATGTGTGGACGACTAGAACCGACAAGACATCTCTCCACATGCACCAACTGCCACCCCTTCAACGCTATTTAAGGATAACATTAGACGACAGGGAGAAGGAGAGATGGCTCAACTAGATCCTTAGTCGCACACTATTCATCCTGAGCACTGTGCACCCATTGTAACTCTTATTTATACAAGAATACATAGTATGGTTGTTATTCTCTCTAGAGAAGGTCTGGACCTATCTAAACATTATCTCCACTGTGTGTTCCCCCGTGTTGTATCTCCCGCATTTACTTCGTAAGATTGACAATAATCCGTCGACAAGCACATTCATTTTGTGCACAATTGGTTTTAATCCGTCGACAAGCACATTCATTTTGTGCACAATTGGTTTTTTTTGGACCTACATTGTTTGTGCAAAATTTTAGTTTATGAGGTCCAATTAGCTAGAAAAGTTGTATAAAAAAGTACATTTCAATTAATTTCCTAAAGTGTACAATTCTATTGTTGCCAAAATGTAAAAGTCTCGCCTCTTTGCAATGTAGGAATGTAACACCACATAAATGGGGAAAAATACATGAATATGATAGAAATGCACGTGCAAAATAGATGACCACATAAATAGGAAAAAACACATGAATATGATAGAAATGCACATGAAAAATAGATGATTAGAAAACATAGGAAAATTAGAGAAATTGGTGTTTGGATGAGCCACATGAAAATCATAGGAATTTTTCCATCCGGTGTGAGCTCATGTTTCCCCCCTACGATTTCCCTATGAAATCATGGGAATGGAACAATGTTCCTTTGGAATTGAAAGGGTGACCTCCTATGTTCAAAGGGATGAATAGTACCAATTCATATAGGAATATGGTTTCTCCATTTTTTTCTAGGAAGAAGCCCACTTTACACCCCCTGAACATATGGTCTGACTCCAAAAATCACCCCCAACTACAAAACCATTCACTTTCCACCCCAACTAGAAAAACCAGTGTAGATTATATTACCCCCTGTTTTTGACCGAGGTGACATCTACGTGTTCAAGATTTGATGAGCCCGAGCTCAATTGTTGGCGACAGCTACTGCACGACTTCCAACTACTCCTGTTGCTCTTCCTCTTCTCACCTCTCTCCCCCCAGATCTCTCCCTCTTCTTTTCCTCTTCGTCCCGCACGGAGAGGAGGCGACCGGGCAACCAATGACCTCGGCCTTACCATCGGCGATCAGAGCGGACAGAGGAGGATCCCTGGCAACCGGCACACCTGGATCTGGAGGTTGCGGCCACCCAAGACTCAGCGGCACTGCTACGAGCTAAGGTCCAGATTGAGCTCTGCCATTTCCACTGCTTCTCCAACTCCACCTCTACTTCTTACTCCTGGTCGGTGTCCACTCCACGACCACTTCTTCCTCCTAGCCAGCGACAATTTAAGTCCAAATCGGAAGCAGTGGTTGGTGTCGATCCTGGCTTTCGGTGAGTCCTGCGGTGGTGGGAGGAAGGAGTAGGAGGCGACTGTAGAGAGAGAGAGAGAGAGAGAGAGGAAGAAGGGGAGGAATGGTGACGTGGATAACTTTTTTAATTTTTTATTTACTGACTAATTATGTGGTGTTGACTGTGATGGCACATCAACACAAAACTAGGCCACACGGCAAACCACTAATGAGACTAGCTCTAGGGGTAGTTTGCACTGGTTTTGCTAGTTGAGGGGGTTAGGGTGGGGTGAAAATGAACGGTTTGATAGTTGACGGTGTTTTTTGCACTTGGATCATAAGTTTAGAGGGTAAAGTGGACTTCTTCCTCTCTTTTTTTCTTCTATGAAATAAGTACAATCCAAAAGGCCCCAAGGCTTGCTTGGTACATATTGTGGTGGGTTATGATGATCTTGTTTGGTGTAGGAACCACTTTCTGTTGTTTGTTGTTTGGCTAGTTGCTTTTTAACCACACCGCAAGAAGAGGCATTTTTGCGTTATGAATAACAAAACATATTAGAGTACGTAGTTAGTTAGGAAAACCCCATGTGAGAAAAAAATACAAAAAGATTAACCATTGGATAACATAATTAGTTAGATATACAATCTAATATGCCAAATAGTGTGGTGCATTCTTCATAGTTGTTTTCCGCAACAGCTTTGGAATATAAGCGTTGAACAACAATCACAAAACTGACAAAAAAAAAGAAAGAAAGAAAGAAGAGCAGCAAATGCTACAATGTTTGCCGAGCATTAGTAACACAACAAAATCCTACTTGAAATACAGTTCCCATATATACACCTACAATCCTCACATGTGCATTAAGCCATTACGTACCCCACTAAAAGCACATTCTTCAGAATTTTCAAGATCGGATAAAAAAAGTCTACCTAATAATCATTTTCCAACATTCCTACAAAACCATTTTCCAGCCAAAAGAACAAGCAAAACCAGCAAAAAAAGCTACACACTTCAAAACCGGTCACGACTCGCTTCCACATGCTCCCTGACTTGCTAGTAAGTTCTTATTCCAAAACAAAACTATTTTACCCCACAAAACCAAGTCGCAACTCGCAGAGAAGGGACACATAGAGAGAGAGAGAGAGAGAGAGAGAGAGAGAGAGGAGGCGAGGAATAAAGTTAGTTAAGCAACGGGCGCCAATATTTAGCAGCCCTCCTCCTCCCCCTCACATCGCACCCTTTTTAACCGCTTTTTAAAGCGCTCCCCGGTCTGCTTGCTCCCTCCCTCCCTCCTCACTCCCCCCTGCGAGACCCGGCGCGCGCGGAGAGGGCGACAGAGCGAGGCGGAGGGGCTGAGCGGCATGGCCCTGGCCGACGCCATCGCCTTCCCGTACGGGCTGCGCGTCCTCGTCGTCGACGACGACCCCACCTGGCTCAAGATCCTCGAGAAGATGCTCAGGAAATGTTCCTACGAAGGTTGGAATCTTTGCTTTCCTCTTTGGTTATTGAGCTTGATTGATGGTTATGGCTATGCTGTGGTAAAAACTAGAAAGATGGGAGTGCATGTGCACCCGTCGTCTATGCATGCCTAGTGTTTGTTTAAATTACGCGGTGGATGATTTGGGAAACCTCGCTCTTGTCAGTATGTTCTGAAAAGTAGTCTCTTTTTGGCAAGGACTTGCTACTTTAAATCGGTTGTTTGGATCATGTTAATTTAAATTAGGTTGTTTTTTTTACAGGTTTATGTCGGCAATTTTCCTGCTTTTTGGCTTCATTGTGTTTTTGTTCTTGCTTGTGTATGTAACATGTGGTTGCTCAGATAGGAGGTATTTGTGTGTTTTTTTTGACATAATTGTCCAAACTGTGTGGTGTCAACTGTTAAGGGTGGGAGCTACAGGCCTGGTCCATTAACTTTTTACTAAAATTCCCTGTAGTGCAACATGAAACAACATAGGTATTTCAAACCTGCGTCCACTGTTAAGTGATGATTGTTCAATTATTTAGATGGATGGCTTGGTTCCACACTTCCACTCCTGCATAATTTACTAGTAATCAAGCATTAAAATCCACAAAACTTAGTTCTTCTGCTATCTTCTTATTTTGCAGTCTTGCAGACTATTTAGGTGCTATCTTTTTGTGGCACCAGTACTAAGGCAGTAACTGGCTTCCGAGCCAGTAAAATTTTCAATGAATTAGCTAGCAAGCATATCATAGCATATTTGGCTTTTAAGGACTATATATATTCAATTTGAACACACATTAGTCCTTTTGGCAGACCTATTACTAGTTTATATATTACTACTGAATGGTCAGTGTTTTTCCACAAACTTGACTGTCAATCTAATAATATCATCTCTGTGTGTGTGCGCGTGCGTGCGTGTGTAAACCATTTTGTATGCACCCATATTTATGATTAATAGTCATGAATTATCTATTACTTAGACAGTTAGACTAAACTAGTTATCTACCTGCAGTCACCACATGTGGCCTGGCTAGAGTTGCTCTTGAAATTCTCCGGGAGAGGAAAAACAAGTTCGACATTGTAATTAGTGATGTCAACATGCCTGACATGGACGGGTTCAAGCTTCTCGAACACATTGGACTTGAGATGGATCTGCCCGTTATAAGTTAGTATTCAACACCAAAACCTGTCTCCCTGCAAGCTTTAAATAAGAAATAATACCTTCTATGTGGTTTGAATATCTATTCTCAAAAATACCAAATTGCTCCATTCTGTTTTCACAGTGATGTCCATCGATGGAGAGACAAGTAGGGTGATGAAAGGTGTCCAACATGGTGCCTGCGACTACCTCCTTAAGCCCGTTCGAATGAAGGAACTCCGGAACATTTGGCAACATGTATATAGGAAGAAAATGCATGAGGTTAAAGAGATTGAAGGTCACGATAGCTGTGATGATCTCCAATTACTAAGAAATAGTTTTGAGGGATTGGACGAGAAGAGCCTATTTATGAGAGTTGACTCCGATACCATGAGGAAGAGAAAAGATGTGGACAAGGACCATGCAGATCAGGAGTCGAGTGATGGTGCTACTGTTAAAAAGGCTAGAGTAGTTTGGTCTGTTGACCTTCATCAGAAGTTTGTAAATGCTGTGAACCAAATTGGATTTGACAGTGAGTGCTTTCTGAAAATTGATACATTTGCATTTTCCTTCCCATAAATTTATAAAATTTGCATGATCTCATTTCAAAAGGGCAACTGTCACTGTCTTGCAGAAGTCGGGCCAAAGAAAATACTGGACTTGATGAATATTCCTGGCTTAACAAGAGAGAATGTAGCTAGCCATCTCCAGGTATGACATATGATGTTCAAATCCTAAACTTTTATGTTCTCTCTTCTTGAAAAAAGGAACCGAGTTCATAAAGAAAGTTAAAGGTTAAATAGTCCTTTGCTACTATGACTGAAAATTTTTAGACATGACACACTGAATTCAGATAATTGCACCATGATTTTTTGTCCAGTCCACTGTACCTGGTTTGTCATGACAAATTTGTGCAACAGTCAGGGGCCTTTCTTTAAGACTAAAAAATGAGGAACACGAAACACAGAAAATGCAAATTTATAAACTGATACACGGTGTTTCTTGTGCACCAAGGACCAACTTTTCTTAATAAAAGAAGATCACCTTTGTCAGAGTTTGCCTAGAAGTAAGTGAAAGAAGGTTCTTGGTTCAGTAAATGACAGAAAGGTGGATGTTATGGTGTAGAGATGAGTTTCTGACATGGCATACTCTTGACTTAGCCATGTTCATGGCAAAGCGCCTATTGTGTAATTGGTGGGATTACTGTAGGAACATATTTATTGATGGCTCCCTCTTATCCTCTAAAAACTTTGTGATTTACATTAACCTGCATCCTACCTTTCTTAAACCCTTAAATATCACACAACCTTCGAGCTTTCATGAAAAAGCCATATGAAGTTTGGATCATCTGATTTTACCCAATACTCCAGAATTCAAGTTAGCATTCGTGTATTCCTTAAAAATACAAAATGGTGTTCTATTATTCATAAGAAGAAAATTAATTGCTATGCAGAAATATCGCCTCTACTTGAGTAGGCTGCAAAAGCAGAATGAGGAAAGGATATTGGGCGCTGCTAGGCAAGATTTCAGCCATAAGGGACCATCAGATAGCCTTAACCTCCGAAGCTCCTTCCAAGAGCAACCAAGCAACATTGTCAGTGTATATCCGCATGCTTCTCAGAACATGCAAGCTCAGAACAGCATGCTAGATTCTCAGTTAGAAGACACTAAGTGTGCAGTGCCCTTGCCGGTGTCAGATAAAAACAGAACTCCAGTAAGTGATGTTGTTGACTCTCAGAATGTTGCCGGTGCTTCACCGTTAGGTGGGGTGCTGTCTTTCAAAGGTTTGCCAGTGAATCAGGACAGGAAGCCGTCAGAAACAATGATATTGGAATGCCAGGCCTGGAGTGGAGGTTTTCCATCAAAGCAGTTCATGCAATATCCAAAGCATAACCAAGAACGTTGTGATCTGTTAGGGGATTATTCATGCCTGCCAAAGCCAGACTTAGAGCACCCCATTGCCCCTGGTCATTTGTTTACCCCGCCACAACTAATCTCAATGAGTTGCAGTATGGAGGGGGATGCCAGAGACTTCTCAGATGTGAAGCCAGCCCTTCTTGACTGCATCAAGTCCTTATCTCCGGCGTTGACATGCACAGTTGATTCGGTTTCTGTTCAACTTAGTCACAGTGTTGTGACCTCAACTGATGGTGACCTCAAGTTTTCCAGTGTGGAAGGTTTGCCCAGCATTAAAGATTCTTACTTTGATCAGACAAATAACCAAGACACTTTGCTTCCTTCACAAGAGCCAATTATCATACGCGGCGCAGATTTGGCTTCTCTGCCTGAGGACCTGCCTGGTTATCCACTTCAATGTGTCTCGTTTGAGAATATAGGATTGAGTAGCATTGATTTATTTCACTACAATGACACAACGATACTATCCGGACTAGGAAGTAACTGGTACGATGATCTAGAGTTTAGCAGCGAAACGACGGACTACCCATTGATAGATGGATGTCTCTTTGCATAATCCCTCTTCTGCCCCACTTCTTTCGACCATGCCAATGTTCTTTGGTATGTTCCATATAGCACCTCTTGTAGGGCTTATAGTGATCTAACTTGGTCCTACGGTGGAAGGATTTAATTGTAGTATCTCCACTTTTGATAAATGTCTGTATTATAGAGTGTGTCATGGTATAATCTATATACTTTTCGATGATCTTTCAAACTATATATGAAGATTGTCGAATATTTGCTTACACAACTGACACTTGCAGTAAAATTTTCCTCTGACGCAGCATTGCAAATGATATGTGAGACTGTCATTACAGGCAAACATGGTAACTTTTCAGGTTCGTCAGACAGATATCCACCAAAGGCCGCAGAGCGTGAAGTTACTCGCTGATCTAACCTGGAAGCATTCCATAGGTGATAGGGGCGGTAAGCAGAGTTCTGGTGCAATCTGATGCAAAAACTAATATTGTAGATGCAAGGACGACGTAGTAGGGATACCGAGAAGAATAATGCTTGTAACATCCCATTTTTAGGGATGGTTAAAGCTTTGCTAAGTTTTTGAAGTTTCAAAGAAACCTATTTCAAATTTGTTGGTATTTTCAAAATCTCTCCAATTCAACTTCAGTTCAAATCTGTTGGGCCTGGCCCATTTCTCCCTCGAGGCTCAGCCCACCTCCTTGGCCCATCTCACTCTGGCCTTCCCGGCCCAGGCCAGCCCAGCGCTCTGGAGCACACCCCCACGCCGTGCGCACTCTGCCCGCGCCGCGTGCTTGCCATGCACGCCCGGCGCCCATGCCGCTTGTGTCACCGCACCTGCCCCGACCTCCAAGTCACGCTCTGACGCCAGCACCATCCTCGCCGCTCTGTCGCACCCGGTCTGCGCGCTGTGCTCGTGCACGTGCGTGCACCTGCAGTCACCTACTCGCTCTCGCCCCATCCCATCGCCCTACCGCTCACTTCCGCCCCGTCCCGCGTCAGTGCGTCGCCAGTGCGCCTGCCTACCCTCACCTGCTCGTGTCGTCAAGTCACCTCGCCATCGCTCCAAGCCAGAGCGCCATGCCGCCGCCTCGATACCGTGCGCCACCTCCAGCCCTCCCCAACGGCTCTCTCCCTCTTACTTCCCCCCTCCTTCGGCTCTAAAGAGAACGCCCGAGCTCCCAGTTGAACCGCCGCGCCCTCGTTGCCATTTCGTCGCTCCGGTGAGCTCCCCTCCCGGCCATCCCTGTCATGTCGCGTTCCAGGACCCCTTGAATCTTTCCCCTCCCCTAATTTTGGATTTGTGCTTTAGGAACGCTTGTATTCGTTTTTCTTCCCCCACCTCCGGCCGAATCGTCCCCTTACGTCGCCGATCGAGTTTCTCGCCACCTCAGTTCAATTGTCGGCACCCAGAGCATCGCACGGTCATCCCGAAGCACCCCCAAGCATCTCCTTCCTCTCCGGCACCCTCACCGCGCAAGTCTCTTGCCGCCACACCGGGCCTTTGTCGATAGCCCTTCTCAAGCTCCCCCGAGCTATGCTCTCGCTTCGGGTGAACTCCTTGGGTCTCCCTGATGCTCATGCCCAATTCCCCGGCTAAATGCGCCACCGGATCGCTTGAGCCGCCGTGGTCGTGCCCTCGCCGTCGCTCCTTGCCGCCGCACCGTCACTCCGGCGTGCCGCCAGCTCTGCCACCGGCACCCACGTGACCGCCGTCCTTAGGACATTCCATTTTTTGTCTTCTCGGTTGCCGCCGTGGCTTGGCCCGCCGGCAAGCAGCGCTGCCGTGCACGTCCGGCAACGCCCTTGTTTTGTCGAATTTGGACAGGCAATGTGCACGCGTTAATGACCGAATCGTTGTCGGACATTAAAGCTTAAGCAATCATTAGTTGGTTTAATTGCCGATTTAATACCTCATCGAGTCACTGCCGCGTGGGCCTGAGGAATAGTAATGATCGGTAATTAATTCGGTTCCCCCTCGAGCTGCTAACAGGTGGGCCCGCAACAGTAAACCCCCCGCCCGGTGGACCCACGTGCCTGTGCTGGTGGGCTTTGGTTCACGCACTGTGTTGTGGGCCAAGCCGCTGTGCAGGCGGACATGCATGTTAGAGAGATGATTTCTCTCTCTTCTTTTCGTTTCTAGATTTAATTTCGGATTAAATATTCAGAAAGCCCGTTCTCCCTCGTTCTAACTCCAAAAATTATGAAATTCATTTCTAAAAATTTATAGATTCAAGACCTACCTTTTGGCTCTTGTTTTGTTCAGTTTGGAGTTTATTTATTATTTGTTTTGCTTGCTTGCTTGTTATTTTTGGGCGCGTTCGAACAAACAGGAGATCTCCAATTTGATCAAGCACAAGACCTCCCAGACTCTCTTGCTTTTAATCCAAGTGAGTCAATACTTTAATCATATTGATCCTACATCTGATGCAAACTATATTCATTTTAAATTAGCAAATTGCATGCATAATTCCTTATGCAAATGTATGTTAAATCTTTAAGAGCTAGTTACCTACCTACTTGCTAATTAAATAATGATATGCCATCTTTGACGCTTGAATTCCGTAATCCTTATCACCCTAGATATTTAGTGGCAACTTTACTAGTTATAGGTCGTACTTAAGCGCCATGTTAGTCTTGCTTAAGTATTAGGGCATCTATTGCCCTAATAATCATCTTTTAATCATGAAATTGGATTTGGGCAGTCATTGGGGCAAATGACTGAAATGGTGGAGATAATTTAATTTATACTTCTCAAAAACCCTAATAACTTGATGTTATCATATCTGGGTGGATGGTATGTTGATTGGTGCTATCGTAGCATGAGAATTGGTGGAATGTGGAATGTACCGCCAAGATAACCCTAAGGACTTAATCCGATGATGACCTCCCAATGTAAAATAGTACAACCACAAGTCTATAATGATGTCGGCCTGGTTAAATAATTTGTATCCATCAGTACGGGTTGCACCAGGTAGATGACCCGCAACGCCGTAAGTCTTTGTGGCTACGAGTTGAGGTGCACCGCTTGCGTACCTGTGTGGGCGTAAGTCCTAAAGGCGCAACAGGGGGTCTGGGTAAGGGGTGACACAAGTGTGGGAGTGTAACCCTTTTCAGGTGAAACCTCAGCTGGTATAACAAATACTGGTGGATGCATTGTAAAGGTCTTGTGAATATCTCCCTTGATTCACATGTATAAGAAAACGTGTATACATATCAAGATGATTATCTCTTGTTGGTAAAGTGTATAGTCTTTGCAGAGTAATAAACTATTCGAACAGCCGTACCCACGGTCACGGGCGGGTATGGGAACTTACTAGAGTTAGTTCTATTTTAAAAACCGTTGTGGATGAGATAAAACTCATCGGTCTCACCTAGCCTGTAATTTAGATTTTTCCTAGGTCGTCGTACCCAGTGATGTTAATAGGTGGAGGTAACTCCAATCAAAATTAAGCATAAGACGGAGGTAAACTTCGCTGTTATAAATATTACACAATTACTCTCTTTAATAAAATGTGATTTGCTTAAAATGCTAAGTGATGAAAATTTATAATTATGATAATTGAAAATATTGCTTTTAGCAAATAAAAGAACCCGAGTCATCCTTGTAAAATCCTGCATGTATATTATTGCATTATGTGTGTTAGCTCGCGAGCACAGAAGTTATGCTCATCCTCGCTCTTTCCTCCAAACCCTCAGAAGTTGTGGATCAAGGACATTACACGTATTACGAGGATCCAGAAGCTGATGGTCGAGAGGATGGAGGAGATTAGATAGTCCTTAGTAGTCTAGGTCTCGTCTCAGTCTAGTTGGTCCAGTCGGTACTTGCATATATCCAATTTTATCCAAGTCTTTGGATAATATCAGACGTACACGGGTTACCCTAGTCGTTTGCCTGTGGAGAGATGTGCTCTCACCCTTTTTCTTCTGCTACCGCTTCCGCAATTTATGTAATGTATCATTTGGCCTGTTCGGCCTTTATTGTAAAACTTGACCCGATGTGGTCTATGTAAACTCTGATATTGTTTAATTAATGTTTGGTTTGGTATACGTTTCTGAATGAAATAATTTAATAATATATATGTGAGCACTATCTACTGATTCAGAGAATAGTGCAGTAGTTTCACTGAGAATTCTGGAATTCACAATCCAGGTCCGACAATGCTACACGGCAGGAAACAAAACCAATCTACTAGCCTGTATGTAGATTATTTTTGCATCACAGTTGCACTAGAACTCGCTTACTGCTTGCATCAACTGGACCGGTCGATTGCTTCCTGCCTAATATCATGAAAGTGGCAAAATTACTGACATCAGTTGTAGTGTGGGAAATCAGTGCTTCGATTTTACTGTGCTGTGATGCTGAAAGTGATATTTGGATATCCCAAGTGGAAACTTGGTATACGTATCCGAACAGCCTGAAGCGACAGTTTTGCAGGATTCTGTTTCTTTTTTGGAAGCTTGCGTTGTTTGCCCAAGAACTTTGCTGATCAAAATCAGCCAGACGGCCTTTCTTTCTGTTAAGAAACCGGGCTTAGGACTTCAGAGAGTCTTGACTCAGTTGAACTTCTCATCCCGTAGTCTATAAATAGAAGGCCCCTCTCTCATTGTAACCCCGATGATTGAGAAGCAATAAAGCGAAGCCTGAAGGCATATTATATCTCTGTGTTCAATCTATTATTCTATTCTTATGTTCTTACATTGTTCTTACGATTCTGAGTTTGTATACGAGGTACCCGTTCGGACTGGACTCGCCAGCGACGGTTACTCAACACGTTATCGACGATCGACTCTCCTCGCATCGAAAGGTAACCGTTGAAGAACGACTCTCGTATATTGAATCGTATTTTTAGATTGCTTTCAATTTAGCAAATTTGGCTTTCTAGATTGGTTTTCTGCGGTGCAAATCCGTTCTAATCTACCGCGAACAGACTTGAAGTCGCCGGCACAATAACGATCGGTGGATTGTACGAAAGATCGGATGTTGATTGCATCGCAGATTATTGCATGAACAATATTTTTTTTTGCATGAACAATATTTTTTTCCTCGTATGAACACATATGACAAAAAAAGGGGGAACAAGGTCGGCGCGCGACTGGAAGTCGTGCGCCGCCGGCTAGCCCCATCACCCATCCTCACGGACGCCGCATCACCCATCCCCACCGGTGTGCGCCGCCGACCACCCAACTGGCCAGCAGCCGCCGCCGGCAACAGCCGTGCCACCACCGGCCAGAAGCCACCACCCCTCCCCACGGTCGCCGCACGGCAAACCCCCCCACCGGCAACATCACAGGAAGGAGAGAAGGAGGGAAAGAGGGGAGAAGGGGAATGCCGACCATGGGACCGGCCGGCCACCTCCTCGCCTTGCGCCACGCATGAAGCCCCCGCCGCCCAAAGCCCTCCCGCCGCTCCCACACGAGCGCCGTGCCAAACCCCGCCAGACGCTTGAAGGTGCGCCACGAACCCCGCCGCAGACGTCTTGTGCGCCGCCGAGCCCTCCGCCGCTCCCGACGAAGGCCGGCCGCCGAACCCGCCGCGACGCTTGAAGGCGCTGCCGCCGAACCCCGCCGAGCCCTCCCGCGCTCCGCGACGAGCTCCTTCACGGCCACCGCCACACACCACGGGCGCCGCCATCGAGCGCGAGCCGCAGGGCTTTATGTTGGTGAGAGCAGGCCGCCGTATAACCGAGCGTCAAGAAAAAAAGGAAAGAAAAAAGGCCATTTTGCAAAAAGGGCCTCGGTTTTTCCATAAATTACATGAAAAATTTATCAGAACTGAATTTTTCACGTTTTAGCACCTGGAAATTGCAGAATTCGCCGAAAATTCATATTCCAGCAGAAAAGGGCCTCGGGAATTAAAATTTTGAATCGGTTTTTGCATTTGAATCATATTTTACCTTGTTATTATTATCTCTATGCAATTTATTTACTGTATTTACTATTTTTGATTATTTGTGATTATTTACATTACTTTTAATCACTGAAAATAGCAGTAAATCATGAAAATGCATGGAAAAATATGGGATCTCGAACTGGGAGTTCGAAGAGCATTATGAGAATTTTGCAACTATTTTATGTAAATTACCAGCAGTAACCCTATGAACTTTTTGCATGAATATGAAAAATGACTGGCATCACGAACTAGAAGTTCGAAAGAGTTGGCCCAGCATAGCCAGAATTTGTACAGTCTTCAACTTTGTGATAAGGTCATCACAGATGAGCAGAAGATTGACAAGACCCTCTCTAACTTCACCCGAATGCGGTGCAATCCGCACGCAATTATTGTCAAAATTGCTACAAGGAGTATGCCGCAGTGATTGACATCATGAAAATTGCGAAAGCACAAGATGATGTTCTAAGGAAGAACTACATCTCACAGCCACCTAGTAGCAATGTTGGCCATGAAGACAATACTAGTAGCTACAAGGTAATGAAGCCTCTCACGAAGGAGGGGGGCAAGAAGGGTAAGATCGTGAGTCGCACGTAATTGGTGTTTTACAGTCTAAGAAAAGGGGCAAAGGATAGCATGAGGCACACCTCACCATTGCAGACACGGAAGATCCACACCCATTAGTTGCACTTATAGATGTGGACAACCTAGTAGCAGCCCCCATCATCCCTCCTTTGGACATAGCAGCGGCCACAGCCGTAGTTGCCCAAGAGGAGAAGATCGCCATGTAGCAGATTGAGGCATAAGTTTCTGAATTCTTTACTGATTCGATCTAGTGCACGCATTGCACCCAGATCCTTTTACAGTCACTTGCAGTGTGTGATTGTGAAGGAACTTTGAATAGTGGTTGCAAACTCTAGAAGAGCAAAGCATTAAAATCTTATGATGAGTCATGCAAGACTTATATTCCCGTATCTATGATAGCAAGTTATGTTGTGATATCTGAAGTATTTTATTTATGTGTTGCTTGATTTCTGCTACATATTAATAAAGTACATTATATTAGAACGCATGTAGCGCCCTATGGAGGAAATGTGCTTAGCAGGTAGCGGCACAATGAATACCACCTTGAGAGAGACGGAATTTTTCAGTCGATCTGTAAGAATGCTTGTAGCCTTACGACAATCGTAGGCAGCGATACATGTATAATAGGCTCAGGAAGGGCCACAATTATACTCCCGACGGACACAACTTTGGTCATTAAAGAAGCCTTGTTGTGCCCATAATCGACTAGAACTCTCAAGGATATTCGCGCTAACGGTTTCCACGTAGAGACTGAAGAAGAGCATGGTAAGGAATAACTGCTCATTACAAAGCATGACGAAAATAAAAAAATGGTATTAGAATTACTTCCTTCATTTGAAAATGGGCTATACTACACTAATATTAAGGCATCTGCCGCCTATACTACCTGAAAACTATATTTACAAGCTTTAAACCTCTTCTATCTCTGGCATGATAGATTATGCCACTTAGGTCTTAGGATGATGAGAAATATAATTAATAATTCACATGGATATAGTGTCAATGTAAAGAACTTCCCGAATCCGGAAGATTTTGTGTGCCCTGCATGTACCACCGGGAAACTGATTACTAGACCCTCTACTCTGAAAGTAAAGGACGAAATTCCTGCATTCCTGGACCGTATCCAGTGAGACATTTGCGGTCCTAAATAGCCCCTGCAAGGGCCATTTAGGTATTTTATGGTGCTCATCGATGCTTCCTCGAAACGGTCGCACGTTTGTTTATTGTCTATGAGAAACCACGCTTCTGCAAAGCTCATCTCGCAGATAATTAACATTAAGAATAATTTTCCTAATCATCATGTGAAATCCACCAGAATGGACAACGCTGGAGAATTTACTTCGAGGGCATTTGATGATTATTGTGTGAAAATGAGAATTAAAGTTAAGCTTCCCATACCGCATGTCCACACCCAGAATGGACTAGTATAATTGTTATTTACCAACTACATGTTGGGGACACGCAGTCCTGCATGCAGCAACTCTCATCAATTTTTGACCATCGGCATATACCGAGACACGTGTAGAGGAGACTCGCCTGAGTGGTGCTGGTCTGATACCACTTCCCTCCGTGCTTGCTGCTCGTCCACCTGCTACACCGATTGCTCCACGCTTCAACACACTGCCTCCTCCAGCCGCTACCACAGGTGGTGGTGGCCACCCTCCATCTGGAGGTGGCCATCCTCGTTGCTCCTACCACGATAAGGTCGGCCACATTGAGTCCCAATGCTATAAGAAGCAGCGATATCTTTCACGCCGTTCTTCTACTAGCACTAGCACTGGTGCTTCTATATCGACGTCTGTATCGACTCCTCCAGCAGTTTCTCTCACTGAGAAGGAGATAGCCAGACTTCAACGCCTGCTTGCCGCTTCAGATTCTTCCTCTACAGGTTCTGCTACTGACTCTTCGGGCAATGAGAAACCACCTCCTACACAGTCAGGTACCTCCCTGTGGATTCTTGATTCCAGAGCATCTTTTCACACGACTTCTGATCCTTCCACTCTGTCTTTCATTACACCTCTTATTCTCCTGTCAGTGTTCTTACTGCTGATGGTACCTCTCTTTCTATCTCTGGTCGAGGACGTCTTAGCAACTCATCTTTTCATGTTCCTTCTGTTTCTGATGTTCCTCGCCTAACCATGCAACTTATTTCTGTTGGGCAGATTACTGACCTTGGTTGTCGGGTCATTCTTAACTCTGACTCTTGTTGTGTTCAGGACCGCCACACGAGGGTTCTGGTTGGTTTGACCCTCGGCGCCTTGACTCACAGTGTCTCTAAGAGCTTGACTGGCTTCACCTTCCTTCCACTGCCACCGTCGCCGCCAGTCTCTCTGCTTCTGCCGCTCTGTCTACCAACTCTTTCCAGCAGTGGTATCACCATCTTGGTCATCTGTGTGGATCTCGTCTTGTCATCTTTAGTTCGTCGTGGTCTTCTGGGGTTTGTCTCAGGAGACATGTCTTTAGATTGTCAGGGATGTAAGTTAGGGAAACATATTCAACTTCCCTATTCTCATAGTGAGTCAGTGTCTTAGTGTCCTTTTGATTTTGTTCATTTCGATGTTTGGGGTCCGACTCCTTTCATTTCGAAAGGGGGTCATCAATATTATATCATATTTATAGATGATTTCTCTCGCCACACTTGGATATATTTTATATCTTATCGTAGTGAGGCTTTGTCTATCTATAAACAATTTGGCACTATAGTTCGCACACAGTTCTCCACTCCTATTCGTGTCTTTCGTGTTGTCTCTACTGGCGAGTACCTCTCTCGTTACCTGCGCAGCTTCCTTGCTGAGTATGGCACTCTCGCTCAGTTCTCTTGTCCTAGTGCCTATGCTCAGAATGGTGTCGCTGAGCGCAAGCATCGTCACCTCCTTGAGACGGCTCGTACACTGATGATTGCCGCCTCTATTCCACCTCACTTTTGGGCTGAGGCTGTTTCCACTGCCACCTATCTTGTCAACATTAAGCCCTCTTCTGCTCTTCAGGGTGAGATCCCTGTTGAGTGTCTCTGTGGTCTTCTTCCATACTACCTTGCCCTTTGTCTGTTTGGCTGCGTTTGCTATGTTCTCCTCGTACCTCGAGAACGCACCAAACTAACTTCTCAGTCTGTTGAGTGTGTTTTTCTGGGATACAGTGTGGAGCACAAGGGCTATCGGTGTTGGGACCCTGTTGGTCCACGGATGCGGATTTCTCGGGATGTGACTTTCGACGAGTCTCGTCCCTTCTACCCACATCCTGCGTCTCCTTCGGTTTCCTCTGTGGAGTCCCTGTCTTTTTTTACTTTCCAGATACACTCATCTCTGTCTTGCTCTCGTCCACCCGTCCCTCTGAGTCTCCACATATCCCTCCTGAGGCCTCTCCACCGTTGTCACCACCTACTTCGTCTCCTGCGGCTCCTCAGGCTCCTCCCACTCTCTTCTACACTCGTCGACCTCGTATTGAGAATCTTCCAGATGAGCCATCTTCCCCTAATGTTTCATCTTCTCTGATGCTCCATCTTCCCTTGATGGGTCATCATCTCCTCGCTACGCTCTCCGCGATCGTCAGTCGATTCGGCCTCCTACCGTTTTGGTTTTGCTGGTGCAGCTACCCATGAGCATATCTCCTACTGGGATGCTGTTACTCACCCTGAGTGGCAACATGCCATGGTTGAGGAGATTGCTGCCCTCGAGCGTACTGGTACTTGGGATCTTGTTCCTTTTCTATCTCACTCTCGCTCCATCACGTGTAAGTGGGTCTATAAGATTAAGATTCGCTCTAATGGCTCTTTTGAGCGCTATAAGGCGCGTCTTTTTGCTCGTGGCTTCCAGCAGAAGCATGGTCGTGACTACGACGAGACTTTTGCTCCTGTGGCCCACATAACCACTGTCCGCACTCTTCTTTCGGTGGCGTCTGTTCGCCACTGGTCTGTTTCTCAGCTTGATGTCAAGAATGCCTTTCTTAATGGCAAGTTGCGTGAGGAGGTCTACATGCATCCACCACCTGGGTATTCTTTCTTGAGGGCATGGTCTGTCGTCTTCGTCGCTCTCTCTATGGCCTTAAACAAGCCCCTCGTGCTTGGTTTGAGCGCTTCTCCTCTGTGGTCACTGTTGCTGGCTTTTCAGCTAGTGATCATGATCCTGCGCTCTTTGTCCACACTTCGTCTCGTGGTCGGACTCTTCTTCTTCTGTATGTTGATGATATGATCATCACCGGAGATGATTCTGAGTACATTGCCTTTGTCAAGGCTCGTCTGAGTGAGCAGTTCCTTATGTCGGATCTTGATCTTCTTCGTTACTTCCTTGGGATTGAGGTTACTTCCACTCCAGATGGTTTCTTTATGTCCCAAGAGAAATATGTTCACGATCTTCTTGATCGCGTCTCCCTCACTGATCAGCGTACCGTTGAGACTCCCATGGAGCTCAATGTTCATCTCTGGCCCTCTGATGGCGAGCCTCTTTCTGATCCGACTCGCTATCGTCATCTTGTTGGGAGTCTTTTCTACCTTCCTGTTACTCGTCCGGATATCACTTATCCAGTCCACATTCTGAGTCCGTTCGTCTCTGCTCCCACTCAGGTCCACTACAACCACCTTCTTCGAGTTCTGCGATACCTTCGTGGGACTATCTTTCGTAAATCTTTTTTTTGCACTCCACTCGTTCTGACTTCAGCTTATTCGGGTGCTACTTGGGCCAGCGATCCCTCTGATCGTCGGTCTATCTCTGCTTACTGTGTTTTTCTTGGTGGTTCTCTCATTGCCTGGAAGATGAAGAAACAGACTGCAGTATATCCGTTCGAGTACAGGGGTTGAGTTACGAGCTATGGCTCTCTTGACAGGAGAGATTACCTGGCTACGGTGGTTACTTGAGGATTTTGGTGTTTCTGTCACTACACCGACTCCTCTCTTATCAGACATTACATGTGTTATCAGTATTGCCCGTGACCCTGTGAAGCATGAGCTCACCAAGCATATTGGTGTTGATGCTTCCTTCATGAGGTCTTGTGTGCATGATTAGGTGATTGCTCTTCAGTATGTGCCTTCCGAGCTTCAGATAGCAGATTTCTTCACGAAAGCCTATACTCGAGCACAACACGGCTTCTATCTCTCCAAACTCAGTGTTGTTGATCCACCATGAGTTTGAGGGGGTGTTAGAGATATATGTATAGTGTGTTATTCCCCATTGTTATGAGGAGTTATTTGCATATTTACCTCTTGTACTTTGTCTATATATATTGGCCATTTGGCCTTCTGAAAATATAAGTTGCTATTCCTAACAGAGCTCACCAAGCATATTGGTGTGGATGCTTTATACACTTCCTCACAGGTGTAGGAGGGAGTACTTGCTTTACAGTTTGTGGCCTTAGAGTTACAGATTGCTGACTTCTTTACGAAGCCACAGACTAGGGTACAACATTTGTATTTTCTCTCCAAACTCAGTGTGTGTGATCCACCATGAGTTTGAGGGGGTGTTAGAATATGAATTCTTTTGTATTTCCTTATATATATATGATATATCCCCTTGTACTTCTTATATATATTGCCCATTGGGTCTCTTGAATATAAACACAATATTCATAACAGGTATGAACGGTGTTCGAGGAGACAAAAGAAGCTGCCACATTTGCTCTCAAGGTCATGTATTTCTATTGTTTCATCCTATAGCATAAAAATAACTAAAATAACTAAAATTTGATTAAAAATACAAGTTATAATGAGGATAGCACGAATGGTGCGAAGGAGACCACGAAAGAGTGCAATGGCATCGATCTATCTTGCAAGAAGACATTGATCCATAGGAAAGCGAAGAGCTGAGATGGCGATGGTGGAGATGAGGACAATTTCATGTTGCTCACCGGAGCTATTGAAGAGAAAGTCTAGTGTTGAATGAGCCAAAGGCCGCGATGACAAGTGGCGAGCGTCGACGTTGTTTAATAAGTTAGTGACCAAAGAAGCTCCATGATGGGGAAGCCCTGGCAGATAGGAGATAAAGCTTTGCATTGAAGATGAGCTATGACGATACGAGGCTTGAGGTAGCTTGGAGCGTGCCATCACTGGGGATGGGCACGTTGTCGCCGACGATGGCGAAATGATTCTCCACATCGTTAGACAACAACTAAAGTAGACATGTAGACATTAGTGAAGATGAGCGGTCGTCATGGTTAGTGAGGGAGCCACAATGTTGAGTTGGCCAACATTGAAGAAGAGTGACTGACACGAGAGAAGAGGACGTCGAGCATGTATAACTTCATGAATGCGTATGTACATGCATGCATCTACCCGAAAAGAAGTGCGGACGTACAGAGACAGATGTGCAAAAAGCTTGGAGTAGAGATGATGCAACTGTAGGGAAAATGCTCGGGTCACCGGAGAGAGCATGACACGTGTCCCCAGTTGGGATCGACGACGGTTGCATGTTTATGTGCGTTGATGTCGTGACGATTAGCATTAAGCAATAATTGGAAAGAAGTAGAAGATAACAATGTGGTAAAGTATTGCATTGGAAGGGAGTAGCAGCTAAGAGGGATCGATTAAGATTTGAGCTTACTATTGGAGGTTGAAGCAAAAAATATGACGACGAGAAGAAATATAAGTCACACGGTATGGTGGGGTAGCCAGCGTGATCCGATAGTGCATCAATGTATGCGTGAGCCAAGTACTCTAACCTTATACCATGTAAACTAATAAGATAATTTATCGCACACATAATCATCGTATTGCTTGAGATTAAATAGAAGTACATGTGCATGCGTACAATTTGGGGAAAACCCCAATAGAGTAAGAATATGGGTATGCAACTACATGATCTATGCATGATGAAGAGTGATTAATTTCTAAGAACCCCAACAACTTATTATGCTCATTGATTTTCTTACATCAAAGCATATACTCAATACGTTCCTCAGGTTGTAATTTCTTTCAAGTTTCTATTGTCGTTTCCAATGTTTAGGACATGTTAAAAGTCTAAATAACCTACAATATGCGTAAATATATTATCAAACATTTATACAAACTTCGAAACAAATCTAGCCACACAAATGCACGGGGAACCTTGCTAGTTTAAAAATATGTGAATGTTGGAAATGATTAGACATTAGTAAACAGTGAAAAGTTAGACATCGGCAACTATTAAGCAATAACTTTTGAGCATGATTCTACCATCTCACCTAGTTGCAAACATTTACACTTGCCGACTTTTCTAAACAACGTGGTGAAGAGTAGGCCATGGTATGGATTAGGAAGGATTAGCGTCACATTGTACCTGTCACGACCTGTGCCGGAGCGTAGATCGTACGAGTGATATACGGGCGGCTTGGGTTTTGGTCCTCGACTAGGAGCCATCGCTGTTGAGTTGACGGAACAGAGAAAGAAGCAAAAAGCACGGAGAAGGTTGTGCAGGTTCGAGAACAGTAGAAGCGAAAGAGGCGAAAGACTAATACTTTTGGCTTGCTTTACTGCAACATCTGATCCTCCTTAAATAGAGGATTGATTACAAGATAAACTAGATATAGACTAGGACTTATGATTAACTCATATTGAACTGAAATTCTACTTGGACTCTCTTAGCCTTCGGTTGTATTCCGACGTCGACGCTGGTACGTGATTCTGACCAAGACATCTCTCCCTCCCTCGAGGACCAGCTCGTCCTTGAGCTGAAATGACGGAAACTGACGACGAGTTGGTGAAAGTCGATTTTGGGATAATTTGACCAAAATTGAGTTGCCTGCACCAAACCGATGAGTTCACGCTCATAAGTTGCGAGCTGAACATGCCTTGAAGCCATGGCACGACTGAAGAAGGCTGCGGCTCCTTGAGCTTGATGAAGGACCGCACAATGCCGGAACCCGACACATCACATTTGACAATGAACGATTTAGTGAAATCTGGTAATTGCAATACAGGCGCGCTAGATAGAGCCTGTTGTAAGGCACAAAAAGCGTGAGTAGCCTCATCTGACTAGGTAAATGCCACCCTCTTAAGAAGCTTTGTGAGAGGTGCTGTGATGGAACCAAAATCCTTAATAAATTTGCGGTAGTAACCCGCAAGGCCGAGAAAACAACGCAATGCTCGTACTGAACGCGGCTTTGGCCATTTGTGCAATGCTTCGACCTTGGAATCATCCATGGCAACACCAGCTACAGGAATTACATGGCCAAGATAAACGACTGATGTCTCCCCGAAAAGGCACATTGAGCGTTCCAAGGATAGTTGATGTTGTCGAAAGGAGACACAAAACAACTCTGACGTGACGATGATGCTCTAACCACGACACACTGTAGATGAGTATATCATCAAAAAAGACAAGAACAAATCTTCGTAAGTAAGGTCGCAGAATATTGTTCATGAGAGCTTGAAAAGTAGCAGGCGCGTTCGTCAACCCAAACAACATGACAAGAAATTCGAAGAGCTCTTCATGCGTGTGAAATGATGTTTTTCAATATCCGTAGGATGCATAAGCACTTGATGATAACCCGAGTGCAAATCAAACTTGGTGAAATATTTGGCGCCCTTTAATTCGTCCAATAATTCATCGACAACAGGAATAGGAAACTTGTCTTTGACGGTCTTGTTGCTGAGGGCGCCGGTAGTCAACACAGAAACACCACTTGCCATCCTTCTTCTTGGCGTAACATCGCCTCACACTGATGTTCGAGCTCATCTTTAAGAAGTTGTGGATAGTGGTATGGCCGAACTGCCACCTGGGTCATGTCTGGCAGCAAGCGAATACGATGGTTATGTATGCGTGCTAGTGGCAACTTGGTTGGTTCAGGAAAGATAGTGTTGAAATTTTACAACAGTGTATCCATCAGGTTATGTCCTTCCAAATGGAAAGCATGAGGCACTGCTGACATTGGAGCACCCTCTCCATACCATGTAACCTTGTGATCATGGCGCCAAAATGACATGGACAAGGTGTCAAAGTCCCACAATATTGGTCCAAGGGTACACAGCCACTGAACACCCAGAACTACGTCGAATCAATCCAAAGGTAGCGCGTAGCAGTCCATGATGAACTGTTCTTTGTCGATCAACAGTGGTAGGGTAGGGCACGTGCCAGTACTGGGAACACAATCGCCAGTGGCTACGAGCACCTTGAGGCCTTTGCTTACTTGCACCGAGATGCCAGCCTGATGTAGCGCCGTTGGAGTAATAAAATTAAGTGTCGATCCTGAGTTGAGTAATGCCAACAAATTAGTATCAGCCACATGCACAGGTAATTGCATGATCTGAGCAGCACGAGTCTTGATACCGGTTAATGCATAAAGAGATGCCCGACGAAGTGTCGTCGTCCTCACAATCACTGTCATTGCCTTCGTTGGGCGAAAGGAGCAAAAACAGCCGCTTGCATCGATGATTGGGGTGAATTTGTCCTCGCAATTGTAGCACAATCCCGCCTCGTGGCGTGCCACCATCTCCTCCGGTGTGAGGTAACGACGTTGCATGCGTTGATCACCACGATTCGCTGGAGCTGTTGTCATTATCGACCCTAGCGCAGGTGGCATTGAAGGGTCGGGCATGACCCGCTTGGTTGCCGGTGCATAGCGTGCGTTGGGGATGGGTTGGGTGGGACGTACTATCCCCTTTGACGACACCTGTGCATGCCGTTCGTAAGCACGTGCTAGTGCCATCGCCATCTGAAGACTCGTCGGATTCTGGAGTTCAATATCTGTGCGGATGGGTTCTGCTAGACCCGGTTTAAATAATTGAACATGTTGTCGCTGCCGGAGGTGATATGTGCGGCAAAGAATGGCAATAAATTTTTCTTGATAGTCTTCCACTGTCCTGGTTTGCATCTTGAGTTCGCCGAGGGGATTATGTCGCATGGATGGCTCGAAACGAAGATTAACAAATTCCTTGAAATGGTGCCAATTGGGTTCACTTTCATCACGCTCTAGTTGAGAATACCACTATTGTGCCGCACCGGTGAGGTGGTATGATGCCAACCATACCTTGTCATGTTCTGCCCGTCTTATGCCTTTGGAAAAACTGCTCGCAACGCTGTAGCCAACCCATAGGATCTTCCTTTCCATCATATGTTGGAAAATCTAATATGTGGTAACGAGGAGGATTGCAACTGTCTTGTTTTCTGATCCGCTGATGCTATGATGCCGTAAAAGCTGCTCCGATGGGCGCTGGCAGGAGGCCATCGAATGGTTTTTCTCCAAGCTTGTGATGCATTCGATGGTGTTGGCGAACTGCTCCTCCTTACGATCGAGCCGAGCGGTCACGGACGCCGCCAGGTTGGCAATCTACTGCGTCAGGGCCTCCATTGCAGTTTGATCATCGGCCATAGGCTCTGATATCAAGATGTCACGGCCTTTGCTGGAGTGCAAATCGTATGAGTAATATACGGGCAGCTTGGGCTTGGATCCTCGACCGCCGTCGCTGCCAAGTTGACGGAAGAGAGAAAGAAGCAGAAAGCACATAGAAGGTTGTGCAGGTTCGGGAGCAGTAGAAGCGAAAGAGGTGAAAGACTAATACTTATGGCTTGCTTTACTGCAACATCTGATCCTCCTTAAATAGAGGATTGATTACAAGATAAACTGGAGATAGACTAGGACTCCTAATTAACTCGTATTGAACTGAAGTTCTACTCGGACTCGTATTGAACTGAAATTCTACTCGGACTCTCTTAGCCTTCGGTTGTATTTCGACGCCGACGCTGGTACGTGATTCCGACCATGACAGTACCATTGCATGTTGTTCTGACGTTGGGTCTCCATTGTTTTTTCATTTTTTGAAGGATGGCTCCATTGTTGGATAGAGTGGTTCTGGTCCTTGAGCTGGAAGGACCTAAAGGTACGATGTTAGCAGAACTAGTTAGGGAAAAGAAACAGGGCAGTATTTTTTTATTTCATGCTAGTGTGGAAAGATTGGTTTATGTAGAAGTCCTGCTTCTGTCTAATTGGGGGTTTGTTCATTGCCATGGTAATATTGTTATAAATCCTCATCTTTGGGCAAGAAGATTTCATCATGTTTATTCCTTGCAAGTCATGTATGCTTGATGTTTCTGTATTTGCTCCCTAGTTTGATGAGACAGGATACGTTGCCTGAAAAAAAATTCTTTTCAACTGATCTGGATGTTCCTGCACTGCAGGTTGATGCTGCCCTTGATCTGAGCCATACCCAAAACATTGGAAGAATGATCAAGGCACATTTTCCGCACTCCCAGGTAATCTTGCTCCGTTAAATGACGCAGCTCTGTAACAACCCACGTTCCTGCATATCACAGTTAGCGTGGAGGGGGTAGCATTACAAATACATACTTGCAGTTATAGTTCTGAAAGTTGCCAACTACTGTCTTTGCAGTTCATAGTTGTCTCACTAAAAGAGTGTATGTTCAACAACGCCAATGTGATATTCCGAACAAAATTTGTTGATGGGGTGTCCGCTGACAAGAACAGTCCCTTCGAAACAGAGATGATTGAAATATATACCATGCATCGTCTAAAGGTACGCTCTAAACTCGAAATCAGATTATCTGAAATTTCATTCTTTAATTTGGAACCGCACAATGCAGGAAGACGAGCGTACGAAGATGAACTCTTTGGTAATGACAATCACAATTCCTGGGCTGCCTATCGGACCCGGATTTTCTAATCCCGAATCCTCTGTGAAATCACCGCGCTACTCCCGGATCGATAGGTAAGCGCTCACGATCTACATTCTTGATTCATTTCATACATCGTAGACCAAACCAGTCTTAATATTACAACCTCAGAGTTAAATAGACCGCGTCGGGTCGAGTTTACAAAAGAGGGCCGATCAGGCCAAATAAGTTCATTACATAACATAGGGAAACAAGTGCGGAAGCAAAAAGGGCAAACACGACTCCCCGCAGGCAAGCGACTGCGGCACCTTGTGTACCACCAAAGTCATCCAAGGGCTTGGAGAATATTGGCTATACACTGCGGTAGAGCCAACTAGGCATGGCGAGCCTTAGCCTCACGCAACCATCTACTCTTCGCCCTGGTCTTGACCATCGAGTCCTTGCTCCTCGTAGTAGGCGTAATCATCCTGCTCGGAGGCTTCTGGGGTTTGGGGAAAGAGCGAGAGTGAGCACAACAACCGTGCTCGCGAGCCAACACAACAGATGCAATAATATACATGCAAGGCTAAACAAGGGTGGCTCGGGTTCTTTTATTTGCAAAGCAATATTTGAGAATATCATAATTCTGATTCCTATGACTTAGCATTTTAACCAAAAACATGATTTTGTAAATAGGATATTTGTGCAATATTACTCACAGCAGAGGCTACCTCCACCTTATGCTTATTTTTGGTTGGGGCTATCCCCATATTATAACAAAGTGGATCTGACGATCCGGGAAAAACTTAAAACCTCGGGCTAGGTGGAGCCGACTGGTTTTGTTGACCATCCGCAAACCTCGGGCTAGGTGAGCCGACTGGTTTTCATTTCCACCCAACAAAGATTTTTGAAAAGAACTAACTCAAGTTAAGTTCCCATGTCCGCTATATGACCAGTAGCGCGTATTTTTAAACAGATTTTGACTCTGCGAGTTGGTACACTTTGTACGCAAGAGACAATCATACTCGTTACCCACATGATTCCGTAGTCATGTAGTTGAGTGATCATCACGATAACGTTTCAAACTACCTTGCCCCTTAGTCATCTCACCCCTATGGCCAATTCCATAAGTTGTGCGAGATGTTTACCCCAACGACTAGCAAGCGGGCCCGGCCCGAGACTAGCGTGGCGAGCAACTTCACCGTGCTCGGTGTCCCATTCAAGCCAAAGATATCGTCCTGCCGCTTGCACACTTCTAAACACCGGTTGTGGGATGACATTGAGGGTTCAATAGTTTTACTAGGCCAAGTTGCACTTTGCGGACTTGCGGTTGTACTTGTTTTACGGAGGTCATGACAAGATTAAGTCCTTAATTCATCCGGACGGTTCATACCACATACCAACCATTCTCGTGCTCGTCGCACCCACCATTCTTTCCATCCGTCCGGATGGGGTACTAGCAAGTTGTTTAGGGTTTTGGGAGAAAACCAATTAACATAACACACCAGTCATCTACATCCAATGGCGCCCAAAACTATTTTTCATGTTTAAGGATGATGATTGGGGTGATTAACACCCGGTACTCAAGCAAGGCTAGCATGGCACTTGAGTACTGGACTATAACTAGTAAGTTACCATATAATTTACTAGGGTGACAAGGATCGAGAATTCAAATATCAAGGGCAAGGTATAATAATTACTTAACAATCAAGTTGGCATTTAGCTACCTTAAGACCATTTAACATACATTTGCATAAAAATTAAAGCATGCAGTCTGCTATTTTAAAAGAACATAATTTTGCATAAAATGTAGGATCAATATGATCAAAGTGTTGACTACTTTGGGTCAAAGGTTGAAGAGTCTAGGTATCCTTGGCGTGGTCGAAGTTGGGGTCACCGGCTTCTTCGTACTCTACTCGGGCGATCGCACCGGAAATAAAGAAACAAGCAAACAAAGCAAATAAATACAACATCCATAAATAATGAATCCAAATATAAACCAAACCAGTACCATAATATAGGTTTTGAAATTATAAATTTTTGGGCACAAGTTTCATATTTTTTGAGTCATAAAGAAAAAGATATGAATTTTGAAAGCGTAAAGCGATTTTTCGTTAAATAGAAAATCTGAAAATCTGGAGAATCCACACGCCGACACGTGTCCCCGGTCCACAGACACGGTCGTGGACCAGTCCACCTGGCGCGCTGAGCCTCACCAAGATTGGCGAGTGGGCCCGCTTGTCGGCCGCTGCAGCGATGCGGGTGGGGCCCACCCGTCGCGCCCATGTGAAAAAAAAAAGCGCGGCGACGAGCGCGTCGCCTCGTCTTCCTCGCAGCTGAGGAAGAACCGAGGCGGGGAGAAAACGGGGAGAAGGGAGAGAGCGGGGCGGGCGGCGGCGGCGGCGGGGGAGGGAGAGGGGAGAGAGGCGGCTCTGGCCGGAGGTGAAGGAGCCGAGGCGGCTGGCGACCCGAGACGGAGAAAGGCGGCGATGGGGCAAGCGGAGGAGAGGCGGCACGGCGGCGGAGGCGAAGACGGAGGCGGCGGTTTAGTGGGCCGGAGGTGAGGAAGGAGGAGGCGAAGGCGGAGAAGAAGAGGGCGCTCGGCAAATAGCCGAGGGAGGGAGGAAGACACGGCGGCGGAGCTCTGAGGATGGGCTTGCGAGGCATGGGCGAGCGGGCGGTGGGACCGAGGCGAGCCGGGAGGGGGCGCCTGCACGAGGGGAGGCGGGCTCGGCGTGTAGGGCAAAGCGGAGCAGCGGCCTTGTTGAGAGAGAGAGAGAGAGAGAGAGGCCTTGTGTGGGCGGCGATCGAGGCGGCAGCGACGAGGCCGAGGCGCTTGCGTGTTCAGCGCCCGCAGGATGGGCGCTCGGTGGGTGGCCGAGCAAAGGGAGCCGGTCACGGCGCGTGGGTGGGAGGAAGACCGGCGAGAGCAGGCGACGGAAGAGGTAAGAAAACAAGCCACTTTCGATCCTTGGAATTGCAACTGGAAAAACTAGGAAATTTTTCTTTTGATTGAAAAGCTTTCAAATTGAAATGGTTGTTCTTGATTACAGAAATGGATGTTACACTGCCAAATGGTTGTGTTTGTGCCCCTTGCTAGCTTTACTATGTGCTAGTACGTTGTGCTGTTGCTGCAAGATGTCTCAAGCTCCTCGCTTGTCAGGCCCAGAACATCAGAACAGGCATTGCAAACCTACGCGAATCAGGGAATTAGAACATGCCGTTATGTTCATGTATCTCTCTTGTTCCTTGTATGTATTTCGATCTGACAGAATGTGTAGATTAGCGGCTGAACCATATCCTTTTGATGTTTGAGCGCTCTCGCATGCTAACATGACTGGCATAATATAGTAGGTAGCGGCCGTCTATTATCATGGCTTATTGCAATGTGTACGAAATTGTCTGTTCTTTTGTTATTATATGGACAGGACATAGGCCTCTATCTATTGATGTACCAAGCAACCTTCAGAAATCACGTGCATGAGTTTGTGTAGTATTCATACTCGTACCAGTATGATGCTCACATTCATATTCACATATTATTCGACCGATATTTGTATTCGTTTTGTTATTTGGGGAAAAAGGGATACAAGAATGTACGGTGCATTCGCGCCTTTTCCACCCCTATACGTGCTCGTGTTGTAAGGAATTTTTTTAAAATAATATTATTTTAAAAGAGATTTTAAAAATATATTAATAGTTGATTTTTTTTATATTACAAAGCTTGGCTACTATCATTATTTGAAATGAAGAATTGTCTTATCACATGTAACATCTAAAAATTTAGTTCATTTTCAAATATTTGAAAATGTGATCTTTTTTTAAAAAAAAATTGATACATTTTGTTGACATTCGTTTTTATTTTTATTTTTATGCAATACTTTTTTTGTCTAATTAATAAATTTTAAAATAAAATTTTGGAAGCACAAACCTAATGGGGAATTAAAATAAATTGAAACAAAATATGATAATTAAAAATCCAAACTTGGTGTATTTGTACTGTTAATAAAACAGAGAAATTATTTCAAACATGTATTGAAACCTTTGTACAAATAAAATAGTACAAATGCATGCAAACAAAATCTTAAAAGAATTTTAGAGCAAAATATAGACCAAACAAAATCCTAGGAAAAATTCCACAATAATCTACACTGTTTAAGGCGTCTCTCCAAAAAATTTCATAATGTTTAGAGCTATATTTCTACATCTAAAAATTCTTTGAAACCCACATCCTTTTTAGAAAATTCTCAAGGTTCAAGAAAGCGCTAGGCGCTAGGTGGGTGGTGGCCTGGCGCCGCCCAGGCGGTCAGCTTGGCTACGGTGCAGATAAGCCCGCAACAGAAATAATGTGTTGAATTGAGCAAGCATCAGGCATCCAATTAGGCAAGATAGAAGGAAAATTATCTGAAGAAGCAAGTCATGGACAATTTGATGCAGTTATGTATATTATCTCCCCTCCAAGAGCTTGATGTAAACATGTATGTAATCAAATAATCATAAACCTGCATATTTAATCAGTGATTAGTTATTTTGCTATTGTGTGATAAAGAATGTATGAATGAAAGTATGAAACATATATATTATATACAGCCGCACATCTTAAAGACTTAACATATCACACATTTTATACCTCTAGACAAATTATGAAATATTGGAATTATCAGATTAACATCACAATTCACACTTCACAGTACAACCTCGGCACATCAATGCATAGCACAACCTCGGCAAAGCAATGCACAACCACAACGCAATTGACAATTCAATGCACAACACAGCAGTACAGCACAATTGCAATTTGCACAACACAGCCCAGCCGAGCCATAAGAGAAGGAGAGGCAAAGTAGAGCAACGGCACAGACACTAGGGGGAGCAGAGCAGCAGAGAGTGGGGAGTAGCGGCGCTAGGGGTGCAACGCGGGAGAAGAAGGGGGAGCGGTAGCAGAGAAGGGAGCTGGAGCAGAAAGCAGAGAGGGGAGGGCGGCGACGCAGGAGAAGAGAGGGGAGTGAGTGCATGGAGCAGAAGGGGAGAGGGGAAGGTGGCGACGCAGGAGGGGGGTAGAGAAGGGAGCATCGGAGAGGAGGGCGGCGGCGCGGGAGGGGAGGGAGCAGAGAGAGGAGGGCGGCGGAGCGGGAGCAGAGGGGGCGGCGTACCTCGATTCGACGGCGTAGATGGCGGGACGACCGCGATTCGAGGACAACGAGGTCGATTTGGTGGCAGAGAAGGCGGGACGACTACATTTCAGATGCGGCGAGGTCGATTTAGTGGCGGGGGAGGCGGGACGCGAAAGCCCGAACCCTAGCGCTCCTTATCTACCCCGCCTCGACGCCCTCCTCAAGCCGCCTCAAGCCGCCATGCTTAGCACCGCCGAGGACCACCTTTGACCGCCTAGCCGGTCCTAGGCGGCCCTCCCACCTAGCCCGCTGCCTTGGGTGAAGTCGTGGCAGCAGGCCTCCGTCGACCGCCTAGGCGGCACCTAGTTAGCGCCTCAGGACGACTTCTTGAACCTTGGAAATTTTGGAAACATGATTCTTTCTTCTTCTGTCGCTGACCAACCGAGCCCGCCTCAACATGACCCCTCCTGAGGATCAAAGTAAATGCCAATTGATGGATGTACAAAAGATAATCAAAGGGTATACAGAAGTGTTTGCTGAACCCAAGGAATTGCCACCAACTAGAGATTGTGACCATGCCATACCTTTAACTCAAGGAGCTGAACCACCAAACATAAGACCTTATATAATACCCCATAAGCTGAAGGATGAGATTGAGCTCCAAGTACAACATATGTTACAAAATTTATGGATTAGGCCAAGTGTAAGTCCCTATTCCTCACCATCTATACTAGTTAGGAAGAAGGATGGCTCTTGGAGGATGTGTGTGGACTACCGACAACTCAACAAAATCACCAAGAAGAATAAATTTACAATCCCAGTCATTGATGATTTGTTAGATGAGTTGAATCGGGCTAAAGTCTTCACTAAGTTGGATTTGAGAGCTGGCTACCACCAAATCAGGATGAGAGAAGAGGGTGTGTTTAAAACTGCCTTCAGAACACATTGTGACCATTATGAATATTTGGTCATGCCATTTGGGTTGTCAAATGCACCTGCCACTTTTCAGGCTTTGATGAACAACCTTTTTGTTGAGTATATGAGAAGGTTTGTATTAGTTTTTTTATGACATCTTGGTTTATAGTATATCAGTGGGAGATCATCAGATGCATGTGAGGATGGTGCTAGAGGTATTGAAGAGAAACCAACTGTATGCTAAAATGAGCTAGTGTACTTTTGTTGTGTCACAAGTAGAATATCTAGGCCACATAATCTCGGGTCATGGAGTTGCTACTGATCCCAGCAAGGTGAAGGATATGTTGGAATAGCCAATTCTAGAAAACCTCACCCAACTCAGAGGGTTCCTAGGGCTCACTGGATATTATAGGAGGTTTATTAAAGGCTATAGACATATATGTAGACCCATGCATGACATGCTCAAGAAGAATGCTTTCTGCTGGGGAGAGAAGCAAACAAAGGCCTTTAACCAATTAAAGACCATTATGAGTAGTGCTCCAGTCTTCGCCCTACCAGACTTCACCAAATCTTTTCCGTTGGAAACTGATGCTAGTGGGAGTGGATTAGGAGCAGTGTTAATGCAAGTCAAGAGGCCAATTGCTTGTATGAGTAAAACATTGGGGGTCAAAGCTGCTGTCTTATCCACATATGATAAAGAGGCCTTGGCCATCCTGGAAGCTCGTAGGAAATGGAGATACTATTTACTAGGAACCCACTTTGTTATCAAAACTGATAAGAAAAACTTAAAATATATGATTGATCAGAGGTTGGCTGATGGTATTCAACATAAACTTATGCTGAAGTTATTGGAGTATAGCTATTCAATTGAATATAAGAAGGGCAAAGATAATATAGTTGTTGATGCACTATCAAAAAGAGTACATACTTGTATGGCTACTGTGACATCAGTTGTACCCATATGGGTTAAGGAGGTGGAAAAAGGTTATGAAAGAGATGAACACTGTAAACAACTCTTAGAACAACTAAGACACAAGAACCAAATTCATTATATACCTTACATTCGGGATATTGAGGTATAAATGAAGGATTTATGTGGGCAAATCTGGAGGCACACGACCACAACTGATTGAAAATTTTTATGCTTCAGCACTAGGTGGACATTTTGGAATGAGAGCATCTTACCAAATGATTAAAATGTTATTTTATTGGCTAGAATTTAAAAATCAAGTAGACAAGTTTATATCTGAATGTGCAGTATGCCAAAGAGCAAAGGCTGAAAACAAGCCATGCCCCGGACTTTTGGAACCCTTATGTAACACCCTGATCCAAAATCGGCTCAATGCCTAGCCCACCGTGGGGCGGACCCGCGCACACATAGCACTTCACTTACACTTTCGTCCTCTCTTCGTGTAAAAGGGTTAACCCAGAGGTGCTACGTTTGGATCCAACAGACATTATATACTACTACAACTCACTTGAGACAGGCAATGTGGGACTAATCCCACCACACAACTCCTCATGGGCTACATGGGCCACGCTACGAGCAAGCCGGGTATTACATTCACCCCCCTTAAGGGATAACGCCCTCGGTAACATACTGCATACGCGGTAAATGTCCAGAACCACCCCTCGGTACACGTCCGTGCGTCCAGTGCCGGCACATATGCCATGCCATATGTCCACTCCGGGCCCACATGTGCCATGCGCCATATGCTCGCGCCTCATCCCGCACGCCGTGCAAATAAGTTGATGCTCTGATACCATTTGTAACACCCTGACCCAAAATCGGCTCAATGCCCAGCCCACCGTGGGGCGGACCCGCGCACACATAACACCTTACTTACACTTTCGTCCTCGCTTCGTGTAAAAGGGTTAACCCGGAGGTGCTACATTTGGATCCAACAAGCATTATATACTACTACAACTCACTTGAATCAAGCAATACGTGACTAATCCCACCACACAACTCCTCATGGGCCACATGGGCCACGCTACAAGCAGGCCGGGGTATTACACCTTACCTGTACCTGACATGGCTTAGACCCATATTTCCATTGATTTTGTGGAGGGATTACCAAAATCAAAAGGAAAAGATGTCATTTTGGTGGTAGTGGATAGGATGACTAAATATTCTCACTTCATTGCTTTGTCTCATCCTTATACAGTAGTCCAAGTGGTAGATCTTTTTGTGAGCAACATTTATGAACTGCATGGACTACCTTCAATAATTGTGACTGATAGAGACAGGATCTTCACAAGCAAATTATGGCAGGAGCTGTTCAGGTCAGTACAAGTCCAAATCAGTCTAAGCACATCATACCACCCTCAAACTGATAGACAAACTAAGAGGGTTAACTAATGTCTTGAAGTTTATCTGAGGTGTATGACTTTTCATGCACCTAAGAGATGGATGGAGTGGCTTGCCTTAGCAGAGTGGTGGTACAACTCATCTTGCCACACATCACTTAAAATTACACAATTCCAGGCTTTGTATGGGTTTCCTCCGCCTCAGATAAATGAAATGGCAATTCCAAGCTCAGTCACTCCTCAAGTGCAGGGAATGTTAGCTGAAAAAGGAAACATGCTCAGGCAGTTGAAATAAAATATGTAAGCAGCTCAAGACAGCATCAAGCATTATGCCGATTTGAAAAGAACTGAGAGGGAATTCCAAGTTGGAGACATGGTCTACCTGAAGATGCAGCCATACAGACAAGTGGCATTGTGCTTGAGACAATCTTTAAAATTGACTACAAAGTACTATGGTCCTTATAGGGTGATGGAAAGAAATGGAAAAGCACCCTATAAGTTGTTACTGCCAGAAGGAGCAGCAATCCATCCGGTATTCCATGCGAGTCAACTTAAGAAACACTTGGGTGAGAAGGCTATTCCATTTTCAAACTTGCCACTGATCGATGAGGAGGACAAAATCAAAACTGAACTAGTAGCTATTCTGCAGAGGAGAGTCATACCAAGGAACAATCTTCATATGGTTCAGTGGTTAATACAGTGGCATAATTTACCTCCCGAGGATTCTACATGGGAAGATGCTACTTTTATCCAAGTGACGTTTCCATCTTTTCAACCTTAAGGATAAGGAGTAATTCAAGAAAGGGGGGAATGCCAGACTCTGATATTCTGAAGACTCGAATGTGTCTGAAACTCAGAGGAAGCGAAGGAACGAGTACGACTACATAAAAAAAGATCCAACGACTACGACTACATCATACCTATTCATCACGTTGGATGACTGTAGAAATTTTTTGTATTTACTATTCACTATAATCAGACTCTGTAAATTGAATTTCACTCTGTTTCCTTTCAGCGCTAAGTCGTTGAGCTGGAATCTGATCTGGCAGTATATAAGCCAAGATGAAAATATTAAAAGAATATATACAAACTGAGAAATTATTCTTTAAATCCGTTTTTACTTTGTTGTCCACTTTCTTTTATCAATTTTTTGATTGCTTTCGATCTTTAAAGGTATCGATAGAAGGATTGCTTTGGGTCTCACACACACCCGCCGCCATGGAGCAGCAGCCGGCGGAGAGCGAGAGGCCACCTGCCGAGCCTCACTCGGCCGCACGAATCTCCCCCATGCGATCACAGCCGTCCATTCCCTCCGAGGGGCGCGTCGTGGTCGTATCAGCAACAGTGGTTGGTCGCCGTACCACGCGGGCCACCTCGCCACGTTGTGTGGCGTACAATACAAACCTGGCCAAAGCCCACGCCTTTTCCAGTGCTCAGACGCACGCTTGGCTCGTAGTAGTAGTGATACTAGTAGCCACCTACGCGAAAGCCCCGACGAGCCACGAATCAGATGGCGGAGCGCACGCAATAGGCATATCCTCCTATCCATCTCCCCGTGCAAGGGCCGCGGCGGACGCTTCCAGTCTAGGCCCGTCCGCTCGCCCCGAGGTCGGCCGAGCGCGGAAGCAATGCCGCTCGCGCTCGCGCAGCTGCAGGACCTGCGGGACCGCCTGTCCGACAGCCTCCGCCCGTGGAGCCGCTCCGCGCAGTTCTGGATCCGCGCCGCCGACATCTACACCAGCTACAAGGTCCTGCTCCTGCTCCTGCGCCAGGTGTTTGTTGATATGCCTGTCGGCTCAGGGTGGGGTGTTTTTGTTGGTTGGTCGGTCCAGGTGTGCCAGCTGCGCGCGGGGTTCGTCAGGGATGAGGAGGAGCGGGAGGCCATATGGGAGCAGCAGCACGAGCTCGGCGCCCAGAAGATATACTCCCTCTGCTCCGAGCTCGGCGGCCTCTTCCTCAAGGTGCTTGCAGCTTGCTCCCCTTTTTCCTCGGACTGTTTCGCTTTTGTTTAGTTCTCTTAGACTATAGGCTAATTGATGAGTTGGAGGAGGATTTTTCAAAATTTCAGCGAGATCAACAGAAGCTGCAATCCGATTATACCGTAACTGTAGGCTGTAGTTGTGCACCGGGTGCTTTTTCATGCATGATCGGGTTATACTGTCTTTTGTACTTGATTTGAATGCTCTGTGACTATTGGTTTTGAACAGGCTGCTCAAATTCTGGGTAAGCCCGATTTGGCGCCCATGGCTTGGGTGAAAAGGCTTGTTACGTTGTGTGATAAGGCTCCAGCCACGCCGATTGATGTGGTTAGAGATGTTGTGGAGAAACAGTTCGGCAAGACCTTTGATAAGATATTTGAGTGCTTCGATGTTGAGCCTGTTGGATCTGCTTCTATTGCACAGGTTCGTGTTTAGGTACTTCTCTTCATCTGTATCATCTGGGGAATTTATAACATTGGTTCTTTGCATGGTTTCCATGATTCATAGGCATGTGCATATGCCATTTGCTTCTTTGTAGTTTGTACCATAACGCCTTATTGCAAACTTAATTTGAACAGATCATTTATGCCTCACTTATTAAGCATTGTTTCATATTTTTTAGGTGCATCGAGCAAAGCTTAAATTATCTAAGACAGATGTTGCTGTAAAGGTTTGGACTACATATGTGTATTCCATAAACAACTGTTTCATTATCTCAAATGTGACTTAACTTTTATAATGCATCTGGAACTATCCACTATCCAGGTTCAACATCCAGGAGCTGAACATTTGATGATGGTCGATATCCGGAACATGCAAGCATTTGCCTTGTTTTTACAGAAGTATGAGCTTAACTTTGATATGTACTCTGCCACCAAAGAGATGGAAAAGCAGGTTTTTATCCAGTCCAATAGCACTGTTTTTTGTTGCTTCTCCCTGTATACTTCTCTACACCTGTTCTAAAACATCAAGAAATATTCAACCTCTAACGATGTTTATTATTTTCTTGACATAAATTAGAAGGCAGACTGAACTATCTGTTGAAATGTAACTATTTATCTTCTTTGATGATATGGGAATGTAAGAAGTTGCAATTGTAAAACATTAGATAATATCTGCTCATCCACAAATGAAATAAACTGAGCCACTAAGGCTATTTGTTTATTGGAAGAATAAAGAAATGAAATATCAGAATTCACATTTTAACCATTAGAAACAAGAAAAGATAAACTATTTGCTGGGGTACTGTTATTGACTAATTACATTTAGTATTTGAGTGTAGGAGACTAGATGTTCGTATAGATTGCTGTACATAAAATTGCATATCCTATATGAGAATATGTCATGTGAATACCAGTTTCGTCCTGATGCAAAATTCACGAGTTGCAGATAATATTTTGTTGTGTTCTCATTTTTGTTAACAGTTAAAAGAAACAAAAATTATGTCATACCAGTCTGAACCTTGTGTGAGATCAAAACTATTAATTCAAGATTTAATATTTTTTCTGCATTGACGCTTCATTGTTTCCATAGATATGCTATGAGTTTGACTTTGTGCGAGAAGCGAGGGCAATGGAAAGAATACGAGAGTTCTTACGTGTCTCCAATAAGACATCTCCAGTTATAGTGCCTCGTGTGATTCCTGGTATGGTTAGCAGGTATGTTGTCATATCTGCTCAATTAGCCAAAGTGTTTTTCAGGTCATTTTACTGAATCCTACTTCCACACCATATTTGCAAGTAGATACAAAGATAGCCATCAATTGGATGCATTCAGCAGAGCAGTTATAAATTGGTCATTTGCTAATAGCTGGACTTGAATTGAATGAGATTTGCTTCTTTTTCTTCAAGCGAAACTTTCCTCCATGAGATGCTACTTTACAGTTTACACATAGTGAATACTTGCATTTTCTACTGTGTTTTGCTCCAACATACATTAAACAAGGACATGAGTCAGGAGTAGTTTCCTTACCCTTTATGCTATTGGCACATTTAACCTATCATTTATAGTTGATCTGCTGCCCCTCTAGTCTCTGTATCTGCCCTTCCTGGGACTTACATTCTCATGTGTTGGCTGGTTAGAAATTTTGGAGTTCATGAGCAAATAACTATTCATCATGAATTTATTTGCTATTTTTTCATTTTATCACGTCAAGAAGTCTGTTGCAAATGTAGGAAATGCTGTAATTGTGTATGAATCTATCCACTGTTAAATAAAATAAAAAAGTGCATAACTGAGATGTAGCAATAGTGAGTTAATGACTTCATTTTTATTGAGCCAAGTCCCTCTTCTGTTCCTTTGCAGAATCAGACAACCAGTGTATGCGATTTTTCTGTCTTCTTATGAATTAAATGGGCCTTTTTGTTTCTTTGCTTTGTTAGGGAGGTCTTGGTCATGGAATTCATAGAAGGGACTCCAATAATGAATCTTGGCAATGAAATGGCTAAAAGGGGCATTGATCCTGGTGGTAAGCTTGCAGCAATGGCAAAGCAGTAAGCCCCTTCATCTCAAAAGAGTATGGTTCTCATTTGCTTGGTTTATGAAACCTTACATTAGTTCTCTCTCCTGGAGTATCCTTTTGATGGGTTAGTGCCATTAGAAAATATAATAAAACTTCATGCCGTTCAGATCTAGTTACTATGAGTAGACCCTGTAAAATACTTAACCATTGCCCTTCGTTTTTTGCAAATTTAATTTGGTTTAGAGCACGTCCTTCAATTGTTTCAAGTGCTCAAGCCATCTCAAAAAATACCTTCTCTTTTAATGCAGGAAGATTTTAACAGATCTTACACTTGCTTATGGCCAAATGATCTTGAAGGATGGATTTTTCCATGCAGATCCACACCCAGGAAACATCCTTATCTGCAAGAACACAGAGGCAAGTGAAATCCTCCTCCCCTCTGCAAATCTTTCCTTAAATGGTATGGCATCTTCCAGTTGAATATTCTTTTATGGTGGCCCTCTATTAGGTAGCTTTACTTGATTATGGACAAGTGAAAGAAATGCCAGAGGATTTACGACTTGCATATGCAAATCTTGTAATTGCAATGGCCGATGATGACTTTTTGCGGACTAAAGAAAGTTTCAGGTATACTTAATTGCTTGCCATGTTTGGTGCTATTTCATGCAAACAATTAGAGTTTATACGAAGCAGTATATTGAAATCTGTCGGTGTACTATTTTGTGACAACGAACTGGGCTAGCATAAAACTTAAACACGAGATGAAATAATGGTTCTTGTTTCATTTCCAAATGAAACGGTATAGTCAAGGGCAAGATGGAGTAATGATTGTTGGTGAATAGTTATTGGTATATTACTTTCTTTCTTATGGATTTATGAAATATTTCAGGGAGTTTGGTATAAAAACATGGAGTATAGCTGACAACGAGCTTGAAGAACTGTTTCAATTATCCCTTAGAATGTTTGATACAAGATTACCACCTGGAGTAACTGTTCTCTCGCCCTTTGCCGAGGATTCTTCACTGAATAAAGTTGGAGTGCAGGTATGCGACTATATAATGTACACTTCCATACTCCAAACATATAAAAACAAATGACCTAGCTGTTGTTCCTCCATTTACTTGCAAATTTTTATGGACATACGGATGATTTGTCTATGTATCAGTGCTTTAATTTCCAGAACTGCTTCCTAAAATGTCTTCTTTCTATTTGTTTCCTACTCAAAGAGCTTCCCGGAGGAGTTATTTTCGGTGCTTCGAACGATACAACTGTTGCGTGGGCTTACTGTAGGGATGGGACTTAGTTTCTCGTGTGCTCAGCAATGGAGACCAATTGCTGAGGAAGCTTTGTTTAAGGCTGGGAGATTGAAAGGTAACTATGTTTTGATCAGCATAGATAGTCATATTCTTCAGTCTAATCAACATGCATCGAGTTCTTCATCACGCTGCATCTCTAGATAGTGAAGACATTCCTTCATGTACATTCGGTGACTAACTCGAACTCTTGTTGTCTTGTTGATGCAGTTGCAGATGTAAAATCAAGAAGCCCAAGGAGAAGTTTTCTCGGAAGACTGTTTCGGTGAAGTAGAGATAACGACAGCCAAATGACGTGATGTATGAAACATTCTGTAATGATGGATTCTCGTTTCTTGTTTGAATACATGGTTAGGGAATATATTTGTATTCACCTAACACCAAATGACGTGATGTATGAAACATTCTGTAATGATGGATTCTCGTTTCTTGTTTGAATACATGGTTAGGGAATATATTTGTATTCACCTAACACCATTGTACTCACAAGAGTGTAAACTACACAGAAACATTGTCGATGGAAAATAAAGTTGTCACTTGTCACATTTTTTGTAGAACAACTTTTCTTTCTTTTTTTGTTCACCCAGCTATATCGCGCTGCTTGTAAAATGCTCAATCAGGTTAATTCATGTGACACCATGTGGGGTCCGTGTGTCAGTCAGAGATTTTTTTTTCTTCTGTTGTTGGCAGCGAGGTGGAGAGTTGAGACAAGTGATCGCAACGGCCTGCTCGACGTTTTCACGTTCCAGTTGCCACTCCGGAATGCGTCAGTCATGGCCCTCTTTACCACGCCGTGACACCTACTCGCGCTGGCGTTGGCTCTGGCCTCGCCCTCTTCGCTGAGCGCTAGCTGGTTGCACGCGGGAGCAGCCGACTGTTGCTGAGGAGACCGTGGTTTGTGGATTACATCCTTTGTTTGGACGGACGGGCATTACGTACAATCCGTTCGGCTTAGCCGGGATTTTGTACATTTTCCTCACCAACCGAAAGGAATTAGGTAAAATCCCTTCCTATCTAAATAAATCCATGTTACTAGCTACGTATGTCCACGTGCGCTTGATTGCTATGGCACTTCGACACACCATGTTGAAAACCGTCGCCGAGGACCTCACCGCCAGCCCCAGCATTGTGTGGTGGCCTTCGTCATGCCGCTAGTTTTGTGGAGAATTTATAATAGTTAGGCCATTTTCACAAGATATATCCCGACGACACATGTTGTTTGACAAAAAAAAAAACATTGATTTCATTTTAAAACTTCATTACTTGATTTTCAAGCATTTGCAACATTTAGACCATTTCCACGGGATGTTTGACCCATAAACCCTTCTCTTTGAGTTAAAAGAAACTTATCTTCCATGACATACACGATCTATTGTACTCCTTGTGTTTCAAAATATCCGACACTCTTGACTTTTCACAACCATCAAAGTTCAACTTTTACTGTTATTTTTATAATAATACATTTACAAAATGTTATGAAAGTATAATGTTATAAAAATATTTGTTATCATGAATCTAACAATATCATTTTAATAAAACCAAACTAAATATCTAGAAAAATATTAGCAGTCAAATGTTACAAAGTTTTACTAATCAATGCCAAGAGTGACAAGTATTCTAAAACGGATGGAGTACGGAGTACTACATACATCTACCGGAACTCTCCTTATGCTTCCGCGGTTCCGCCCGTATTTTGCCCTAGATCGTAAGCGCCGCTATCTTTTCTAGCTCTGCACCATGCGTTTTCGTTTTCATCCTCATGGTCATGCACATGGCGGATTCGACCAAACAGTACGGATAAAAAGGAAGCGATAGAGCCCACGGAGTTGGCTAAAGCGGTGCCATCGCCATCGCCAGCATCGGCCGAGAAGCCTTTCCCCTACCTAAGGATCTTGCAAGACTTGGTGCTCATAGCAATCGCTGCTTTAATTGATCATCTTCGTCTGGATTCAAGTAGCCTGCACGGAGTCGCTCGTTCCATGGGGCCACGCCTTCGTGCCTGGTAGGCTACTACTGTACGTACCACAGCGCCCACTTCATGGCGTTCTTCGCCTGCTACGTCCGCGGGCGGCTGCGGCGCCGCCGCTTCGACCCCATGCCGAAAGCCGTCGCCAAGTGCCTCGTCGCCAGCCCCCTGCATCGTTTTCCTTACCATCCCGACAGATTGGTGGGGAGTAGTTTTCCATGATCTCTACTTCGCCACCTGCGTATCGTCCCGTCTTCCTCGGGTGGGTGCATCTCCACCGATAGGGCGACGGATAGGGCTCTCTCAAAGGTCGATGGCAAACCATGCGAAGCTGTCAAGTTTTGCAGATTGGCATGTGTTTGCTAGCTAGCTAGATTAGGGCTTGTTTGATCAATTGTGCGTGTCTGGTTGTTTTTTTTTCAGGTTCCCTTGGATGTTAGTTTCTCCGATATTCAAGGCCTATTTAGGCTAGAGGGTTGAAATATTATGCTTCCAGTCTTAAAAAAAACCTGCTTCCAGCTGCGAAATACCTCTCTAGCTAGTCATTATGTATCCTTGTACACCTTCCTGATCTGATAGAATAATCAACGAATCCTACATAAATTCCATTTGTTTGGATTAACGACGAAGCAGTTTGTCATCAACCATGCATCTCGCGTAGAACATTAATTTGCTAGAGACAGCCTTGGAAGAGTCGTGCATGTGATACATATGCTTTGATCAAGCGGAATAAGCTGCCCCACTAATTGAGGGGGAAAATAACAGATTTTTTTTTCTGGCGAGATATATAGTTATTTCCACGTAATCTACGACGTCCCTTGGTTCTCATCAAACCTGCCCGGTGACCCACATCAATACATCGGTATTGTTGAGATTTCGGTAGTTATCGTGATATCAGTATAGATCAATCACACAAGGATAATAGCATATGAGACATAGATACAATGGGAGACACATGGTATATGGATAGAGAGCTCTTTTCATTTATCAATCAATCTCTTCTACATAGGGGGTCCTCATATTTATAGCCCACTGTAACAACCTATTTTCAGTTCTTGAATAGTAATTCTCCGTTGCTGTTTTTGAGTTCAAAACTAATTCAAATTAGTTTTGTATTTGCAAAATTCTCTCTTCCACCTCAGTTCAATTTTCGGAGTTCAAAATCTTATTCAGAATTCTCTTTCATTTTCCCTTCCTCCCCTTGGGTTTGGCCAAATTTCCTCCTTCCGGCCAGCCTAGCCCAGCTCCTCCCCCTTGCTCCTTTTCTTCTCCCCGTACCAGCCCAAGCCGGCACAACACCTAGGTCATGACCGCGCATGCCATCACTACTACACAAAACCTCATCACAGACGGTTCTAAACTATCATCATAGACGGTTTTTGAACCGTCTGTGATAGTGATAGTGACTATCACAGACGGTTCGTGAAAAGAACCGTCTGTGATAGTCTATTTTCACAGACGGTTCTGAACAAGAACCGTCTGTGATAGCTTTTTCTATTGAAAAAAAACGAAAACGGATTTTCACTTCGTGGAGCCTCGCGAATGAATCTGATATGGACTTTAGGATTGAACTTTTCGTTAGCTTTCCCACAATAGCCACAGCATCACAGTAGCATCAACTCAATCCATTCACAGAGCACTAAAAATAATACGGCATCACCCACATCACAATAGCATCAACTCAATCCATTCACATAGCACTAACACATCACAGTATTAATCCACATCACAAAGCAAAAGGGGGGAGTAGAGAGAGTGAGGTCGTGGGAGGCTGGGGTGACGATGTAGTGGGAGGCCGGCGACGATGAGGCCGGGGCGAGGCGGAGGAGGCCGCGGGTGACGAGCTCAGGGGAGGATGGGGTGACGAAGTAGAGGAGGTCGGGGGCGACGAGGTCGTGAGAGGCCGGCGACGACGAGGCTGGGGCGAGGTGGAGGAGGCCGCGGGCGACGAGCTCGGGGGAGCCCGGAGCGCAAGGTCAGGGTGAGACAGAGATGGCAGAGGAGAAATGACAGAGGAGGAGATGGAAATGGCAGAGGAGGAGATGGAGGGCTCTGTTAATATAAAGAGATTTTCGGCAGCCCGCACATTAAATGCAAATTTTTATTTTCCGCCCAACAAAACAAAAGTATCATAGACGGTTCGTATCATGAACCGTCTGTGATGAGATACCATGGCTTGAATTTTTACCATGGTTCGGAATTTACCATGGCTTGAATTTTTACCATGGTAAATCTAAAATCACAGATGGTTCTAACCACGAACCGTTTGTGATATCTACATATCACAGACGGTTCGGTTCGTCTTGGAACCGTCTGTGATGAGGTGTCTTTCTATGGCCTGTTTTGTAGTAGTGCGTGCGCCTGCCCGCGACCGGTCAACACCACAATCGGCGCTCTGTTGCCTCCGCCTGCTCCCTTGACTTCGGCGCCCTCCTCTCATCGGGTCATGTCACCACCGCACCCCTCCTTGTCGTTCCTGCGACGCCCACCTACCCGCGTCGCCTCCGCCACTTGCTCCGACCCGTTGAAGTCAACGCACCCCCATTAACACCCTCGCCTTGTCCAGTCGCCGTACCTACTCCCCTACCCTCTACGCCGCCCACCTGCTCGCCTGGCCGTGCCGTCCCGTCCCCGAGCTGCGCCCACCTGCCATGGCCCGTGGAGTCGCCACAGTGACATCGCGGCGAGTGCAGCGCCAGCTCGCCCGGGCCGCTCGCTGCGCCCACCGCCCGGGCACACAAGTCGCCGCCAGAGCGCCATGCCGCCGACTCCGGGACCATGCGCCACCCCGAGCTCCTCAACGGATCCATCCCCTCTCCTTCGATTATAAGAACCCCTGGAGCCTCCCTCTTGTCTCCCCACGTTGCCCCTTCGCCCCGGTAAGCTCTGCCAAAGAAACCGCACGAGCCTCCCTTTTCGACCGACGCGCCCCAACTCCAATCAGCCACTCTGACGAGCTCCCCGCCGCCCCCACACCGTCACTCGTCTTCAGTCGCAAGGAACTCCTCCACCAAGTGGATTGAAGTTTGGTCCACCGCAGCGCCCGGATTAGGCCTTCTTCCTCCCCTCCGGCCGAATCGCCGTTTTCGTTGCCGATCGAGTCTCTCGCTATCTCAGTTCGATTCATGACACCTGAAGCACCACACAATCACCCCGAAGCATCCCCAAGGTCCTCCAAGCATTTCCCTTTTCTCTGGCAACCTCACCGCGCAAGCCTCTCGCCGCCGCATCGGGTCTCCGATGCCAGCTCGCGTCGAGCATCCCCAAGTTGCACCGTCGCTTCGGTGAGTTCCTTGGACCATCCTGGTACTCATGCACCCATTCTTTTCCCTAGGCGTCGTTGTTTTACCTTGGCCACCATCACCATAGCAGGAGCCACCGCTTTTCCTTCTCTCCTTCAACCCCGGCGGACCCCTTCATCGCCGTCCTCTCGTCGTCTCCAACCGCGAGCTTCCCCGCCGTCGTTCACTGTCCTTCGTCATATTTGACGTGAGTTTTCCCACCGCCGTTCACTGTCCATCGACTTCGTCCGCCTCCCTATCGGTCTTGGTAAGCCCCCTTTCCACGTGCCCGGTTCTCCCTCTTGTCCTTCCGACCACGCCGAGCGGTCGAAACTCCTTTACGACTATATCTACGACTACGTCTACGACTATGTCCATGACCTAGTAGTCGCATTGTCGAACTCCTTCTGACCACGCCGCGTTGTCGAAACTTCTTCATACTACAATGCGTTGTCGAAACTCCTTCCGACCACGCTGTGTTGCCGCGTTGTCGAACTCCTTCCGACCACGCCGTGTTGTCGAAACTCCTTCAGACAATACTGCATTGTCGAACTCCTTCCGACCACGCCGCATTGTCGAACCTCCTTCAGACCACACTGCGTTGTCGAACTCCTTCCGACCGCGTCGTGTAGTCGATACCCTTTACAATCACTTGTAGTCGATACACCTTCCGACCACATGTAGTCGATACCCTTTACGACCACATGTAGTTGATACCCTTTACAACCACGTGTAGTCGATACCCCTTCCGACCACGTCGTAGTCGAACCTCTTTCCGACTACGTCGTGTAGTCGAAACTCCTTTCGACCTCGTCAACTCGAAGTGATTAGTACTCAAAATGAACAGTACTCGAAGCCCACAATACTCGAAATGAGCAGTACTTGAAGCCAGTGGTACTCGAAACAAACAACACTCGAAACGAATAGTACTAGAAGCCCACATTACTCGAAACAAACAGTACTCTGATCCAGCAGAACTTGAAGCCAAAACGTCGAAGCTCCGTTCTCCTCCGTTATAACTCGATTCTAGTGATTTGTGTTTCTAAATTTGTCTAAAATCAAGACCTTACTAATGGCACTGGTCTTATTTAAATTGAAGTTTATTTGCTATTTCTTGTGTATTTATTTATCCTCTTTTCTTGTTTATTCTTTTTTCGGTTCATTCGCCCGAGTAGAGTTCGGAGACACGGGAGATCTGCAGTTTGATCAAGCACAAGACTTTCAAGACTCTCTCACCTACACTCCAGGTGACTCAATACTTTGATCATGTCGAGCCTACGTTTTACGCAAATTATATTCATTTAAATTACCAAAATTGTATGCTTTAATTCTTTAAGCAAATGTATGTTAAACCTTAAGGTAGTTAAATACTCATTTGATGATTAATTAATTATTACACGATCCTTTGGCAGTTGAATTCATCATTCCATGTCACCCTAATAACTATGTGGTAATTACTAGTTATAAGTTGTACTTAAGCACATGCTAGTCTTGCTTAAGTACTGGGGCATTAAATGCCCAATCATCATCTTTTATCTTGAAAGTGGTTTTGGGCAGTTATTGTGGGTAAATAATTGGAATATTATGGTAATGTATTTTGTTCTCCCAATACCCTATTAAATTGCTATTAACTCATCTGAGCAGATGGTATGGTAGTGGGTGCCGTCGGAGCACGAGAGTGGTTGATATGTGTATGAACCGCCCGGATGGATTAAGGACTTAATCTTGTCATGACCTCTCGTGTAAAATAAGTACAATCATAAGTCTGTAAAGTGCAACTTAGCTTAGTAAATTTATTAAACCCTAAATGCCGTCTCACTAGATGGGTAATGGGATAGTGCAAGGACCGGATACGCCCAGCTTGAATGGGACACCGATGCAAGGTGAAGTAGCCAGTCATGCTAGTCGTTGTGGACAAATCCCGCTATGCTAGTTGCTAAGGCGAACATCCCACAGAACTTACGGGACACCGAAGCAAGGTGAAATTGCCAGTCACGCTAGTCGTTGAGGTGAACATCCCGCACAACTTATGGGGCCCGTCACATGGCCCATAGGGGTGAGATGACGGGAGGGACGAGGTAATTTGAAAAGTTATTGTGATGATTGCTCAACTACATAACTAAGGAATCATGTGGGACAATGAGTATGATTATCTCTTGTGGGTACAGTGTACAACCTCTGCAGAGTCTAAGCTGTTTAAACAACCGTGCCTACGATCAAAGGCGGACATGAAAACTTAACTTGAGTTAGTTCTATTTATAAAACCTTGTGAGTGGTATGAATATGGTGTCGGGCTCACCTAGCCTGTGGTTTGAATTTTTTCTTGGGTCATCGTACCCAGTGATGTTAATAGGTGGAGGTAACCACAATCAAAATAAACATAAGGTAGAGGCAACCTCTATTGTTATAAATATTGCATAATATCTCTGTAGTAAAAATGAGTTTTGGTCAAATTGCTAAGTCATAGGAATTTCTAAATACTGTAATTGAAAATGTTACTTTTAGCAAATAAAAGAACCCGGGTCATCCTTGTTAAGCATTGCATGTATTATTATTGCATTCTGTGTGTTGGCTCGCGAGCACGGAAGTTGTGCTCATCCTCGCTCTTTCCTCCAAACCCTCAGAAGCATGAACTCATGGGGATTATGCCTACTACGAGGATCCAGAAGTTGGAGGCCCAGAAGATGGTGAAGAGTAGTGTAGTTCTTGTAGTCTAGGTCTCGCCTCAGTCTAGCTGACTCTGTTGGTGCTTGCGTGCGTCCAAGGGTTAATATCGGGCGAACAAGGGTTTCTCCAGTCGCTTGTCTGTGGAGAGATGAGCTCTACCCATTTTTCTTTCGCAATCGCTTCCACTTTTATGTACTGCAAGCATTTGGCCTGTTCAACCCTATTGTAAAACTCGACCCGATGCGGTCTGTGTGACTCTAATGTTTGTATTATAATATTTTGTTCGGTTTACATCATGTATGAAATAATTCAGTGATGTATCTGTGAGTTCTATCTACTGATCCAGGAAATAGCACAATGTTTTCACAAAGGATTTGGATTTACGAAATTGGTCCGACACCCACCGGGGTGAAAGCCCTCTATAGGAGGTTTAGTCTTTTGCCCATAATTAAGTTTCATAACACCCCCCTTGGGCAATAGGCAATGATACACAAATGTCTCATAAAAAACTTCTTCCAAAAACCCATTTAGAAAAGAAAAAAAAGAATGCAGAAAAGAGTGCATTATATTCGTAAGTTGCATTACACTTGTTGCCTCACTAAAAACCTTCATGTGAGAAAACTTCAGAAAAACTCACCATGGGAAAGAGTACAACGTTTAATCTTCAGGATCCAATATTCAATATTTTGGATAAATCCTTAGGATTTGATAAGGGTTATGATATAGGGATTTACTCCCCCTGAACTCTGCAACTCTTTAATCCGTTTCTTTCCAATGCCATGAATGCATCTTTGGAATGTGGATACAGGCAAAAACTTAGTGAATAAATCAACTGGATTTTCACTGGACTTTGTTTTCAGGATCTTTACCTCACAATTCTTCTGGATTTCATGAGGATAGAAAAATTTATGAGCAATGTGCTTCATGATGTTGCTCTTGATATAACCCGTTTGTATTTGTGTAATACAAGCTAGCAACATTATCTTCATAGATAATTGAGGGGGTACTGACGGTATTAATGTGACAATACTTTTGGATGTGGTTAATCACATGCCTGAGTCAAACATATTCCGGTGAGGCTTCATATAGTGTTATAACCTCTAAGTGATTGGTACAAGTAGTTACCATGCAAGGTCTGATTAGATGGCTGCCAAGAGATGACTGCACCACCACAAAGTAATATAAATCTATTCTGGGATTTTGCACTACAGGGATTTGACAGATAGTCAGCATATCTTCAGGATTTAGTAATGATCATCAGGATCTATGCATGATCCTCATGATTTTTGTATTTTTGACCAACCGGATCTAAATTGTTAAATGGTAAAATGTAATACCCCGGAATCGAATCGGTAAATAGAAAAGAAGCCGGAGAGGGAAAAGACAAATAAAAAATTGGAATTTCCAGTTTTGGCGGGGGGTTTTCTGCTTTTCTTCGTCAACTTGGGCCGCGGGCCGCGATCCAGAAGGCCCAAGAGGGAAGGGGGAGCCGGCCAAAGGGGGGCGCCTCCCCAACCCTAGCCGCCCACTCCCCTCTTCCCACCCCCAAGCCGCCGGCCTCCCTCCCCATCTTGGCGCCTCCCCTACTGCAGCCCCTCCCTGGTGGTGGTGCTCCTCCTCCCCCGACGTCGAGTGCTCCTGCCGATCCCTCCTGCTGCTGTCCCCAGGCGTCGGTTCTCGCGTGTGGTGGCTGGCCAGGAGAAGGAAGAAAAGGGGACAAGGGGAATCGTCTTCACCAAGCGCTCATTCATCGCCTCCCTGGATCATCAAGGGTAACAATCGTCGTTCTTGGTCATTTGACATATTGGTAGGTGCGAATTCGATTAAATTTGGTTGGATCGAAATCTGTCCCTAGTAGATCTATTCTGTCTAGTCTGTTGCGCGCGCGATTTTGGCATCTTGGAGGCCGATCTGGAGGTTCTCACCTCCTAGAGATTTGTAGCCATGGTTCTTAGCTTTCCATAGCCACCAAGATCACCAGATTCCGATCCACGGTTCAAAAGTTACGATAGATTCTTTCCTACTGTTCTCAGAAACCTGACGAGAATTGTCAGTAAAGTTGTTTAATGAAATGTGACTTGGTTATGATCATATTCAAACATGTCACCCAAAACGATTTCTGTAGATAATTTTATCATCTTTCCAGATTGATAAAGAACACTCTAATTAGATTTATATATTAAAATGTTATGTTATGTTCTTCGTTGCTGTTCTGTTCGTCTAGACAGATTTCTGTCAGGCACCTTCACCTACTGTTTAGTTAATTATTTTGGTCGAATCAGGAAATCTTGTCAACTATAGTTTTGTAGGTTTGCTTGCTAAGTTTGTTTGGGAACTGGACTCACCTCGTTCCGAGTTCTGGATCAATAGATATGAATTTTTCCGTGCTGCTGTCCAGTGTCGTTTCAGGTGGCTGAATTGTCTGATTTCAGTTGTGGGTCTATTCATTGTATTGGATAGTCAAGGGAGTTATTGTAGATCATCGGTAGTTTTTTCGGTATCATGTTGTTCTTATTTAGAGTACATAATTATGTAGGCGGCGAGTGTAGGAGCACCTTCGTTGCCTCCCAGCGCGTCACATCGCGGAAGGCAAGTACAATATGTTAATATATATTGATTTCGGTTGAATGATTGTTGATGTACTGTTAATCTTGTGGTCCATGTTCATATTTCATGTTATATATTTCGTTCTTAATTGGTAATCCATGTGGAAGAAAGTGGTGACATTCATTGCATATGTTTCATTCCATTTCATGCGTTATTCATGTTCCATCCACGGGAGTGGATTTGTAAAGACTCATCAACTCCAGTATAGGCACGTAAGACCCACCATTCCAATGTGGGCAATTTCGGACACCCGTATGAAACGTTCTTCATATGGTAATTGGATCCCCGGACTTTGTTAAGTACGGGCTTAGGTGAACACCGATGGGTGTGTCACTCGCTATACCGGTACGAGCATGTGTGCAGTCCATCCCTTTCAATGCATCCATTCATTCCATCCATCCACATAAGCTTTGAGTAATATGTTCATAATTCGTATTGTGATTGACTTGTTCATAATTTTGTATGATCACTTAATTATTGTACTTGTTGTGTCTCGACTCATTCTTGTTTTGTTTATTTATTTAGGTGATCGTTGATGATGGCTATGTTGGGTGGGAGTAGACAAACACTTTTCACTCAGTTCACCATATTTTTATTCTTCAATAATAAGTTTCGATTATATCTTCCATTCGTTAATTGAGGAACTGTAATAAATAAAGTCAAGATTGGTTGATATTTCTCTCCATGATATGTTTATTTAAGTGCTACTAGTGGTCCTTAATCACTCCCTGTTTATATACTAATGAATTTAGTCTTTAGTCCTGCTGTGGTTTTAATGCATGATGATTCCTTTCTGCCATTATAAGAGTTATTGTTTAAAATACTTCTGAAGTGTGGATGTATGTTAGATCTTTTAGGTAGGATTTTGGCTTCGAATAGCCAGGGTGTTACATAAAACCTTCAAGTTTAATTTAAGCAGTAATCATCATTTCAACACCTTCTAGATTTGACTAAAATTTTCAAAATCTCAAATATGATGATCAGTGATTAGCAAATGCTCCACATGAGGACAACTTTTGTTGAAGTCTTGTTACTCTAATGCTTTTCATATATTTTTCAAAAATGAATATAGGCAAGTATATTGTGATCAAATCAACTGAAATCCCATAATGCAGAATCTTACATACAAATATCATATTACTCATCTGGAGATTTTAGGATAAACTCTATTCAGGAGTAACATACTTAACTTATCAAATACCACTATTTGATTGTGCAACATAAGTAGATTATCCTTGAAGAGGATATGGGGTAATACTAGTTGCAAAGTCGTATGCCTTTCAGATACGATTTATCAAAACCTTTCAGGGTCTTAATATTTTGTAATTATCTCTAGGTGATTAAAGTTACAACAAATAGTCTTCTACATAACTATAAGTATGGTTGTACCACTCTAGAGTAAAATATAACCAGTCTTAATTTTAGCGTTTAGGGGATTAATTGTCAATATCACCAATGTATGTTGTATCTTCATGGCACTAGAGGAAACCACCATTCTACTAACTTCTGGTGGAAGATGCACTTTATAAGTGCTTGTGTGGCGCACTTCTAGTCTTTATGTTCCTTATTTCATTCTTTCGGGTCTTGATGGGTCCTTGTCTACTTCTAGGGATCATATGATCACTGCTGTGATTAAGAGATCGACTAGTAAAATAATTTTCTTTCAGGGAGATGCTCTCTCTTCCGAGAGATGCTTTTACTATAGGTAAGAGACTATTGGGTATGAGTTTTATATATATTGTGATTTTGTTTTCTTTTTTTACTAGGAATTTTGAGTCCTTCAAGGATCCCATCAAGGATTTTCAGAACCCATTGATTGCATATTTTCTTTATTCGTTCATTCTATTTGCTAGAATTATTATGCAATGTAATATTATATCATTCATAATATGAGAGTAACGATCTCTACGGAGACCTTTGAACCATAGCTTTCACCACTTTATTATATTCATAATGACCCATCCAGTCTGAACTATTTGGTTCCAAGACTTTTATTTAGCAATTATGGTTCAAGCCCACATGCTTTCATTATGTGATCCGATATGAATGCTTCAAGTGCTCGGCCATGGACTTTGGTTCCGAATCTGTGTTCTCATAAGAGAAATATTAGCAATTGTAGAGGCAAAGTGATAATCGACAACTTTGCTTCCATATCCTCTAACTTGAGGGTATCTCAGTGTTAACTAGATCTTTATCATTTCCCAAACAAAAGATTCTCGGTCATTCCGCATTCCCAACATTGTAATATGTGCACATCAAGTTGTTGGAGCTTTCATCTTCATGATGAACTTCTTAATGAGGTATTTCACCTTCAAGATGAGTTCTCTCCGAGAAAGTTAAAGGAATGATTAATAATACTTTTGAGTTTTATCAGTGCAGTGGCAAGAAAACTCCATGATCCTGTCATTCTGTAGGATATTCCAACTTCCGGTTGGTTATTAATCTACGACAAAGGTCCCATACGGGGTTCGAGAGTTGGCAGACTTATTTTATAGACTAACTTCTTTATTATTTTCCATGTTTTTATCCAATTACTCATATCATATTTTAAATAATTTGGATAATTAAACTTCAAGTTTATAATTAGACATATTTTCTTATGGTCATAAGCAGTATGTTCTAATAGCATAAAACTACAGGATGCTCTTCAGGAATATAAGATATTTGACCATAGTTAATTTACACAGAAATACTAGATTTTCTTGTGGACTTCAAATCTAGTTGAATCACCCAAATAGTATAATTATTCGACGGGGATATTTATTATTCAACAGGAACACCATATTTAATTAAGGATGATAAATTGTATGCCTGATTTTTAATTTGTAATGCCAGAATCAATATAGCCAAATTTAGATCATTCGGGATCAACATAATACAATAGGTCATTATATTTTATTTCGGGAGTTATATTTGCTTCAAACAAGTGATATGGCTTCAGGTGGTGATGCAGTTGCAGACCGCATGTACCAATTTATGCTTTGTGTCATTTCCGCTGAGTATGACACGCTTCGGTGCATAACTAACATGACATATGTTCGACTGCATCAAGTGGCTGTTGGTTTGCCGTGCGCATTCCCACATGCTAGCGGTTAACATAATGCTGAAGGCACATAATGATTGTGGTTGCCAACATCATGACTATCGGCAATGGCATAAATACCATTATCCATATCAATTGGATAAGGATAATAATCATGTAATTTTATTATCTCCCAAAATAAACTAGATTAACTTTTACTTCTAGCTAATTTGCTTCTAGTTTTGACCTACAATATGTCATTGTGCCTACCATGACTCTTGTTTTGAACATTTTTCTATGCCTCTTAGCTTATAATATCCCACACATGCCCAATTTCCTCCCTCTTTTCATGTCAACTATAAAATCCCCAGTGATAGCGTGTGCATCAGGCATTTGCTTGAAATCAACTCAGAGTTTTAGCAAAGATTTGCAATCATACTTCAACGGGAGTACAAATTTGTTGGCGTGAAGCCAATATGTACTCTGTAACATTCTGCTTACAAAGTTCTTCAATTAAGAAATCAGTGTGGTGGAGGATAGTGTTATATAGACTCCAAGTTTTAGGGCTTAAGTTATTATGTACTTATTTGAGGAATATGATATTTTCTAGCCAAAGTGATCCATTAGAGATCAACATATGACTAGACTTGTTCTGGTGCCACTGAGAAAAATAATTTCTCTTTTGTCGTGTGGACATCCATGCACTACAAGCTAGTGAATTGAGGCTTATTAGATATCAAGAGCACATGTTCAATATTTTGTTAGCAGGGCATGGCAAAGTATTCTCAATTTTTTTAGGCATACTCTTTACAAAATTTATTTCATGCAAGATTAGTTTACTACATGTAATGTATGCTACTGGCAATATGTTCTATTAAGTAGATTTACAACTATTTAACAGAAGATAAGGATTTAATAGAACAACTTAGACCATTATTTGATTTATGGCATCTGAAAAATAATAATCTAATGCATAAGGTTTCAGCCTAAAACAAAATATAAGAGATACTCATCACGAGCATGACCAAGCTCTTCAGGAGTTGAATCTATACCACTAATGCAACTCGTGCAGGAAAGTGACATCTTTACAAAACTAATGGATAACTAGGAGATTTCTACTGGTCTCCATAGAATATCTTCTTAGCGATGTCTAACATATCCCACATAATTCATGCAATTTTTTATATGTATACAACTCGTAAAACATTTTAAATGTATGAAACGAGTGCAAAATAGTAAAGATTAATTTTATCTATTTAGTAGATAATTTTAAATATTTCTCATAATTTCCCTTGGATTTTTGGGATTTTTCTGGTTATTTTAAGGTCTGAAACCAATTTTCAGAATTACTAAGCCCATTAATTATCTTCCCAAAACACACAATACTATAGATATATAAATCATAAAAAATGATGCTTCCAAGGTATACTAGGTCTAAGGTTTCATAACTTATGAAAGCTCATATACCTTATTACGAGGATCTAATAATCCTCAATTTATCTGTATTTCTAATTATAGGTCGTAAACTTTTCTACGACCTATCTCTGATTGTGAGCCTTCTCTACGATCACCTTGTGGTCGTAAGTTTATCCATAACCACCATATAATCGATGAAGTCTGCAGACATGTGAAGCCAGTCGATTTTAGAGTCTTATGCACCATATTCAAATACACGAGGTAGTTAATATACGTTGTTATTCTCTGAAATAACTGCATGTTTTATATCTCTGTCTCTAACAATAACTGCCGGGTGACGTGGGGGGTTATCTCTCTAACAACAACCTTCATCAACTGGTTCATCATTTGAAACGTTGAGATGCCTCTTGGATTGGAGAAACTGCCACCTCTTCATGCACTATATAAAGGATGAAGTCAGTAGACAGAAGTGCAACACGATCTGGAGTAGAAGGGCAACACGATCTGGAGTAGAAGACATTATGCTTTAGTCTTTCTCCTGATTGTATTCAACACATTCAATACTGTGACACAGGAGTAAGGCTGTTATTCTCTCCGGAGAAGGCCTGAACCTGTATAAAATGCCTGTGTCATTCTCTGCGTGGTTCTAATATTAGGAGACTCCCAAATATTCATTCGTAAGATTGATAGTAAAACATCGACACCTTAGAAATTCAGTTTCTAATATTAAATGAAAAAAATTAGAATTTACTAGTTCATCATTGGAATTATAAGAAACTTCAGGGTTTAAAACGTACTATTGCCATAGTCGCAAAATACCAAGGCTATTTACCAAAACTTTAGAGATTATTATGCATATGAAAATCCAAATCCCTTGTAAGTTATACCAGGGGGTTTCTGCAAAATTTTATTATCCACAAAAGTTTCCTCGTAATTTTTAGAATTTTCAAGGGTCTTTCCGCAAAGTTGCTAGACGTAGGCTAAAATTGGCTCATTCAGCCCACTCGGCCGGAATATAAAAATAAAGGATCAGGGCGCTAGGGCTCAACCCTAGAGCCCCTTTTCCTTTTGTGGCGCCAGCGGTGTGCTCACGGGGCGGCGAGGCCACTCGATCGTCTCCGGCGCGGGAGCCAGCGGTGGCACGTGGGCGGCGGAGGTGCACGGCGCGGCGTGAAGGCTCAACAAGACACGACACTGCGTGGCGCAGCTTCGCGGCCGCATGGCGGACGGGCGGTGAGGTGGCTGGCGGGTGTCCGTCTTTGGCCACCGACGCGATGCGGCGCTAACGAGGGTGAGCACGGCGGCGCTGCGTCGGGCCGCAGCGGCGCGGTGGTCGTGGCGGGCGGCTAAGGCGGAGCGCCGATCTTTTTTTGTATGAACCGGAAACGGTCTAATCTCATGTTCACAAAGATGGGCAATACAATCAAGTAAATAGCTTTATTGATTGTGTTTGTGTACTCACCGATTTATTCGGTGTGTGCAGCAGGCGGCGTGGCCGTCTTTAGTCCCGGATGCATGCGATGAAGTTGGACGTGCGGTGCGTTGCCGTACAGGGAGATGGTACTGCTGCCGATCCATATACGATCGTGGCCATGCGGTGCGTTTGCCAGGGAGGCCAGCGGCGGCAGTCCAGATCGGATCGCTCCGGCTCATTGCACTCCTGATCCGATTCTCTCGATCGAGACATCGGCTCATTGTGGCGCGTTGCCGAGGCCAGAGGTGGCATTGAATAGGATCGTGCAAACAAATAACAGACAAATCCGTGATTAGATCCTGAAAGGAATCGATCGATCTAACTGCCAACAATTTTGGAGTGACATACTCGATTTGAAGATGCATCGTGCTGAAAACGTGTTCAGATTTCGGTAGTCATCGTAACATCGGTGTAGATCAATTACACAAGAACAATCACATAGGAGATATAGATACAACGGGAGACACAGAGTATATGGATAGAGCTCTTTTCATTTATAAATCAATCTCTCGTATACAGGGGTCCTCATGTTTATAGCCCATCCAATGACAGTCAAGTGTTTTGTCCATAATTAGATTTCGTAACAAGTATGAATGGCATCGTTGAATTAATACTCCCGACTCCCAAGATCAAGGGTACAACTAGCGCCCAGAGTACGACACTCCGATGCAACATCGGTGAATACTTGTGCAACAATTGTAATTAATGCATGCAACAAAATACAGAATGACAATGAAAAAATGCTGAAAAAAATTGAAAAAAAATCATTTTCTCACCAAAAGAAGAATGAATACCATGAGTATATAACTTAGCTAAGTGATAAAACAAGATAAAAAATCATAAATAAAAACTTTACGACCTTACGACACTGCAACATTTGAAAACAATAATGGCAACATTTTTAAATTGCTCGTGCAACAATAGAATTAAATGTCCGCAATAAAATTGAGAATCACAGGCTCTATTGCAACAAAAAAAATGATCACATGCAACAAAATTTGCAAAGTTGATGCAACATTTAAAAAGACACATCGCAACAAAAATGAAATACTGTGACAAAATGAAACACTCCGTGCAATAATTGAGAAAAATTGTTGCAACAAATAAGAAGACCTATGGCATTAAATAAAAATAATTATTGCAACAAGTAGGAAGACATGCTACAACAATTTTTCAAAGCATTTGCAACAACCACACCCGAAACATCTACAACAACAGATCCGTGCGACAGTGGAGCTCGTCATGTAACAGCTGCTCTGGGCCACCTCCGGTAGCGAGGTTCGCCTCGCGGCGCTGCGTGGTCGCTATCACCAGCGGCGGCGGACTCCACGACCCACACTCGAACCGCTCCAGCGAAGCCACCCGCGACACGCTGCTCCGCCGCCTCGCGCTCAACTACTGCCTCTGCATGCTTGACACGACGACCGCTCCTCCAGTTGCCATTTCTCACCACTACTACAGAACATGCTATACTAGACACCCCATCACAGACGGTTCAAAAGGAACCGCTCGTGATAAATTATCGCGCACGGTTCTTCGTTAACCGTCAGGATATATAAGTATCACTGCACGGTTATTTACACGAATCGCTCAGGATACTTCGCGACGTTCGCTTAACGAACCGCTCGTGATACTCTTTCATCACGCAGCGGTTCGTTATACGAACCGCTGCGTGATATAAGATATCACGCACGGTTCTTTAAAAGAACCGCTCGTGATAGTCTTCATATCACGCACGGTTCTTTTAAAGAACCGTCGTGATATATCAGATTATAAGTAAGCGCCGCCGACGGTCCCCATTTCTATGAAATCCATTTGAACCGCCGCCACCTCTCCTGCTGCTGCGTCCGCTGCCGACAGTCCCATTTCTATTAAATCCATTTGAACCGCCGCCACCCTCCTGCTGCTGCGTCCTCCCCCATTTTGAGCTGTTACCCCTACCTCCTCCTCTCCCATTTTGAGTCGTTACCCCGCCTCCTCCTCCCAGGCCCATTCGGCACTGATCCGGCCGCCTCCTCCCACATTGCGCCACTTTGGAGAGAAGGGTAACGATCGACCAGAACCCTTTATATTTGCTATAGAGTACTCACTAATGTGTTTGGTCATTATAAAGGGTACTTGCGGTTTATTAATATAGAGTACTCACTAATGTGTAGATGGACCGAAACTGGATGTACATTGAGAACCGTGTGAGTGAAGAGTATTGTCGGTGTATTAGAACCGATCTTACGTAAAGATTGTTTGATTCGGGGGGTCTCCTAGAGATGAGATCACGCAGAGTGGATTGACACGGATATTTAGACAGTTCAGCCTTCTCCGAGAGAATAATAACCCTAATCTGTGTGGTGTGGTATTCTTGATGATCAAGTAAAAGACTAAGACTATTACAGAGAATAGCACTTGTGTTCCTACTTGACTAGCTCTTGTTCGCTGTCCCCTCATCTCTCTGATTGATGCCCTTATATAGTCGTGAAGAAGTAGCCGTTTTGTCCTGCGGGAGATGCACCTAATTAATCCAAAGAATCGGCGCATGATGGCAGAATTACCGACGCCTCGGCTTCTTCACGCCGTCCGCAATTATCTTCCGAGATAATGGGGTAGTTACACACTATTAATAAGCGGAATAATAGTGCGTGTAGACCGCTCGATTCCTTAATCAATTGGACCCACTACCGTAGGTTTTGATTATAAGGTGGTTGAAGTTTACCGGTCGTAGAAGAACTTACGACTGTGTAGCGATCGTAAAAGGACTTACGACTGTAATAGTCGTAGAAGGACTTACGACTATGTAGTGGTCGAGAAGGACTTACGACCATGATATAGTCGTAGCAAGACTTACGACTATGGGGGTGATTGTAGAAGAACTTACAATCACTTGTTGGGCTTTTCCTTATAGATATAAGGGGGGTACTGGGACTATGTGACATCATATTTACCCATAATAAGAATTATAGATAAAAGATAAAATGAGGATTATTAGATCCTCGCCATCTAGCCCCCACTTCAAGTGAAAGTAACTTACTTGGTAAAGGTTTCAGAATGGACTTACGACCATGAGAATGTCGAGAATGATAGTCGAAGGAAAAACTCTTCGATATTTGAGTGCCGCTTGACCAGAAATTTGCTTGGTCAGAAGGTTGCTTATGACTATCAAAAGTCATAAAAAACCCTACGATCGCTCGGTGGTCGAGTAGGGGAATCGGAGAAAAACTCTTCCGATTGATACTTCCTTCGACTAGAAAGACTTGGTTAAGAATGTAATTTTGCTTGGAGGTGACAATACGCACCTATTTTTCTCGAACTGACCATCCGGGAATTGCAACCGCTCTCATAGAATTGTCCGATGAAGCGGTTCCGAAGTTGCACAACCATCTATCATAGACCTATAGCGAGAGACGGTTTCCGGCTACGAGATCGTGGTTATAAAAACTTACCAGAGGTAGACTTGGATTTTTACTTTCCCCCAAATCACTCCGTTCTTCGAGCTCTTGCTTTCTCCATCCTCGACTAGGTTTCATCTTCTCGCCGCCAACCCAATTAAAAACTTCTTACGAGCGAAATGGCCAAGAGAGTTTCGAATGGGAGGAATCGGAGATGGATGCGCTAAGATCAAGATCTTGGTCGATGCCGGAAAATTCCGAGAAGGCTCGTGAAGTGGATTCCACTATCGGCAAGATCGCCATCGGGGAAAATGGGCAAATCCCGCCTTCCAAGCGATTGTGAGTGCGGCCTTCGATTGCTCGCCACCCCTTTCTTGAAGAGTACTCGAACACTTTGGGGTGGAACTGGTGAACTTAGGTCCCAATTCCATTACCATGTTGAGCGTGTTCGTATCTGCGTGAGGCGCACACGGGATTCGGCGGATCTCGATTTGCTTCAATATTATTATGGGATGGCTCGACAAACCGAATCGCCGAAGCTGCGATCAAGCTCCACGACTCAAGTCGAAGGAGTATATTCAGAGTTTTACCCGGCCTTCGTGGTCGGGCCGGAGGAAGAGGTGGTTCTACCGAAGGTCACTCAAGACACCTTTCTTTCGCGGGAAGGTCGCTGAAAAGAAATCTTCATGGGACTCAACCTCGAAGATATCAGTAGGATTAGCCCTTATATTCAAGCTATTAAGGACTTGAAGGAAGAAGGGTTGACGGATGGCATGTGGTGAAGGATTTCATCACACGCTTGAATTAGTCCTCTCAAGAAACGAGCATCTCCTATGTGGAGGTACTCGGGAGAGGAGACCCCACGAGAGACTACGAGGAGGGTAAGCAATTGTCGACTTAGCTCTCGCTTGGTCTTTCTCAACCTTGTCTAATATTTTTATCTGCTTATACAGATCTTTCACAGCCGAGGTTGACTCAGTCGACTCATCTGTGAGAAGTCTCCGCCACTCGAGGGGCGGTTCCTCAAGTCATTGCGGCTTTGTCCGCAGATGAAAGGATAGAGCGCCTAAAGGTAATCAAAAATCTGATTTTTTCTTTAGGACTTTATAGTCGAGAAGATACTTACGACTAATGGTGATCGAGAATATCTTACGATCAAGAAAAAGTCGAGAAAAACTTACGACTTGGTACTAGTCGAGAAAAACTTACGACTAATTAGTGATTCTTCTTTTTCTCGCTTTGCTTTACGTAAAGTAGGCATGGAAAATCGTTAGGACGATGAAGAAGTCGCTCGATGATTATTGGCGCCGGGTTGTCGAAGACAAAGGCTCGGCTCCTCCTCAAGAGACGCCGACTTGTAAAATCTGCCGATAAGAGGGGAGCAAGCTCGAGCTCGGTCTTTCGACGCACTTTCTAAAAAGCTCTCGCGGCGGTGTAGTTGTATCTGCCGAGGCGCGCACCGCCGGCCGAGGAGGTTGAAGCAATGAACCTCTTAAGCGCAAACCTAGCAAGGCTAAGGTACCCTTCTATTATGACACTAATCTTTCGCACCGGTGCCACTCCTAGTTTTATTAAGCAACTGGAAAGGGAGAACTGGAAAGATTTTATGTCTTTATGAAGGACGATGTCGCATCAAGACAACTCGCAATCGAGGGCGATCTCGCTCGGAATGGTCGAGACTGATCTCGTCCATCCAGAGGATCAGGAAAACAGAGCCCTGATCCCTGTTCAAACTCTACGACCAGACGTGGTCGTGGCTGGGCCAATTATTGAACCTCGACGCACGTGATCGTGGAGAAGAAGAGGTCCTCCGTAGGGAGGATTGCTCCAAAATTCTGGTTAAGACCGAGTGCAGGTATGTGAAATGTATTAAAGTGTAAGAACGACATTTACCTTTTTCTTTTCACGACTGATTTGCTTTTCTTTATTTCATCAGACTCCTTCAAACCCAGGAATGCTTCACGAGAAGTCCATTGCTATCCCTTCATTCATCGGAGAGGTATCAATGGAGGTGGTCGAAGCATCACCCTTGGCCCAGGTGGCCGATGAAGTCGAGACTCCCAGAGTGACTTCCACATCTGCTGAGGTCGTAACTACGACCCTTGAAGTAGCGGTTGTTACTGTTGAGGTGGCCGCCACGACCATCGAGGTTGTAGAAACAACAGAGGCACTGTGGAAGCCTCGGTCAAGGTGGTGACCACTGCGCACCGCCTGGGAAGGAAATCGAGAGGCGTTCCTTCCCCTACCCAAAGAGAAATCACGAGAACCGAAGGAGAAAATTTCAACTTCGTGGTGACTTCTTTGGGCCCGCCTCCGTCGTAGGGTCTGCCACACAGATTCGTGACCGAAGTCCCCATCCCAAAGATATTCCCAATACGGAGAATACTTTTGATAACGAGCGCCTCGAGAAGGTGTGGTGGGACAAGGTCGCGAGGATGGATAAGTCGCAAAACCCGACCTTGTATATTCAATGTTTGCTAGGACGACTATGAATGTAAGTATCTTCAAATACTTATATATGTGGCTTTCCTTCTCTTCTCACTTTGTTCTCTTTTTGCGTAAAGCTCGAGCAAATTGTCTTTGTTGTCGGTGAGTATCATCGACAACTTTTAGAGCTAAGACAGAGAAAGAACTACTCTGCAGAGAGCGAGAGAGGTGGTAAGTCACTTATCATCCATAGTTGTTTTTGACTTAAATACTGTATAATGTTTTACGAGAATAGTCATGGAAGAAACTCATGACAAAGTACTAGTCGTAAAAGCTTACGACTACTTACAACCGATAGTGGTCGAGAAAGACTTACAACTATATCGTAGTCGAGAAAAACTTACGACTAGGTCGGTAGTTGTAGAAGTACTTACAACCATTCTGATGTTTATCTTCGTTCTCGTTCTTTGTAGGTTAAACGGTGATACGAAGACCTTAGGTGACTCACTCGACTATGAAAAGAAGAGTCGAGGAGGCTAAGGAACGAAGTATTAGTCCTCTCTGATAGACTTCGAGACCGCTCTCTGCATCTAAAAGATTGCAGAAAAAATAAACGAGAAGTTCGAACTTAAGACGCTTTTGATCTTTAACCTTTACCCGACTCTCCTTTCTTCTCCGGATAAAGAAAAGAGATGCGGAAGCTCCGCATCAAGTTCAAGAAAAGCTTTGGTCATTCAGAGTTTTCCGCATTACGAATAAGGATCAAGAACTCGAGGGTTTTAGAACTCGATTAACATGTAAGTAAATCTTTACCGTTATCCTTTTGAGTATTTTCCTTTTCTAATGCCAATTTCTTGTTCGTAAATTGTCGCCCAATTGAGAAACCTCGAGGTGAAATCCAAGCAAAGACCTTAATCGCAATGAGTCCGTCGCATTGCTAAGATGAATGCGAGGACATCAGAGCATGGGAGCAAAAGCATGCTGAAACCGTTGCTTCCCATCGAGAAGAGGTCAAGAAATTGGATTCTCAATTAGTAGGTAAGAAAAAGCTTTTACCTATAATTATCTTTGTGTTATCTTCCTCTAGAAGTATATTTTTGTTTGACCGATATTATTCTTTTCAGAACAAGTGGTCGAAACAAAAGTTTCATGAGGCTTCGACTTGTACCCAACAGAGATGGAGTCGATGAAGACTAGTCTTCAAGGCAACATCACTCTCTGAACAATGTGCTTAGTGAGCTACATTACGAGGGAAAACTCCTCGAGAAGATACCATAGCTGCTCACACAAGTACCATTGGGGAACAAGTCGGAAAATTGCAAGAAATGGTGACCACTCTGAAGACTAATCAAGCTGAATCAATAAGGGAGGCAGTCGAAGCTGCAGTAAGTTACGCTTTGGCGAAACTTAAAGCTCAAGACCCCCGCCTTAATGTTAAACCAATCGAAGCCGACTTGATCGTGTCCGAATCGAGGCAAGTCGTGCGATTGAGGAAATGCGATCGATTATAAAAAGGTGGCGGAGGAAATGCAGCTAGGCTCTCCCTTCGTGAGTAATCTTGTAACTACCTTGTAAGGCGGATAATTTTGTTGATGAGTAATATATGATCCGCTTTATTTCCTGAAAATCATCTTGTCGAGTAGTTAGTAACTCAAAAGATAATAAACGAATGAAAGACTAAGAATTGAAGTCAAATTAATAACTTTATCCTAGCCCCCGACTATTTGCTTAGATTGTTTAGACAATCTAAATAAATAGTGTTTAAAAATGGGGTTTCTGAAAACAAAGAGTGGTTTATTTAACTTATAGCTTTTGTTACGGTTGTCAATCTTGATCGAAAAGAGTAGAAACGACTCGACACTAGGAAGTTCCTTCTAGTGGGCGTGACCACGGCGAGAGAGGAAAGGCTTCGACTAGGTGATGTTCCCATCTCCGACTAGTTTAATCAAACCAAGAACAAAGAACTTGAGTTAAATAAACGTCTTAGAGGACTTTAGTCATTCGTTCGTCTGTTTTGGTGGACTTGATAAGTCTCTTCCAAGAGCAAAAGTAGGAGACTGAGCGACACTAGGAAGTTTCCTTCTAGTGGGCGGTGACCACATGCAGAGAGGAAAGACTTGACTAGGTGTGTCTCTTCCTTCGACCGCTTAAAACAAATCGAGTACACCAAAGGTGGTCGAACTAATGTAAGAAAGTGCACTCTATTTAGAATATTTTTTGAATTTACTGAAAAAATAGACTAAGATTGAGAGAGTTGGCTTTGAGAACATTACGACTAGATAAAACCCGAGCTCTTTGTATTGGCAGAAAAAATGAGTAACGAGTCGATGCTAGGAAATTCCTTCTAGTGGGCAGAACCACATGCAGAGAGGAGAAGTTTCGACCAGATGACGTTTCTCGCTTTTGGCGGTGTAAAGAAAGCGGGTGTTTTAAAATCATAGTCGAAAGATTAAAAAGCACTACTCAAAATAAGGCAAAAAGAGGTAGAAAGAACCTGGACTTTTATTGCCTGAGAAACTGGTCACACATAGAATTTGCGTAACTGGTCGATGTTCCAAGAGTTTGAGAGAACCTGTCCATCTTCCATTGCTAGTCGTACCGACCCTGGCCGAGTTACTTCGACCACTGTGTAAGGACCTTCCCATTTGGGGGAAAGTTTATTCCGATTGGACTTGGATTGGCAGAGCCTCAATACCAAGTCACCTACAGCAAGGCTGCGAGGTTGGACCTTACGATCATAGTATCTGCGCAGGGCTTGTTGGTAGACTGCCGAACGGATTAAGGCTAGGTTTCTCCTCTCTTCGAGTAGGTTAATGTCATCTCGCCGAAGTTGTTCTGGTCCGAGTTGTTGAAGGTTTCAACTCGTGTCGACCGCATTTTAGTTCCGGAGGAAGCATGGCCGGCCCAAAACTAGAAAAATGGTGTTTCTCCCTGTTGCTCATTGGTGGTCGCATTTAACCGCCCATAATATGGAGGGTAATTCTTGTACCCAAGCCCCCGAGCGCTTAACAAGCTGGTCGAAGACTCGAGTTTTAATTCCTCGCATTATTTGACCGTTTGCACGTTCGACCGCCCCATTGCTTTGGGGATGTGCAACAGAAGCATAGCATAGCTTGGTACCCAACTCGCCGCAAAATTCACGAAATTTTGCACTTGCTAATTGTTTACCATTATGCGTAATTATCCGACTCGGAACTCCAAATCGACTAATTCGCTTCTCATCATGAACCTTTTTCGCTTAGTTGTTATCGATTCTGAGTTCGGCTTGATCCATTTTGTGAGCGTGTCAATAGCCACAAAAGGAATTGAAACCTCCCGGAGCTTTGGGAAACGGTCCTAGGATATCAAGCCCTAGGTCGCAAAAGGCCAAGAAAGAGGTATTGTTTGTAATGCTTGAGTTGGTTGGTGTATCATCTACCATGGAATTGGCATCGACACACTTTTAACCACCTCCTTAGCATCGTGCAGGTCAGAGGCGATAAAAACCTTGTCGAAAGGCTTTACCAACCAATGTTCAGTAGGAAGCATCGTCCCACAGATGCCACTTGTGTATATCGTGAAGGAGTGTTATTCCTTCGTTTTATGGAATGCATCGCATGAGTATCCCTTGGGTTCCTCGTTTATAGAGGACTCCTTCAACCAAAGTATACATTTTGGCTTTTCGGGATAATCGACCGCCTCAAGATCATCTTGGTCTGGAACCCTTGTAAAGATACTCGTAGATGGGAGTCATCCGTATCCTCGTAATCTAATGAGGCCATCTCAAGAGGAGGTGTCTCGGTTCTTCGACTGAGAGGCGGTTTTGGAGTTGCTCCAAGAAAACTCCTTTTAATCGTGGATCGGGAAGAAGCCATCCGAGCAAGTTGGTGCGAGGAAATTATCCTTCGAGGGATAAATTGTACCTCAAAACCTAAAAATGTTTTTCTAGCTTACGTACTTTCGATAAGTACCGAGCCATTGTTGAGTTAGAGCACGGTACTCTTCCGATTTGATTCACGACTAGTTGAGAGTCTCCTCTCACGAGTAGTCGATTTAATTGAGAGTGCTTTCGCACTCGTATGCCGCCTAGCAAACCTTCGTACTCGCCACATTGTTAGTGGCACGAAAGTTTAATTGTATGGCATACTTTAAGGTTTCTCCGTAGGAGATACCAGACCACTCCGACCCAGAGCCACTTAAAGTAAGTGACCCGTCAAAGTACATCATCCCGATCGTGGGAATCAGATGGGGATCTGAGCAGTTCAGATTTGTCCATTCGGCGACAAAGTCCGCCAAGATCGGGATTTTATGGCCGTTCGGGACACGAAATGGAGGTCGAACTCCCAAGTTCGTGACCATTTTGCCATGCGTCCATTGTTTCCTTATTATGGAGGATTGCTCCCAAAGGAAACTCGGGCACACTGACTATTTTGTGCGCTGAAAATAATGCCACAGATTTCCTCGAAGACATGAGGAGGGCATATAGAAGTTTTGGACACGAGGGTAACGCTCCTTAGGCCGTGTAAAACCGCTAACGTAATAAACCGGTCGTTATGCGTTTTCACGTTCTACGACTAATCTCGCGCTTCTTTGCACGTGGCGTGGCGGCTAGGTAAATTAAGAGCGTCTCTTCGGCTTTGGAGAAACCGAGCAGGAGCACTCGAAGATACCTCTTGACATCCTCAAAAGCGGCGTTTGCCTCGTTCGACCACTCAAAACCTTCATGTCTCCCGAGAAGTTTAAAGAAAGGTAGTCCTTTTCTCCTAGTCGATGCGATGAAGCGACTTAAAGCCGCCATGCACCCAAGTGAGTTTGGACTTCCTTTTTGTGTTTGGAGGACGATCGGAGGATGGCTTTTATTTTTCAGATTTGCTTGATTCCTCGTTCGGATACTAGGAATCCAAGCAATTTTCTGAAGAAATTCCAAACACACACTTCTCTGGATTGAGTTTTAAGCGGTGCTTTACGAGGTTGTCGAATGTTTCTTGTAGGTCGATGATATGATTAAGTCTCTTAATGCTTTTACGACTAGATCATCAACATAGGCTTCCAAATTCGGCCTAATTGAGATGAAAAGTCGATTGCATTAGGCGTTGAAAAGAAGCACCGCATTCTTTAGACCAAATGGCATTTTGACATAGCAAAAGGTACCAAATGGAGTAATGAATGCGGTCTTTTCTTCATCGTTTAAACACATATTGATCTGGTGGTATCCAGAATATGCATCTAAAAAACTTAATATCTCACAACCTGCAGTTGAATCAACCGGTGATCGACACGAGGTAAAGGAAATCATCTTTTGGACAAGCTTTATTAAGATCATAAAGTCCACGCACATCGCCATTTGCCGTTTGACTTTTTGACCATTCTGAGGTTAGCCAACCACTCTGGATGGTTGACTTCTCTTATAAAGCCTGCTTTAAGTAGCTTATCCAACTCTGATTTAATAGCATCTCGTCGATCAGGGGCAAGTCTCCGTAATTTTTGTTTTACAGGTACTTTATCAGGCCGTAAAGCTAGCCGTGCTCGATCACCTCCACGGGACTCGGGCATGTCGGATGCTTGCCACGCAAAGACATCTGCGTTAGCTCGGAGGAAGGTAATGAGGGCGTCTTCCTATTTGGGGTCGGAAGTCTCCCGATGCGAGCAGTCTTGAGGGTTCTTCTGCGTCGGAGGAACCTCTTTGACTTGGTCGTTCGGCTTTGGTGCGACTTTGAGGCTTCGACTTGCTAGTCGGTGACTTTCATCTCGAGTTGGTATTTGACCAACCATCTCGAGGATCGACGATCATGACTATCGCCATCTTTTGTCACATTGAATGGTGATCACTCCTTTGGGACTGGCATCTTAAGACATTGATACCCGTAATGAGTAGCCATTAAGAATTTTGCCAAAGTTGGTCGTCCGAGTATGGCGTTATATGCCGATCGAAATCGACCACATCAAAGGAGACTTTCTACGTCACGAAATTACTTGGTGAGCCAAATGTTAAAGGAAGAGAAACTTGGCCAATAGGTTTGGTGAAGACCGATGCGATTCCATGAAAGGAGTATCGTCATCGCCTTACCTTTGTCCCGGTACTTGCATCTCGCCCGGGGCATTAGTAAATAATATGTTCAAAGAAGCGCCACCATCAACTAACACTCGATTGACCCGACGCTTGTTGATGGTGGGTTCGACCACAATCGGATATCGACTGATCGACTCGTAGTGATTGGCGGTCATCCTTCTCAAAGAGATGGTAACTTCCGACCACTTGGTAATTTATTGTGAGAGGAGTATGTATAGAATTTACCTCTCGTCCGTGACTTTAAGTTGTCGTTTGGAGTCGTATCGATGATCCTCCGTAGATGTGCTCAACGGTATGTTGCGGATCTTGGAGCGGCATCTCCTCATCATCCAAGCGACTTTTGGCCACTCGTATGTCCTACACCTTTCGAGAGTAGGGAGTGGTGCTTTTTAGTTGTAGTAGTCCTCGAGCTTTCTTTGGAAAACTTCGGCGATTCTATGAGGTCATGTCCTTCCTTTTTATGAAAAGGACACCACCTTGGTTTGTCGTTCCTACGATCAGGGCGCTTACCTTTGCCTTGATCAGGGTACGACTTAGTGGTTTGGGGCTCTCCATCTTTCACAGCTGTTGTATAGATCTGAAGAAATTCGATGGGATTTTGAGATCCATCAAATTTCTCCATGTTCTTTGGCGAAAATGAGGTGGCGGTGAGCGCTCGGAGGTCAGGCGAAAATGCCCGGCATCCGGTAATCACTTCTTGGCGCCTTCGTTGTAGGAAAGAAGGGTTAATGTCACCAGGTGATCGTATACGACGATACCCGGTAATAGGCTGACCTGTTCTGTAGTAGGTCTTAGTTCTACGAGGGGAATACTCCTCGTACTCCACCCGTTGTGAATTTCTTTGTCGAAGTGGTGAATGATCACCTCTCAGGGGCTTCTTGATCTTGGTGATCGAAATGTATTTCTCGAATAGGGGATCGATTCGACTTATGGCGTGTCGATTCCTCGTGAAAATATTCGATTGATTGGTAGGCGAGGAAGTCGTATTGCTACGACTACACGAATGTTGTCGATGAGGTACCTCGGTCTTGTCATCACGGTTCGAAGTCTTTGCGTAATCTCTTGACAAAGAGATCGTACCACAGCGTTCGAGCAAGCTCTTAAGCGGGATTCTCGAGCAAGTCGTTGATGTCCTGGAGTTCTTGTACCTCCTCGATCGATGTTGAATCGCCCACGGAGTTCTTACGATCGCAATTTTCTTTTTCTTGATGACATCAAAATCCTCCTCATCGGTCTTTGAGGCCTTCTTAGTGGAGTGCGAGAATGTCGAGGATTTCCCTCGTGTTCATCAGTGTTGGTTCTCTCTGCCAATGGTGGTGCCCTTGCCATTACCACGAGGGCGGTGTGTGATCTTCGGGAGTGTTCTTATCTCGGCCTCCGTGAGGTGACCACGATTGGGGAAGGGCGAAGACCTCCGTTGATGATTCTCACTTGCGCTCGAGGCCTCCCGCTTGAGGAGTGCTCGAGGACACCATCTGGCGACTTGGAGTAATCCCCTCGGTAGGGAACTCCGGTTATAAGCATCTCCGTTCGCAAATGAGATCTGCGGGAGGCGGTCGAATTCTGAGGAAAAGCATGCTTGATCCCACCCTCTGGAGTTACCACGAGAGAGGATCACTAGATCTTTGGTGGAGTCTGGAATGGTGGCTCCCGAACTTGACTTACCAAGTCGGACCGTCTTAAGGGACTTGAACACTTGGAGAAAGAACTCGTTGTGTTGTGAGTCCTCACAGGGAGCGGTCTGGTCGGATTGACCCTTGTCCTTTGAGGGAATTGGCTCCTCTGCCGGACGTATTGTTGTGGGGATAAGGATCCTCCTCAACTCCATTAATGGGATGGTTTCTGGAGAATAATCTCGGAGGCAACATCACCATCGGCGGATGCATCACTCGGCTCGTAGTCGAACCGGCATCCATGTCGGCGTCGGAAGATCCCACGGGACGGCGCCAAGCGCCGGTGTATTAGAACCGATCTTACGTAAAGATTGTTTGATTCGGGGTCTCCTAGAGATGAGATCACGCAGAGTGGATTGACACGGGATATTTAGGCGAGTTCGGGCCTTCTCGGAGAGAATAATAACCCTAATCTGTGTGGTGTGGTATTCTTGATGATCAAGTAAAAGACTAAGACTATTACAGAGAATAGCACTTGTGTTCCTACTTGACTAGCTCTTGTTCGCTGTCCCCTCATCTCTCTGATTGATGCCCTTATATAGTCGTGAAGAAGTAGCCGTTTTGTCCTGCGGGAGATGCGCCTAATTAATCCGATGCTTGGAGCATGATGGCAGTAATTACCGACGCCTCGGCTTCTTCACGCCGTCTGACAATTATCTTCCAGAGATAATGGGGTAGTTACACACTATTAATAAGCGGAATAATAGTGCGTGTAGACCGTTCGGATTCCTTAATCAATTGGACCCACTCGCCTGTAGGTTTTGATTATAAGGTGGTCGAAGTTTACCTGGTCGTAGAAGAACTTACGACCAGGTAGCAGTCGTAAAAGGACTTACGACCAGGTAATAGTCGTAGAAGGACTTACGACTATGTAGTGGTCGTAGAAGGACTTACGACCATGATATAGTCGTAGCAAGACTTACGACTATGGGGGTGATTGTAGAAGAACTTACAATCACTTGTTGGGCTTTTCCCTTAAGGGGTACTTCTGGGGACTATGTGACATCATATTTACCCATAATAAGAATTATAGATAAAAGATAAAATGAGGATTATTAGATCCTCGTCAAGTATATTAATGGCGTGTTTGCTTTTAGAAGAGCCGCCGAGCAGGATATGTTGAAGAAGGGGATAAAATATATGTACTGTCCATGCATTGATTGCGGTAATATAAAAATGTTTAACAACCCTAGCGGATCGAAGCTCACTTAATCTGAAGAGGTTTCAAAAAGGATATACATGTTGGAGCGATCCACGGTGAAGAGCAGATTATAGGAAGTCGATAATGACGACATCGCCGAGAAGTCAACGATATGCGGGGTATGTAATGTGCTTTTGATGAGGATAGATCGCATGATGACAATCTGGATCGGATGCTACGCGATCGAGAAGGAACTACGGTGAGAGAGAGTTTTGTAAATTCGAGGGCTTAATGGAGGACTGGAAACCTTTGTTCCACGGTACGCAGCCGGAATACACAAGGTTGTCAACCGTGCTTGAAGCTGCTGAAATTGAAGGCAAGCAATGGTTGGTCCGACAAGAGTTTTCTGGCGTTGTTAGGTCTCTTAGTGACATCCTTAGAGAGAAGCGTGTTGCCCAGCCACGACCTACCAAGCTAAGAAGGTTCTTTGTCCATTGGGAATGGAAGTAGAAAGAATACATGCATGTCCGAGCGATTGTATCCTCTCAGAAAGAGTATGCAGACATGCATGCATGTCCGATGTCGAGCATCCGATACAAGCGGAAGAATCTGCTAAAGGCGAAGCAAGGACCTCTGCTAAGATGTTGTGGTATCTGCTGTGATCCCACGTTTGAAGCGTTTATTTGCGAACCGAAGGAGGCAAGATTGATGCGTTGGCACTCGAAGGAGCGTAAGAAAGATGGGAAGCTCGGACACCTGTTGATTACGCCCGAGAGAAACTTCGATCAGACTTGAAGAGTTCGGTCGCGGGCCGAGGAACATAAGGTTAGGGTTGAGTACGGACGGAATGAATCCTTTCGGTAACATGAGCGTGACACCTTTAGCACACACGTGAATCTATGTATGTACAACCTTCCTCCTTGGTGTGTATGAAGCGGAAATACATTTTGATGACACTACTTATCCAAGGGCCAAGCAACACAGGAATGATATTGATGTGTACCTAGCACCATTCTTTGGAAGATCTTGTGACTTTGTGGAGCGAAGAATGCAGGTATGGGATGCGTACAAGCGAGAGAACTTCACTTTCTGGCGCCATGTTGTTCGCACCATCAATGATTTTCCGCCCTTGGTAACCTATCGGGCTTGATACAAAAGGAGCCAAAGCACTGTCGACCGCTTAGATGCTACGAGAGTGTATGGTTTGAAAAACTCGCATAAAGCGTGTATATGCGTCACCGTAGGTTCCTTCCGAGAGAGTCACCCATACCGCAAGATGAAGAAACAATTCACGGAAATAAGGAAGGCGGTTCGACTTCAAGGGCTTTTAGTGGGAAAGAGGTCTATGATATGGTTAAGGATATCGATGTTGTGCTTGGGAAGGGGCGTAAATTAAGAACCCGTGAGAAGAACATCCGGAAGAAGCGGTCAATTTTTGGGACTTGCCTTATTGGGAGTACTTAGAAGTTCGCCCTTTGCATCGACGTTATGCACATAGAGAAGAATGTATGTGATAGCTTGATTGGTCTCTTCTTTGAACATTAGTGGCAAAACAAAGGATGGTGTTAACGCGGCGTGACTTGGTCGATATGAACATAAGGACCGAGTTAGCACCGAAAGAGACCGTCTGGAGACGAACGTGCCTTCCCCGACTTGCTACACTCTGTCCAAGGCGAGAGAAATGAACTATGTCGAGCTTGCGGTGTGAAAGTCCGTCTCAGTTACTCGCTAACATTAAGAAACTTGTTTCTATGCAAGATTTGAAATTAATTGGTATGAAGTCGCATGATTGTCGTGTCTTGATGACACAAATGCTTCTTGTTGCAATTAGGAGTATCTTGCCGAACAAGGTCCAGTGGCAATCTTGAGGTTTGTGTTATTTCTTCAACTCAATTGCTCGGAAGGTCATCGATCCCCAAGGACTAGATGCTCTGCGGTAGAGGTAGTGGCGACTCTGTGTCATCTTGAGATGTATTTCCCTCCGTCATTTTTCGATATCATGGTCCATCTCATTGTTCACCTTGTGAAAGAGATAAAGATATGCGACCTGTGTTTCTCGTCATATGTACCCGTTCGAGCGGTACATGGAATTCTCAAGTCCTACGTCTGGAATCGATCTCGTAGGAGGGCATTTGTCGGACAGGGAGTAACACCCGAATCCTCTGTGCATTTACGAACTAGTCCCATGATCGATAGCTAGTTCACACGAGAAATGAGATATGGTAACATCCATAAATCGCACAACTTTATTAATAAATATCGAGTTGATTACAAGAAAGGCTTACAAGCCAACATTAAACAAACACAATGGAAGGCGAAGAAGTAGTGGAGTCAGTTGATTCGCCACGAGCAATCGGTAGGGTAGCGGCCTAGTCGTCGAGATCCAAGTCCTTCTCCTCTGAAATTTATTTGCATGAAGCAAGGGTGAGCACAACTACCGTGCTCATAAGTTACACCCAATAACGAGTTAATGCATGCATGGATATATCAAAGGAAGGTTTATTGGTTCAATTTGCATAAAGCAATGTTTTCTTTAAATATTTGTTACTAAGTTCCAAGCGATTATTCTATAACTAAAATTCATTTTATAAATTCTCAAGTTTTATAGTAGGATAACCTCCATATGAAACATGGTGATGGATACCCTCCTATCACATGGCTAACCGCCCAATTTACCACAAGGATTAACCATCCTCAAATCATTTTCAAAAATTATTTTTAAAACAAAATCAAAGTCTAACTTTGAGTGGCTTTGCTCAGCATGTCCATGGCCGTGGACACGGCTATTGAATAGTTTTACACTCTGCAGAGGTTGTACAACTTTACCCACAAGACATGAATTCTCTAGTTTGTTTGGCATCCGTCGATCCCTTGCTCACTACCTTAGGTAAGCGGTCTAGAGCACGTGTCAAGGCTTTTACAATCGCCATCCCACCGTAGCTTTGCCTCGCTAAGGTTTCGCTTCCATTGGGCTAACCACCACGGATTCAAGCCCCCTCTTGCGCCATGTGGGAATACTGTCTAACCGACACCCACAAACCAAAATGGCACAACTACGATGGAATGTTACAAATTATTTAGCCAGGTCCTTCCCATACAGGACATGTGGTAGTACGATGTGGCTTAGCAAGATGCGGCTCAAGACCGGTCCTTAAGCGACTTGGCGACTTCCAAAATAACCCTGGGCCTCAAACCTACGGATTGAGCAGGTGCATAAACTGCACCCACCAAGCATCCATTTCGCCCAAGTACAAACCAACTTTTCATTTTTGCTTTTCAAAGTCATTTGTAAAATCTTCCATGACAAAGCAATGGCATAGGCTTTTAAACAATAATTGATTATTTGGGCCAAATTCCCGGAACTGAACATTTTTAGTCTAAGCATGTCTAAGCATAATTTTTCCCAAAATGTTATAGTTCATACTATTGCATAAACTAGATTATCATCTAAGGTGTCAAGGTATGACTGATTCAACAACAAGGTTGGCTATACAACGGAATTGGGAATAGCTATAACTTTAAAACAGGAATTTAAATTACTTGAATATAAATACGCATGCAATAATAATTTAAAACATAATTTAAATAATTTGAAATAATGGGATCAAATATGATCAAAGGTATAACTTGCCTTGCTTGGTTATATGTTGTTCTCAAACGGCATCGAAATCCGGATGTCCGAAGTCGTCGAAATCTATACGCGTAAACGATCCAAATTCAAATAGCATTCAAATGAAATCCAAATAACAACCAAAAATTAAAAGATAAATACTAGAAATAAGATATCGACTTTATATGAATATAGGAATTTGAATTGATGGAATCGGAGTTCGTATGAAGGAGAACGAACATCCAAAATTTGGATAGCACAAGAAAAGATGGAATCGAGTCTTGTTCTTCTTCTTGAATCGTTCACTTGAACCTTGTTCATCTCCTAGTAGTGTTCATCTTGCGTGGTCGAAAGGAGTTATGGCGACACCGGTCGAAAGAAAGGTTTATTGGTCGAAAAAGAATTAAAGCGCTTTGGTTAAAAGAAAGGTTTGACTACTGCTTTGCTCGAAAGAGATTTTGACAACATCGGGTCGAAAAGAAGCGCTACGACTTCCTAGTCGTGAAGTTATGACTACGGTCGAAGGAAACTCGACTATCGGTCGAAGAAAGCTACGACTACGGTCGAAGGAAACTACGACTACAGTGAAGGAAGGTTTCGACAACACCGGTCGTAGGATGGGTTTCAATAGCACTAGTCGTGCCGGTGGGCGCTGTGATTGCATGATAAATAGTAGCGCCGATTAACCGATGGTGCCGAGAAAGCGAAGGTAGCACGGCGTAGAGCATCGCGGCGGTTAAGCTAACGATGCAGCGACATTGCGGCGGATCAAAGATGGTGCGGAAGCGGCGGCGAAGGTGGTTGGTTTCTAGCGGAAAATCTTTGGTTGCGGTGAAAAGAAGCGGCGAACTCGAGGATAGGAAGGGAAACCGAGAAGTACGCGGCGACGCGATCGGTTCGGAAAAATCTTGACCGAGGAGGAGAAGCGGATGTGGCAAAGTTTGTACGTGCATGTGTGCATGGCACTATTCATGCATGCACACATGAATAGTGTAATGGCGGAAGAAGCGGCGTGCGAGCGATAGGAATGGAGAGTTGGGCGGCGAACAACGAATATGGAACCTCGGCGATGTACTCTACCCAGCGGTAGCGATTCGGCGGCGACGGCAGTTCTGCGGCGGCAACGCGCAATTAGAATAAACAGCTAAAATATAATAAAAACTCAAAATTACAAAATAAATACTGAAAAAATAAAAGATGAATTTAGATGATTTTACGTGGAAGAATTATCGGATTCGGAGTTTGCAATTGGGAGCAATAATTTTTGGAAGCAAAATTCACAAGAAAAAGAAAAGCTACAGGAGGCGGACTAATAAGCACATGCCTTGTTCTTCGTTTCTTTGCTTGAATAGAATGGATGAGAGCAAGCAATGGCCATGGCCGGGTGGGGAAGAGGAAAGAGGGCGGAAAGTTACCAAAGCAGTTGCCGACATCGAGGCGGAGCCAATGGAGGTGATGGCGCGATCGGGGATGGCGGCGGCGGCGGGCGGCGGCAGCCGGAAGCCGTCGGCCATGGAGGTGGCGGGAGCTCAGCGATCTTCGATGAAGCGAAGGCATGGGCCAGCGTAAATCTGACGTCGCGGTGCCGTGATGGTAGCGAAATTGGCGGCGCTCCACCGGAGGCGACGCACGGGAGGAAGAACGAAGAACTACCGGCGACCTTTCTTTCGCTCGTTCGGCCAAACCATGGGGAGAGGGAAGGAGAGCTTTTGGGGGTGAGTTGAGGGTGGAGAGGAGCTCCTGGAGGTGGCTTTATATAGGGGAGGGGGTGGCCGGATTAATGGTAAATTGCGAAAATCAAGGCTTCAATTTCGGGTGCAATAAATGAGAGGAACAAATCTGGAAACTGCTCTTAATTGAGAGGAAGAAACGGTCAAATAATGGTGTAGTAATGTAGAGGACGTTACTACGGACGTTTGGGTTCAAGCGGTTTGAATTTGGAGCTTTGAGTGAGGAAAGCAGGAGAAATGGTGGCCGTAGCCATTAATGGAGCTTAAAGCTTTCTCTAATGGCGACGGCCGGCAGGGGCGGCGGAGGCGGTGGCCGGCGGCCGGAGTAGGGGAGGCGGGGTGAGGGAAGGCCGGCGGGGTGGTCGGTGGTGGCCGGCTGCACTCGGTGGTGGTGGTTGCCATTGGAGTTATAAGTGAGAAAGAAAAGAACAGAGAAGAATGCTCTCGGTTGGTTGGAGGAAGAAGATGATAGAAAGAAGGGTATAAAAGGAAGGAAAGAAGTATAGTAATCAACACAAATAAAGAGGAGAGATGGCAGTGAATGGAAGGCCTTATGGGTTAAGCGTGCTCTAGTTGTATCAGTGGGAAGATGGGTGACTTTTCGGGAACCCATTTCTGATTTTGATTTTTATTTTAAAATTCGAAATTCCTTTAAGCCACAAATTAAATACACTTTTAGAATATAGTAAATAGAGTCCAAAAATTTTCGAAAAATTTATAAAAATTCCTAAAATTATTTTGAACTTAATAAAAATAATTCCAACCGAAAGTTGGCTTTTATTTTTTATTTTATTTTCTAGAAAATAGGAAAACCTTTTTAAATACCAGAAATTAATTAAAATTTTATTGTTTTTTCAATTTAAATCCAATAAAATCACAGAAAATCAAATAAACTTAATAAACTTTATTTTTGATATTAAAACCAAGAAATTAAATAATAATAATTATTATTTTTACTTTTAACAGTGAAAACTCTTTTTAGGTTACAGTAAATCGAGAAAATTCTTCGATAATCAGAAAATCAAATAAAATAATAACTTTATTTATTTTTATTTTGGTAACAGAACTTCGGGATGTTACAAACTACCCCCCTTAAAAGGAATCTCGTCCCCGAGATTCGGAGAAGCTAGAAAGAAGGAATATGCACATAGGATAAATGAATTGAGACAAAGAGTCTATCTTCAAGTTGGCTTCATGCCCAAGGGTGCTGAGTGGTTCAGAAATTCAAAGCGTCAATTCGTCCTTCAGGTGCATCGATAGGTTAGAAGTCCAATGGATTGTAGAGAAGAGACGGTAGCAAAGGATGAGAAAGAAAGCTACGAGATGAGAAGACTACCCATTTAAAGAAAACGTTGTAAATAAGATCAAAAGATCTATGTACGACGTACCAAAAGAAAACATACGATACAAGTTAAGAACAATACAACGTTCTACTCGATCAATACTCATAAGCTGGGGAAATGACTCAATACACAGAATGAGACTTGGCAAACTTAAACTATATGGCTTGGCTCACATCGCGATCTTCGGTAAATCTTGCATGTTGTCCTTGAATGACTTGACGATCTTACAATGTTTTCTTGATAGTTCCAGGTCTTATGGTTTTGAACGTAATGGTAAGAACGTGTTGACCATCTATAGAAGCTTTTCAAGGGAAAGAGGATCCAATTAACATTATAAAACGGTAAAGAGAGAATTAGGTAAGAAAGAATATCATGAAGGAACTAAAGATAGATACATGACCAAGATGAGAAGAGAACATTTTATTTTTCTTGTTATGTAAAATAAGTTTTGAAGTTTTCAACTAACGTCCATTTGAGGATTTCATGTGGATATGTTCCAGATCTTAGGATGATGTGACAATTGGCAATGGCGTTTACGGTTTGTCGTTTCACGCGTTTTCAACAAAGTTCTGAGCTTCTTGGGCGGGGGTCCGACCGGTCCTTGCAATGATCCAGCCGGTCCCAAATCGGTCGGGCCAGGCCATGTAAAGCGGTCGGACCGCGATGACAAAGTGGTCAAAATGAGTGGGCCAAAAATAGGTGTTGTAGGCAAGTGAGTGGATCCCAATGCACTTGGTCTCATGATTTTGGAGTCTCGAGAAAAGTTCTATTGGTTTAAAGTTTCCGATGAGGTTTGGATTTTGGGGTTGAATTTGGCTAAGTCCCAAGGCGGTCCGGCCAAGCTCACGAGGCGGTCCGGCCGGCCATGGAAGTGTCCGGCACCGCTCACTGGGCGGTCGAGCCGATATCGACTTGAGCGTTAGCCAACCGTGGCGTTGTTGATTGGTTAGGTCAAAGTCATTGGTATCGTGGCATATGATTTGCATGATGCATGTTTTGACTAACATGGGTCAAGTTGTGAAGAACTTGTTCCCGAATTCGTGTTTGCTTATGCGTGGTTGTGCGAGGTTGCTTGGTGGTCAGCGACGGTCAGCGGCGAGGAGAATCGGGACTAGACTTGGAGAGTTGAGGTCGAGCGATTGGCGATGCGGGTGAGGTCAACGACTCAAGCGTGACACAAGATGGACAAGGGTGACCTATTGGCAAATCCATGGCGCATGGTGAAGCGGTTTAGGTCAAGGTTAAAACGGCGCTGCGAAGCGTGCGTGTGTGACCCGTTTGTTAGTGGGCCTAACGGGAGCCCAATGGAGTCAAACCCTAGGAGTCTAGGCCTCCACTATAAATAGGGAGGTGGTGGTTGCACCACCTAGCTCTTTTCTCTCTCGCCTCTTTTGTTGCGAAACCCTAATTGGCTTAGGGAGTTGAGGTGGAGGCTAGGGCTCTTTATGGTTTGAGGTGAATTTCGTGATCTTGGATTGACCAGCGATCCATGATGGCGTGGGTGTAATCCAAATGACGATCACGTTCTTAATCTATGCAAGGTTTGCTTGAGATAAGTCTCTTTTCGTTCTTGCTTTCAATTTGGTGATTTTAGGGCTTTCTTTGATCCATAAGTTTGTGATTGATTCTTTCCGTGGATTAGCTTGCTGTGATATGTAGGAACCCATCTAGGATCAATTTGATCATCAATCACCCACGAGCAGCGATTGGATCTAGTTTTCACTTTTGCGTTTTGCACCTTCTTCAATCAGATCGTAAAGATATTTATTCGTCCAAGAATTATCATAATTGTTGATTGGAATAGGTCCTTAATATCATAGAGAAGGTGTGTGCAAAGTTTCGTGAAGTTTGGAGTTGAGAATCAAAAGTTAGACCTAATTGCAACCGTCATGGTGATTTCTTTATTTGGATCGGTTCGTGATTGCCGGTCCGACCGTCCGTCACCACCGGTCCGACCGATTCGGGCGGTCCGACCGCTTGATATAACACGGTCCGACCGCGAGCAATCGGTCCGACCGGTTCCTCTGAGGTCGACCTTGAGACTTGTGTTGCTTTGATTCTTGCTGATTATTGTCGCATTGCTTAGGGGTTTTTAATTGGATTCAATACTAGTCTTCCGCTGTACTGGTATATTGATCTTCATAGCTTCATCATAGCTATTGGAGTGAAATTGTGTTGAATTCATATTTTGGGAAAAAGTGAGTGTGCTCCTATTCACCCCCCCCCTCTAGTCGCCTTTTCGGTCCAACACCATTCTAACTAGGTCACGACCTACAGTCGATATGGCTCTGATACCATTTCTGATTTTTGATTTTTATTTTAAAATTCGAAATTCCTTTAAGCCACAAATTAAATACACTTTTAGAATATAGTAAATAGAGTCCAAAAATTTTCGAAAAATTTATAAAAATTCCTAAAATTATTTTGAACTTAATAAAAATAATTCCAACCGAAAGTTGGCTTTTATTTTTTATTTTATTTTCTAGAAAATAGGAAAACCTTTTTAAATACCAGAAATTAATTAAAATTTTATTTTTTTTCAATTTAAATCCAATAAAATCACAAAAAATCAAATAAACTTAATAAACTTTATTTTTGATATTAAAACCAAGAAATTAAATAATAATTATTATTATTTTTACTTTTAACGATGAAAACTCTTTTTAGGATTCTGATAAATCGAAAATTCTTGATAGTGGAAAATCAAATAAAATAATAACTTTATTTATTTTTATTTTGGTATGAGAACTTGGGATATTCTGGCGGCATCATCAAAGGTTATGCAGCGGAAGAGGTCATTGAGTTCTGCGTCGACTACATGGCTCGGTGGATCCGATTGGTGTGCCTCTATCTCGTCATGAGGAAGCTGGATGGTATCGGGACCATCGGAAGGAAATCAATCACTCCGATCCGATACGTGCGCTCAAGCCCATTTCACGGTCTTGCAACACATGACCCAAGTGTCCCCGTACATCGGCGAGCACAAAGACATGATGCATGTGAGAATCCGGACGGTCGGAGGTTTGGATCACGAGAGAGCACAACCGTCGGTTCAACGAATGGTTAAAGGCACGAATCACTCGGAGGTCATCAAGTGATGATCTGTTGCTATGGTTGGCAAGAGGGCCTGATTTACAATTGTCACATAGCAAGGATCGACATAAATGGGTACACATTTTATCTGGCTGACTCGGGATAGGAAGAGCCTGATCTGAGCAATGGTGTCGCATAGATGCATTCGATGCCGATGAAATTTGAGGAGCTCGTACTATGGGCAAATAGAGGAGATATGGGAGATCGACTACGTGCTTTTCAAGATCCCCTATTTGGTGCGTTGGGTCCATCTCCACGGTGAAGGTCGACAAATGCGGCGTCACTACCGTGGACCTCGAGCGTGTCGGATACAAAGGCGAACCATTCGTCTTGGCTAACCAAGTTGTTCAAGTCTTCTATGTAACCGACCGGCAAATAAGAAGCGTCACGTAGTTCTTCATGGAAAAGGAGGATTGTCGGAGTTGAGAATGTAGTGGGCGAGGAAGAATACAATCAATTTGACGAGTTGCCACCTTTCGGAGGCGGCATCGAGCTCGAGGAAGAACCCGGTGAGGAAGCTAGCTATATCTTGCGTCGATCATCATGAAGGGCTATATTTTAATTAAGAATTTACTCCATTGTAATTAACTAATTTATTCCATTGTCATGTGTTAATGTGTTATGGACTTATGATCTTTAAATTGATGACAATTGTCAAGTAATTAATTCCACTTGTACGAACTCGATACCACTTATGAGAAAAACACTTGATACCAAGAATAATTGATTCCATTGCAAATACTTGGTACCACTTGTAAGCAATAATTGAATTTTGCAAGGTGCTCGAACTTCTCTTCTATTGATCTTCCATGAAAGCATTCCAAAGAGAGAGAGAATTTTGATTGACATGAGAGAATTGTGGATACCATTTTACGAATAAGATATAGAGGATCAACTTGATCCTTGGAAGTGGCCACAAAAGATTTAGAATTGAATGAAGAGAGATGGTGACTTGACTTGTCGAGAAATCGGAAGTTCCGCAGATTCAATGGAGGAAGTTCCGAATCGGACGTTCGGACCTTGAGTGCGGTTGTTTGAACATCACAGGCGGCTCTTCAAAAACCGTCGTGATGTTTCCACATCACGAGGCGGTTCTTCGAGGGAACCGTCGTGATGTGGAAACATCACGAGGCGGTTCCTCAAGAACCGTCTGTGATACGTGTTGATTATATAAGGTTAAGAGGCGATAGGGTTTGATCTAACCCTATCGGTGTCGTCCTCTCGCCGCCTCCTCTCCGACGCCTCCCAGACCCGGCGCCTCCCGAGCCCGGCCGCCTCCTCTCGACGCCTCCCAGGCCCGGCGCCCTCCTCCCCGACCCGGCGCCTCCCCGAGCCGGCCACCTCCGCCACCGCCACCTGCTCGGGTAAGTTCTCCTCATCCCCTGCCGCCACTGAGCTCCTCCCCCACCGTCTTGAGGTGGATTCAGACCCTTCTTGAGGTAACCGGTCTAGAATGTGGGGAAAAATATGGATTCATGTTGACATTCCTGTACTCTAGTTTGCTTTGTTTAGTTGGACATCAAGAACTATATGGACATTCCTGTACTCTAGTCTGCTGTGTGCAATATTATGTGATCTTGAGGTAACCTGGACTGTAGGGATCCCACAACAACTTACATTTTAGGGCTCTGGGAGTATTCAATTCAAAGATGAATTAACCTAAGCAATAAAAGCAAGATTGCATATCTCTCGACTAAAATTCAATCTCAATATTTAAGTAGCATAACGTAGCCACACAGATGTGAAAAATATAAAGGTGCATGTTTCTCGATGACCAATATTTAACGGTCGATCGCCAGCCGGTTGCATATATATATTCCCTTACAATGTTTGTCCAGCATATATATATTCCCTCACAATGTTTGTCAATGGACACGGGAGTTTCCTTTTCAATATGTTTGTCCATTGAGAAAACCAGGAGTATAATTATTGCAATGTTTTGACTTTCTACTCCTATTTAAATGCATTAGAAGAGGTTAAGTAGTTGCAATGTCATTTAATAGGGGTATGTATGATCATTTATCATCAACGTTCTCTTATATGGTGTAGATCCACGTTGGATTTGCTAATTAGGCAGCGTGTAGTATATTATAAAGTATTTTGGTTGCGATTTGTTAGGATTTGGTGCTATTTTGGATTTGCGTATCTAGATTTTTTCATGGATGCCAAGGCGTGTGTAGAACTTCGGTGCTATTGTGATTAATGCCTTTTATGAAACAATTTTTTGCATTGCTTGCCCACAAATGTCCTATGGTTCCTGAGATCTGGAATGATTCATAGTTAATTAATGACATATGTTTCTAAAGAAATTTTAGAAATTTTAGAAGTATAATATTTGCGTTGGTTACCTACTAGATACCCAAAACTCGATTCCCATGGATATCACAAGTACGTGGCACGCTTGAGCCCACAGAATGTATGTTAAAATACAAAATCTTTGGAGTCTATCGTCACTCATTTGATTTCAGCTATCGAGAGTTTGATCCACGACTAAAGCTTTTGTGGACATTCAAATATTGACTACTATCTTTAATATCATCTAGCGAAGTACACGGCATGACTCACTTACAAATAGTCGTACTCGGTCTATGGATCAAAAGCGAGTTAATTTTTAATATTTGAAGTACAAACTCAATTTTGCAGTAGTTTGTTTCCCGTGTATTTACAATTTTTTTAGTTTCGTCTTGTCTATATATGTTGAGTAGTAAACTGAATTGTTCTCTTCATGACAATGTAGTGACACTTGAGTGCGTACTCAAGCATGGCATTATATTGACTTACAATCCATCGTGCTTGCACAACATTCGCATCATTAATGTGACCTTCTTTGAAATATTGTCTTACTAGAGTTACGAGAATTTTAGTTTATAAGCTGTTGTATTTCATTTCATTCACTTTTACGCATTTATTAAGAAAAATCTCTCTTGTAGTTGTCGGTTCTTGATCAACATTTTAGCATCTGAAACTTGAGGTATAGTCTTGAATGATGAAAACCTATGGAAGTAAGGCGGTGCCGATTTACTAGGTTGGCCTAGGTATCATGGGTATCCGGTCTTGAGCTAATGCAGGTTAGCCTAGGTGACTTGAAAAACCAAGATGCGGTTAACCTAGGTTGGTGTGGGTAGTCTCGATACTTAGGGTGCCGACTAATCTGGTAAACACAGGAACCGTGATGATTCTTATGGTACAGCGACGGCAATTTATTTTATTTTACTACGAGATGGCAAGCGTTGATTATATTTGTTTATATTTTTGTGCAATTTCCATATATTATATACTATGTAATAATTACGTCGTAACTTATATAGATAGCAAGTAGCGAGATGGCGGAGGCACCGTCTTCGCCGCCGTCATCGGCGTCGCCAAATCGTCTGGATCTCCGATCAAGGTGGTACAGCAGAGAAGGCGAGGAATATCAAATTGCCCTCGGGCGCATGGCGATCACGGAGGTCGGTGGCGTCGGGATCCGTGAGTCCCAAGAAAGCGGTGCGAGATTCGGACCGTCTGCGGGGTACTTGCAAGGGAGCGGGTCCCCATCACCACCCCAACCTAGAAGTCTCGGCGGATGTCAGAGAGACCGGTTGTGGTGAACTTTACGCCTCGTTCACTTTCCTGAAGCGGACCGAGCACGTGTGCGATGGCTGCACGCTTGCTTGGCGATGTCCCACGCGTGGAGGACCTTCAAGAGCACGCTTGTCACGCGATGCGTGAACACGGTGGACGCCCTTCACGGCGTATCAATTTTTGTCGCGGGATACATGGGGCGCCGTGCGAGATGAAGACGGCGGCTGAATTTCAGAGCAAAGTGCGCGCCTGAGCTATCGAGCACAAAACACTCACCCCACGGACTTCGGCACCGCCGGATGCGCAGGTAAAGCCACGATGATGGCGGCGGAGGGCGAGGCTGCTTGCACGACCGTTTGCTATGATCTCGGACGAGCGCTCGATCCTGGTTAAGAGCGAGGGCATCAGCCACGTCTTCGGGCAACATCTCTCTGACAAACCCGGCCGACGAGGCAGTGTCTCAACGTCTGGTAAATTTCCCGAACCACTTAATTGTTAATAAGTTCATAACTTCATGGTGTCTACAATAACATGATGTTCTCTTGCAGGAAGAATTGACTTCCGCATGTTCCCAAGGTTCCTTCGAAGTAGACAGGGAGAAGGATGTACTGTCTACGGCCCTGGGAAACAAGGAGCACCCGGGTCGCACGCGAGGAGTTGGGGTTTACGTACCTTGGAGGGATGGATTCCCACACAACTCCGACACGTATAGGAGTAGGAAGAGATCCAAGGACCAGCACGACGCTCGGTTGGAACATGTGATTATTGCACAATTTCAAGAACAAATAACAAACTTGCAGAACCAAGTAAATCAACTCATGCAGGCGCAAGCCGCCTACATAATTTGGGAGCAAGTCACGCTCGACATCGAGATAGCGTCGCGTCCACACATAATTCGGACATGACGGCGTGCAATTACCGATCGGCGGCATCGAGGTAATGTACATCTGCGAGTGCTCCAAAGATAGACCTATAGGGCGCCTTAGCTAATTGTATGCGCTTTTGTAGGAGCCAGCGCCCGCAAGCTCAAGTGAGGATAGTAGGGTCGATTCCTATTGAGGCTGGGCGGGGTATGGTGTATCCATACCAGGAAGAGGCGATCGACGACGGTGCCCGGTGGCGCGAGGTTACGCCGAGTGCGGTGGACATGGTCCATGACAATTTCATGGTCATCCCGCTGGAGATTCCCCCGAACGAAGAAATCAGAACACTAGGGGATGCCACGCACACTTTTATCCAGTGGCCCAAGAAGGACATCGCACTGGACCCTTCAGTGACGCGATATCGAGAGGACCCTGCCTCTCCAATAGGACCCTCGATGAGTCCGCCTCAACCAAAGCTTCAGAAGGCCGCCACATCGCTTCCCGTCGAGAAGATGACAAAGGGACAAGAAAAGCGTGTCACCATATCGGTCCCTGAGGCGTCACACGGGAAGACGTCCCTCAGCCACCTCGTTAAGGAGAAATCGAAATCGAAGAACATTAAGGCACCTCCCAAACCCGTGAAATACTCCCTCGGAAGTCCGTTGGTCTCTGGCGCAGAAATAAAGAGCTCAGGAGTAGCTTGTCAAGCTTTACATGATTGGTACTTGCGCAAGACCGGAGCGAAGGGGGGTCATACTGGAATCACCGTCAGATACGGGAGGGAGCATTTTCTCCACGAGCCTGGCCACTTCGTCGTGGGCTTCGAAGACTTATTTGACTTATACAACATAAGCGCCTCGGCGCCTCACTTCTACGATCTTTGGACTTCGTAAGTGTGTGCAATCAATTTCTACACTCACGTGATACCGATAAATATCATAACTCATTGCTTATGTACAGATACATTATGAAATGTGCCCGTCGAATCAAAGAACCGGTGGGTTTCCTCGACCCACACGTGGTCTCTGAGCAAACAATCAACCAAGACGCATCCTACGTCGAGAATTACATAAAAATAGGATTGCTTGCTCAGAACGACAGGGAGTACATAATGGTACCCTACAACCAGAAGTAAGTGCTTCAATATTTGCTATACAAATTACGTTTCAACATAGGTTTATGACTATAGCGACATACGAGTAGGTTCCTTTGGATTCTTGATTCTTGTGCCAAAGAGGAACATGGTATTGTACCTTGATTCTCTACTCAACAAAATCACGACTTCACCATTCTTAAAGGAATACTCGATGGTATGTTCATTTCCTCCGCACATAACTCTATTGTAGTCTTCCTTCGTTTTAAATGGACAAGGATAACTTTTTGAATCATGTAGGCGTTCATCGGCTATGTTGCCGAGGGAGGTTTATACAAAGGAGCAGCGCCACACCGACTCACGGGATGCGATTTCCAGACGCGCTACAACACAATAATCATATATCATACTCCGTAATATTGCGTCTCGAATATTGTACATATATATATGTAATTCTATTTTTGCGATCTGCTTGACAAAAACGAGATCACCTATCGCATTCTCGTATGCCATCATATGCGACTATTGATTGCTTCTAGGACGAGCGATCCTGTGTTTGTCAATCTCGTAATAATTATCTCCTAATTATAAATTTAAATATATATGCTTACTACTTTACTCACGCTAGCTTATGTGGCTTGAACATAGAGTTAAATGCACTCGAGATGGACGAGTCACGCACATTCGAGGAGCTCGTGGCTTCATCAAAGCGGACATAGTTAACACCAGCGGAGAGTTTCACTCCGTCGACACCGATGAACGACCTCGAAACAATTGATTCAATATTGTAATTCACTTTGGTGGTTGTAATTCAATTTGTAACTCAGCGACAATATATACTTGAAACATTCTTTTGTAATTGATTTTGAGTTAAATGATCACTTTGAGTTGTCGGCAATTATCTATGACATGTTTCTACTTGCTAGTTTTTAGAGGGCATGGCTAGCAATTCACGAGGCTAGTGAAAATACGAAAAAATTTAATTAGGTTAAAGGACTTATCACGAGCGGTTCTAACAACGAACCGTGCGTGATATATAACCACTGACGGTTCGTTGTTGGAACCGCGTGATACTCTGAATCGCTGAGCGGTTCCATCCACGAACCGTCGGTGATACTAAGAATCACTGCAGCGGTTCGTGGATGGGCAAATGCAGTGATTCTCAATATCACGAGCGGTTCCAACAACGAACCGTCAGTGATTCTTAATATCCTGAGCGGTTCGTGGTTGGAACAAATCGTGATAAGAGTTATCACGACGGTTTTTAACCGCTCGTGATAACCGCCGTTATCTCGGACATAACATTTCAGACGGTTCACAAAATGCTGTGATGACTATTACGAACCGTCTGTGATGACCTTTTCTGTAGTAGTGCACCTTGGCTAGAGCTCGCGAAGCAAGGCGTGGAGACACGTCGCATTGCTTCTAATGGAAGCTCAAAGGCCACACCATTATGTGAAGAGAGGGGAGAGAGAGAGAGGAGAAGATGAAGCGGAGGGCGCCCTATGGCGCCGCAGTGGTCGTTGTGGACGGTGGCGGCTCGGCCAAAAGCAGAACTTCGCTAGAGCGATCAAGAGACTAGAGGAGAGACAAAGGGTAAAGCTCTTGAGTCGAGAGAGCATTTGGTGGGAAGTGGATGAGAGTGTGTGGTGGGAATCGTCAGATAGTCCGAGCATACGAGTGATATCATTACCCCAGGATCAATGATGCCTCACATGCATGCCTTTTAATAGTCAATTTTTTCCTTAAAGAAATGCTACTCTAATATTGTAATGTAGGACTTACCACTGCGAAGGTTGGTTGATTAATAATATGCCATCTTGGTCATTTAATTGCACATGGGGTATTTTGGTCCTTCCACAATTGTGGTGTATTTGACTCAACAATATTGTTTCTTCCTTGTGCCAGAATGTCTATTTGTGCACTTTGCCGAGAAGCCTGTTGAGTTTGGATTCTCGTTTCTTATTTGGAGTAAAAATAGTAAATGGTTAGGGATTCTATTGTAATATAGAATTAACCACTTCAAAACTTGATCACTTGACAATATACCATTTTAGACATTTAATTGCATGCCCCTCCATTTTCCCACTCCCCCACCCCGACCCGACCATCCACCCACCCATGAAAGGACAATATTGGCCCCTGTGCACCCGATCTGGTCCGACCGAACCGCATTGCCTTCTTACACGTTACGTCACACAACTTCCAGACACTAACAAACCATCAATCCAGATTGAGATTTCTGGTTAATTTTTGCATCCATGCCTTCCTGCAGAGCAAATTCTTCTTTGCTGCTACGAACCTCACACTCCAATCCAACGATCTGTTTGACAACTGTAGTAGATTAAACCACACAAAAAATAACCATCTTTAAGCTTAACCCTAACACCAAATTAGCCCCACCCTTGCACATCAAAAATCATGAAAGTTCAGGCAAACCAAGGACCGTCGGGTTGGCAGGGGTATTCTGGTCATTTCGCACGGTGAAAAAAAATAAAAAAGGGGAGGAAATGTATTTAAATGGCCAAAATGGCATACTGTGAAGAGCTTTGAGTAGAAGGTCATTCTTTCGAGTGACAAATTATCAATTTTCTTCTCTCTTTTTTTTGGCAGAGATGTGGAGAGTTGTGATCACAACGGGCAGCTCGACATGGGAGCGCGATGGACGCGTCTGTTACAGCCTCCACAACCCTGCTCTCCCACCCGATGCCGCCTCCTCCCCTCTCCCCTCGCCTCCTCCCACCCACCGACGCTGCCGTTCCCCGTTCCCGTTCCCCGCGTGCCGCGCCCGCCGCCAAGACTGCCGTCTCTGCTCCTGCACCACAGCCATTTGCTTTCATGAGCCACCCCTACCTCTTCTCTCCCTCCTCCCGCCTTCTCCCCGCGCCCCTTGCGCCTCCTCCCCACGCAATATGAGGCTGCTGCGGGTGGCCACGTGCAATATGAATAATGTCTTCATGTGTTGGAAAATCTTATCACGATTAGGGGAAGGTTGGAGAGTTAGTATTAGAGTTTAATAAGAGTTCAAGTCGTGTGTGAGTCGGATTGTAATCTTTGATACTAGAAATAAAGGACGTGAGGGTCCTAATGGACACACACAATTATTTCCAAAAATTCAACATGGTATCAGAACAAATCCATCCAAAACACTAACCTGAGCAAAAACTTTACATCAGAACCGTCGCTGTCATCGCTCCAAGGTCGATCCGTCGGCCATCCTTGTCTCGTCGCACGTGGTCCTCCGCGGCTGCGTCAAACGGGAAAGGACCGCAGCTAGCTTGGTTGCGTGCGAGCAAGTCGGGGCGGTGGCGTGAGGAGGCATTGCCCGTAGGACGACCAGGGGCGGTGACTGAAGAGTCGCAGCGGGCCAAGGACCCATGGAAGCCCCAGAGCGCGGCGTCATGGGATTGGAGCTTCTTGAAGGCGAGGAGCACGGCGATCCGCGTGGGCAATGGCAGCGGGCCTATGGCGAAAGGAGGAGATGAAGACGAGGAGGAGGCGGCTGCGCTCGGTGAGGAGATAGGAGGATTTGAGAAGGAAGGAGAGAGATAAGAGAAAAGTTTTAGGGTTAGCAGAGAGGTCCTAAAACAAGGGAGAAGACTGTTGAGCGGTGGCTTTGGGGCGGCCGGTTTCATTGAAAAAAACCGGAAGCTATCCCAAACGGGGGCCTTTTCCCACCAGCTTTCTCGGAAGCTGGAAGCCGCGTTATACGTGAAAAAACCATAAGCGGAAAGCTATCGTGTGGTAGCTTCTTGCGGTTTCCCACCACCCCTCTTTCAACTTTGCCCCTCAAATTCACGAGTTATTACCTCTTTTTGCCGTTGAATAAAAAGCCTACTCCTCAGCCTCCCCCAAACCCTAGCGCCTGCGTCCTCCTCCCACGCCTCCTCCCTCCTCCTCTCTCCGTCCTCCTCTCTCCCTTGCCGGCCCGACCCGGCCCGCCCCCGCCCTCCTCCTCCTCCCGAGCGGCGCCACCTACCCTTCTCCTCCTCCCCCAGCGGCGGCCGCCCCCTTCTCCTCCTCCCGTGCTGCACCCTCCCCTTCTCCTCCTCCCCGAGCGGCACCGCCTGCTCCCCTTCTCCTTCTCCTCCTCCTCCTAGCCGCCGCCCACGCACCGCCGTCCTCCCCGAGCGGTGCGGCCCCTCCCTCCTCCTCCCGAGCCGCCACCTTCCCCTCCTCCTTCAAGCCGCCGCGCATTTGTCCTCCCAGAGCCTCCGCCGAGGCCGCCGCCACCCACATTCTCAAAGTCCGAAATGTTGCAATGGATGTATCAATTTGTCAAGGCTAAAACCACCGGTATGTTTATGTGGTTGTAGAGCAAGAAGATCTCAAACCGACAGGCTAGAATGTGTCCGAATCAACAGCTTTTGCATCACGGCGATACATGACTTGCGACTAAATAGAAAGGGTTCATCTTTATGACAATTCGAGACAAGTACAAGCAACACAGGTATGCACACCTCCTACACTCATGTAGTCTTCCTCAGATTATTGTAATGAAGGTAGTGTTGGTCTAATTGCACTCATTTGGAGCAGTTCAAGTGTGTAGCAACATTGCTTCCTCATGTTGAGATCCTGCATCATAGCGAGGAGCCTTTTGGAGTTCATTTAGGAGTTAGTCAATCACCAGTAGGAGACCAGGCATTCTCTTGTTTTGTAGAACTTTACTTCTGTATTGTATCTTAGTGTCGGACCCGGATTTTCTAATCCGAATCCTCTGCGAATAACTGTGCTATTCCCTGGATCAGTAGATAGCACTCACAGATACATCACTGAATCATTTCATACAATGGCGTAAAACCATACCATTCATTAATTTAACACATCAGAGTTTACATAGACCGCATCGGGTCAAGTTTTACAATAAGGGCCGAACAGGCCAAACAATTACATCACAAAGTAGCGCAAGCGACAACGGAAGCAAAAAGGGTGAGAGCACATCTCTCCACAGGCAAGTGACTGGGGAAACCTGTGTACATCCGATATTACCCGAAAACTCAGATAATATAGGACGCACCTAGGTACCAGCGGAGTCAGCTAGACTGTGGCGAGACTAGAACAACTAAGAACTAAACTACGCTTCAAGAACTCCGGGGTCTTCAGACATCTGGGTCCTCGTAGTAGTTAATCTCTCCATCATTTCACCTTACGAGGGTTTGGGGAAAGAGCGAGAATGAGCACAACTACCGTGCTCGCGAGCCAACACACAGTATGCAATAGTACACATGCAAGGCTTAACAAGGATGGCTCAGGTTCTTTTATTTGCTAAAGCAATATTTCAAATTACCATAATTACAAAGTCCTATGACTTAGCATTTTAAACAGATTGCATTTTCATTTAAAGAGATAAGTGCAATATTAAATAACAGCGAAGGTTACCTCCACCTTATGCTTAATTTTGATAACGGTTATGTCCACCGATTATCAACACTGGATAAGGCTACCCAGGAAAATTCAAAACAAAATTTGGATGAGCCCAACACATTTCCATTCCACCCACAAAGATTTTTGAAATAGAACTAACTCAGGTTAAGTTCCCATGTCTGCCTTTGACCGAAGGCGCGGCTGTTTAAACAGTTTAGACTCTGCAGAGGTTGTACACTGTACCCACAAAAGATAATCATACTCGTTACTCCACATGATTCCTTAGTCATGTAGTTGAGCGATCGTCACGATGCGTTTCAAACTACCTTGCCCTTCCGTCATCTCACCCCTATGGCCAATTCCATAAGTTGTGCGGGATGCTTACCACAACGACTAGCAAAGGCGCCCGACCCACGATGACTAGCGCGGTGATAACTTCACCGTGTTCGGTGTCCCATTCAAGCCAAAGATACGCCCCGCCGCTTGCACACTTCTAACACCGGTTGTGGGATGACATTCGTGGTTCAATAGTTTTACTAGGCCAAGTTGCACTTTGCGGACTTGCGGTTGTACTTGTTTTACAGGAGGTCATGACAAGATTAAGTCTTTAATTCATCCGACGGTTCATACCACATACCAACCATTCTCGTGCTACGTCCGCACCCACCATTCTCTCCATCCGTCCAGATGTGGTACTAGCAAGTTGTTTAGGGTTTTGGGAAGGAAAACCAATTAACGCAACACATCAGTCATCTACATCCAATGACTGCCCAAAACTATTTTTCATGTTTAAAGGATGATGATCGGGACATTTATTGTCCCGGTACTTAAGCAAGACTAGCATGTCGCTTAAGTACAATCTATACTAGTATTACCATATAATTACTAGGGTGACAAGGAATACTGGATTCAATTATCAAGGATGGCTTAATAAGTAATTAATCAACAAATTGGTATTTAACTACCTTAAGCTTCAACATATCATTGTTTACAAACTTAAAGCATGCAACTTTGCTATTTTAAATAAACATAGTTTGCATAAAATGTAGGTTCGGAATGATCAAAGTATTGACTCGCCTGGGTCAGATTATCGCGGCCTTGATCTTACTCAGGGCCTTCTCTGCCAGGGGTTTTGAATTCCGGGTCTTCGTCTTTATCCAAATCTTGATCCTGCTTGAGTCGCTTCTTCTTCTGGACTTCGATTCCTAATTACACGATACAAGCAAGAACAACAAATAAATCCAAAGAACTTCCAGAAGACCAAATATAAACAAAGCACTATAAATAAGTTTTACGATGAACGAGCTGAAGAGACGAGATTCAATGGAAGGGAATGTTTGACGAGGTCAAGCGATTAGCTGATACGAGACAAGGGTGGAGATACTCGGTAGGAAAATAAGGGGAAACAAAGTCGAATGAACTATCGCAGGGATACTTCACTTTGGAGACCGCTGATCGGCCAAGATTAGAATACACGATAAATCAATAGGACCGTAAATCCTTTTATTAAAGACGACTTTTGAACAGGGATAAAAAGGGAATAACAATATTTAGACCGACGAATACTGGAAAGGACTACAAGATTAATATACCAGTTTTCAAGGTAAGCTGTCGAGATTAACAGGTTAATCTCGAATAGCCTTCCAAAATATTTTGAGAAAATGCCAGTTTATTTTAAAGCATTTTACACAACGCCGGAAATTTGAGTAAACATGTTTTAACAAAAAAAATAGACACGATTGCGGAGACGATTACGAAGGTTATTTGCATAACCTCGATTTCCCGAGATTTTGCAAATTGCGCTCTTAATCGATAGCTCTCAACTAAAATCGAAAATGATAGTTCTACTAGTACTTGGCAATCGGCGAGTTAACCACTAACAACGGTTAATCGATTCATCGCAAGTCGTAGCAAAAATCATCGAGAATAAATGTTTTGGAAACGTTTTTGCCAAAATGGATAAACTACTAGTCGACCGAGTAATACAAAACGATACAACACACAAATGCCATACAAACACAAACGCTATACAATATCTTTCAATACCCAAATTGATACACAAAACAATCTTCCCAAAAACTAAACTATCTCTTCACGACTACCCTGCACACATTCACAAAATATACACAAAACAAAAGCAATACACACAACTTCAATACACTGATTTTTAAATACCAATCTTCGCGGCGATTCAACTGCATATACAAATATTACACTGCATACACAATTGTTCACTGCATACACAAATATCATATTCCAATTTGCAAAACACAAAACACAAACCACTGCTGCCACTCTACTGCCCGGCCTAGGTTTTGGCTCACTGTCGGAGAGAGAGAGAGACAGAGAGAGAGGGAGCCGGTTGGCTGGAGGCCGGGTGTGGCTGGCCGGTTCGACCGGGAGGGGGAGGCGGTCGGACCGGGGGGGAAGAAAGAAGGGAAGAGCACGGGGCGGCGTCTGCAGGCGGCGGCGGTTCTTCCGGAGGGCGCCGGGCAGGAGGCCGAGGGGAGGCGGCGTGGTGAGACGACACCGAGGGAGAGAGGCAATGAGCGCACGGCGCAGAGAGAGAAGGACCGGGAGGGGAAGAGGCGCACAGGGGAGGCTCACCGAGAGGGGGCGGCGGCGGCGTGTGGAGGCGGCGGTGTGGGGCGGAGGCAACGCGGAGGAGGAGCTTCGGGGCGACGACAGCGCAGACGGGCGGGAGCCGGCGGCGTCACGCAGCGCTCAAGCCGGCGGCGACGGAGTGGAGGCCTTGAGAGGGAGGCGCGGCCGAGCTCCGATGGCGTGACTTCGAGAGAGGAGGCGCCGGAGAGAGAGATGGCGGATCCAAGAGGAAGAAGGAAAAGGGGCGACTCTCGGCTTTATAGCCGGAGAGAGAGGAGGGGGAAAACCGCGGCGGAGGGGGAGAATAAAGCCGTGCGGCGCGGAGGAGACCAGGGCACGAGGTGATGGCGTGCTGGGCGGCGGTGTCGGCGTGACGCAGCTGGGAGAAGAAAGCCTTGTGTGTGAGAAGACCGGCACGAGGTGATGGCGACGCATGCTGGCGGCGGTGTCAGCGGACGGCGCTGTGGGAGAGAGCAGGTGTGCCTGGGCGGAGCACCCGAGGCGGTGGAGCAGGAGAGGCGAGAGGGGGCCGGGTGGAGGAGACGAGGAGCAGTGGCGGGGCGAGGAGGAGGGAGGCAGGGAGCGAAGAGAGAGGAGAGGGGAGAAGAGAGAGGCTGGCCTTGTCGGTGGGGTGAGGGAAGAAGAAAGGAGAGAGGCCAAGAAGGGCCATTGGGAAGAAAACGGCCCGGTTGGCTCGGGCCGACTGGGCCGGAAGAAAGAAATGGAAATGGGCCGGGGGAAAGCCGGCCCAAGAAGGAAGGAAGAGAAAAAGAAAAGAAAAATGGGTTTTGATATTTTTGAAAACAGTGAATTCAAAACAAATTTTGAAATCTGAAATTTGAATGAATATTTGAAACACAAACCCGAGCTTAATGAAAGCTAGGAGATTTTGGAATTAAATCCAAAATTTGAAAATTCGAATGAAAATCCGAAACCAAGTTCATTAATATTCAACAATTGAAAATGGGATGTTACACTTAGATCATGGTGCCTTGGTCTATTTGGCCATAAATCTGTAAGGTTTACCATGCTGATCCATTGCCTTTGTTGATTCTTTTTTATACCAGTCAATGCACTTAGTATCTACTTTTCTATTAAAGGGTAGAACTAGAAATGGGCCTAAATAACATAGCTTGCGTGAATAATCACACTTGATGCTAGTTTTGCGCTATTTGACGTGATCATCTTGATCTCTTTTTAGTGCATTCTTTGCTGAATCTCAATGACTATGGTTAGAAATTTGATGGCACTCTAAATTTACTTGTATGGAGATATTCGAAACATGAAGACTGAGCAATATGCAAACTAGATACTGATGTCAGATGGATGTTTGTTGGTTCTCTCCAGCCTGCAGCACATAATTATCTGCTTACTGCAATTTAATATTGCTTATTGGGATAATGTTTTATATATGTCTGCTAGATAGTCCAATTGTCCAAATGAACATATGGATTTTGGCAATATAATCTTACTTAAACAGTGTCTGCTGATTGGATGCCTCAAAATATGGTTGCTATGGGCTTAATTCGGCATAGTTTGCTTTGAACCTTTTTCTTAGCAACTGTGCTGTGGAGACTGGAGAGATTTCAGCGATTCAGTTGTCAATTGTCACTTATTTCTGTGTGTATGAAGCTTTGAACATGCTTTTCATTTACCCAATGCATCTGGACTCTGTACTAACAATAGCCACTGTGCAATACTTGCAAGACATCTTAATTCTTCTTTGAACACACTAGATGGGATGACATTGGCAAGCTTGAATGCTTGATCAGGTTTTGCAGCCTGTTGCATTGCATACTCACTGCGCATCTACCTTGCAGATGACTAACAATAGCCACTGTGCAATACTTGCAAGACATCTTAATTCTTCTTTGAACACACTAGATGGGAAGACATTGGCAAGCTTGAATGCTTGATCAGGTTTTGCAGCCTGTTGCATTGCATACTCACTGCGCATCTACCTTGCAGATGATCATATCATATCCTGACACATAATTATTGCAGTTCGTAATAATTGTTTGTTGTAATAATTATTTATTATTGATTATCGTTAATTACACTAATTGTTGTTAGTTATCGTCATTTGTTGTTAATTGTCGTTAGTTGTTATCAAATATCATTAATTACAGTTAAACGGTATCAAACAAGTCATTACTTGCCTCAGGGGCATTTTAGACATTTATCATCCTAGAAGTTGCCGCCAGCCTACCTAAAAGTCAGATAGCCAAACACTAAACCTCTTCAACCCAACCATTCAGTCCTACAGCCGTTCAGCCCTGCCGGAAGCCGCTTTTCAGAAAAATCATAGTCGTGCCAAACAGTCCTTATGATTTATTAAGACTTTCGAGAATAATTACAGTGATCAAGAACAAAAATTACATAAATAATTTACTATAATTTATATATAATAAAGTTATAAATAAATTAAAGTTTAATTGTTTTGAACAGATAAAATAGTCGAATGTTGTATGATCAGACCTTATTTAATTATACAAGTGTTCAAGCACGTATAACAGCTTGAACAGCACAGTATCATACCAACTCATCTTCCATGCGTATACATCTGGTGAGCTGTTTATTTACTGTTTTTAGTTTTATCCCCTCTATACTCCTTTCCCCCCTGACCTCACATCCATCCACCGTGTATGCATGCACCACAACACACGTTACTCATTGTTGTGAACTTTGTGAGGTGTGTTGGAGAAGTATGCGCGTATGTATACGGTATACCTCTCCGGCGGCCGGCCGGCCAGCGAGCGGCGGTCTAGCATTTCCAGCACGAGGCGGCGATGACGGGCTTGCCCTTCCAGCCGAGCACGAGGCAGCCCTTCTCCTCGGCCACCGTGTAGCCGCCGCCGCCAGCGTTCTCCTCCAGCCACTCCCGCGCCTTGGCCGCCATCTTGATGGGAATGGACTGGAAGCCCGCGCGGCTCATGCGGCGGCGCCACTGGTCCGCGCGCTCGTGCCGTTCCACGCGCGCCGCGCCCTCGCACCCGACCACGTTGCGGATCTCCGCGCCGAAGTGGAACTGCTCGATGCGCGCGCGGCGCGCGTCGTAGCGCGGGAGCGCCGCGTCCAGCGCGTCAAACACCGCAGCGTAGTAGTGGAGCGCCTCCATGAGGCGGCCGAGGAAGAAGGGCCCGTTGTGGCCGGCGTCCTGCTCCACGAGCACGAACGCCTTTGGCGACAGCTTGCGGACGGTCTTCAGCACCGAGTTGAGGGTCCCGCGGCTCTCCTTCACCACGCAGTGCAGCTCCAGGATGCTGCTGATGGCGACGGCCTCGTCCGCGTCGATGTCGAGGTCGTCGATGTGAAGGCTCTCGAGGCTGCGGTCGATGGCCCTGAACTCGAGGTGCATCCCGAGTTCCTCCGCGTGCGCCTCGAGCTCACGCCCGATGGCTCTCATGGTGTCCAAGCGAGCGCCGACGCCGGTGACGCGCACGCGCGCCGGCTTGGCACTGGCCCGGGCAGCGAGGCCGTCGAGCAGGCCGCGCCATTGGTGGCCGCGGTCGAGTCCCAGCGTCATGCCCAGGTCCACCACGTGGACGTTGCTCTCTCCTTCAAAGGTTTCCAAGATGGACGCGTTGGCCACGAAGTGCGCGAACCGCAGGTACGGGCACAGCTCGTAGGCCAGCGCGAGCGCTTCGCCGCGTGCGCCGTCGCGCCCCGCGCACGAGGGCGGGATGCAGAACGCCATGCTCGCCGGGCCCAAAGCCGGCGGGTGCGCCAGCGCCAGCCGGTCCGCCAGACCCTGCACGAAGCACGACGCCACGCGCTGGAACGCCGTGCCGTGCACGGACGCGCCGGCCTGCAGCTCACGCAGCAGCGCCGCGGCCTGCGCGCGGTCGCGGCACGCCACCGCCTCGGCGCAGGCGACCAGCAGCTGAACAAGCTGCATGCCATCAGCTCCACCACCGTCACCCACAGCGACCCCCTCCTCACCTTGCTCCTGAAGCCCGCCCACCGATGACTCCATAGCCTCCATGGCCTCCACCTTCTGCTTGCAGCTATCGAGAACGTCCCGGAACCGCTGCTTCCGCACGCGCGACGACTCGGCTGCTCCGACGTCGGCCTGCGCCGGCGGCCATGAGGAGTGGTAAGGCGAGCTGAAGTAGTCGACCTTGGTGGCCTTGGAAGCCCGGGAGCCGAGCTCTAGCTCGTCGCCGTCCAACGCTGCCTCCTCGGTGCCGTAGTAGTAAGGGTGGTAGTCCAGTTCTTGATTAATAGTGCAAATCCAAGCATCTTGCTGCGGCAGGTGATGGTTTGGCTTGGAGCAGTAGGAGGAGGTAGCGAAGGAGTTGGGCGTGTCCCCGCATGGCTGGTCAGACGCGCCCATGTATTCGCATGCACTCGTTAGCTAGTGACGCCTTCTTGCAAAGGCAAATGGCCCAATTAACATGTTACGTGATGGAAACCACCTCTATATACATCGGTCTCCTCTGAATTAGTCTCTTCGTTACGAGCAAAGTCTTCATCTTTGATTACCTGTTGTGCCAGTGCGAGCCATTCGACTGTACTTGTTCGCTGCTGGATGGTTTATACCAGGACGGTTGATAAAACATTCTGAACAAAGTTAATAAAACCATCTAAAATTGTAATATGAGCCTCGTGAAATGGTCGTATTTGAAGATTAATTACACTAGTTAATATATGTAAACTTGCCAGTTGAATACATCGATTGATCATGACAAGAATAAGAAGAAGAATTGCTCGAAATACTTTAGGTTTGTTTACACAGAATTCGACTGTTTTCTCTGTAAAAAAATTATCATATTCTGAAAATTCATTTACAACTCTATTATACATAAATTATAGTAAAATATTTATGTAATTTTTCTTCTTGGTCACTGTAATTATTCTTGAAAGTCTTAATAACCCATATTTCCATCACATAATTCAAAATCTCACGTGTACTTTGAGAGATTGAGTAAAAATAAAGACAAAATAAAATAAAATTATATACCAACAAAATAAAGTAATGTGGTGAACCCGTTATGTTCTTCACATATACTTTGAGAGGTTGAACAAAAACAAAGACAAAAAATAAAATTATATTACAACAAAATACGGCAATGTGGTGAACCCGTTATGTTCTTTACATGTACTTTTGAGAGGTTGAGCAAACAAAGATAAAAAAAAATAAAATTATATACCAACAAAATCATAATAAATTCGGACCCAATTCATCATATGGGAAAACGTGCAAATCTCAAAGCATATCGGATGAATGAAAATTTGATTATTATGATTTTTTTTTCTTACAACATATTAACAACACGAATCTTATGGCATATCTAACTATCGGAAGTTATATAGCAATTCCCAAGTACTTTTTGAAAATAAGTGGTACTAGCAAATACTGGCCGGCCCTAGCGACCGAACAAGAATGTTAATTCCCAGCTGTTGAGTCAACCAAACTGAAAATAACCATGCATACAGCTGCACCACGTTATAAGGCGCGCAAGATTCCACTAATCAAACAGCTAATTACGGGTTGCTTCATCGACACAGCTTTGACAAAATTAAATAGTGAAGGAAATTAGGACCCTTTCAACGTAGACGTCACCGGGGACGCCATGTACGTTGGTCGGCACTGGCGTAGACGATCACCCTTTCCTCCGATCGAGGGACATGTGATAAACCTTCGTTCGAGCGTAACGATTTTAGTTGCTGTACAATTAGTTTGTGCGTTAATTCTCCGTCATCGACAATGCAGTGTGGGAGATGAATGAGAGGTGCCATTCTGTCAATGTAACCATAAACAAATTAAGCTCCCTGGTACCCCAGTTACTCTGGCAATCACGCATGGAACGAAATGCATACGCCGTGCATGTGTGCGTAACTTGAGCCTACTATCAAACAGCTCAATTTGTAATTTGAGAGATGTAAGAAAACTAGGAGCATTTTTTACGATCTACATGTTGTTGTAATTTGAGAGCTGGGATTTTCAGAACAGGGCGTGCATAATGATTCAGGAAAGTGATCTGTTGGTTCCAACTTGCAAACATTGAACTTGGAAATGATGCTACAACTGAAGCAGAGATGGCCCCTGACTCTTTCTGGTTTTTTTTTCCTTCTAAATTTCCATGGATTCATGAAAGCAGTACTAGTGCTTCGCTGATAGTACCATGTGATCGAGTGTGGGACAAGAACTTAACATGCATACCCTTCTTTTTGACCTCGGACATTCCAAAAGGCTAGGATTTGGTAATTTTTGTTGATCGATAGGTTTATTTAGCCGAGGACGGCCACTTGCTTGCATCCAAAGCCTCCGAGGGAATGCCAGGGGTGACAAATGCTTCGAGGGATCGTCGTTTTGTCGAAAACTTTGGCAAAGTGTACATCAGCGGAACTTCCCCTTTCAATCGGTATGCGCTTCACTTCAAAGTCTGCGATGGTCACTGAGACGACGAGGGGGCCTTGATGTGGGAAAAATAGCCCCTTCGTGTCTTCGGGGTTGAAGGTGATGAACACTTCCGAATATTTTGGGGGTATGTTGGCGAGTTAGGACGCGACGTGATGGATTTGATGTGCGTAGGCGCACCACTCTACCTCTTGGATGCCAGATCTAGGGAGGATCCCCTGCTTATGGTGTAGATGACCCTTCGGGCACGATCCCCTTTGGGGGCTTTGATGCACAATAGCTGTTGTGACAGGGGTTGTGGATTATCACGGCGCTGGTCTTCTCCTAGATCAGCGCGGATCGGCCCTGTTCATGTAGCCCCTCATAGTGTGATATTTTTTGGTGGGTGGGACCCTTTGTCATGCAAGTCACACCACTGTGCTCACACATCGGTGTCATGTTTTTCATCCTGCCCGCGACCCTGCGCACGACAACGCTGTGTCCGCCTCGTCCTCCTCCTTCGGTGGCGGTGTTGCCTCCTTTGACGTCGAAAATACATCGTCCCCTCCGCCTCGAGAGGTTTGAGCGATCATCGCTGGCATGGGCTGCCGCGGCACCCTTTGCTTCATTTGATGATTATCGGTCCGTCTTTGCCGAAGTGTCGACCTTGCCCACCGTGGTCATTGTCATCTCGTCTACTCTACGCTTGCTATATTCCTCTAAGCGCACATACTCCATTTTGTTGAACAATTTCTCCACCGTGTGGATAGGCTTCCTAACCATCCTCTCCACCATGGGCCTGATCTGAGCCCGCACCTGGCGGCATTAATGATGGTGTTGTCGGTGTCACCCTTCAGCTGGTACTTGACCTCTGCACCTCTCAAAGAAGCTTTGCAGAGACTCGTTTGGCCTCTGCCTCACTACGAACAGATGTCACTCGCCCTTCGGCTCCATGTAGCTGCCCTGAAAGTTGTTGCGAAGCTGGTTCCGGAGTTGCTCCAATGCATATATGGATCGTAGGGGAAGGGCGAGGAACCACGTCATTGCCACCCTCGTGAGAGCGAGGGCGATGATTTTTTTGCTTTGGTGGTGTTGTCCCCTCCAGCTAACTCAATGGTTATCTCGTACACCCAAAGGAACTCCATTGGCTCGTTGTCCCCCATAGATTTTTATGGTTGTCATTTTGAAGTCCTCATGCCATCGTGTTGCTTCGAAGTCCGCGCTTCGGGTCTCATCTGAAGATTTGCCCTAGTCTTGTGGCGAGTGGCGTGGCCTCCGCCGCCGGTGCGACTAGGGGTGCCGCCGTCAGAGGTACCACGACGAGGGATGCAGCTTCCAAAGGTGACACGACTAGGGGTGCCGCCACCGGAGGTAGAGCGACGAGGAAAACCACTTCTGGAGGTGGGGCGAGGAGTGTCATTGAGGGGCTGCACTGGCGCAGGTCCTGCAGCTCTTGATGAAGATATGCTAGCTCCTTTTGCATGGCCTCACAGGCCTCCCTGTTAGCACTTGAGTTTGTGGGTAGAAGGTGCCCCGCACGGTGTCCCCCAGGTAGCGACACCTCGGTTCACGCTCCCCGTCTATCCTCTCCAACGATCTCCTTGTGGGTGGATTTTGCTTCAAGAGCTACATTGCAGCGATTGCGGATGTCTTGCTTCGCTCGAGGTGTCTGGGCGTCACGCACCCATGGCGACCACTTGGCGCCAAGACATTGAACGTTTTCTTCTTTTTGGGTGCCATCAAGATGATGGTTCTCTGCCGGTCCCAACGGACTGTGCCAACTGTTGTGGCTAGATACCAAACAATAGAAAAAGGAGAGCCTTAGGAGCGCTACCTGTTGCAAAGGGGGTAGGAGTTCCAAGGTCCCCGAATTGTGGGACACAGTACTGAGGAATGAATGATATTTTATAGGTGTGTCGAAACAATATACTCCTCCTACTTAATGCATAGGAGGATCTATTTATAGCATTACAAGTTGGGAGGTAGGAGATTACACCAATGCCCCTATAAAGGCCCTACGACTATAGGGCCTCACGGTCTTTTCCTACTTTGCTGGTAGCTTCGGTGCAAGGTGGACTTCTGTGTGTGGTGTCCACCACGTCACCTCTCTTCGTCCATACAGGGCCTCGACCTCCCCTTTAGAACTACCTGAAGGCCCCCTTTGGGCCAGCGACCCCTTCGGGTAAAGGCTGAGGTGGTGGACCGATTCCCTAATGCATGGAGGTGGCGTCTTTCTTGTGACCCTTTGCACAATGTGAAGTGGCTGATTTCTTACTTTTCGTCTAGTCACTTGGGACGGTGGGCCACCCCTACGACAGGTCCAATATTGGCTGCAAAGCTAGCTATAGTTGTGTCTAATGGACACTGATAGATAGAGAGAACAAGATTATATAGTCTAAACTCCAAAGTCCAAACTAAACAAGTCTTGTATGTTACGGTACGTGAACGATATCGATATATGCTTGATGTCGATGATCTAGTATCGATATTATGATTGAATATTTGGGTGTCTCCTAGAATTAGAACCACGCATAGAAAAACATAGAGATTTAGACAAGTTCAGGCCCTCTCCTCGGAGAATAATAACCCTACTCCTGTGTTAATGTATTGACTATACTCTTTACAATCAGGAAGAAAACTAATGCTTAATATCTCCTTTCGATCTGCCCCAATGTCCACTGACTTTTGCATTTATATAGCGCATGAAGGGGTGACAGCTACTCCAAGCCAAGAGACGCATCAACGTTTGATGTAATGCGCACGTTGATGGAAATTATTGTCAGAGAGATAACACCCCACGTCATATGGTAGTTATCATCAGAGATAAAGACGTAATAAATTCAGTTATCACAAAGCATAATAGCGTATAGTAACTGCTCTGTATTGATCTACACAGCGTATAAGATTCTCTAGTCAATTAAGCCCACATGTCTGTAGGCTTTGCTGACTATAAGGTGATCTTAATTGACTTGGTCGTAGAAAGGCTTACGAGCATGACATGATCGTAGAAAGGCTTACGGCCATACAGGGTGGTCGTAAGATGATTTACAACCGATTATCTTAAGCTTCACCTTCACCTTCTCTCCTCATTCATTGGATTGGGTTTCTTTTTGGTTGACTCATCTCACCAAAATATGGAAACCTAGCTGAAGGTGTTCTCTCAAAATCCGGCTATTTGATCATCAATTTCTTCAAGGATTCATCTCCTTGTCCTTCCTTTTCATCTAAGCTAGTAAACCATAGTTAACACAAATATTCCTGGATCCTCTTCTCCGGCCATCTTCTTGGCACTCCGAGGTAATCTAGGGTTTCACCTTCATCTCCTCTCCTCATTCCTTGGATTAGATTTCTTTTTGGTTGACTCATCTCACCAAAATATGGAAACCTAGGTAAAGGTGTTATGTCAAAATTTGGCTATTTGATCATCAATTTCTTCAAACATTTTTTTGGGGCTTGTTTCCACACATTTCCATATGCTTTAAGAAGTTTTGAGCTCAACATGATTTCAATTGCACATATTTCCTTGGACTTTGAGAAAATGATAATAGTATCTTTATGGAAAATGTTTATTGGGGAGATATCAAAAGTGAACTCATTCGAATGTGGTTCTAATCTTTTTAGTCATTCAAAATATGGCCTTATTTCATGTTTTTTGTGGCTTATTTTGGTTTTCTTCACATTTCTTGTAACCAAAACCCCCATTGGTCATAAGTATCCATTTCATACACTTTGTGACCAAGCTCATTGCTTTATTTTGGATTATTGATGATTAATGCAAAAAGAGGGAGAATATTTGTGTTAACTATGATTTACTTCATTTAGATGATTTCACCTGATTTCATGCATAGTTCAAAAGGGGGAGAATACTTTAAACTCTAAATTGCTTAGTGACATGCATGAAGATGGTTATATAGTTCAAATTCTTATCTTATGTTGATTTATATCCAAATGTTGCTATTGATAAAAGATTTATCATCAATCACCAAAAAGGGGGAGATTGAAGAATCAAGACCCGCCATTATGAGTTCATGGAGTATTTTAGTAATTAATGACAACTCTAAATGTGAGACTAACTTGTTTGTTAACTATGATATTATTTAGTCTCATTTGATGAAAAGGTAAAAATCATAGAGGTACCCATTCGACATCATATTTTTATATCTTGTAGCATTCCTCAGATCCAAAATATAAGTGGAACTCCACTAAAAGTTTAACTTGAATATGTGCATATGTTTTTATTATACATTCGTGTATGCACACATTTAGGGGAGTTCACTATATGTTTTATGGTTTCATTAGTATTGATCCATATTCTTTTATCCACATATATCGAGTATCTCTACTTTGAAATATATCTTTGTGTATATATAAAACTTGTGTAGTTCATATATACTCATATTGCTTCATATTCAATTATTTGCAATTGTGGTGGTTGTCATCAATTACTAGTATGTTAATGGTATGTTGTGGTAATTAATGACAATCACATTAAGGAACTAATATTTTACATGAACTAGGTAAATAGGTTATAATCAATGATGATGGAGACTTGGGATGGAATCATGAGTTGATTGTTATCAAGTCAAAAGAAGAGCATGCATCATGTGTTGATCATCAAGAACTCGAAGAGAAGACGATCATGAGTTGATCATCAAATCAAAAGAAGGTCCATCATATGTTGATGGAGGTCAAGTGAAGAAGGCATCATGAGTGAATGCATATCAAGATAATGATCCTGGCTTGAAGTGAAGATGTGAGTCATCAAGCTTCATTTGAATGTGCAAGGCAAAGGTAAGACTAGCTAGGGCTAAGGATGTGTTCATAGTCTTTTACCGATCTCGGTGTTTGGTTGGAAGACCGAATTGCTAGTATAGGTTGTCGTACTATTAAGAGGGGTCTTAACTAGTAGCTTGAGTGTGTCATGTGTTGATAACTCGTCTTGCTTGCTCTAGCTCTCGTTAGCATGTTGCAAAAATTTACGAATGTGTTTTGCAAATAGTCAAGACTCATGCATAATCCTTTTAGCTTGTGACTTTAGTTTGCGAATGTGTTTTGAAAAAGGTTTAAGTACATGTACCTTATTCCTTGTGGCATTGATTCTAAAAGTGGGCAAATATGTTTTGTAACTTGTTGAGAATCTTGCATTCATCCCTTGTGTGCATCTTGCGACAATTGGCAAATTTGTTTTGCAAATTGAGTTGAAGCGGAGTGCAATATATGTTTTTAACCTTGTTGGCTGCGGGCGGTCTGACCGCCCATGTGTAAGATCGAGGAGACCGACTAGAGCGGGCTGAATAGGCGGTTTTAAAAATCTTTTGACTAAAACCGATTTATAATACGGAAGAGTAAGTCTGACGAGGATTAAAACCTCTATTTATTATTTATTATATAGAGACCATACGTCTTCGTGGTCGTAACCCCTAAGGCTAACGACCTCACTGGTCGTAAGAATTCCAGAGGTTACATAATACCCAACCTGGTCGGACATGGTTCCAAACCTAGTCTCCGGCCAGTCAAATGCTCACAAGGTTTTGAACTGGTGTCTGGATCTAAAACCAGACATATACTTTACCGTGTGACGAATGGAACATGTGCTGTATATTCCATACCACGCGACGCTACGACACTGGAGTACGATTACATGACTTATTGACATATAACCGCACAACAGTTGATACATTGTCAACTGACGCCTCTCTCTGACCAAACGCGTCACTTCTTAACAGACGTCTCTCCAAGGGACAACTGCCAACGTTTCATCAACTACGTAAGGAGGACCGTGGAAGGAGAAGAGGAGAGACCGAAGAGAATCATCAACTGGAATCACTCTCAGAAAATAGTCAGTCGATTAGATCGCAAAGCCGTAGCAAGCATTGTGCTCCAGTGTTAGGGGAGTTAATTTTTGATCTAGATTATAGATACACTTTGTAACAGTCAGTCCATATCAATAAAGAGCAGCCCCATTCCTTACCAGGAGATACGTGCCACTTTTCCTCTTTCTTTTTATATACTCATAAGTTCGGTGATTTGATCATCGACAAAGTCAAATCGGTTTTGCACAAATAAGACACCTAAAACAACTAGTCTCACTAAGTGCACCAACAACATAAGACTGTCAATAATAGCAAAATATACAAAGATATGTAAGCAATTTAATTCTAGGAATATAAATTCTAGGATCAAACAAGCGCAAGAAAAACACCCTCTCGGAAAAGGCGTCATCATTGTCAAATCATCGGTACTACCGCACTCCGGTAGTACCGCTCAAGGGATTGCGGTCACACCGATTCAAGGGAGATCAAAACTCCCAAAAGCATGCTCTTTGTAATATTCGTACCGCCATATCCATATTGGTACTACCGACGGGCGGTAGTACCGCAGTTGAAGTGCGGTCGTTCTGATTTTCAGAGAGTATCGAACCACTCGAAAAACATGCTCTCTGGAAAATACGTACCGTGTCGAACCCGGAAACAAAGGATCCCGAATTCACTACGTTTACACACTAGTCCAGGATTTCTAGCGTACACATTCTCACAAATAGTGTTATCACAATCATATCAAGCGCTTTATTAATAAGAAATAGAGTTTATTACAAAATAGGCCGGATGCCAAATATCAAAACATAGTGGAAGCAAATAGGTAGTAGGCCACACGATGCGCCACAGGCAATCGTCTAGAGGCGTAGCCTAAACGTCTGGATCTTCACCTTCTAGATAATAATCTTCTCCTGAATAATAATATTCAGCAAGGATGAGCACAACAACCGTTCTCGCAAATTACACCCAATACAGAATGTAGAATGTATGCATAAGTAAACAATGGGAGGCTGTAAGGGTTTATTTGCATAAATCAGTATTTTCAAGTTTAAATAATCGTACTAAGTTTCAAGGCAAACTTTTACTCCTTAACTTAAAATCAGATTACAAATTGATCATTTTATAGTGGATAACCTCCATATGAAACATGGTGATGGATACCCTCCTATCACATGGCTAACCGCCCAATTTTACCAAAAGATTGACCATCCTAAAAATCATGTACCAAATCATTTTTAAAACCAAAAACAAATTCTAACTTAGAGTGCTTTGCTCAGCATGTCCATGACCGTGGACACGGCTATTCGAATAGTTTTACACTCTGCAGAGGGGGTACAACTTTACCCACACGAGATAATTTGCCCGTTATGTCGACCAATGCACGCTTCCTTATGCGTGTGACTAGACAATTATCACAAGGTGTTTTCAATGTTCTACCTCACTACTAATATGCCCGCTAAGGTTTCACTTCCATTAGGCTAACCACCTGCTGGAAGCCCCCTCTTGCGTCAAGTGGGAATAACGTTTAACCAACACCCACACAACAAATATGGCACATACATTAGTGAGGTATGACAAGTTAATAAGCCTAGTCCTGCCCATACAGAATATATGGTAGTACGGTGGAGCTTTGCAAGATGCGGCTCAAAGGCCGGTCTTTAACTGACTTTGGCAACTTTCAATAACCCTAGGCCTCAACCCTAACCAGATTGAGCCCGTCCATAAACTTGCACCCACCAACGGTCCATCTTTCCCAAATACAAAACCATTTTCATTTTTATTTTCCAAAGACATTTGCAAAAGTCCACCATGACAAAACAATGTCACAGGCTTTTAATCTCATTTTGCTATTTTGGCTAAATTCTTCCAAAATTAAATATTTATGGTCTAAACAGTTTCTAAGCATATCTTTATTTTTAAAATTTATTTGACCAAGGTGACAAGGGAATGACGATCCAACATTCAAAATTGGCTATACAAAGGAATTGGATTAACTACGAAATTAAAATAGGAATTTAAAATAATTGAATAAAATTATGCATGCAATAGTAATTTAAAAATAGAATTAATTAATTTAAAATATTGGGATCAAAATGATCAATGGTGTAACTTGTCTTGCTCAAAATCTTGGTATTCTACTTCTTCAATAGGGTCAAGCTCTCCGGAGTCGTCAAAATCTATACGCGAAAATAATCCAAACACAAAAAGAATTCAAATAAACATAAATAAATTTAAATTAACATTCAAATTAACTCAAAATAAAATAATTTTGGTTTGGTTAGCTATATCTTGATTTTATATAAATTTAGAAATTTGAACCACCTAAATCGGAGTTCGTATGAAGAAATATGAGCTTCTGGAAGTTTAAATCCAAAATTAAATCCAAAATCAGAAATTCCGAATTTCCTGAATTATTTTTCTAAAGGATATTCGAGATATTGTGCAAGCTGACGTCAGCCGTATGGAATTTCCAATTTTCAGCCGAATTATTTTTCTATAGAAAAAGGCTTTGAGTCACTGACATGTGGGCCCGGGTTCAATGGACTGGGTCCACGGCCCGGTCAGAGTCCACCGTGGACTTGGTGTATGCTACAGTGCGGTGTGTGAGAGAGGGATGACGCGTGCGGCCACGTAGGCGGCGACGCAGACAGAGGGCGCTGATTTGGCGTTGACAAGGCGCCATGTGGCGCTGACAAGCCCGAGGCCAGCGGCGTTCCAGCGATGCCCTCGCCGGTGCTATGCGCCACGACGATGCTCAAGGGGGTGCGCAAAATACTCAGCGTGACTCACCGAGTCTGGTGCTCGCTGAGAAAATGAGAGGGCGTGGCAGAATGGTCGTCGACGACGAGTTTTGGTGGCGGCGATCCTCGGCTTGCGGCGGCGAAGCGGTTCCGGCTGCACTTCGTTGTCAAGGAGGTGCGCACCAGCTCGGCGGTGAGGTGCTGAAGCTGAGGAGGTGGTCGATGCCGCCGATGAGGTCTTGCCGGTGCCGAAAACGAAGAATCCCCGAGCTTCGGCTGCTGGGGAGAAATTCCAAAATTCGGGCGACCGAGAGTGCGTGAGGCGCAATAGTTTGGAGAAATGGACTGAGGAGGTGAGGGCGGTGCTGGTGCGTGCTTTTATAGAGCAAGGGCGAGGCCGAGGCGGCGTGGAGAGCACGAAGGCCGTGCGAGATCATCGGCGAGATTAAGGTGATTTGGGGCCGGAAATGGAAGGGACAAGGCCGTGACGGACACGATTTGATGCTATGAATTCAATGCGCACCGAAATTTGGGAGGGGCGATCGGATTTGGCCGGATTTGGAAATCTCCCGCGTGCGGTAATGGCGGAGGTGTCCGCGTTTGTAACGGAGACGATGGCGAGGTAGGGGTTGATGACGTGGCTCTGGCGGGACCCGCATGGCGGTGGGAGAAACTGGTCGGGAGGAGTGACGTTGGTTGGATCTTGATCGGACAATCTGAGGCGACGACGCGCGAGCGAAACTGGTCGGGAGGAGTGACGTCGGTTGGATCTTAATCGGACGATCTGAGGCGTCGACGTGCGAGTGAAACTGGTCGGGAGGAGTGACGTCGGTTGGATCTTGATCGGACGATCTCAGGCGACGACGCGCGAGCGAAACTGGTCGGGAGGAGTGACGTTGGTTGGATCTTGATAGGACGATCTGAGGCGATAGAGCGCGGGGACTGCTGAGATGAAGGCGGCGCAGGCGCGGATGCGCGACGCGTAGAGGCGAGGGTTGAGCGCGCGTGCGGTTGGGCCGAGCGGAGGCTGAAACAGTGCTGGGCCGGAATTTGGCCCATGCACTGTGCGTGAGATTTTAATTCTTTTTTCAATTAATTTAATTCTAGAAATTCAAAAAAGACTTTAGAAAATAGCACATAAAATTTAAAAATTATGAGAAAATTCACATAAATTCCCTAAGGTATTCTGGATTTAAATAGAATAATTCCAACTTATAATTGGTAATAGATTATGCAAATAAATTACTTTGGCTTTAAAATAATTTGGTAAAAGCTTTTAAATTTTTCAGGAAATCCACAAAAATAAATAAAGTTTTATTTTCAACTGGAACTTGAAATTTGGGATGTTACATACCTCCATATAAATATCGGTACTACCGACTTGCGGTAGTACCGTTTATCAATAGTTGTCATATGGTTTTTCAAAAACATTTTTCAGAAGCTCAAATCAAGACAATGTATGAATCCTAGCAACTTGCAAAAACACATTTGCAAACTTAGATCGTGCAACAAGGAGTAGGTACATGGATTTCAACCATTTGCAAAACACATTTGCAAAGTATAGTTACATGCTGCTAGAATTAGACAGATGAGTCTTAACTATTTGCAAAATACATTCGCAAGTAATAGCATCATGCCATAGTGAGCTAGAGCAAGCGATATTGAGCTATCAATACATGATGAGACTCAAGCTACTAGATAAGACCCCTCTTAATAGTACGACAACCTATACTAGTAATCTGGTCTCTAACCAAACACCAAGACCGGTAAAAGACTAGGAACACATCCTTAGCTCTAGCTAGTCATACCTTTGTCTTGCACACTCACTTGAATCTTGATGACGCACATCTTTACTTCAAGTCCGGGTCCTTGACTTGATATGCATCAACCCATGATACATCCTTCACTTGATTTCCATCAACACATGATGATTTTCTTTACTCCAAGTTCTTGACTTTGATATGCATCAACTCATGATGTATTCTTCACGAGCCTTCCATCAACACATGATGGATTCCTTCACTTCGAGATCTTATCTTGATGCTTATCAACATATGATGACATCAGTCATCCCGAATCTTGATTTGAATATCATCAACACATGATGATTTTCTTCACTTGTCTTTCATCAACATATGATGGGTCTTCTCTTGACTTGATGACCAACCCATGATCATCTCCTCTTCGTGATCTTGATATGCATCAACACATGATGCATCCTCTTCTCGAACTTTGACTTGATGACAATTAACTCATGATGACATCCAAAGTCATCATCATCATGCAACAAGATATAAGAATATGATGTCAAATGTATACCTCTTTGATTTTCATATTTTCATCCAATTGAAACTAACAATAGGTATAACAATTAAAGTATTAGTTTTATAAATAGATTTATCACTAATTAACAAAATACTACATTAACTCACAATGTTAGGTCTAGATTCTTCACCATATCAGTCGGTCTAACCGGTGGGGTGTCGGTCTGACCGCCATATGCTGGTCGGCCTGACCGGAACTCTGGGTCAAGTGACCTAGTCAGCTTTTTCAGAAGAGGAGTGTTTTTTCTGTAATATCTTTCTGTTCTATTGAGCGATCTAACCGCCCCTCTGGCGGTCTGGCCGGCCTTTGTGAGGGTGGTTGACCCGACAGTGTATCCAACGGCTAGTTTTACAGCCATTGGAGCTTAAACGATTTAACCGGCCATCAGTTAGCGGTCAGACCGGTTTCTACCTGTTTTTTCTAGAACTTTTCTCTAACGGCTAGTTTTCCTTGTGTGGGTATATATACCCCTTGTGACCGGTTGTGGGGAAGGTTGTTGGTGCTATTCTCATTCCTTTGAGCAAAGAGTAAGCTCTCTCATCTCTTATGTGCATGTGTTGCACTTGGTGAGCTTAGAGAGCAAATCCTAAGTGCATGTGTTGTATTAGGTAGTGGATTGTGTATCCATTAAACTTAGACACTTGATTCATTCAAGTGAGCGTCTCCGGCTTGTTACTCTTGGTGTTTGCCGACACCTAGACGGCTTGAAGGAGTTGCGCTGGTGATCTTCTCAAATCAGGTTGTGAGAAAACCCAGGTAGTTGTGAGTGGTTTGGTGCTCGCCATCTCCGGAGTGGAGGAAAAACAACCCCGAGTGGATCGAGATGTTGATTCGAGTTGTGAGCCGGTCCAATTTGGTTGGACTTACCTCGGAGGTGTTGGCTCATTTTGTAGAGTTGGTCCAATGTGGTTGGGCTTACCTCAACGTGGATTAGGGGAGACCGATAAATCTCCGAACACCACGGTAAAACATCTTTGTGTTATTGTGGTTTGCCTTCTTCTGCTTTACTCTATTGTATTTTACATTTATAGAATTAAGTTACTCACATGTATTTATTTGTTTGCTATCCTTATCAATAGTCTTAGAATTATTAGTGCACTTAGAAAAGACTAGTTGATTTGGGTTTTAATTGTTCAAAACCAAATTGTTGTGAGCTTCCTCATTAGAAATCGATTTTATCCAAAAGAATTTTAAAAACCGCCTATTCAACCCCCCTCCCCCCTCTAGTCGGCCTCCTCAATCTTACACAAGCACATCGAAATTGTGGGTAGCTGCGGTCTGAAGCTTGACGATGGAAAGTTGATGGAGTATATTCAGATGTTCACCGGTTGTCATGGCCGGTATAGAAAAAGAGGTGGTTTTACTCTGAAATGTCCAAGGAAGATAGCTTTTTCTTCATGGGGAAGCCTGCAGAGAAGATTGCCTCCTCGGACTTGTCTCCAAGCAACCTCAATCGGGTTATCCCCTAAATTCAAGTCATCAAATACTTGAAGGAAGAGGGGCTTACCGGATAGCACGTGGTGAGAAACTTCATCACGCGCCGCATTAGTCCTCTGAAGAATCGAGCACACCCCATTTGGATGTACTCGGGGACTACCGACCCAACTAGGGATTTCGCAGAAGGTGAAGAAATATTCAATCTAGCTCTTCTCGGTTAATTTCGAGCTTGATAGTTGATTATTTTATTTGTAATTGTAGATCTCTCACAAAATGAGATTGACGCTCGAGTCAAACTCATTTGTGAAAAAGCTGCAACACCCACTACAAGGGTTCCTCGAATCCTGACGGTCGTGTTCGCAGAGGAAAGGAAAGAACGCCTAAAGGTAATCAAAAATTGATTTCATCTTTAAGGTTTCGTGGTCGTAGGATTCGACAATTGAGTAATGTTCATTTTCTAATTTTTGCAGAAAATAGGCATGGCAGACCGTCAAGACAACCAAGTGGTCGAATTGAGGGTTGTTGAAGCGCGGCCAGAGGAAGACAGAGTTCCTACGGTCAAAAGGTGTTGTCTTGCAAAGGCCGCCGACAAGAAGGGCGAAGGCTGAAGTTTCGTTCCTCCTCCGACCAGGGCCTTCAGTAAATTCTTTGCATATGTGGTAGCTGTAGCGAAAAGAGGAGCAGTCGAAGTACTTAAGCACAAAGCCCCGAAGAGCCCCAAACACTAAGGTACCATTCTACTATGACAACAAGATATTTTCAGTTTCTACTTCTCACGGCTTTGTCAAGCAATTAGAAGAGGATAACTGAAAAGGCTTTATATCTTTTGTGAAGATACTTCTGCAACAGTAGAGTCTATGATCGAGGCAAGTGATGTCCCTCAGGTGATCGAAACATGTTTCGACCATCCAGATGGGTAGGAAGCTTTGGGAGCTATGGCTCTCAATCAAGACCTACGACCAGACGTGGTCGTGGAGGTCTGAACCGTACAACAAGACTTTCGATTAGACGTGGTCGAAGAAGTCTCGGCCTCTCAATCTCGTAGCACTGAAAGTCTTTCAGAGGCTAAATGTGTCACGAAAATATACGTACAGTTTATTTATTTAATGAGGTTATTCTAATAGCATTATATATGTGTACTGTTTATTTAATGATGTTATTTTGGTGCTCTTGTCCAGCAAACAGGAAGCAGGGACGACAACATATCGTTGTGGTCGCTTTCGCGGTAGAATTAAATTGGGAATTCTGGTTACTATGACTATGAGTGGTACATACTACTAGTGTATATACTAACATAGTAACATGCAATACTACGGAAAAGTGGAGTAGGAACAAGTACACGGTCGTCAGTAGTGACGCACGCGCAACTCTACGGCCAATCATGCGGCGAAAGGATCTAACACCATCGGTTATAGTTAATCGTAGCCCATTGTTGGTACCAAAGCTACGTCGACAAGATGGAAGCGATCCATAATATATATGTCGAGTTATATGCAAGTAAGCCTAGTTTTTTTTACCTTGTTTCTGGGTGCTGACGGTCTGCACCCACTGCTGACCTACAGCTAGCTAGTTCTAATGTGTACGTATGTCGAATGTCTTAATTAGTATCTTGCGTATGCATGCATGTGATGTTTGTATGACACAACACAAGCACGCGCCCGGTTTGAAATAAGAAGACGCAAAACTAGTACGGGACTAGGATCCAAACTCTGGAATCAGGACGTGACTAGACCAGGGTAACCTAGCTAATTTACTTACCTGCTGCATACTTGAAGAAATTTGTAATCTTTTGGTTAGATTTGTTGGAAAACTACGTGCTTAGTCCAGCAGCTGGTCTATATATGAACGTTCTATCCAAAACTCTAGTATGATATATAGCCTATAAATAGATGGTAATATTCATTGTAAAAGGTTAATCGCTTGAAGAGCAATAAAGAGAAGTAAAAAAGTCTCCTACATCTCTGTGTTCAATTTACTATTTTGTTCTTATGTTCTTGCATTGTTTGATATGATTGTATATTTGTCTATGAGGTGATCATTCGGACTGTACTCGCCAGCGACGGTTCCTCAACATGTTATCAGCACGATCGACTCCGGCCAACCTCTACGCCTACTCTACTCGGATCGAAAGGTAATCGTCGTAGCACGACCCTCGTAGATCGAATCACATTTTCTAAATCGCTTTCAATTACCCAAATTTGTCTTTTTACAGTTTTTTCTACAGTGTAAATCCGCTCTATTCTACTGCGAGCCGACTTGAAGTCGCTGGCCAAGCCGATCGGTGGGTTGTATGAAAGAGCAGATGACGATTGCACCATAGATTATACATCGGATGAACAGTAATTATATGAACAGTACTTGTATAAACAATACTCGGATGAACAGTACAAAAAAATCGGGCGGCGCTGCCACTGGCTTGGAGCCAGCCGCCTGGCCTCCACGTCGTCGCGTCGCGCCTCCGGGGCCCACACGACCAACGCCTCCGCAAAGCCACACGCTGCCGCCGCCACACAGCGCGGCGGCGCGCGCCGCGCCATGGTCGCCCCGACGGGTCCTCCACGGCACGAGCGCACCACCACCGCCGCCGACAACGCCCCGCATGGGCTCCGTCCGCATCGCCGCCGAAACCGCTTGGAGCCATTGTTGGCTCGAAGCCGGGCGCCGCGCCGACCACCCGCCCGGCATAAAGGCGTGACCGCCATGGTCGTCGCTCGCCACCCACCGCAGCACTGCCAAGCGCCGACGCACCGCATGCTCACCGCCGGCCGCCACCAAAGCGGTTTGCTCACGCATGAGCAACGCTCTGCGCTGCGGCCGTCTCAATGCAGCCCGCCGCCGCCGAGCTCGAGCTCTGCCGCCGACCGGCCGCCGCGCCGGCCGCCTCCGCATAAGCGCGCGCCTGACCACCTTGCGCCAATTCATATTCCAGCAGAAAATGCAATTTAACCATGTATTTACTATTTTGATTATCTATTGTGATTGTTTATATTCCTTTTAATCGTTGAAAATAGCAGTTAATTATGAAAATGCATAGAAAAGTACAAGAACATTATAAGAATCTTTACAACCATTTTATGCAAGTTATCAGCAGTAATCTTATGAACTCTTTGCATAAATATGCAGATGACTAGCATTATGAACCGGGAGTTCGAAGAGCTGACCAAGCATGACCAGAATTACTTGACTTGGGCATCAGAGGTCGAGATCGTACTTGGAGCCAAGAAGCTCGGTGCTGCTATCGGACTTGGCACGTTGAAGGATGCCACTTCAACTACTGAGGAAAATGATTAAGCACTTTATTTCCTCAGACATCATCTCTATCTAACGCTCAAGAAAGAGTTTATGGCGGAGAAGAATGCACTAGCTTTATAGACCGCACTGAAGAAGCGGTTCGAGAAGCTGAAGTACACCATCCTTCCTCGGGCAGAGCAGGAATGGAACCGACTACGTTTTGCTGACTACAAGACCGTAGGGGAGTACAATTCTGCATTGCACAGAATTTGTACAATTCTTCAACTCTGTGGTAAGGTAACCACGGATGAGCAGAAGAGTGAAAAAACTCTCTCTACCTTTCACTCAAATGCGGTGCAATCCGTACACAACTATCATCCAGATGGCTACAAGGAGTATGCCGAATTGATTCACATCATGCAAGTTACGGTAGCTCAAGATGATGTTCTAAGGAAGAACTACATCTCACAGTCACCTAATAGCAATGTTGGCCATGAAGCCAATGCTAGCAGCTACAAGGTGAGGAAGTCTCTCACAAAGAAGAGGGGCAAAAGGGTAAGGTCATGGGTCGCGGCACGTTATTGATGTTTTTTAGTCCAAGAAGAATGGCAAAGGACAGCAAGAGGCACACCTCGCTATTGCAGGCACAGAGGATCCACACCCACTAGTTGCACTCATGGATGTGGATAGTTCACTAGCAACCCCAATCACCCCTCTTTTGAACATCGCGGTGGCTGCAGTCGTAGTTGCCCAAGAGGAGAAGACCGTCATGGAGCATATTCAAACATAAGTTTCTACCTACTTCGCTGATTCGATGTAGTGCACGCATTGCACTTAGATCTTTTTACAGTCACTTGCAGTTTGTGATCGTGATGGAACTTTGAATAATGGTTGTAAGCTCTAAGAGAGCAAAGCATTAAAATACTTATGATCAGTCCTGCAAGGCTTATTTTTCTCATATTTATAATAGCAAGTTATGTTCGGGTATTTAATGTATCAAAACGCGTGTGGCGCCCTCTGGAGGAAGTGCGCTTAGCGGATAGCGGCACAATGAATACCACCTTAAGAGAGATGACAACTTTTCAATCGATTAGCAAGAATGCTGGTAGTCTTACGACAATCGCGGGCAGCGATACTTGTATAATAGGCTCAGGAAGAGCCATAATTATACTCCAGATGGGCACAACTTTGGTCATTAAAGAAGCCTTGTTGTACCCAGAACCGACTAGAACTCTCAAGGATATTCGCGCTAATGGTTTCCACGTAGAGACTGAAGAAGAGTATGGTAAGGAATACATACTCATTACAAAGCGTGAAAAGGCGTGAAAAGGGTGAAAAAAAAAGATAAGAAGGACTTAACACAACTGATCACCAAAGTTCCCCAAGACCAGAAGGAGGCTAGTTGAGACCTGGCACAAGTATAGAACCTTCCGAAAAGTCATACTGGATTTGAACATCCCCATGAAAGGAGACATCAGTAGGGATGTGTGCGCACATATCGGAGCTGAAAAACTAAAGGTACTTGCCCCGTAATTGAAAGCAGCGGTGAGCAAGTAGAAGCATTAGAAGAATCGCCCTATGAAAAAATAGCTATAAACCATATGACCACAGGAGAATCTATGAATAAGATAATAACCAATGTCGATAATGATTTTGCAAATAATATTGCCACAATCATCGATCTTGATCCAGAGCCTGCATCGCTTTCTTTTTGTAAGAAAAGATCAGATATGGAAGATTGGAAGAAGGCAATAGAAATAGAATTATTATCTCTAAATAAAAGAAGGGTGTTTGGGCCTGCAAGCCGCATGCCTCCCCATGTGCACCCCATAGTGCATAAATGGTTATTTGTTCGAAAAGAGAAATGAAAATAAGCAAAGCTCATTGCACAAGATTTCAGTAAACGTCCCGGAGATGATTATGAAAAAATATATTCCTCAGTTATGGGCGGAACCACCCTTTAGATATTTAATCTCAATAGCAGCAAACTTGAATTTAGGAATGGAATTGATGGATGTGGTAACTGCATACCTTTATGGAAAATTGGATTCGAACATTTATATGAAGGTACCTGAATGTATCCCTGTCCCGAACCATGATAGAGCAAATGAAATCTGTACAGTGTGAAACTCATAAAGTCATTGTACGGACTTAAGCAATCAGGTAAGATGTGGTATAATCGCTTAAAGCAACTTTCTATGCAAGAAAGGCTACACGAACAATGAGGATTGTCCTTGTATTTTTATACGACGATCAAGAGATGGATTTTGTATAATCTCAATGTATGTAGATGATCTGAATATCATAGGGACCATGGAAGATATTAAGAAAGCAAGCTCTTACATGGAGTCGGAGTTCGAAATGAAAGATTTGGGTAAAACCAAATATTACCTAGGCTTGCAGCTTGAGCATACCCCTGTAGGGATATTAGTGCATTAGTCAATCTACACTCAAAAGGTATTAGAAATATTCGGCTTTGAAAAAGGTATACTCTTCGAAAGTGCCAATGGTCGAAAGATCCTTGCAGCAAGATAAGAATCCGTACAGACCTAGAGAGGAGGAGGGAAGTTCTAAGACCGGAATTCCCATACTTAAGTGCAATAGAAGCACTCATGTACTTAGCAAACTGTACTAGATCGGACATTGCATTTGTCGTAAACCTATTAGCAAGGTATAGTGCAGAACCTACCAAAAGGCATTGGCAGGGAATGATGATATCTTCTGATACCTCGAATGAAGCAAAGTGTTCTACAGAAAGAAACAAGACTTGTCTATCAATGGCTATACAGATGTCGGGTACCTGTCGAACCCGCATACAGCTAAGTCGTAAATATGTTATTTGTTCATATGTGGTGGAACTGCAATTCCATGGAAATCGTCTAAGCAAAGTTTTGTATCGACTTCGATGAACCACTCAGAAATCATAGCATTGTATGAGGCCTTGCGAGAATGTTCTTGGCTTCGGCGGATGATTTACCACATCCAGCAGTCGTGTGGATTGAATACCACGCAAACCCCCACTATTATCTATGAAGATAATGCAGTTTGTGTTGTACAAGTGCAGATGAGTTATGTGAAGAGTCATCTCACAGATCATATCAACCCCAAGTTCCTCTATACTCATGAATTGCAAAGATGGACGAAACTAAAGTATTGCATACTAGTCATGTGAAAATCTTGCAGATTTATTCACTAAGTCACTCCCAGCGTCTAGTTTTGAAAGATGCATATGTGGAATTGGAATAATGAGACTTAGAGAAGTGCAGATTTCAGGGGGAGAATCTTCAAGAACTCTTTATTGAAACTTGATCACGAAGATCGAGTACCTAAAAAATAAATCCTGAAGATTAAATAAAAATGAGTGGATTGTATTTTTTTTCCCTTAACAAGTTTTTCTGAAGTTTATCGGCTAAGGTTTTTAATGAGGCAATTCGTGCAGCACAGTAGACGTGTTTCATGTGCTCCTTTTCAAATTTTTCTCACTGGATTTTTATAGAGTTTTGATAAGACATGAATATGTGAGGATGGGTGCCAAGGGGGAGTGTTGGGAAACCATGGGTTTGGCCTAGCAGTCGGTCCATATGTAGAAGTCTCATTCAAAACTCTAGCAGAGTCTCTAGCCTATAAATATAGAGTACTATTCATTATAAAAGACTGATCGGTTGAGGAGAAACAAGAAGAAGTCATTTAATATACGACCGCTGTAGACCGTACGTGCAGCTGCAAGCCTCAACTCTCTGGGTAACAGTCCACGGGCTTTTGGTCGGGCTGAAGCTTCCACACGACCACACGGTATAATGTATTGTACCCTGGGCCCCGGCCCATCATTTTTCTCCACTCAAATATACCCTGTACTTACATCATCACGCTCTCGATCCGTTATTAATCCTTCAATTGGAGGTGGCAAAAGGGTAGCGAAGCATAGGCCATGAATCAGGGTGTCTCCAGTGCAAAGAAAGCTTTTATAGCATCAAGCGTCGGGCCTGTTTAAGACAGCTATAGTTTTTTTTAAAGCAGCTTCTGGCTGGGCTGCAGGGTTAAACGGTTGAGTTGAAGACGTTTGGTGTTTAGCAGTCTGGCTTTTAGGTGAGCTGAGTGGAGCTTTTGAATTGGAAAATGTCTAAAATACCCTTGAGGCAAATGATGGCTTGTTTGATTGCGTTTAATGACAACTAACGATAATTTATAGTAATTGACCACAACTAATGACAATTAACAGTAATTGACGGCAATTGGAGATAACTAACGACAATTCGCACACAAGTAAATATTGATGATGATTGACGTCAATTAACGATAATTGACTGCAATAAACGACAATTTGCACAAGTAATTATTAACGATAATTAACAACAATCAATCTAATTCCATTATTACATAAATAATCAATTGAATGATTACATAAATAATATCATAAAAAGAAAATTAATGGAAAAGAAACATTATCAGGAAAGAAAAGCGGGAAAAAGAGAAAATGTTGGCTTCGGCTTCGGCTTCGGCGCCCTTATCCCGGCAGCGGCGGTGGCGAGCGGAGGAGGAAGAGGAGAAGAGAACCGAAGGTGGAGGCGGGCGGCGATGCTAGCCGGTGGAGGCGTCGAGGGAGGAGGGCGACGTGGAGGTGGTTGTGGGTGGAGGAGGAGGAGGGGAGAGCCGAAGGTGGAGGCGAGTGGTGGCGCTGGCTGGTGAAGGCATCAAGGGAGGAGGGCGTCGTGGAGGTGGTGGCGGGCAGAGGCACCAAGGGAGGGGAGGGAGGTTGCTGGGGAGGAGGAGGGAGCATGGGGGAGGGTGGCGGCGCTGGTGCAAGAGGATGGAGGAGGAGGGCACCGGGGGAGGGAGGAGGGTGGCAGTGTCTGTGCGGGGGGGAGGGGAGGAGGGAAGGGATGGTCGCGCAGGAGGAGGAGGCTGTGGAAGGCGGCAATAGCACGGGATTAGAAGGGGGGAGGAGGGTGCCAGGGGAGGAAGGAGGGCACTGGGGGAGGATGAGGGAGGAAGGACCGGGCGTGGTGGCTAGGGTTTCAGGCAGGCGGGCGGGGGAGAAGGAAGGGTTTTTGTTTAGTGGCAAAAAACGAGTAATTACCCCCAACTTTAGGGGCAAAGTCAGAAGTCAATCCCGTCAAAGCTGCAAAAAGCTGCCCCCGGGCGGCTTCCGGCTTTCCCACGTTATAAACTGCTTGCGGCCTTTCCAAAAACCACTGGAGAAAGCCGTCTGTTTAGGATGGCTTTCGGCTTACTTTTTCGAGCGAAAAGCCGAAGCTGTCCCAAGCAGGGCCTTCATATATAAGCGTTGTCTACTTCAATGCAAGCACTTGATCTTTGTAGATGCTTAGATGGTTGAACTATTTATTAATTAAAGGTTTATTAATTAGAGGTCATTATGTGTAAGCACTTGTTATGCACCGATTGCTACTCAAGCAACGATGTTACAATATTAATTAGCACATTAAGGGCTTGTTTGGAAAACCTATCTCCGGCTAGGATCCATATGGATTGACAGAAAATTTGAATTAAAATCCTAGTCTACCCACATGGATAAGCCATGGATTTGCAGGAATTTTAGCTCAATCAAACAAGACTTAATTGTTATACAGGGCGAGAAAAGGCAGTGTTCTTTTGCTAACACCCATCCATGTTATTGCATTGGATAAGTAGTACTGGTACTAGTAGCTAATTACAAATTATGATTTCAGAAAAGAATTAGTTATACGGTGATCTTTAGTTTAATCTGCAGTCTTCTTGTACGTGTACCACCGGGCGATGAGCAGGTAGACGCCGAAGTTACCGATGCAGAGCACGGCGAGCAGCCAGAAGAAGTTGTCGAGGTGGGCGCGGTTGATGTCGTCGGGGATCCACCCGGGCTGCCCACCGCGCGCCGTCGCGCGCGCCACCACGGCCACGAGCACCGAGCTAGTGTAGCTGCCCACCGCGAACGACGTGCTGGAAAGCCCCGAGCAGAGGCTCCGCATGGCGTCCGGCGCCTGGTCGTAGAAGAACTCTATCTGCCCAATGAGCGTAAACACCTCCGCCGCGCCCACCACCACGTACTGCGGCACCTGCCAGAATATGGACAGCGGCAGGTACCTCCCGTCCCCGCCGGTGTTGGAGTCGTACATGCCGTGGCGCGCGATAATCTGCCGCCGCGCGACCTCGAGCGTGCCGGCCGCGAGCATGGCGACGGTGAGGATGACGAGCCCCACGCCCATGCGGGCCAACTGCGTGAACCCGCGCTCGTGGCCTGTGACGCGGCGCGCGAGCGGGACGATGGCGCGGTCGTAGAGCGGCACCCAGAGCATGACGCTGAGGGTGTCGAAGACGGAGAGCACGGCGGCCGGGACACTGAAGCGGCCGACGCGGGGGTCCAGCGTGTCGCCCTGGAGGATGAAGGTGGTGGTCATCTGTGTGTACGCCGCCGCGAAGATGATGCCAGTCGCCCACACCGGCAGCAGCCGGAGCACGCACTTGAGTTCCTCCACCTGCGTCACCGTGCACAGACGCCACGGGCTCGGCTGCGCCTTGTCGCCTGTCGTCTCCACGGCCGCCTTGTCCAAGAACCTATTAACAATCAGTGCACCGTCTAATAAGCTTGCTTGTCCAAGAATCTGATTAACAATCGGCCGGGTGCAATAGATTAATGTGATGAGGTGATTTCATTGTGCCATGCCATACATATGTCATCTCAAAGGCTCGTAAATTACTGGAACCATGTGTTGCACACTCGCACCATAAGAATTTTAGAAGAAGAAAAAAGCCCTGGATGCATGCTGAATTATTATGATCGTTAATTAATTTCGGTAAAATGATGCAATGAATAATGCAAGCAAGCGTCCAAAGGCGGTTTTCGGTCTGAAAATGACTAGTACTAGTGTGCTACAAAATTAGAGACAGGAAAACAAAAGGGAAAAAAAAACATGTGAAATGGACTAGGCATGCATGCGACAAATTTCCTTCCTCTGCAAATTTGCGTGCGCAAATTCCCTTCCGGTGCAACTCTAAAAAAATATCAGAAGAAACAAAACGCACCGTGCACGACCTCGACGGCACCTAGAACATGATAGCTGCGTTCTGTAATTTTGCCCACGACATTTGTCGTCAACTACAGGGGCATATTATAGATTCCTATAATGCCTATGATTTTTATTATGAGATAATTTTGAGAGAAAAAAGCTACACGCAAATATTTCCATGGTTGCACGTTTATTGTGGCTGATGTGACAAAGTAGAGTAGACTAGCCATGGCGCTACCTTGACTTGACTGAAGTAAACGATTAGTGAATTTTAGTACATTCCATTTCGAAAAGCTGCACTTAATGGAGAGGAGAAAAGGAACAGTGCCGGAGGAAGCAATGCTAGCTACGGTTTACGGCTACTCACCTAAACTGGTCGGTGTGCGCGAGCCGGCGGCTCCCCTGTATCGCGGACATGCCATCGTCGGCTCCACACTCGTACAGCATCGCTGCGTCGGACGGCGTCTCCACGTCGTACTTCCTGACCGCGGCGACCACAACCTGCGCGATCCTGGTGAGCGGGCTGCCGCCCGGCGGCTGATGCCGCCGGTACGCGCCGGTGCCGGCCAGGAACAACACGACGGCTGGCACGCTGAACAGCGCCGGGATGCCGTACCCCAGCTCCCACCCAACGCTGGACTGCACCCACACCAGCACGGTGCCGCCGACGAGCGAGCCAACGTTGATGGAGAGGTAGAACCAGTTGAAGAAGGAGCTCTGCCGGCCACGCTCCTCCTCGTCGGTCTCGTCGAACTGGTCCGCGCCAAACGACGACAAGACCGGCTGCAGCGCGCTCCCCAGCGCCACCAGGTACAGCCCCACGTAGAACACCGTGCTCTCCAGCGCCGCCGACGCGCTCGCGGTCACCACTCCATATCCCTGTTCAAAACATGGTAATACGATCAAGGCGATAGCTCTGTCCACGACTTCGCGCGCACGTCGTGCTGTTCTTGCCAGGGTGCTTGATGCCGTGTTTATGAACGTACCACGACGGATATGAGCAAGAAGAGCGTGATGGTCCAGTATCTACCGAGGAAGGCGTCGGCGAGGAAGGCGGCGACGAGCGGCGTGATGAAGCTGGTGCCCTGCCAGTTGGCGACGTTGTTCGCCGCCGCCTTGCTGCCCTCGTGCAGCCGGTCCTTAAGGTAGTTAACCAGGTTCGTCGACACGCCGAAGTTGGCGGTGTACTGGAGGCAGTTGGTCACTGTTCATCGAGCAGCATGACAACGCATGCATGGAGAGGCCAACGCGTTAAGCATACATGCCACAGTGGGAAACAAAAAAAAAAGGCTCCACTAATGATCAGGTATATGGATGCTTGGAAAGTTCGAAGATGTGGTTATGCGTGTGTTACCGAGGAGGAAAACGCAGGCCCACAAATTCCGGCGATCCTTCTTGGACGTCCGGCGGTCGGTGTCGCCGTGCCGGCCATTTGATTCTACAGCTTCCATGGTTTCAATACTTGAGGATCCTGAAAATTTACATAGCTGCAGAGTGAAACCATATTTCAGAGACATAAGTAGTATCTCTTTTTTTTCTTTTCTTTTTTTGGCTGCAGATCACATATCTATATGTGTGTGTCATGTATCAGAGAGGTATAAAGGTTGAGGTAAAAAAACTTCAAGAAAACTACCTTCGCCTCGAACTGACTACTAATGCTCGGTTGCTCTTCTTTGCAGCCTCACCCTACGTTCTCGATATATGTTCGCCCTTTCGCTCTTAGCCACTCGTTTGCATTTGGTTGTTCTGCATATGGTGCCACTTAGCTGCTTAAGACTCGAGAGTGAAGAGCACCGATGCTAACGTGCAATGGCGACCGGCTGAACTGGACAGCGGGTCGACCATCACCGCTATAAGGGCATCTTCGACACCTCAGCTACTATGTTACTTAAAATTTTAGTCAGAGAAAAAGATGATGCGAAGAGATAGAATGTGTCATCTTTTATATAAAAGACAACCTTAGCACGCACATCATCGCAAATAATAAGTATATAAGGGGAGAAGTTATAGAGAAAATAAATAGTTTTATAGATAAATTGTTAGAGATGTTGTCTCTAAGATTATCTTTAGATGAGTTACAGCCTTTAAAGATAACCCAAAGGGACAAACTATTTGTTGACGATTGAGTCGCTAATCTTACGAAATAAAATAGAGGAAATGGAAAAGAGTTCTTGGAAGAGAATGTGATTGCTCTTTATTACTATGAAGTGGGTCATTTACAGGGGTGTCTTAAACAAGGTGGTGGACTAATCCTAATTACACTGAGCATAGTGCTTACTATGCTATTGAATCAGAGTTGAAACATGAAATCTAGTGTTGATTGTGATGCTCCAATCCGATGCTTTTGTTCCTCCGTGCTCCGTCTTTAAATAACCATCGAAGAGGTGTCAGTTACTCCTAGAGAAGACAACTGTTAGAAGCGATGCGCTCGGTCGAAGGGTCAGTTACAGTTAATGAAACTGTAACTAGTCGTCGGTTAGTGTCTGTGAGATACTCAAATGTATAGTTGTCATTGTGAGTATCTTAGAATCATGAAACGTTGCATGGTATATTTGTTCCATTCATCACACGGTAAGGAATATACTTAGATTCGGATCCAAGTGCCATTTCATAGCTTTCACAGATAGTCATCTGGTCGGGGATTGGGTGCAGGACCTCATCCGACCAGGGTACCCTTTATGTAACCTCTAGAATCCTTACAACCATATGGGTTGTTAGCTTAAGGAGTTACAACCACGAAGATATATGGTTTTCTATTATGTATTTAAAGTAATACATAGATTTTAATCATTGTCAGCTAGCCCCGAACTTTAAAATGAATTGGTCATGTGAACCCCTGATGAAAAGTCATATCGGGCAGACCCTAATTTAATATCGTGACAAACGAGGTGGTTTGTATTCACTTTAAAGTTGAGAAACTGCCTTAGGAATCGAAGAGTTTTTCTATCCATTGGACATTGGTTTGTGTTCGCTGGACTTTTGGGTAACTCTTTTTTGCAGTTAAGAAATTGTAGCTATAAAATTCCTTCGGCACGTTGCCTAGAGGACCTTATGTTCTTATATTTTTCTTAAATTTCCTCATCATCTTCCTATGAAGAATCTCTTTCGATCTCCTTTGTTCTTTTTGCCCAAAAATCTTCTCCGACCATTACTCATCCAATCATATCCGGCTCGATCACCACGTGGTTGGTTTTAGATCTGATCGGGAAGAAGCTCAAGGCTTTGGAGAAGATCAGGATGCTTCTAGACAAGAATTTGATTAAGTGGATGTCAGCAACCGGAGCAAAGAAGAAGACGAAATCCCTATTTTTCTTGCCTACATATATCGAGTGCTAACTCAGATTTCCAGTATACAAGTTCCTTTCGCAAGTTCTTTAGTACTATGACATCGAACTAGTCAACCAAGCCCCAACTTAATTGCCAACCTTAGCATCTTCGTCTACCTCTGCGAGGCGTATCTGGGCATCCGACCAGAACTGAGGGTTTTTAGGTATTTTTAAAAGATGACGAGGTCGAGGAAGACGACGGGAACCCCAAGGGAATGCCCGCTACGCCTCCATGACGGGAAGGTCGATAAGTACATCAAAATGTGCTAGAAGTCCTCGTGGTCGTCATGTAAGAAAAATTAGTTTTATATAACGGTCACAAAGGAGGACGGCCTTTACTTCACCGGCAAATTGGCGAGGGAGAACCCCAACTGGCGTTCGACCGTAAAGAAGGAGAGAATGGTCGAAAGGTGTGTTGAAGCAATCCAAGACCTCGGCGTCAGGGGCTTAACTGTTTGGCATGTGGTTAGAGACTTCTCAATGCGTCGGATTAGTCCCTTGAGGCTCCGATCACCTTCCCTACTCTAGTACATTGGTTGTGACGAAGCGACCAATGATATCGAGGAAGGTAAGTTATGAGAATCCCATCTAGTATAGTTTATTAGTTGTCTGTTTCTTAACCTTGAAATCCTTTTATTTCTTGAAGCGCTTTCCCCTAATGAGATTAGAGAGCGGATCAAAATAATCTGCGCTGGGGAGCCTGATGCCAAGGCTGCGTTTCTCAATATCTTAGCACTTATCTCTTTAGAAGAGAAAGTGAAGAGACTCAAGGTAAAAAATATCTTGTTCTTCATCATTTGTATATTCTCCGATTAGTATATAATTCTTCTCTAATTATGTAGGCGGTCGGACTAAGGCTGAAAGAACCCGATGTGGACTCTCCGTCATTAGTTGTTCCGACCGACTTCGCCTCAGCGATCAGCGAAGATGATGATCTCCCGAAGGTAAAAGAGCATTTGAAAAAGGAGTATATACTTTAGATGAAAAAATTCATCACCTAATTAAAAAATTAATTAGGTGGGAGCACAAAGGGCCTGCAGATCAAGGCGGCAGAGGTCGTAGGCCCTAAAGTGGTCGTTCGCGATCTGACGGTTGTTACCAAAGCAACAGTCCCAAAGCCAGTGAGGACACCGTCTCCGACTAGCTGGTCAGGGACCTCAACCATCTGGTTGAGGCTGTCACTTCCGACCGAAAGTCAGAGGGTGTAAAGGGTTTAACCAACCCTACTAGTTCAGAACCAGTAAAATCGGCGGAGAAGAAGAGGAAGGCAAGCGCCACAGATTATGCTTCCGGGCATTTCAAGATCAAGACCAAAAAGACGACCAAGTATGTATACATGAAAGAGACTTATGAAAGTACATACTTATTCGTAGCTTCTGTTATTCTAAAATCTTGTCTTTACTTTCTTTTATTTTCATAGGTCTTCTGGTGCTCCGATCGTTTCTGACCAGAACACCCCTCGGGACAAAAATTCCTGAGGAGAAAGAGGTCGAGCCACCCTCGGAGCAGGTGGCAGCTCTAGATGCTCAAGTCTCAGTAACGGCTCCAATCGTGCCAAAGGAGACAAGAGTTGAAGAAGAGCCTCAGTAGGTTTCGCCTCCTGTTGAGATCGCTCAATGGGAGAGGAGTTATTTACTAGTTGCAAGGTCGAATCGTCCTAGCTTATTCTCCTGCCACCGTCGAATTCCTGATAACAAGTTGTTCGAGGAAGCCTGGAAGAGGGTGTCGGATCGTCAGTTGGAGATTGATCCTAATATTATCTACCCCCAAAATGCTGATACAGCGGTTGAGGTAAGCGTCTACGACCACTCCCCTTGTCTCTTCTTTAAAGTTTATAAAAAATATAAAGGAGTCTACTCTTTGGCAACATATGACTGAAAAATTGTTGTGGTCGCAGGACTGACTAAGCGAATAATTAACTTAGAAGAAGAAACTTTCGACTTAAAAAGTAAGCACTTCTTCCAGACTCTCTTCTCTTCTTTTTGTTGCCTCTTTATTATTTCTTAACTCTCTTCTTATCATGATTGACAGAATTGGAGGCATATAAGAAAGAGATTATGGCTAAAGAACCCAAAATAACAAAACTTGAAGAAGAAAGCCAAGCTAAGAACCAGTCGATCGAATACTTAATGACCAACAAGAAAGAAATTATTGAAGTTTGCGAGAAGAAAAATCAAGGTAACTGGTCGAAAAACCTAACTAGATTACTATTCATTTAAGTTTTATTTTTCTTAACTTTGATCTGTTCGTGTAGAGTAAAATTAGAAGTTAAAAAGAGTAGAAAAACCTCTTGAATTTGAGCATGATAAGGTGGCAGCTCTTGGGCAAAGTCATGATGAATAAGTTAATACTTTTAACAAGATAATTTTCGACATAGGATCGGGATCAAGTCTGCTTACCTTGAAAGATCCAGCGAAGAATATCAACTATCTTGGCCGACTCCTGGAAGATCTCAAAGGTTTTCTTACATCTACTCGGGAAAATCATGCACGGATAATGAAAGACGTTGTTGCCAATGGAGTTAGCCTTGCTTTGGCAAAGCTGAAGGCTTCGAACCCCTCTGTTCATCTCCAAACTGTTGAAGAAGACTTTAACTATTTGGATGATGAAGCAATCAAGTTAATAGAGGAGATTTTGCCTCTCGGAAACAAGGTTGCCGAGGAAATAGAGGTCAGATCTCCGTCACGCAGCGACCAGTCTAATAATCCCACGAAGTAGATGGTTGTAATGTTAGATTTGTAAATAAAAACTTACATTTTATCATCAAATCAAGCCTATCTTTTTTTTTGTCTTACTTAATTGTTATATATTTCTTAGCCCCTAACTACTTGTGTTAGTAGAAGAATTTACTAAAGAAGTAGTAGACCAAAAAAAGCAAAAGCTACAACCATAGTAAAAAGTATGTTTTGATTATGTTAAAAAATGATATAATTAATACTATAAAATTAATTTGGTCAGAACCAGTGTATGATTTCGACTAGCTATAGATCATTTCCATAATCGAAATATCGTATAATACCTTGTCTGAACGGAGGATATGTACAAGACTTGTCCTTGATGAAAAAAAGAAACCATGCCAAGATGTATGCATAAATGATAAGTGGTCTTATTTATATACATTATCTGAAACTAGTCGTAAAGGTTGCTAAGATTTAAAGACATAATAGACATATCGCAAAACGTGCTCATACTCAAGCCCGACTAGCAGCAAGGATCGTAAGAAAAAGGCCATCGCTAGGAAACTTCTTCTAGTGGGCAGAACCATGTGCAGAGAGGAAAAATTTCGAATAGGAGGTTATCCGTGTCCCGACCAGTAACCAAACAAGAGTAGAACATAATGTTGAAATGGAGAAAGTTAACTTTCAAATTCTTAAGCATGTAAGTAACCATATCATGTTGTCTATGTTACACTCTTTCACTTGTTTCTTTTAAGAAAAGAGTGTATGGTCGCGCGTGAGAACCATAATTGAGATGGTCACGACTAGGACCCTTATAACTTGTGACAATTATGTTGATGCTAAAAAAATAAAAAAGATCATTTTGGAAGGATATCGAAAGGAATTAGATCTTCTCCGACTAGTTAGACAACAATAGTATGCGACCAGATAATGGATGATAGATATATAAACAATATCACTCATCGGAAAAAAAGAAATGAATATATATTGAAATTGAAATAATGTATACAAAGAACTTACGCAATTGATCAATGTTCCAAGAATTTGACAAAACATGTTTGTCTAACATCGCTAGTCGTACTGAGCCAGGTCGGGTGATTTTGACCACTGTGTAAGGACCTTCCCATTTTGGAGAAAGTTTATTGCAGTTTGCTTGGTTCTGAATTTTTCTAATAGCCAGATCACCAATAGCTAGGCTGCAAGATTGCACCTTACGACTATGGTACCTTCTCATGGCTTGCTGGTAAACGGTTGATCATATGAGGGTTTGGTTTTGTTTTTCTTCAAGGAAATCAATGTCGTCGAGTCTTCATTCGCTTGGATCGTTTTGACAAAAGCGATCGGTTCGAGCAGAACCGACTTTCAGTTCCAGAGGAAGCAATGCTTCAGCACCGTAAACTAGAAAGAATGACGTTTCACCAGTCACATGACTAGTCGTGGTTCGAACGACCCATAATACAGAGGGAAGTTCTTGAACCCAAGCACCTGACCGTTTTGTTAGCTGGTCGAAAACTCGGCGTTTCACTCCTTGCATTATTATACCATTAACTCACTCGACTGCTTCGTTACTCTACGGATGAGCAACAGAAGCAAAATGTATTTTGTGAAGAATCGCGGGAAGGCTACGATAGCACAAAACAAAATTTTTACCGCGCAACCAAGGAACCTCTGCTATAAATAGATCACGAGATTACCACTAGACGCGCTGACTCGTAGCGGAAGTAGAGTCGATGTAGCGAGATGATGTGGTCGTAGTCGTACTCGCCGCACGTCTTCTCCTCCGAGTGGCCATACTCGCCGTGCGTCTTCTCCTACGAGTAGTCGTCTCCTCCGAGTAGATGTACTGAGTTGCGGATCGTCCTAATATTGAAGCCTCGCAACAACACCTCCAAGGTATCCACATGTACGGGGCAGGGACACCATGCGTTGGAGTGCTAGCACTGGCAGCGTGGTTGAGGAAGGTGTGGTTATTAGGGTTTCGGAAGTTCTTCAAAAGATCGTCATACTACCCCTTGCCATCGCCCCTCTATTTATAGGCATCCATGATGGGTCTCGAACTTGAGGCCCATTACGAACTCGAGGCCTACAAGAATTCGGATCACCATTCAAATCAAATCTCAGCTCTTTAAGTGTGCGACCCTATAGGTTCATGTGTAATCGGTTGTGACTCAGAAACTCTTTTCCGACCACTAGTCGTCAGCGGTACCTAGCAGCACATAACGATTCCCAAACACACATTGAATATATCGGACGAACCTTAATGCAATATGATCTATGACCAGGTCTATATCACTAATGATCAGCTCGTATCTCTATACGACCAGTTCATATTTAGTATCGACCAATTCGTAACTCCTTACGACTAAGTTTCGACCACTTAGTGCTCATGTTCGATGAGCCTACGACCAGCTCGTATCTCCATACGACTAGTTCGTACCTGATCGAACTGAAAGACCTTCTCGTGTATACTCCCTTTGCCTCACGGTGTCTGGTTGAACTCCAGGTGAGATTTTGTATCATCCATGGATAGTTCAATACTTTCTCGATCAAGTGTCGAATAACTTCATGTGGTCGACACTTCGACCACTAGTGGCATTGCCATGCACTGTCTTTATCCGACCACAACGAGGAGTCAGAGACATCTCTCCTATTATGTTAGGAGGGCAAATCCCATATCCGACCAGTCATATCCCTCCGCATATTTCATAGCATACCCGAAAGCTACCTTTATAACTACCCAGTTACGAGTAGCGTTTGGCAACCCCTAAGAGTGCTACCACATATGTAGGAAACCATGATGATCTCAGATCTAAGGATTATACATCATCATTGCTTGAGACCAACTAATGATACATAGAATCATAACAATCTCAACAGTGTCTCAAGGTGGGTCTTTTCTAATACCATGTTCTCTAACATGTGTCCATATTATTGGTTTGATATCTCCATGAAGAAAACTTGAGTCAAGTGATCTTTAAGAACCCAACAGCTTCTACCCCACAGACGGTGCCAGCTGTCGACGATCGAGTCGTCGATCTTATAAAATAAAATAGAGGAAAATGACAAAGAGTTCTTGGAAGATAATATGATTGCTCTTTATTGCTATGAACTGGATCATTTACAGGGGGTGTCTTCGATAAGGCGGTGGACTAATCCTAATGACACTGAGCGTAGTACTTGCTATGCTATTAAATTAGAGTTGAAACATGAATCTAGTGTCGATTGTGGTGCTTCCATCCGATGCCCTTGTTCCTCTGTGCTACGTCTTTAAATAACTACCGAAGAGGTAGCAGTTACTCCTAGAGAATACGTCTGTTAGAAACGACGCGCCCGGTCGGAGGGTCAGTTATAGTTAATTAAACAATAATTGGTCGTCTGTTAGTGTCTGTGTGACACTCAATCTTATAGTTATTGTTGCGTGTCTTAGGACCGTGAAACGTCGTATGATACAGAACAAATATACCATGTATTCCATTTATCACACAGTAAAGAATATACTTGGATTCAGATCCAAGTGTCATTTCATAGCTTTCACGAGCAGTCATCTGGTCAGGGATTGGGTGCAGGACCTCATCCGACCAAGGTACCCTTTATGTAACCTCTAGAATCCTTACGACCACAGGGGTCGTTAGCCTTAGGGGTTACGACCACAAAGACATATGGTCTTCTATTATGTATTTAAAGTAATACATAGAGATGTTAATCCTCATCACTATTGTACATGCCCTAATGGCACGCCCTGTAATCCCAGGGAAAAGCTAGCTTAGCTAGGCTACCAAGCAGCAAGTGGTTGCGCGACTGCACAAAAATGTGCAATATGTAAGTAAGGGGCAAAATTGACTACATGACACTCAATTTTTTTTGTCATTAGTCGTTAGACACCAAAATCATATTTTTGTCAAAATGCACTAAAATTTTGTAATTCTTTGTTATAGAACACTGAGGCTATTATAATAAAATTATCATTTGTTTTGGAGAGAAATACTATAAAATAACCTTCATACCCTTCCCTCTCGAGAGGAATGGCGAGTGGGGCATGCGGTCAGTGAAATAGAGAGAGAAGAAGAAAAAGACTCTGGACGACGGCACCGGCGGCGACCTCAGCCGATGCATAGGCGACGATATCGAGGGTGCTCTGGTGTGGTTCCTTGGGAATCAGCGCGCACAGATACAGCGAGGGGAGGCCACCGGGTCGTACAGCAGTGATCAATGCTGGAGAAGAAGGATGGTGGCGACGGCACTCCACGGCGATGCAACCTGAGGAATGAAAGACAGCCGGATCGCACTGGTCAGGGAGCTTGAGGCCCACATGATGCTGTATTTTAATCACATGGATGCGTGATCTTTCTCTGCAGGCTATGCTTTGGATGGACTCGATCCCAGTGGGTGGTGACGATCGATGTATCCCATCACAATTCACATTGTGCTCTCTATCCGATTAGATTACTGTTCCCATCCTACTTTAGTGCGTACTGGAATCATGCTACCTATTATTAGTTATGCGGTTATAAACTTGTAACATACATTGCCAGTGTCCACCGTCCCAACGAACGCACGGGGCGGTTGCCGTCGTGTGAACCGCGGCGCGCCGCCGGTCTTGGCGCAATTCACCTGCGGGTTGGGCTTTTGCACGTCACGGGAAACGGTGAGCAAGTGGCCGCGCAAAAACTGTGGTTCCGAGCGTGCTGCGGGCCGGATCGATGCAGCTTACATGTAACGTTTGCGTCGCACAAAATCGCCGGGCGGGTGGTCTATCTATCTGCTGATTGCACGGCACGGTCCTACACAAGCTCTTGGATTTGGAGGTGAAAAAGCAGTGCAACAAACGTGCACGCCGATCGGTGCACGCCATGGTTCGATCGGTCACGAAATTTCAGGCTCGCATGAGATGGGATAGGCAGGGGTTGGTGGATAAAGCCCTTTGTTTCCCCCTTTACTCCAGATGGTGATCAATCATGGGGTAGGAATGTCGAGCAATAATTTTGGACGGCGTGGACGCCGCTGATTCATATGTTCACTAAATAGTGCTGCTGCTTTTCCAATTTCCATGATAATGTTTTGTCTGCATGCTTGTACCACTTTAGTCAAGTCTGATGTGCATGCACACACCTATTTCACCAAAGTTTTAGCACTAATTATTTTATACCTCCGGTCCGTCTCATGCAACAGTAGGATAAAATGCGCGTGTCAACTTTTGCCTAACAATAGTAGTAGTATCAGTTCTTTCTGTACAATAGTAGACTTCTTTGTAGTAGCATTCTTCTCTCTCTCTCCCACTCTTTTTTTTTTTTGAAAAGTAGTATCAGTTCTTTTTTCCCCTCTTTCCGCTATGGCCTATGGTATTATTATGGAAGGCCCAAATTGCGTACACGGGCTATGGACTCTCTATCCACAATAGGCCGCATACGTTAGCTCCGGTGGGTTGTTCGATGCCAACTAGCCTACCAAGCCCCATAAACACACGGCCCAAACATCAAAATGGTTGGGCCAGACGTAGCCCAACCTAACGCCGATGGGAAACGGTATATGTACGGTGATCTTCGATTAATCCACGGTCCTCTTGTACGTGTACCACCGCGCGATGAGCGGGTAGGCGTCGAAGTTGCCGATGCCGAGCACGCCGAGCAGCCAGAAGTAGTAGTAAAGGTGGCCGCGGTTGATGTCGTCGGGGATCCACCCGGTGCGCCCGCCCCGCGCCGTCACCGCTGCCACGAACGAGACGAGCGCCGAGCTCGCGTGGTTGCCCACCGCGACGACGTGTTGGACATCCCCGAGCAGAGGCCCAGCATGGCGTCCCGCGCCAGGTCGTAGAAGAAGTCCATCTGCCCGATGAACGTGAACACCTCCGGCGATCCTTCTTGGTTGTCCGGCGTGTTATGAATGGTTGACGACTTTTGTGTCACTTTAATACATCAAAAAAAAAAGGTTCATATGTCTTCGTGGTCGTAAGGACTTCAGGTATTGCATAATAAATATCATGATCGAACAAGATCTCGTACCTAATCACCGACCAGCTAACTGCTCGTAAAGTTATGAATTGATATCTGCATTCAAATCCAGGTATATCATTTACCGTATGATGAATGGAACACATGTTGTATACTTCATACCGCACAATGTTACGTAATCCTAAAACACTGACTAATGTTTGAATGTCTCACCGACATTTAACCGCACAGCGGTTGGTATTTTAATCAACTGTCACCTCCCTCCGACCAGACGCAACGCTTCGCACAGGCGTCTTCTCCATAAACAACTGTCACCTCTTCGGGAGCTGTTTAAAGATGGAGCATAGAAGTAGGAAAAAAGCGAGACAGACAATAAGACTCTGAAAGGCAAAGAAGATAAGAGCATAGCCAACATCAAACTCAGTGTAATTAGGATTAGTAATTTGCCTGATCGTGGGCATTCCTTGTAAACAGGTAATTCATAGTGATAAAGAGCGACCTCATTCTCTTCTAGGAGATACACATCATTTTTTTCTATTTTTATATATTTTTCAAAAGATCGGTGATTTAATCGTCGACAGCTGGCGTTGTCCGTGGGCAAGAAGTTGTAAATTTTCTAAAGAAATTCTTCGCTCATCAAATCCTCACCCGTTCCTCACAATCGCTCATGCGACTGTGGCAGGGAGTTGGAACGGGGAGAACTGGTTCGACTTGGACGACTACTCCAACCTCGACATGGATGAATGCATCCGCGCCATGGATGAGAACGGTGTGTTGTCATCATCCTCCTCCGCAGATTCGCATATCGCAGACATCAGCAAAATCGAACGGATGGATGAAGATGCACCACCACAACAAGTGGTGCTTCCAGAGGGACATGTCATTCCGACCAGTTCGGAATGTCCAAAGATCTCTCCAAGCCCAATCCTTCCGACCGGCGAAAAAATGACAACTTCATCCCCGCAATCTGAGAATCAGTATATTCTCGAAACGATCATAGCTGACAGGTATTCACCAACAACTTTTGGAAATTCCAGGAGCCAACTGACATCTGGTAACAGTATCGATGAAACTCCCACTGGCTATAGGCCAAGTGAGGATGATAAGACTCAGCATACGATCGGCTATTCGTCGGATCAAGTTGAGTCTATCCCAAAGGCCTCAGGGGGTGCTAATTTCGACCGGTCTCCATCGTGGAAACTTCTGATATAGGCACTAGAGGGCTCTCCGCTGGTTACAATGGAAGCTCTTCGGAAGATCGCTGCTGGAAGCACGAGGTCAATGCGATTGAAATACGGATCAAAATGTTGTGTACGGTCCTACATATACTACCTTGTCACCACATATTGATGGAAATGGCATGGGCAATCAAGCATCAAATGCCAAAGGTAACAGAACTGATAGACGTCTATCAGTTAATTCGTCTGGTTCTGCCCCACCTAGATTAATGGGTTGGACAGAACCAAACACAAGGTCGGGGGAAGGTTCATATCTACGAACGCCTACAACTACTATGAATTCTCCAAGACCTTTAATAATGGTACAGAACCTACAACGTGTTCCAAGTATTTTAAATAACACTGACCCTCTCTAGCAGATGCTCTAGGTTTTGTCCAACTTGTAGGTCAGGTATCAGAGATCCTCCAGCAAACCATGCAGCGTATGGAAGCGTACAGGGAATAAAGGAGTTCACGAAGTCAAACTATGACTTCATCCCAACGTTCCTCGTTCAGTAGGGGGCAGCATGGTTGTGTGGATATCATGGGGATATGCTCTAGATCTTAGGATGATGTGACAATTGGCAATGGCATTTATAGTTTATCATTTCACAGAGTTTTCGACAAAGTTCAGGCTTTCTGGACAGGGGCGGTCCGACCGGCCATAGCATGGCGGTCCGACCGGTCTCAAATCGATCGGACCGACCATGTGCAGAAACCGGCCATAGCATGGCGGTCCGACCGGTCTCAAATCGGTCGGACCAGCCATGTGCGGCGGTCGGACCGGCGGTGACCAAGAATGGTCAGAACGAGCTGGGCCAAAAATAGAGTATGTAGGCAAGTGAGGGGATCCCAATGCACTTGGTCTCATAATTTTTGGAGTTCTCAAGCAAAAGTTCTATTCGTTTTAAGTTTCCAGAAGGTTTCGGAATTTCAGAGCTTGAAATTCGGCTAAGTCCCTTGTGGCGGTCCGACCGCTCACGTGGAGCGGTCCGACCGGCAGAGGCGATCCGACCGCTCAAGTGAGCTGATCGGACCGATTTCCACTTATGAACGTCAGCCAACTTCGTGGTGATGTTGTTTTGTTAGGTCAAGTTCATTGGTATCATGGCATATGTATTGCATGATGCATGTTTTGACTAACATGGGTCAAGTTGTGAAGAAATTGTTCCCGAATTCGTGTTTGCTTGTCTATGGTTGTGCATGTTGCTTGGTGGTCAACGACGGTCAACGGCGAGTATGATCGGGACTAGACTTGGAGAGTTGAGGTCCAGAACGATCAACGATGCCGGGTGAGGTCAATGACTCAAGCGTGACGCAAGATGGACAAAGTGACCTATTAGCAAATATGAGGCGCAAGATGGCGCTAGGTGAAGCTGTTTAGGTCAAAAGGTTAAAGACGGCGCCTTGCGAAGCGTGCGTGTGTGACCCGTTTGTTAGTGGGCCTTAACGGGATCCCAATAGAGTCAAACCCTAGGAGTTCTAGGCCTCCACTATAAATAGGAGGAGGTGGTGGCTGACTCTCGTGATATCTCAAAACCCTAATTGGCTTTTATGTTTCAAAACCCTAATTGGCTTGGGGGAGTTGAGGTGGAGGCTAGGGCTCTTGATGGTTTGAGGTGATTTTCGTGATCTTAGATTAACCACTGTTGCTTGATGGAGTGGGTGTAATCCAGCATCAATCACGAATTTAATCTACGCAAGGTTTGCTTGAGATAAGTCTCTTTTCGTTCTTGCTTTCAATTTCGTGATTTTATGGCTTTCTTTGATCCATGAGTTTTTGATTGATTCTTTCATGTGAATTAGCTTGTTGTGATACGTGTGAACCTATCTAGGATCATCTTAATCATCAATCACTCACGAACAAGCATTAGGATCAAGTTTTCGTTCTTACCAAGTTTTAGACCCTCTGTTACTCAATTGATAACTGTTCAGGATCTATCCAAGAATTATCATAATATTCGATTGGAATAGGTCCTCAATAGCATAGAGAAGGTGTGTGCAAAGTTTCGTGAAGTTTGGAGTTGAGAATCAAAAGTTAGACCTAATTGTAACTTCGTCATCGGGCTGTTTTTACTGTTTCAGATCTGTTCTGGAGTCTGCCGGTCAGACCGCCCATCATCACCGGTCCGACCGATTTGGCGTGATCGACCGCCAAGATAACAAATGTCCGACTGTCAGAAATCGGTCCGACTGTTCTGTGCCGAGGTCGACCGCCAAGACATTGTATTGCTTTGATCTTTGATGTTTTTATCATATTGTTTAGGGGATTAAATTGAATTCAATACTAGCCTTCCACTGTACTGGTATATTGATCTTCATAGCTTCCTCATAGCTATTGGAGTGAAATTGTGTTGAATTCATAATTTATGAAAAAGTGAGCGTGTTCTATTCACCCCCCTCTCCAGTCGCCTTTTCGGTCCAACAGGTTGAGTTGGGGATCAGTCGATACCAAGACCTACTCGACGATTTCAACCAAGGAGTCACGAGGGAAGAAGGCTATTTCAAACAGCCACTCCTTCTCCTCGACGAGAGGACCAATCGCTTGGCCCTGATGATCTCCGACATCGTCTAGGCCAAGCAGGTGGTCAGAGGCGTCATCCTAACGTCCACGACCGAATCGGAACACCGGAGCCCCGGTATTCTAATTTGAGAAACCGATCTCTGATCGATTACAATCCGGCACCCTTCCAAAGAAGGCGTCATGAATCAATCACAGGCTGTCGAGCTATCTCTACGGGGTTCCAAGCTGTGTGTTGGCCCAACAAGTTTCGACCAGCCAACATGGACAAGTTCAATGGGACCCAGAACCCGTTAGAATTTCTTCAAATCTATACTACTGCCATCAAAGCTGCTGGTGGTGACGAAAATATGATGGCAAATTATCTACCTACGATACTTGAAGGGTCTACCCGGTCACAGTTTCTCAACCAACCGGTCGGATCAATTAATACTTGGGAGCAACTTTGCGACCTCCTGATTGTAAATTTTCAAGGTACGTACGACCACCCTGAAAAGGAGGATGACCTTCATCGAATCTGGCAAGAACATAATGAGACTCTTCGTCAATACATCAAAAGGTTCAGTCAGGTTTGTAATTCAATTCCAGAGGTCGCAGAATTTTATGTTATTCAAGCTTTCAAGGCAGATCTAAGGAATCGACGATTTACATAAGACATCGCTATGAATCCTCCACGGACGACTGTCGAGCTTTTCGATATGGCCGACAAATACGCAGCTACTAGCGAAGCGGTTGAATGGAGCGAGACCATTGATCGGAAGGATAAACCCCCTCGACTTGGCTTGGAAAAGTCAGAAAACAAATACAAGAAGGCTCTCAAGAAGAAGAAAACCGCAAGCCCGATGATAAGAAAATACTTGCGGTTCCTGACAAGTTTACCAAGGGTAAGAAAGGTTACCCCGGTCGAGGCAAAGCAAAAGTTCCGATCGATGGATATAAAAAGAACAAGAAGTGGTGTCCACTTCACCAGTAGGCAGGGCATGACTTGCGCACCTGTCGAGCCTGGCAAAAGAAACTAGAGGATTACTATGCAGGTAAAGGCCCACTCCCCTCAATACAATATCCCAAGTCTCTGTACGTCGAAGAGCATCAAGCTCTTCTGCCATAGCAAGCTGCCACTCAGAATAAAAAGCATCCTCACGATACGAACTAGGCTCAGTGACAGAGAGAGCATGAGCTATTAGAGCAAATCCAAGACGATCAGGAGGTCGAATGGATGTCCAGTCACGAAGGATGTAATGAGGAGCATCATCAGGAGGATCAGATGTGGGTGTCGGCAAGATACTAGAAGAGGAGACTGATGAAGGACGAGGACGTCTGGAGTAGTGAACATCAAAGAAACAAGACGTTGGTGTTGTAGAAAACAGAGGCGGTATTGCAGGAGACAACACCGTAGGCGAATGTACAGAAGGAACCATTGGAGGTAGACCAGGGGAAGACTGTGATAGTGGAAAATAGGTGAAGAGTCCGAAAGAGACAACCATGAAATCGACTCAATAGTGAAAACAAGAGAGGAAGTCGAATCTTGATAGAAGAAAGGTCGAGATTCGTCAAAGACAACGTCCTCCTGGCTAGGGCTCAGAAGAAATCGTCAACGGAGGAGTCCTCCTGGCGAAACGTCTCCAACTCACGCTAAAGTGAAAAGAACTGAGCATCGCTACTTTGCTGGTACAGCTCGCGCAAGTACTCCCAGATCTGACGAGTGGCACGCAGACCAACAATGTCTGCTTGGATGGAGTCATCGACACTGACCACCAATATGGCTCGAACACGGGCCTCATCAGCACACCAGTACTCAAAAACGTGTATAGCATACTGAAAGACCTCATCAGCAACATCAGCAGCGGCCTCTATCTCTTTCTTGGCAGCCTCATCTATTGCAGGAAGTGCAGAAGTAGGCTGTCTGGGAGAATGTTGAACCGACGACAGCGGATAAGGTCGGGCACCAGTAACATGTCCCAAGAGATGGAGACCATCGAGCGTGATCTCCATAAGTGAAGACCACAACTTGTAGTTCGTTCTGTGAAGCTTTATTCTTGAGAATAGGATCGCAGCTGATGGAACAGAAGTCATTGGTAGGCTGCGCTGGATGGCGCGGCAACTAAGACAACGAAGTCTAACGGCGCGTAGAATGTTAGATTGATGTACTCTTTTTGTTTTTTAGCCTGAAGCTTATTCTTGAGAATAGGATCGCAGGCTGCTGGTGGTGACGAAAGTCATGATGGCAAATTATCTACCTCACGATACTTGAAGGGTCAGTCACGGTTTCTCGACCAGTCGAGATCAATCAATACTTGAGAGCAACTTCGACCTCGATCATCGAGCTTTTCGACATGGCCGACAAATACGCCGACTACTAGCGACAGCGGTTAAGAATGGAGCGAGACCATTGATCATAAGGATAAACCCTCGACTTGGCTTGGAAAACTAAGACAAATACAAGAAGGCTCTCAAGAAGAAGAAAAAACCGCAAGCAGATGATAAGAAAATACTGATGGTACTGCAGAATTACCAAGGTAAGAAAGGTATTCTTGGCCGAGGCAAAGCAAAAGTTCCGATCGATGGATATAAAAAGAACAAGAAGCAGGTGATCTACTACCCGCAGCAAGGGCATAACTTGCGGCCTGTGAAGCCCTGGCAAAAGAATCCGTACGTCGAAGAGCATCAAGCTCTTCTGCCATGCAAGCTGCCACTCAGAATAAAAGCATCCTCACGATACGAACTAGGCTCAGTGACCAGTTTGCGATTAATGTACTGAACGTCGACAGCAGGACGATCGTTCAGGCTTAGCGATTTATAATGGGCTAATGACACACCGTAATATATATAAGAAAGAAAGAAATCAATTAGATTCAGGTAGCCAGTAATTATCTTAAAAAGAAAAAGTGGAAGGTTCTTAAGGATTGATGAGCTGTTTTTTGTTTTTTATCATGTATATACGTTTATGGAATCCAACCCATGGTAAAGTGGGCCGTGTCACACAAAACAAAATAGATATATTAGGTACTTATAGTGGAAATATATCCTACACTATTATTGAATATCTAGCTTAAAAATAGCACATGCAACTACTGATGGCGCAAGCAAAATAAAAAACATTGCTAGACTGTAACAATTGGCATAGAAAAGGAGCAAACGTACCGGGAGGAATGGCAAGAGACAAAATTTATTTATACTCCAGCTCCTGGTTTACCTAACAGTCAAGAGCCGCGCAATGTTAGATTCCATCCTGTAACTGGGCTTTGTGTTTTAGTGAAATCTTCAAAATCATTTGAGTTGGGTCCATCTGATGAATCAAACGCGTGGAACTGCACCTCAGGATATAAGCTAGTATTCAAGCACAATATATATTCAACATCCAAGTAGTACTCTGATTTAATGGTTGGAGATACCCTCTCACCTTCGGTGCACCGGTTTGGTTCGATAGCACAAACCTCTATCTGAAGAACAGAGAAAAGTAGAAAAAAATGGATGTCGAATCGTCAACCCTCGGACATCTAGATCTATTATGAGACTCTAGTAAGCATCATAATAAACCACTTGTAGCTTGCTAATTCAAAACCAATTAATGGTCATTTAGCCGACTGCGTTTTAATCGCCCACTAGCCGGCATGCCGCACGCCGCACGCCAAAGTCACAAAAAAAAAAAGGAAAGAAAGAACGCAAGAAAGATGTTTTCCTTACAAACTGTGGTCAATTTTGGATTAGCGACGGTTCGACGCAGTTGCGGGGGAATTAGGTTTCCCGTTCGGTTCGGACGCGGCCGCCGACGCGACGCCTGCATCAAAATCCTCCGCTTCCTTCCCCGTCTTTTCCTGCCCGCCTTCCCCCTCAGTCCTCACCCACCCCTCGATCGAGAGAGATTCTTCCCTCTCCCATACGGCCATAACCACACCACACCACGCTGCTGCTGCCATCATCATCTCGTCCAGATAGCCACCCTACCAATCACCATTTCTCCTTTGCTTTCCCTTCCCCAACCACTCCAACATCACGAACCAATCCAAGCCAATTTCATTCTTTTTACTCTCAATTTGACGCGCCCCAGTTCAATCTTATCCCCCAAACCAAATCAAAATCCACGGGGGTTGAGGAAGGAGGCTGCGGCCGCGATCGCCTCAGCGCGAGAATCCAGGTTTTCGGTCTGTGTGATGCGCGACATAGGTGCGGGCTGCGGTGGCGATGGCGATCGGCGTCGTCAAGATCCATACAGCGTCTTCGCCGCGGGCGGCCCGGCGGCGGCGACTTGGCCTCGTTCGGGACGTTCCTGATCCGTTGATCAAGCAACGGCCACGCGCGGCCGACGGCGTCGACGACAAGGCGACCTGGCGGACAACGCCACGCCGCCGGCGCCGCAGGGCATTAGGTTTTACCTCGCCGCCATCGACTTCGGCGCTGCGGAGCGGTTTCGGCATGCAGCGACGGTGGTTCGCGGCAACGGCGCACGCGCGGCAATGACGATGCGTTTGCGACGGCGATGCGGCGGCGACGACGCTACGCGGTGGGCGCCCGCGTTTGATGACGGCGACAGCGGTGCTGGCGGCGCCTACAGGTGAATCGGCAATGATGGCAACCTCAGCGACGGGGTGGACACGTTCGGCGCGCGATAACGCGGTTTAGCAGATGATAATTAGGCTCGCTCAACATGTGATATGTACTTTATGTTCTATCACACCATCTACATGCACCTTAGCTGTTTGTGTGGAGTGTGATGGGTACACAGGCTCACATAGAGTGAAATTTCACATGGAAAGAGACTCCTTCAAAATTTTCATATATTAGTTCACCAGGACTGCCTAGCGACGCATGCTGTTGACATTTTAACGACATCAATGTCATTTTAAGATTTGTGGCGCTTGGTTAGTGCATATAGACCTTTTCTTTGTGAAATTGTCCAGTGCCCATCTTCTTGGCAAGTTATATCCATTTCAAAGGTACATATTGAAGAGATAACTGCTAATGCTGTCACCGATTCTGGAATTTTTATTGGCCGTGCTTTAATGACTTAACCTATCACTGAGATTGTAGCCCACTGAACGGATAGATCAGGTATTGTAGACTCTAGTATGGCAACTCTGTTTGCATAATATTTCTAATGAAGCTGCCCTACATGGTGATAACGGTCGGCGACGCATGATTACTGATGTTTTACATCGACGATGCGGTTAGCTGGCGGTAGCGGGGCGATTTACGCCGCGTTTCGACTGACCTGGTAGCGAGTGTCGGCGACGATAACGCTGTCCGGCGACATATGACGACGACATAACGCTGTTGGTGACTTTTTTTATCAGAGAAAGAGTTCGGCCTGGACCATCCTGGCGATGGCGCATGGCAGTTTCATGACACAATGCTGCCCCGGGCGACGAGTGCGTAACTGGCGGCGATGCGGTTCTAGCGACAGCGGTTGGTTACCCGGCGGTTGGTAGCGAGTATTTCTCTCCTTTATTGATGATTTTGTGAAAGAATGTAGTGTGCAAATTGTAGACTGAACTCAAGACGATGCTCTTCCCCTGTAGAGCTCAATTCTTTCATTCCTTTTGTACCCTTTGTGTAATATTTGCCGGGGCTTGAAATCACCATTTTTAGGGGAAAAGTACCATTCTCCATGATCGAGATGCAAAGGATTGATGTAGTACTATCGCATGCGAATAGCTTATATCGCAAGAAGAGCTAGATTTGCCCTAACTCTAATACCATGTTATGAATTGTGTATGTATTCAATAGAGTACAATGAGCACTATATATAGGGAGTACAAAGGAGTTACTATATACAGATAAAGAAACCAAAAGATAATCATATTCTATTCTAAAGTGCTATTCTAACACGGCGATCGGTGCCGCCCTGCTGGCCATCTGATTCTACACCTTCCATGGTTCAACACTGAGCAGATGCTGAAAATTTACACCGGTGCAGGCAGGGATGCCGCTGACGATGGTGAATTCTGGACTGGTAAAAGGAGAAATCAGTTGCTCCTTCTCAACATCATCAGTAAACGAAATCATTTCAGAAAACAGCAACATCCAAAGGTGAAAACTGATCGAAAAAGGGAACTCATCAATGTATATATGTTTGTATATATCCTGTCTGTCTCACAGATTTATAAAAGTCAAAGGTAAAAGATTTCAAGAAACAGACCTCTGCCTCGGACTGGTCGATAATACTCGATTGCTCGTTCTTTCTTCGCACCTTCACCCTAGGTTCTTGATATTTTTGCCCTGCACTCCTTAACCTTAGCCACGCATTTGGCTGCCCTGCATAGTGCATACGGTGCCACACGAGGCGCAATCTACTTGAGAGTGAGACACTGAGATCGACCGATGCTAGTTTGCGATTAATGGTGACTGAACGTGGACAGCAGGACGATCGTTCAGGATTATACATTTATAATGGGCTAATGACACACCGTAATATATATAAAGAAAGAAAGAAATTAGATTCAGGTAGCCAGTAATTATCTTAAAAAAGAAAAAGTGGAAGGTTCTTAAGGATGGATGAGCTGTTCATTGCGCTTTATCATGTATATACGTTTATGGAATCCAACCCATGGTAAAGTGGGCCGTGTCACACAAAACAAAATAGATATATTAGGTACTTATAGTGGAAATATATCCTACACTATTATTGAATATCTAGCTTTAAAAATAGCACATGCAACTACATGGAAGAACAAAATCAACCCCCAACATTAATTGTATACAATGTCATTTGGGTACCAACAAATATTTCAACTACAAGTCTAAAGCAACCAGTCATGTACACCGATTTTGAATGAAACCTTTAAAAACAAAGGATGGTTCTTGCTTCTTTAGTCCTAACCCCAAAATAAAAAACATTGCTAGACTATAACAATTGGCATAGAAAAGGAGCAAACGTACCGGGAGGAATGGCAAGAGACAAAATTTATTTATACTCCAGCTCCTGGTTTACCAAACAGTCAAGAACCGTGCAATGTAATATTCCATCCTGTAACTGGGCTTTGTGTTTTAGTGAAATCCTCGATCATTTGAGTTGGGTCCATCTGATGAATCAAACGCGTGGAACTGCACCTCAGGATATAAGCCAGTATTCAAGCACAATATATATTCAACATCCGAGTAGTACTCTGATTTAATGGCGGCTGCATGGATACAAATAAATCTCATTATTTGGATTGGATTTAATGGAGCCTTCAACAGAATACTACTCAGTTGTCTAGCTTATTGATAAACCTTGGAAGAAGCAGCACACACAAAAACGAAAACATCGAAATGCAGCAACAGGCGCTCACCTGGGTCTTCGTCTCTCCCTGTAGTTCAAACATCCATGAAAATCTGGAACCAAAAGGCCCCAAATATGCAGATCTAGCAAGGACCCGAAAAAAAAAAAACGAAGATCATACAACGTATCGCGAACTGCAAACCTCATGGATCACACTTGATGCAACTGGACGATAGGATCAAAGGGGAAATGATTAGCCCTAGAAACAGAGTGAGAGAACTGAGGCTGAAGAGTCCAGAGAGAGGGCAACCAAGAGGAAGAGCGGGAAATACAGGGCAACCAAGAGCAACTGCATGAACCACGTTTCTGTATGCAATCAAGAACCTGACAAAGACGGCTAGAAATGTGGATATTAATTTAATTTCAGATTTTATTATTAGATAAAGATCATATAAAACTAATGATACACAAATCGATACTAACAGCAGACTACTCATTGCACTTTTAAATATACACAATAAAATATTTACAACAGAATAGTCTGATTGTATGACCAACTTACAGTCGGACGTGATGAATAATAGGAAGCAGTGCAGACTCGAAGCAGAGCAGGTCGTTGATGATGCAGCGCAGCGAACGGTCGCACAGATACGTTGCCCAGAAACCTTATTTCCACCCCGTGTAGGTGAACTCTACGACAATGGTTCAGAGATACCCGCCCACCCTCCTTCCCGGTGCACGCCGAGGAGAAGGGACGGCTTGGTTCGATAGCACAAACCTCTAGTACAAAAGAACAGAGAGAAAGTAGAAAGAAAATGGATGTCGAATCGTCAACCCTCGGACATCTCTAGATCCTATTTATGACCGAGATAATTACTCTCTAGTAACTGTCATAATAAACCACTAGTAACTGCTAATTCAAAATCAATTAATGGTCATTAAATAGTATTTATTGATCCTGACTACACACTGATCTACAGCTTCGATAAGTGTATTCCAAACCTCAAGCACTAGTATACTAGTACCAGATTCAATTATTTGTACAATGAGAAAAAGGTAAAATGATATAGGCTGTGATATTAAGCCATACGCGGCCCAATTAGCCACTGGGGGCCGGGGCGCGTTCGCACTTTCGCTGGGTGGTTCAATGCAATTAGCCAGCCCACTACGTTCGAATCGCACTACCGGCAGGCGCGAGCGCACGGCCCAAAAGTCAAAAAAAAAGGAAAGAAAGAACGAAAGAAAGATGTATTCCCTTCCAAACTGAGGTCAATTTTGGATTAGCTGATGGTTCGACGCAGTTGCGATTTGGCTTTGCGTTCTGTGTGCGTCTCTCCCTCTCTCTCTCGCGCGCGGTGAAATTAAGGTTGACCGGTTAGTAGTTGGATTAGTAGCTAGTAGTGCACGTACATACCGTTGAATCGTTCCAATTAATCCGCTAACGAACAGAATGTCCCGGTCTAGCTATGTGACGTGTTGTTTGTTAAACGTGACACCGTTCCGGTAAATCAGCGGAACACACAATCTTTGCGACGAGCCTGAGAGCGAATGCGGTGCTAGGAAGATTATTGCTCTGCGGATGTTCCGGCGTTGACTGTTGCGGTGTTGCTTTGCTGGGGGATTTAGCGTTTCCGGAAACTATCCCAACTGAACCAACATGGACTGTGTGATCGGCAAACTCAGGAGGGGGAAAAATAATGGAGACTACGCCGACCTGCTGACACAAGAGAGAGAGAGACATGTATATTGATTACTCACCCACTTGCAAATGTGATTTCCATTCCATATATATTGTTGTAACTGTACATTTTTTGAATTCATGTGGAACAATCTAGTTCCTGCTGAAAACAGAAAATAAACTTTTAAAAAGAAATCAGAGAAGAGTGTTGTAAATTAACGAGCGAGGTTTGAATCGAGACATACAGTAACACCGTCGCGTTCGGTTCGGAAGCGGCCGCCGACGCGACGCCTGCATCCAAAATCCTCCGCTTCCTTCCCCGTCTTTTCCTGCCCGCCTTCCTTCCCCCTCAGTCCTCACCCACCCCTCGATCGAGAGAGATTCTTCCCTCTCCCATACGGCCATAACCACACCACACCACGCTGCTGCTGCCATCATCATCTCGTCCAGATAGCCACCCTACCAATCACCATTTCTCCTTTGCTTTCCCCTTCCCCAACCACTCCAACATCACACGAACCAATCCAAGCCAATTTCATTCTTTTTTTACTCTCCAATTTGACGCGCCCCAGTTCCAATCTTATCCCCCAAACCAAATCAAAATCCACGGGGGGTTGAGGGAAGGGAGGCTGCGGCCGCGCTGGGATTTCCAAATCCAAGTGGCGGACGAGTCGGAAGGATTCGGTCGTGTGATGCGCGGATCCAGGTGAGGGCGGGGGTGGCGAGCCATGCCGGGCGTCGGCGTGAAGATCTACAGCGTCTTCTTCAAGCTCCTCCTCCGCCACCGCCTCCAGTCGCTCGCGACCGCCGCCGCGGGCGGGGAGGGCGGCGGCGACGCGGCCTCGTTCGGGATCTCCTGCCGCTCTGACGAGGCCACGGCGCCGGCCAACCCGGCCTTCTCCGCGGCCGACGGCGTCGCCTCCAAGGACCTCCACATCGACCCCAACTCCTCCCTCTCCGTCCGCATCTTCCTCCCCACGCCGCCGCCTCACCCGCACCTCATCCACCCGCGCCGTGCCAGCGACCCCGCCGCCGGCGCCGCAGGAGCGCCCTACCGGGGGTACCTCCCGCACGCCGTCTCGTCCCCGCGCGCTGCGGCCTCCACTAGGCGCAGGCTGCCTATCGTCGTGCAGTTCCACGGCGGGGGGTTCGTGTCCGGGAGCAGCAGCTCCGCGGCCAACGATGCCTTTTGCAGGAGGGTGGCCAAGCTCTGCGACGCCATCGTCGTCGCCGTGGGCTACAGGCTCGCGCCCGAGAGCCGGTACCCTGCAGCGTTTGATGACGGGGTCAGGGTGCTCAGGTGGATCGCCAAGCAGGCGAATCTCGCCATGATGAGCAAGGTCAGGGGCGGGGTGGACACGTTCGGTGCGTCCACTGTCGAGCCATGGATCGCCGCACATGGTGATCCGGCAAGGTAAAATTAGTTTGAACGTTTACAGTTGCATTACTTGGTGCTAATCTTTAGTAAATGGGGTAGAAACATAACACTGCAGTGCCAAATTACCGACTTGGAAGTCAAAGAATTTAGCGACAATGACAAGATTTTTTTAATTCCATTTCTCAATGAAAGTTATAATTTGTCATTCAACTATTCTGTGGGGAATTGTATATGAAAATTGCCCTAGTTTAGTGAACATGTTGCGAGAGATGAAGATATAGTTTATTTGATCTGTTATTGGTTCGAATAGTAATAATGTGAAGGCGGTAATTTCTGCATGACTTACCATTTCTGAGTAGTAGCAGGTTTAAAACGCGTGAGACTGTCATTTGAGAAAGCTTTAATGTTTAGCAGATGATAATTAGGCTCGCTCAACATGTGATATGTACTTTATGTTCTATCACACCATCTACATGCACCTTAGCTGTTTGTGTGGAGTGTGATGGGGTACACAGGCTCACATAGAGTGAAATTTCACATGGAAAAGAGACTCCTTCAAAATTTTCATATATTAGTTCACCAGGACTGCATTCTCTGCATGCTGTTGACATTTTTAAGACATCAATGTCATTTTAAGATTTGCTTGACGCTTGGTATGTGCATATAGACCTTTCTTTGTGAAATTGTCCAGTGCCCATCTTCTTGGCAAAGTTATATCCATTTCAAAGGTACATATTGAAGAGATAACTGCTAATGCTGTCACCGATTCTGGAATTTTTTATTGGCCGTGCTTTAATGACTTAACCTATCACTGAGATTGTAGCCCACTGAACGGATAGATCAGGTATTGTAGACTCTAGTATGGCAACTCTGTTTGCATAATATTTCTAATGAAGCTTTATTAAAACTCTGTTTTCGGTAGAATCTGGAGAAGTTAGTATGTCCTGTTGCCCCTTTTTGGCTTTGTCATCTCGTAAATGTCATGTGCATATTGATGTACCATACTACCATCTTCATCTCAACCTCTGTTGCTTGATATTGCACCTACCTGATTGTAGACCCCTCAACAAATTCAGTACCCACTTCAGTTCAGCTTTAAATAGACTAAGTGGATCTTCACTAACATCAACAATTAGTCTTGTCTTGCTACCTAGCAGTATATCTAGTCATTTATTATAGTTCCTTTTGTGCTAACTGTTGTTCATTGGTATTTCTGGAGTTTGACCAGATCATGTGTCTTTTCCTTGGAGCAGATGTGTCCTACTTGGTGTAAGCTGCGGCGCTAATATTGCTGATTTTGTCACTCGGAAGGCGGTGGAAGATGGAAAGCTATTTGACCCAGTTAAGGTTGTAGCACAGGTTCTGATGTACCCCTTCTTCATAGCGAGTGTTCCAACGCACTCGGAAATAAGGCTTGCAAACTCGTACTTCTATGACAAGTCTACATGTATACTCGCTTGGAGATTATTTTTATCAGAGAAAGAGTTCGGCCTGGACCATCCTGCTGCCAACCCCCTCGCGCCTGGCAGAGGAGGCCCACCACTGAAATGCATGCCCCCGACCTTGACAGTCATTGCGGAACATGACTGGATGAGGGATCGAGCGATAGCTTACTCGGAGGAACTCCGCAAGGTAAATGTGGATGCACCAGTCCTCGATTACAAGGATACAGTTCATGAGTTTGCAACCCTCGATGTGTTCCTCAAGACGCCACAGGCCCAGGCCTGTGCCGAGGACATTGCCATATGGATGAAGAAATACATATCCCTCAGAGGGCATGAGTTCTCGTATTAGCTGTAGTAAAGATCAACATTGTGAAATAGACTCTTACGGGAAAGCATCAGTGCATTCTTTTTTCACTGGTGATGGGTGGCGCTGCAAATTAAAGGCGAGGAACCAATTAGCGTAATGTGAGTACTGAGTATTTCTCTCCTTTATTGATGAATTTTGTGAAAGAATGTAGTGTGCAAATTGTAGACTGAACTCAAGACGATGCTCTTCCCCCTGTAGAGCTCAATTCTTTCATTCCTTTTGTACCCTTTGTGTAATATTTGCCGGGGCTTGAAATCACCATTTTTTAGGGGGAAAAAGTACCATTCTCCATGATCGAGATGCAAAGGATTGATGTAGTACTATCGCATGCGAATAGCTTATATCGTGCAACTTCGTATGGAGTGTCTTCGCTATTTTCTACCTGATTTACTTTTCAAATATAACTCGTTGGTTGTAATTTTGATATTATTCTTAGGCTTTCTTATGCAAATTGCAGAACGATGCTTAAATAGAAGTTATCTACGTGTGCTTGTTACGCATTTCGTTCAAGTATCTACTTTGATTTCGCAATGCTTAAAGCGAAACCTATTAAAGACATACTTCGCGCTTACACCAACAGATTTCAAATTTGTTTAGCTTATTGTTCAAGCCTCATTCATGTTCTCTTGGCAAATGTATCATCTTTCAGCAACGCTACTGAAGGGAAGTTTGCTTCCCTCTTCCTCCTCTTTCCAACTAATGGTAGATACATTTAAAAAAACTAATGACAGATACAAGCATTACACTACATAGCCTGAGAATAGGTTAATGTTAGGAAATTGTTCTGAGAGATCTTGGGGCAGCAAACACATTCCCGTTGTGCTAAAAGGTCGAACAAACAGAACTCAACATTAAACACCCTCTCTCTCAAAAATCACCCTCAGAGAGAGAGAGAGAGAGAGAGAGAGAGAGAGAGAGACTCAACATTAATGGAACCTTCATGGGCTTCATGATCTTTCACAAACTGTTGCTTGTTCTGCTCTGAATAAAAGGCTGCAGTGATGGTTCTCTTCCTAGATAGTCAGTTATGATCTCAAGAGGGTCTTTGGAGCCTCCTGGAGCTAATACCTGCAATGATGCAAGCATTTTTGAACAATTGCCATGAATATGCGATAAAATAAGAACAGCACGCCTAGAAGGGCATTAGTCACTACCTTATTTCTAAGCCGCAATCCTGCATGCTGATTTAGCAAGTCGTCTTTAAATTTTGTTACAAATAGATCGGCAGCAAACACCTGCATTGTACAAATAGACGTCCTTTTCTATGATTTCAGAATATATGAGTAGTAGTGTGCTTTTGGAGTAGTGTTCGCTCAGACCTCGCTCCATATGTAACTATAGCACACAGCATCATAGCCAACGGCAATACGTGGAAAGCATGAAGCTGGGCTGGTCCCTTCCAACAAAGGAATACCCAACATTACCTAAAAAGGAGCATTTCGCCTTCAGTGGTCATGATAAGTAATCTAAATAGTGAATCTATAGTTTAGAATGTACCTTTGGATGAAGATCCCTGACTAAGTCATCAATGTCCACATCCTCGCTTGTATGTATTATCTGATCAACAAGGCCTGGTAAAAGCGAAAAACATGCCCTTTGGTCTATAACTTTACTTATTAACAAGAAGGCTACCCTGTGGTCTATAAATTTACTAGGTTGGTAATGACTGCTGGATTAACAAGATAACAGTATTGATTATTCACATAATAGGTGGAAAACAAGGAAAGTAGTATGTGTTTCTGCTGTTCAAATAGCAGAATGGCTAATGGGTGTAAAATTAATGTTACAAATCAACCTCTCAAGCTCTACTCAACCTCTATTAGATGAATATCCAAAGTATATATACTACCAAGGATAGAAAAACCGGATCCGGGGCAAATCCAGGCCGGCGGCCGGTACCGGTACCTGCCGATTACCGGAAAACCCGGAAGAAACCCGGACAAAAATTGTCAAATGAATTTTGAACTGAATTTCGGGAAACTGGTAACCGGACCGGTTACCTCCCGGGAACTGAGAAAAACCGGTTGAAAAACCGGAAAATAGATCAAATTGGTAATTAGCAATTTGAAATTTGACATAATGCAAATATTAATTAGATATATAGCATGGGCATAATGCAATAATGATGGTGTGGGATCATTCAATGTCTGCCATCTATCCAATATACATTTAAAACCTAGAATCCAGGGAGCATCCAAGATAAAATTGTTTTAATAGTGTTAAATATACTAAAAACTAATGTTTCAATACGTAATCTAGCATAACAATGCCTAAACCAACTGGGAAAGAACATTATAGAGTTAAAAATTCAAATTTGAATTTAAATGTTTCTGACCGTTTTTTTTCTCTATATACTGCACCAAGGATAGAAAAACCATTCCCGTCGCAATTCTCGGCTGGCGGCCGGTACTGGTAACAGGCCAATTACCGGTTTTCCCGGGAAAAACCCAGTCGAATTTCGTTTAAATTTTCTTAAAAATCAACCAAAATTCGAAATTCGAAATTTAAATTTGCAAACTTCGGAAAAACCAGCCAGGATTTCAAATCCCGACGCCACCGAGAAAAGGTTCACGGCGATAACCCACGGATTTCTATCCTCAGATCGCATGAGAGAAACCCTATAGCACATGGGCCTCATGGGCCATATACACATATACATAACACCCCCTTCAAACTCAACATGGGTCAGGAAGATCTGAAACATTGAGTTTGGAGATATGGAAGCGATGTTGCTCTCGAGTTTGAGCCTTGGTGAAGAAATCAGCGACTTGAATCTCGGAGGGCACATACTGAAGAGCAATAGTTTTATGTTGACAATGAGAACGTGTGAAAGATGCATCTACACCGATGTGCTTAGTCAGCTCATGCTTCACTGGAACAGTAGTGATCTATATAGCACTAGTGTTGTCACACAGAAGAGATGCAGGAGTATCGCATGACACATCAAGATCGGCTAAAAGCCAACGAAGCCAAACAATCTCTGAAGTAGTAGTGGCCAACACTCAAAGCTCAACCTCAGCACTATACCGTGAAAACGCAGTCTGTTTCTTGGACTTCCAGGCAATAAGCGAGACCCAAGAAATATGCAATAGCCAGAGACAGACTGTCGATCAATAGGATCACTCGCCCAAATCGAGTCAGAGTAAGCATGAAGCTGAAGCTGATTCGACCGAGAATAAAAAAGACAACGATCAACCATCCCTCGTAGATAGTGCAACAAACTGGCTGAGCACATAAACAGAATGAGCAATATCAGGACGTGTCACTACAAGATAGACAAGACTCCCAACAATATGACGATAACGAGAAAGGTCTTCAAGCAAAGTGGCACCAGTAGGATGAAACTGAAGATGAAGCTCCATAGGAGTAGCAGTTGTCTGACTATCAGTGAGACCAGAGCGAGCAAGCAAATCCTGAATTTAGCGCTGCTGAGATAGATAGTAGCCATCATATGTGCAAGTAAACTCAATCCCCAGAAAATAACGGAGAGGACCCAAATCCGACATCAAAAACTGCTCACTGAACCGTTGCTTAACAAAAGCAATGTACTCCTTGTCATCTCCGATGATCAGCATGTCATCAACATAGAGTAAAAGCATAGTACGATCACGTGGAGATGTATGATAAACAATGCAGGATCATGCTTACTCTGGAAGAAACCAGCAGATAACACAACTGAACTGAACCACTCAAACCAAGCACGAGGAGCCTGTTTGAGGCCATAAAGGGCACGACGAAGACGACAAACATGACCAGCAGGAGCCACAACTCCCTGGGGTGGTGTCATATAAACCTGCTCCTGTAAGTCACCATAAAGAAAAGCATTCTTCACATCCATCTGAGAGATAGTCCAGGGGCGAACAACAGCCACAACAACAAGTGTGAACCGTTACTATATGAGCAACAGGAGCAAATGTCTCGTCATAATCACGACCATGTGCCTGCTGAAAACCACGAGCAACTAGTCGAGCCTTGTACCTCTCAACAAAGCCGTCGGATTTGGTCTTAACATTAAAAACCCACTTGCAAGTAATAGGAACAACAAGATCCTACGTACTAGGGCAATCCAAAGCAGCTAACTCTTCAGCCATAGCTAACTGCCACTCAGGATGAACAACAGTCTCCTAATAAGTGTGAGGCTCAGGCACAACAGCAGTAGAAACAAAACCATATCTGTCAGGAGTTGCAATAGTAGTACGATCATGAAGCTCATACCGAGATGACGGTGCCGGTGGAGTATCATCAGTACTATCCATGCCATCTGAGGGGGGAACATTGGAAGGCTGAGTATCCGGAGGAACTCTAGGCCGACGAGTATAGTGAAGAGGAAACGGTGATATGACTGAGGATGGAGAAGAGGACTCCACAGAAAGAGGTGTATCAGACGAAACAATAGGTGGAAGGTGAAGAAAAGAGAGACTCAACGGAGGAGGAGGACCGAGTGGTAGAAGAATAAAAGTAGGGACAATCCTCAACAAAAGAAATATCACGAGAAATGCGCATACGCCAAGCAAAGAGATCGTAACAATGATAGCCCTTATGCTCAAGACTATATCCAAGGAAAACACACTCGACAGACTGAGTTGTTAACTTTGTGCGCTCACAAGGCGGAAGCAGAACATAACAGGTACAACCAAAAACCCGAAGATGGTCATACCGAGGGAGAGTAGAAAACAAGAGCTCGCCAGAACACTTTCCCTAAAGGCGAGAAGATGGCTGCATATTAATGAGATAGACAGACGTAGAAATCGCATCAGCCCAAAAATGTCGTGGAACATGAGATGCAAGTAAAAGAGTACGAGTAGTCTCAATAAGATAACGGTGTTTACGTTTAGCAACACCGTTCTGAGCATGGGCACCAAAACATGAAAGCTAAGGAAGGGTTCCCTCAGCCAAGAAAGATTGACGAAAAGCATACGACAAGTACTCCCCCCTGAATTAGAACGAAAAGTATGAACAGGAGTGGAAAACTGAGTGTGAACCATATGAGCAAAAGACTGATAAATGGACAAAAGTTGAGAACGATGTTTCATAAAATAAACCCAAGTATATCGAGAATAGTCATCGATAAAAATTACATAATAGATATGACCAACTTTGGAGGCAAAAAGAGCAGGACCCCAAACATCATAATGAACTAACTCAAAAGGGCGACTAGACCGAGATGTACTGGTAGGATATGGGAGTTGCAGTTGTTTACCAAGCTTGCGACCTTTACAATCATAACTAGTGTCGATAATGACATGACCTAGGACACCCTGACGAGCTAATGTAGAAAGACGAGAACCACACAAATGACCAAGTTGATGATGCCACTAAGGAAAACTAACAGACACTGACGAAAGAACTGAAGATGCATGAGCGGGGGAAGATGGGAGCCTCAGACGATCAAGGAAGTAGAGACCCTGAGAATCTCTAAGGCGATGGCCAGTACCAAAAAGAACTCCTGTCTGACGACCCTGTACATGGCAAGTAGAGTCATCAAACCCAACAAAGTAGTGCATATCAGCAAACTGACCAACAGACGTAAGATTCATAGAAAGTTGAGGTACAAATAACACATCGGGAACAGTAAAAAGAGAAGTAGAGAGAGTGCCCTGATGAGTGACTGAACATGAGGTACCACCGGCTGTCTGTACACAGGAACCATCCATAACAGGTCGACATGATGCAAGATGAGACTTATCCGATGTCATATGAAAAGAAGCTCCAGAGTCCAAAACCCATGGAAGACTAGTACCTGACACGGAAGAAGATGCTATAGCAAGACTGACAAACCCACTAGGAGGGGCATCAGATGAAGACCGCTGCTGAACTTGAGTCTAAAGAGCCTAAAGCTGGGACTAAAGCTGACCCAACTAAGTGATAAGAGCAGAATCCCCAATAGATGCAGGAGTGGTGGCAGCAACCACACCACGATGACGACGATGAGATGCAGGTCGCAGCTCTGGATGAAGTTGGTAGCACCTCTGAACAGGATGACTAGGCTTCTTGCAGTGAGGGCATAAAGTTTGGTTGGATGTGGCACCAGGGGGTGAACTAGGCTGATAAACCTCCTAACGAGGTACCGCAAAAACAGACTGAGATGGTGTCAATATGAAAGACAGAGAGCGAAGTCGAGTCTCCTCAACAATCAACGCAGCAAGGGCCTCCTCCATGGTTGGAAGGACAATACGTCCCAGTAGTTGAGCTCGAATAGACTCAAACTTTGGGCGAAGGCGCATAACAAAGGTGACAATTAAATTTTGTGCATCATGACCCGCCTTTGCCTACACAGCCAGTACATCCAGCACAAAAAAGAGGAACCGTAGAGGTCAGTTGTCGTGAAATGTGTTAACTGAATAATCTTGTTTGTTAGATTTGTATACATCAGTCTGTGTTTCTTTCATACCATTTCGTATAACAGAGATAAACCGAAGTTAACTCTGTGTTGGTTTTACTTGGTCAAGCGCAAGAATCCATTGTAAACCGATCGTGTGTGTTAGTGGCCTTAGTGCCTAGATTGTAGGAGTGTTTTACTCATTCGGTTGTATCACATCTCTCTTGAATAAATGAAGTAATGTAAAACGGGATGAATCACGGCGGCAAGAAAAACTTGTTTTCACTCTGTTGTCGTTTTTCTACGTAATCACTAAATCTTTCTCTTGTGAGTATTGGTGTGTATGTCTGCGGCTCCTAGAGGCCATCATTTGGTATCAGAGCTGGTTCAGTACATGCCAAAGATCATGCCGCGATCGACTTCGCCCGGGAGTAGTGTCTCCGGTGATGGGGGTGTGCCGAAGGCGTCGGCACGGGAGGGAAGTGTATCCTCCAGCACCCAATGCTCACGAGGAGCAATTACGCAAAGCATGGGCGGTGAAGATGAAAGTCTTCATGCGCGCACAAGGCGTCTGGGGACGCAATGAGGAGAAGGAGGTGATCGACACCGGAAGGATCGGATGGCGCTGCCGCCATTTTCCAAGCGGTCTTGGAAGATATGCTCATGCTCTTGGCGGAAAAGGAGACCGCCCGTGAAGCATGGAGCACATCGAAGACCATGCACCGGTGCGGATCGTGTCATGAAGGCACGAGTGCAGAATCTGAAGAGTGGATTCGACAATCTGCGTATGAAGGACGGCGAATCGATTGACGACTTCGCTGTGCGGGTGACAACCACTGTCAACACGATTCGTGGGTTGGGGACAAAATGGAGGAGTCCTATGTGGTAAGGAAATTCCTTGTTTGCTCCCGTAAGATTTGCTCTGTTGTCTCCACTCTTGAGCGGTTTGGGGACTTAGAGGCGATGTCAATCGAAGAATTGATCGGTCGTCTCAAGACACATGAAGAGGAGATCGCCGCTATGGCGGTGGCGAACAAGATCGGCTCCTCCTCACACGCATCGAGTGGAAAGCCAAAGAGAAGGAAACTTCGAGGGTTTTCCGATTCATGAAAGGGCACGGCAAGCCAAAGATAAGCGCGGGCGCTGCCATGGCCACGACCATGGGAGTGGGACGATGGACGCTAACCAAGATGGAGATCACAAGAATGGTGATCGGAAATTCGACAAAAGAAAGGTAAAATGTTTCAATTGTAGTAAACTTGGTCATTTTGCATCGGAATGTCGATCCAAGAAGAAGAAGGAGGTTGCTCACATCGCTGAGAAGGATGATGGGGAGTCTGTCCTCCGATGGCGAAAAAGCCGGGTCGCACGAAGACACGAGAATGCAGAGTTAAAGGTGATGCTCAATGAAGAAGCGATTCATCCGAACAAGATCCATGAAGCCAAGTATGATCATGAGAAGTGGTATCTCGACACCGGAGCGAGTAATCACATGACAGGGAACAAAGGCAAATTCACTGATCTAGACACTTCAATTTCTGGAACAGTTAGGTTTGGAGATGGGTCCTCGGTTGAGATTTGTGGAAGGGGAAATATACTATTTGAATGTCGAAATGGGTCACACCGTGCACTTTCAGATGTATATTATATTCCCCAGTTGAGGAGCAGCATCATCAGTTTGGGGCAACTGGAGCAAAATGGTTGCAGAATTGTACTGGAAAAGGGTCACCTACTGGTATATGATCAGCAAAGTAGCCTGCTAGCTAAGGTGACAAGGTCAAAGAACAGATTGTATACTCTGCCACTAAAATTGGTTGAGCCAGTTTGTCTGATGGCTAGAATGCATAATGATGCTTGGATTTGGCATGCAAGGTATGGACATTTAAATTTTCATGCTTTGCGTAGTCTAGCCAGTAAAAGAATGGTAGAAGGTTTGCCAGTGATTGATCATGTAGATCAAGTTTGCAATGGGTGTCTAGTTGGTAAACAGAGAAGGGCACCATTCCCAACTGAAGCAGTGTTTCGGGCAACTTCACCCCTGCAGCTACTACACGGTGATCTATGTGGACCAATCACTCCAACTACAGCAGGAGGTAATAGCTATTTCCTTACATTGGTAGATGATTACAAAGAGTTCATGTGGCTTGTACTCTTGAAGAACAAGTGGGAAGCACTTGCGTAAATTGACAAGATCAAGGTTGCGTGAGAATTGAAGCGGTTCAAAACCAAAGCTCTCAGGCCCGGCAGGGAGGCGAATTCAACTCAGGAGAATTCAAGGAGTACTGTGATCGGTATGGAGTACAACACTATCTCACTGCACCTTACTCTCCACAACAAAATGGAGTTGTCGAGAGGAGGAACCAGACGGTGCTTGGAATGGCCCGTAGTCTGCTCAAGAGTAAGGGAGTTCCTGGAGAGTTTTGGGGTGAAGCAGTCACAACTGCAGTGTATTTGCTCAATCGAGCACCCACCAAGAGTGTGAAGGAAATGACCCCATATGAGGCTTGGTTCCAGCGGAAACCAAAGGTCCAACACTTGAGAACTTTCGGCTGTTTGGGGCATGTGAAATCAGTGCGCCTGCACACGAAGAAGCTCGACCATGACTCAACAATGGTGTTGATGGGTTATGAGAAAGGTTCCAAGGCGTACCGATTGTTTGATCCTCTCAAGAGAAAAATTACAGTCTCCCGAGATGTGGTTTTTGAAGAGGATAAAGGATGGGAATGGAATACTGAATCTGGAGGTGCATCACAAGTCAGCAGTGATTCATTCACTGTTCATTATCCGACAATTGAGGACACTGAGTCACTCACTGAAGGGGAGCAAAGCCAGAGGGACATTACCTCTGGAGATACAACAGAACCTGTATCAGGCAGTCCAACGACCCAAACTTCTCCAGTTAGCGCTCCAGTTAGTCGCAACTCTGATCCCTCACTGTCAACATCAAGTATCAGCTCAGATTTCAGCTCAGACTCAGATTCTGCTAGTCAGCCACAGAAATACCGTGAGATCAGAAATATATATGATGAGACTGAACAGATCCAGTTGAACCCAGAAGAACTTGGGGTATGTTTGTTAAGCTCTGATGAACCTGCTACATTTGATGAAGCACTGAAATCTGCATGCTGGAAGAAAGCCATGGATGAGGAGATGGACTCAATCCAAGGAAATAACACATGGGATCTTGTAGAGAAACCTACATCAGTAAAGCCAATTGGATTGAAGTGGATCTTTAAAGTGAAGAAAGATTCAAATGGTGTTGTTGTGAGGCATAAGGCTAGGTTAGTGGCCAAAGGATATGTACAACGCCAAGGAATTGATTTTGATGAGGTGTTTGCACCAGTTGCACGTATAGAAACAATCCGGCTAATTGTTGCATTAGCTGCTGAAGAATCTTGGGAAATCCATCATATGGATGTGAAATCAGCCTTCTTGAATGGAGAACTAGAAGATGTGGTGTATGTCAATCAACCACCAGGATACGAAGAAAAGGGTGAAGAACAGAAGGTATTGAAACTTCATAAAGCCCTGTATGGTCTTCGTCAAGCACCCCGAGCTTGGAATGAAAAGCTGGACAAGAGTCTAATAAATTTAGGATTTGAGAAGTGTCCTTCTGAACCTGCAGTTTACAAGAGGAATGAGCACTCAACCAAGTTGCTTGTTGGAGTATATGTGGATGATCTAATCATCACAGGGTCAAGCAAACAGGAAATCTGCAGATTCAAGACTCAAATGAAAAATCTGTTCAAGATGAGTGATTTGGGATTATTGTCTTTCTATCTTGGGATTGAAGTCTCTCAAACCAGTTCAGGTATAACATTGTCTCAATCAAATTATGCTTTGAACATTCTTGAGAAAACAGGAATGGGTGATTGCAATGCTTGTCAAACACCTATGGAAGCTAGAGTAAAGCTCAGCAAGTCTGAAGATGATCCAAAGGTTGATGCTACATGGTACAGGAGTGTTGTGGGAAGCTTAAGGTATCTTGTCAATACCAGGCCCGATTTGGCTTTCTCTGTGGGTGTTGTGAGTAGATTCATGGAGTCTCCTAGTACACAGCATATGGCTGCAGTCAAGCAGATTTTGAGGTATGTAAGGGGCACTTACAATCTTGGCTGTCGTTACACAATGACAAGCAGTGGGAGATCACAACTCACTGTTACAATGATGATGATCCGCCGGGATTTGAATGACAGGAAAAGCACAACAGGGATAATGTTCTACCTTGGATCAAATCTGCTGACATGGAATTCTCAAAAGCAGAGAGTAGTGGCATTATCTTCATGTGAGGCTGAATATATTGCAGCCACCACAGCTTCATGTCAAGGAATATGGTTGTGTCGTCTACTTGGAAATCTGATGGATGTTGAACCTAAAGTGGTAACTCTCAAGGTTGACAACAAATCAGCAATATCCCTTAGCAAAAATCCAGTGCATCATGAAAGAAGCAAGCATATTGATACTAGGTATCATTTTATTCGTGAGTGCATAGAGCAAAGGAAGATTCAAGTTGAGCATGTCAGTTCAGAAGAACAAATGGCAGACATCCTTACAAAACCGCTCGTCCGAATCAAGTTCTTGGAGATGCGGAAGAAGATTGGAATGCATGAAGTGAATAAAGGTAAACAAGATTAGGAAAATGTTAATCGAATAATCTTGTTTGTTAGATTTGTATACATCGACCGTGTTTCTTTCATACCATTTCGTATAATGAGAGATAAACCGGTTAACTCGTGTTGGTTTTTACTTGGTCAAGCGCAAGAATCGGTCGAAGCGATCGTGTGTGTTAGTGGCCTTAGTGCCTAGATTGTAGGAGTGTTTTACTCATTCGGTTGTATCACATCTCTCTTGAATAAATGAAGTGTGTAAAACGGGATGAATCACAAAGAATTTCAAGCAAAACTTGTTTTCACTCTGTTGTCGTTTTTTCTACAGAATCACTAAATCTTTCTCTTGTGAGTATTGGTGTGTATGTGCTGCAGCTCCTAGAGGCCATCAAAATGCGAGTGAAAGAATTATAGTACTTCCCAATAGACATCTCCTGCTAACGTAAATCATGAAGAGTTTGTAGAAGAGAAAATCGACGCGCCGCACTATTCTGCTCATAACATTGCTAAAGATACTCCCACATCTTGTGAGAACTCAAAAGATCAATGAAATCCATCCTAATTGAAATTTCAGCCCTGTGACATAGAATACTCATAACACGATCATCAGCACTTCGCCATGCAGCAGCCTTCTTCACATCAGTCATCTCAGTCAAAGACTTCGCCGTAATATATGAGAGAAGACCAATAGACCGAAGAAGCATGCGAACCGATGACGACTACTCACGATAATTCTGACCATCCAGCTTGATATCTGAGGCCAGAAGAACACCTCCCATACTGAGAGAATGAGGAGAAGCAGAGAAACCATCAGCCATTACACCAACTCTGCAATCAAACCAAGGCGGTGCAGAGAAACAATGCCTCGTCCACAACTGAAACAGAGCAGTAGTAGTAGCAGAGCAGTGCCTCGTCCACAAAGGTAGCAGTGCCCTGTCTGGTGCCCAGAGCGCAGTAGAAGTAGCAGAGTTGAGAGCGAGCAAAACCGCAGGTGCGCCAAGTGAAACCTCTAAGCGCAAGCAAGCCGGCAGCGCGGGCAAGCAGGGCCTCAAGGCGCGTGCGAGCTGGCGTCGGGGAAGACTTCAGGCGAGGGCAAGCGGTAGCGCGAGCTAGCAGGTTTGGGCCTCAAGCGCAGCGAAGCCGGCGGCGGCGAAGCAAGGCCTCAAGCGTGGCGGCCGCGTCGGGAAGACTCAGCGCGGCGAGCCGAGCGGCGGCGAAGCTTGGCCTCAAGGCGTGGGCGAGCCGGTGTCGGGGAAGGCTCTAGGCGCGGGCAAGCCGGCGTCGGGGAACCTGCGAGAGGAGAAGCAGAACCCCAGGCGAGGGCGAGCAGAGAGGAGCCGTGGTCCGCGCCACCCCACCGAGATGACGCACGAAGGCAGGAGCCGTTCGGTGGAAGGTAGAAGGCGGCGGCAGGTTCTGATACCATGTTACAAATCAACCTCTCAACCTCTATTAGATGAATATCCAAAGTATATATACTATACAATAGAAACCCTATAGCACATGGGTCTCATGGGCCATATACACATATACATAACAATTAAGACATACTATTACTCTTCAGTTAAAATAAGGACATAATGTTATTCAAGAAAGAGAAGAAGTGATGGGGACATGAAAAGCCAGACGAGTCCAAGCGATAGGTGTAAGTGATAATGTATCGGTATTTCACTATTTTGTAGGAGTATCAGAGGAGCAAGATAATATTTTCAGAACTGATCTCATTCCCTATGCTTTGAAAATAGCAAAATGACTCACACAAAAGGATCTCTTGTTTTAGTTTCAGGCCAGCAAACATATCACGCCTTCTTTTCAGTGATTGGCAAGCTTCGATCGTGATAGACTTTGTAATGTCCTACAACGATGATAACAGAGAAAACTTTCAAGTGTTACTTGGAACAAGTTTCACCAGGTTAACAAGAACTTGTCAAAGTATTGAATGATTCAAAATCTCTACTTTATAACAAAAACATGTTTTTGGTACGTCGTAGGGTTCATTCTATACCAAAAACAAAAGGTAAAATCAGTCCCGGCTCCTATACTGCTTTTCTTAGTCCAACCAAGGATTCTTCAGCCATGCAAATAAGGAAATGTTGTTTATTATCCGTGAACTTGGTTGTTCCATTGCTTAACATAACTTGATAATCTAAATATTTCCGCTGTGCAACATGGTAGAATCAGTTTTCCTACATCTTTTATTCTTGCTCCTGGCAATATAAAAGGTTTCGAAATATTTTCAATACATAAACATCATATGCTAACTTGCATCACCTGATGGAAGCCGGACATCATTTTCAGAGAAATGCTCTCATAGCACCTGGGATGACAATGTTGCATTACATATCAGCCCTATCAGAAATGACAGCTTCCAATGAATTAAACAGAAGTGTTGGCATGTTACTGAAGAAAAAGAACTATGCCTACCAGTTCTCAAGTAACAGGCTTGGAATTTCAGCGAAGTCCCCCTCCAGTCGGAGACCGGCAAATCTAGAAAAGGTGGCTCTGTTGGATATATGATGGACCTGCAGGATATTGGAACAATTAGTGCGATTTTTTTATTTAATGTTCAACAGGTGAGGAGATAATTGGCAATTTAGCATTGGTCAGAATCCAATTTCTCCTCTCAAGAGCAAAAACTGATGACTCTTTTACCATAATGAGGGCCAAATGATATTTACCAAGTGGTAACAATGGTGCCTAATGGTATAGTTAACTTAAAGTAAGACATATTTCTGTTAAGAACATTTTTTGAGGAAGGATATTTCTGGTTAAAAACTAAACTAAAAAAGAATTTGTGAGACAAAGTTCGTCAGTGTACCACGTGGCTGAATTCATGGAATAGCCTAACAACTTCTGGGAACCGTAGCAATGCTGAATTCCCATCAAACTCTTTCGGACATTGAGATAATAGCACTGCAACCGGAACCTGTCACCAACGATTACTGAATTAACATCATGAAATAATTTGTCATTCAAGTAGACTCCACAAGTACTTTCCAGTGCTTATAGATATTGTGACTTTGTGAGAACAATAGAGAACTGTTTTCCAGCTTTTCCAGCCTGTATTAATTTGATTGTCCCAAGTCTTCAATTAATTTTGCTTTAGTAAGATACCTTTTACAATGCAAGGGAGACTAATAATCCTTCTGAAACATGGTGATTCTAGCAAGAAAATCACGCTGTAATTGCACTAGTAAATAAACAGATTCTCTGAGTTACCTTACGTATACCATTAGAACACAGGCATCCATTCTGAAGTGTCACGACACAAGTGTGGCCATATTTTCCTTCCCTGTGAAGCAAAAAAGGAAAGTAGCTGATTAAAATTACCTTGTTTGGTGGTCAAGTGCACGTGGAAGTGCATGAGCTTCTGCCATGGAGTTTTGTGTTGTGTTTTCTTTCCCTCTTATTTCTTTCATGGCCTTTGTATCTACATTTTTTAAAGACAAATTTTATCTTGCAAATGTAGGTTTGAGACCTAGGACAATTGGTTTCCCTTAGCTGCACTTTGGCAGTTATGATAAGCAAAGCAATAGAGAAAATAGATAAGAACAACTTGCCCTGCATTTTTTATGTGAGAAGTAAACGAACGGCTTTCAGTATTTTTAATTAAACATCTAAATGACATCATGAGGCCATGAAAACTATTAAGATTTCACCAGCATGAATCAAAACAAACCTGGAAAAGATATCAAGAAAAAAGTAACCCAAAAGATCACTTGAACTTGCATCCCAAACAGAAAAGAGACGAACTGCATCATGCCAAACCACAGCATCCTTGATTTCTTCAAATCGTAGTGCTGCCATAAAATAAACAAGAGCAAAATATATCCACGTTCATACTTAATGATGAATGGAGAATTAAGGTGTATAGTACTATTGTTTAATGGGTAAAATTTTACCAAATAGATCCTGAAGCATCTTCATCATTCCTGATATTGCCAGGTTAACAGGGAAGTATTGTTTAATTTCACCAATGTCAAGGTCAACCTTAAGCTCTTCGGCTCTTTTCATGTAGTATAACAAATCTTCCATGCCAAATTGAGCATCTCCCTCCTCCTTCATCTGAAATTAGAAAATTGATAGTAACAATTTAACTGATTAATTAAAGCGTGTGATTAATGAAAAAAATAAGAGGGCAAAAAAGAGCTTTGTTCAAACCTTCAGATATTTGAGTATGCTGAGCTCTCTATTAGCTAGGTCACTTAACTGTTCTGACATCTCCTCCAGAAACTCTAAGACCTGTAGGTGAAAGCCTTTTAGACATGTGTGGTTTCTTGTGTCATATGCAAATGCAAGTGAACATGAGAGGAGATCCAACAGCTAAACACCATCTCAAGCTGACCAGTTCAGAGTTGACATTGAAGAATGCATTCACCAGGAGTTAGCTAGAAAAAAAAAACACTCTCAAGCAGATTTGACAACAGGAAAGCACAAACCTTCCTCGATGTCCTTGGCATTCTTGGTTCAATAGCAAAATCAGAATAGTTGGGATACCCCAGCAATCTAGCAAGCCGGTGTCTTAGCTGAACCTGAATATATATATAAAAAAAACTGCAACTTGTCAGTTCTAGGTCCCCAGCTTACACTGAACTTACACATGCAAAATATGCATTTGTGCTCCCATTTAAGAATTTAGATGCCTCTCACAAGTCACAAGCCACAACATTGCAATGCTTATTTCAAATAATTCTCGAAAGCCTGGATATCAGCACCCTCCTGCACTTTTAAGAAACTCACTATCAAGCATACTGGTGTTCAGTTTCTACAGGTTGAAAGTATCCCTATTTCAAGAAGTTAGAAGATGCAAATCTTGCCAAAGCAACTAGCCAAATGCAACATAGAATTGAATGATGCTATGTCCTATGAGATAAAGTGCAATCAGGAATCAAAAGATATAAGTTCCTTATGAAGTCACAGATGCAGTTGGACACTTGGAGTTACCAATTTTTCTAGGATGGCTATATTCTCTTTTCCACCTTTCTGGCCATAAGCAACAGCAATCAGCTTCCTGGTAGAGCCAACCTGGGAAATAATAAAGAAGTTAAAAAAAAATAGTCAGCAGCTAGTGGTACATACATAACTCTACTGCAAAAATACCTAATGGTAAGTACACCACAGCATATAATATTACAGGTTTTTATGCAAATGTAACCTAAGGTTCTAATAATCGGTAACCGGTACTCGACAGGTCACCCACCTAGTAGTGATTATACGGTATAATCGATCCGATTACGTGGCATAACCAGCAATTACACGGTAATGGGTAGGGGCACCCGTTACTTGTATACGGCCTAGTAGACCCGTTTTTAGAACACTGGTAACATTTTAAGTCACATCAATTATCATAAGCTACCAAGTAACTGTTCACCACAACACCACAACTAAATATAGGTGCATGATAAGAATCACAAAAGGGGGAACTGACCTTGCAATGCTCAAGAATTGGAGTGACACGGTAACTGGTCAACGGAACCTTCCGCTTTCCATCAGTTTTTTCCAGATCCTGAGTTGAACAGTTACAGTAAAATATGATTAGACAGCAACATCATCGTCCTGTTTTTTGTTTCACGCTTCAGTTCAATCATAAAGTCAGAAAATGAGAAAAGATCATTTAACCAGTCCAAAGTTTGCATATTGTATTTCCTGAAGGTACAGGCCGTTAAAGCATAAAGTTGGGAGGGATGATTTGAACACTCCAAAGTCTGCTTACATACTGCATTCCCTAGCTTACCTTTAAGAACTCAAGAGGCATGCCAGCTAACTCTTCCTCGCTTAATAGAAGAAATTTGGTGAAGTCATTCATGTTTTGAATGTACTTCAAATTTAAGTCATCGATATGAGACGTCAACTTATCCATTTCTTTTCTCTTGGTTTGAGTTAGTTTAGCTCCATTGCGTTCAAACTCTCTCACCTGTAACCATGATGAGATAAATCAGCAGGAAGATACTAACTGGGTCAAGCAATTTGCCAAACTATCTTCATGCAAGTAATATATCCTTCAATAAATTACAATTAACCAGTTCTACAGTTTACAATTCAGCCCTGATCTAAGTGTTCCCCTAGACGCCTGCCTAGACCACCTAGGTGCTAGGCGCGGCCCTTCCGCCTAGGCCGCCTAGCCGATTTATCCCGCCTAGCCCCACCTAGGTCCGCCTAGGCGACGATTAGGCGACGATTAGGCGCTAGGCGCTGGTTTGTCACCCGACTAGCGCCTAGGGGAACACTGATATTTACAAAGAACGGAGATTAATCTTTTATGCCAACAAATCATTGCAGAAATTCAAATTGAAGAAAAAAGGTTAGAGACGAGTATATGCAAAGGCGCATCAGATGAAGAAAAGATGTGATGAATATCTAACAAGAACAGTCAAACTATAGGCTCTGTGTTTATCAAACAATGTTGAGACAAATATGGACAAAGCGATCCTAGCAAAAAGATATGCAGCATTCAGAGATGACCCCACAAGTGTAAACATGCAGTTGCCAGTCAGAACATCATATTATGTACGAGGCAAGTTTCACATGCAGTAACATGAATTCTGTACCAAACACTGGACAAATCTTGTTGCTTCAAGACCTATTCTTTCGCCTTTCTCCGTGAATGCCTTTATGACACGATAGACATCCTCACGCTGCCTGGTCACCTTGCAGGAAATAGCAAGATTCTTATACTACAGGTTCAACAATAATGTATTGGGTCAGAGCGGTCAATGACAGGGAATGCAGCTTCTTTTAACAATGCTCTTTTCTTAATCATACAACTTTATACAAAAGCGAAAATGCTGGACCACTGTAATGATGTTAATATGTTATAAATGCTCACTGAACTGGGTAAATAATATGAGTACCATATATTCATAGACATCAAGTTATCAACCTATGTGCATGATTTCACATTATTTTTCAATAGTAATTGCATAACTGTCTGTCTTGGAAATGTATAACAACCCGCAGATACATCCAAGTGATAGAATAGGAAATAAGTAACAACACTGCACCTGCACAGCAGAAAGTGGGAATCCAATCGCTTCTCTACTTCAGCACTGGCCCTGCGTACATCATCAGATGGCGACACCATCCTTGGAAGCACACACGCTTGAACCAGAGGGAACTGCTGAGCATCTAATTCAGCCAACGGTGCAATGGAATTCGCAAAGCTGACCTGCAAAAAATACATCATGTACCCAGATAGAAAAATTGTGTCATTATGTGATGTTATTCAAGCACATAAATAGCATATCATGCATGCATCCTGCTAGAATCGAGGCTTTTTTTTAAATAATAAAAAAATCTGCATATGCACACATGTATTCACTGCACACTGTAACATCGTATTGTAAGTATCTATCTCTACTTCCGTACCACAATAAGGTTTTCTGCAGAATAGAAGACTATAAATCAAATCCAAAAACATACCTAGGCTATGACAGAAAAGCTACATTCCATAAAACAATTTGGTGATTAAAATGCAGTGGCATCACAGTGTTGCATACATACTTTATCCAGGGGGACTGCAGCCACCGCATCATATACTTCCTTGGACTTAGCAATGATGCGGTCGGCTAATCTCTTGAGCTCGGCTGCTGAGAGGTTGACTTGTGCACTAAACCCTGGAAGCTCTGCAACCAACCAAAGCATTAAGTCATTAACCACAAAAACCATACCAATAATTCTCCATAACTCTGCACCCTAAGAGAAAAATTCTGCATAAACTTTCACAACTCAAGCAGAGCCTAAATTTCAATGTTTCATGCACCAGTTCGCACAACAAAAGGGCGAAACAATTGGGCCATCTCCTGCACATCAAAACAGAGGTTGACTTGTGCACTAAACCCTGGAAGCTCTGCAACCAACCATTGAATTAACCACTCGAAAACCACATCAATAAATCTCCATAATTCCACACCCTAAGGGGGAAAAAATCGCATAAACTATAATAGTTCGAACAATAAAACACATATTTCTACGTTTCACGCGCCAGTTTACACAATAAAAGGGCGAAACAATTGGATCATCTCCTCTCTTAGCGCAGAAAAAACATCAACATATGCTACATTGCTGTATAATTGAACAAAAATACCACAGGTCTGTGCAGCTTGAGCAATCCTAAAGCATCATACGGGCCTGTATTCAAAACTCGAGGGTTTTGCGATGCTCACCTCGCCGCTTCCGCCTGCGGTGGGCGGCGACGGCGGAGAAGGCGAGGTTGAGGCCGACGGCGACGAGCGCCGCCGCGCCGGCCACGGCGATTACGCGGCGCTCCCTCCTCCGGGGCACCATCGGCGGAGCCTCTGGGGGGCTTCTGGAAGGTTCTGGAGAAGGGGCGGGCGGCGAAGAGGAGAGGAGATTTTGGTGGCGAAATGGGTGACGCGAGCAAACAGCGGCTGAGCGGGCGAGGGAGCGGAGGTCACGAAGATATGCGAGATCTGGCCGGTGGCTTCCGCTTGGACGGCTGGATTTGGAGAAAATTTTGTTCGCGTCTTGCCTGACGTCTTTTGAGTAGTAATATTTTGGCCTTTCTATAGGAAACTTTTTAAAAAACTGAATTAGGTATTTTTTTAAAAAAAAACTGAATTGGATAAATAAGTAGGATGATTGTAAGTTTGCAATTGATGGATGATCCATTACAGGCTTAAAATTAGGAGAGTATTTACTGTTCAGTGCGAACACGCAATTCAATTGACATCGTCTTTCTCGTCAAAACAATCGGTATTGTCTTCACTAGCATACCTCCAATTCACCAGCGGGCCATGCTAATGCTCACTGGGCTTTCACTGGATGATGCCCACCGCTTTGACCCAACCAATCTATGCCCAACACCCACGCGTGCCGTGCCGGTGTGCCAGACCAAATCCCCGCTCTTGAAGGCTTTGGCAGGCCGCCGGCGCCGTCAGTCTGGTGGCCCAGATATGCCAGCACGGGCCACAGGCTGGCGAATCGTACGTATGGAAACATGTTAGCGTCCCGTCGAAACACCAGCACGTACGTAAACGTAAGGCACTACGTTCCCTCAAGAAAAAAAGAAAAAAAAGAAGAAAACCCGTAGGACACGACGTACGGTGAGGTCAAATTTATCATGGTTTGAATTTTTACTATGGTTTAACATTTTTCTTACTCTCTGATTTTACCATGGCAACCAATACTCTGTCGCGGCAGAGGATTGTGTGTCAATTGTGTGCCGCAGCAGAGGATTGTGTGCCAATTATATGCCGCGGCAGTGGATTGGGCTGTTGTGGTAGGGTTTGGGCAGGCAATGCTCTGCCGCGGCAGTGGATTTTAGGAAAACCCTAAACCATGGTAAAATCAGAGACTAAGGAAAACCCTAAACCATGCTTCACAAACGGTTCTAACCATGAACCGTCTGTGATAGTGACATATCACAGACGGTTCTCTAGAACCGTCTATGATAGTGATACAAACCGTCTGTGATTATTTTATCACAGACGGTTCTTTGAAACTGTCTGTGATGAGACGTCTTCTATGACCTGTTTTGTAGTAGTGATGTCATCAGCATGTACATGAAGTGACTAAGTATAAACTTGAGTGTATATCTATACGTATATAAGTTTTAACAAGGTAAAACAATATTAAATGCAGTGTCCTGTGCACCCCGAAGCTTCATTTGATCCGGCCCTAGTTACAAAGATGTATACTCTTTCACTACTACAAAACAGGCTATAAAAAACGTCTTATCACAGACGGAAGAACCGTCTGTGATAATCTAAGTTATCACAGACGGTTCTTGTTACGTGGTCCATGTACGCAGAGAGGATAAGAGACGGCCGTGAGCCCGTGACCCAGAGCAATGGCGGCTAGCCAGCCAATCCGTAGCAACCTCGGTTACTGTATCACTAGCCGCGCTGCATTTAGCGGTTTCCAAAAGCGTCGGATTCTCGATCGGATGGTGCACATGTATGGGCCCGCCCTGATGCACGTCGTTCAGCATCCACCCGGTGCGTGCCGTGGACCGTGGTGGTCTCGTGCGCGCCCGCGCATGGGGCCATGGGCCGAGGGGAAACCGACAGCACAGCCCGAAGTACAGCCGTCGCACGGGCGCGCCACATACCATGTGGCAACCCGCGCGAGGCGACATCGATCGCGGCCACACTGCATATGTCGACACCCTATGCTCATGCATGCACGCCAGGACCATATATCAACACATGGCAACGAGATCGAACTAGCTAGCTAGAAACGCGCCGCTCTCTTCTTGCGCTCTACGAGTTCAAGTCGCATACGGTACACGGAGCGGGAACGGACGTGATGCGACGGGCGTTTAAAAACTGAAAAGAATAACACAGTAGTCGCCTGCGCAGATGTACATGTTAGTGTGAAGTGCAGCAAGGTCAGTAGTACCCAGCAAGATTCAGAGGAAATTTAAATTCCGGCGTGTGTATATGGAGCGGCTGGATTAGTTGGAACGGCTGGATTAGTTGGAACGGCCACAAAGTTGAAGATAAGGCCAGCTCTTAGCACAAGAAAGATTCACCGCAGGACACATGACAAGATCTAGCGACCTGTCAATCTGATGGTCAGAATGCACAGCCCCAAAACATCAGGTATCAAACTCTTCCTAACTATTTAAGATGTGCAGTTGCGAAATAAGCAGTATCTCAAGTAAGCTTTTGGTTTCAAAAAAACTAAACTTTTATTACATAAAATTAAGGTTTAACAACCAGTTTTAACGCAAACACGGGCTTTCAAGCCCAAAGCTAATATAATACACGACAAAAGAACTTCACACCGCAGGCATGCTTGAGCACGATTGAGACCTAATAACAGTAGTCGCTGCTTTCTGGGGGTCCATCAAAATCCTGCTCATTGGGGTTCTCAGTATTTTCTCAATCTTCTTCTGTAGAGGAGTTGTAGATTTAACAAGAATGAGTACTAGTACCATACTTAACAAGCCACGTGAAAAAGCTAAATAATTACATGCAAGAAGTTCAATGGATGGTTATGATTTACCTTAACAGGCATCTGTGGATGCATTTTTCAGTTGAAAGCAGTTTAATTTTAAAACAATAATAACAACAGGGGTTTCTCAACAAATGCACAAAACCAGATTCACACCTCAAAAACTCTACTATGCCCCATGTATTGGAATCACCCATGAACACAACTTCATTAACCGGAAGCACAGCGTATTCGAATACCATTTGATATACTCTGCAGAGTTGCTCAGCTTTACCCACAAGATACCTCAACCTCGTACTGTCAAGCTATACACACGCAACACGTTAGCGTGCGACTGAGCTGAGATAACAAAGTTTTTTCACTACTCAACCTTTCTAGCCTCTACCCAGTAGGTTCAGACTCCGTACAGCCCTCGGGAGACCACCGGTCAACAGTGGAATTCACACTCCGAGGCTGACGGGACCATACCGTTGTGAAGACCAGCGAGTGTCCCTGCAGCCCCACTCCTGTCCCACTCTAGATGCTGTAGATATTCAATCGGAAGAGCAGTGTACTAAGTCAGAGAGTAATGACCACACCTGTGGTTGAGCGGTTTTCTATGTCTGTTACTTTGGTACAAGGTTCTTGTTCTTACTTGTCTCCAGTGAGGAAATGGACTAACACCAACTCGTGGTTGTCCACCTGCTTGATGTAAGATCGAGGAGGCCGACTAGAGGGGGGTGAAAAGGCGGTTTTAAAAATTATTTCGGCTAAAACCAATTAATAATGTGAAAGCTAATAACAAATTGGGTTTACACAATTAAAACCTAAATCAACTAGACTCCACTAAGTACACCAACAATATGAATACAATTGAATGCGAGCAATCGTACAAAGACATATAAGCAATTAAAACAAGACTGTAAATTGCTCAAGTAAAGCACAAGCACAAACCAAGATGACACAATTATGTTTTACCGTGGTGTTCGGAGACTTGCCGGTCTCCCCTAATCCACGTTGAGGTAAGCCCAATAAAATTAAACTGGCTCCACAAATTAATCCCATATCTTCTTCTAGGACGATGTCGTTACACTCCTCGTCGTGCAGATCCAAATCTTGAAGAAGATAATCGATCTAATCCGGCGCAACTCCTCTCTGCCCAATTTCGAGTCCTGCCGGTCTCGCTCCCAATTATCATCCATCTTCCCCTTCAGGCTTTGTTTGGCTATTAGGAAAATTTATACAAGGGAGAAACAATCCAAGAGGGGATTAGGTGAATCCCTCTCCCTCCACCCAATCCCCTCCCACCTTGGATTTAATCCCCTCCCACCTTGGATCTAATCCCTTGATTTGTTTGGATGAATGGTTGGATCAATAGGGATTGCAAATATTGAAAAATCTGAAAACAAAAAATAATATATAAAATTTTGAAAACAATATTAAAAATTTTCCAAAACCAAACCAAAATTTCGAAAAATATCATAAAATTTTCACAAACAGTCCAGAAAAATTCAAAAAAAGGTCTAGAAATTTAAAAAATTTAAAAACATAGATTATAAATTTCAAAAAAAAAATTAACATTTTGAATACAACCTCCAGAAAATTGGATAACAAGTGATGCTATTGCAGAAAGGAAGCAACAATGTTCAGCAACAAACAGAAAGGTAAAGGCATTTCATATTACAAATTGTCTCATACAAAAAAGATTGCTCATATAATATCTCATCTAATATCTCAAACTACAAAAAAGTATTTCATATTTGCAACTAAGCTCAAGCTCCTCGACAACCTGGTAGACCTTTGAGCTCCTCTCTCAGATAGAAAATGTGAACACACATAAGATGTCAACATGTTTAACACAAATTGACAGCACTACTTAAGTTTTCAATAATAATAACATGAGCATGATATTCAAGGAGTCAACAATTTTTTACTTACCAATGGAAACATATTACCAGGCACAAGCTCCGTTGACCTCGAATTTACATATCTGTTAATAGATGAAAAATAACAATAAGCATTTTAGAAGTGAGAAAATATAATATGAAGCATTACATGATAACATGCAGGTATAAGCAAAACAGAGAGTGCAATCCTAAGGATACCAAGAAATAACAAGTTATCCACTTACCATGACACTTCTCAACCACAAGAGACGAGTAACGGGTTCTGCACTAATGAAAATCTCTCTATTTTGAGCATCCTTGAATACACCAAAGGCTTTGACTTTCTCTTCATTTGATAGATCTTCCATTGTGTTCAAAACACTAATGCAACTCTTGATGGAGAAATCATCAACACTTCTTGCAAGACTCGTTCCATGGCTAGCTCTCTGCTTCCTCCTCGGCTTGCTTTGTTCTTATCTCTAGGTACTTTCCCATCATATCGCCTACATTCCCATCTTGCTTACGCTTTTTATGACCTTTTCTCCTTTATCTCTTGAGTTAGCATTAGTCTTCTTCGTAGCCTTTTCCCCTTTATCTCCTGAGGTAGCATTACTCTCCCGAGGTATTGCACTCACTGTATGTTGACTTGGTGAACTCATGTTATTGCACTCATCATAATGCAAGTCCGGAAAAAGGTTCTCAGTTTCAACATAATCATCAACATTGTCTACTTGTGTGAGAATAACATGTTGTGATGGCTCAAGAGATGTGAAGTTCATGCTACCCTCAGCTGTTTGTCCTACGAAAGAAAGTTAAAGTTCACTAATACAGAATTTCTTAGTTTAAACTAATATGAATATGTTTCGCAAGAAAGTTTACCATCATATAGATCTCCCAAAGCATCGAACAGAGGGAAAGGTTTACTACGGAACTTCTTAGCTCTAGGATATGACTGCAGAATGTACGAAATGACATTAGCACATTGCTCACCAATTTAATAGTGAACGACAAAAATTGGTGTAAATATATTACCATGATGATGTTTGCCCAAATAGGTGGATCAGCAACTATCATGCAACGTTTGTCATCCCAAGACGCACCACTCTGTTTTCTTGCATCTTTGAGCATCTTATAGTCCCTTTTCAGCTCCTTTTCTTTATCTTGTATTTGTTGCTTTTTCAAATTCACATACGGATGCTTCTCATGAAATTCTTTGACAATCTTATTCCATGCTTCACTCGACCATCCGTTGTCGCCCAGTAAGAAGGGTTGTTGAGCTCATGGAGCAGATCAACTAAAGCCTTTTCTAACCCAGGATTCCACGAGGCTCTAGACTTATCCACTGTAGGCAAAATTAGATCAAAGTAATAAGAAAGTAGGCTCAATTATAAGCATAATTCCATAAACTATAAAGTAATACCTCCTAGTGATGTCCCCTTTGGTGATGCTTTCTTCTGTGCATTTCTAGCTTGCAACAAATTGAATTTTGGAGATCCTCTTGCAAACACCATGACTGTAAAGTAATATCTGATTGAATTTATTCAAAGAAATAACCAAAATAACTGTTTTTTCTTTCAAACATCCAACATAACTACAAATTGGGTGTAAATAAAACAAATACATCCAACATAACCATTATTTTGCTACTCTGGCCGGTTACGAACATAATCTTCCCACATCTTTTTCGCAATTATATCTCTAATAGTTTTTCCATGATCCATTTGATTACTAAGTGAGTCCACATCGCTTTGGTATTCATTGTCACCTCCTGGAAGATCGACAAACTTTTCGGATGGTATATTGCTAGGTTGGTTATCTAACCACCCCTCATCGCCATCAAGCATTCGGATCATATTATGAAAAGCTGCTCATGCCTGGAATCTTCACTTGGTTCTTTATACGATGGAATGTGCCTACTTTGAGGATAGGGAAGCGTTTCTTTAGAACTCCTAAAGCCCTTTCTATGTGATTTCGCAAGCTTGCGTGACGATGATTGAATAACTCCTTGTAGTCTCTTGGTCCACGGTGACCACGTCCAAACTCCTTCAGGTGATATCGAACACCACGGTAAGGTGCAAGGAACGATGGTGTGTTAGCATAACCACCATCGACAAGAAAGAATTTACCTTCCGGTACTTGAAAGCCGCTACTCAGAGCAGACCTAAGGACTCTAGCATCTGTGGCAGATCCCTCCCATCCACATGAGATAAAAGTGAAGTTCAAGTCAAAATCACAAACTACCATGACGTTTTGACTCAATGTACCCTTTCTATTCTGCATGCGGGCGACCTTCTTTCCATTTATAGTAATAGGAATATGGGTACCATCGATAGCACCAATACAATTCTGCAAGGCAAAGAATATAGCCATGAGTTTTTATTTTTTATGAACTAATTATTAATTTATACACGAATGTCAAATTATGCACCTTAAAGTAGGGGAAGAAGCGAGGATCCGATCTAATCTTCCAATGAGTTTGATCAACATTAGGAAGCTTGATAAATTTATAGGTGAGAGCAGGAATTGTATTAAAAACCCCCTTAAGATGACGATGAATTGTTTCCCCGCTATGCTTGAATTCAAATTGTAAATCTTGAAAGCTTGCATTGTGGGAGAGCATGAACATGAAAAATCCAAGTTTCTCCTCAACACTAACACCTCTACTATCTTTCAACAGTTTCTGCTCTCTAAGATAATTCGCAATTGCCCTAAAGACCACTGGCTCCATACGGAATGCAACTCTACAATCCATTTCATGTCCTTCAAGGATTTCCTTAAGCGCGCTCTCGCGAGTAGTGCGGACGCATGCCTTGGTTTTTTTCACTTTGTGTACTAGCAGACAATAAATGTAAAGTAGGCAAAACAACAAACATCATGTCGTCATCCTCTTCCCTCCTTCTTTTAGCTCGAAGCACCCTTCTTGAACCCATTTGATCACTAATCATTTGAAATAAATAATCAACATATTTTTTTCATTTGCAACAAATGAATATGCAAATATAGAATTCACACGAAATAAAATGAGACATCACTTCAGACAGTGCACATAAAAACTTTGTATCCTTTGAATGTAATGTGCTACAGATAAACATATTCAGACATCTCTTGAGAAAAGAAAAGAAAATCAACAATATTGCAGTGAGGCAATCCCACAGCATAAACCAGAGTGCTACCTTTTTCCTGGCCTCTGCTTCAAGTTTCTCCTCAACACGATTAACACATATAAAAGTAGGCGCAACAGGAACTGTTGTCTTCTTAGTTTTTCCACCTCCTACACAATATACACAAAAGAATGAAGTAATAATTACTCCAATATACACAGCCTCAGGCAATGGACGAGCATCGAGCTTAAAATCTATCATCTTGACTGGCCCAATGTAAAATTACTGATAGACTAATATAAGCTACTGCCAAGCAAGATCTATGTATAGCGGGATTACATAACCACCAACTGGTAAGGATCCCCGTGGAAAAATCACAATGTAAAATTACTGATAGACTAATATAAGCTACTGACAAGCTGATCCCCGTGGTACTGAGCCTTTGAAACACTAAATCAAGAAAGAATTCATGATTGGACATAAACATTACATAACCACCAACTGGAAAGTTTTGAGATTGTCGATCTGCGTTCTGTTGCATGAACAATGTAATTGATGCTATAGCAGCTTGTGCCTCTCTATATACTCCTGCTTTCTAGCATACCAGTATGACGCATACACCATAGATGGTAGATCTTACAGGTGAGTGAGTACCTGTTTGGTGGCTGTTTATCAGCAGCATGGGTGGGTGCAAAATGTGTATGTTACTGATCTGTAATATCAACCAAGCTTTGAATTCCGATGGTAACGTGGATATGAAAAAGAAATGCAAAAGATCCAAAATGTGCTAACAGTAAAGTAAATAGTACATGCTTGCTTGAAAATATTTAACAGCTAATACTACTGCATATCACACTATTGTTTCAATCCAAACATCTTAACAACAAATTCCTCATTGCTGACCACACTAGTTAAAATCCAAAGTCCGAACCATTTCCAATCACATGCATCGCTACATATAAATGTAGATGGGAATCATATTTGCGAATATGAACAAAATATATGAACATAGTTTCTAAAATTTGGGTGAAATACCTGACCTGGTGAGGACTCCAATCCGGTAGGTTGTTGTCGTCCTACTGGGGACTATGATTCTCAGCAAAAGAACTGTTGTTTTCTAAACTTTTCCACCTCCTACACAGTATACACAAAAGAGTGAAGTGAGCAAAATACTATCCCAGCATGATCTAAATGAAACAATATTTATATTGTAAGATACATTGCAATGTTCGCAATCATATTCAGAAGGCAAGGAGAACTAAAATCTTGGACCAAATATTGGAAAGAGAAATGTATACAGTTTGAAGTCATTGATCTTATATAACAACATCCTGTCACTTTGTGTCGACTCAATGACTAGAGGTCATTGAGTGATTTTTTAGGGCATTCAGACATATATTTTTTTGCTATATCATGACACACCAATCAGATATTTGCATACAATCAATGCCAATGTTTATGGATTTTGTGCTTTCTACACTCAGTTTCCTTATGCACACTTGCGAGTTACATCCGACACTTCACTATACGACTCTTAACATTATATGGGCTTTGGAAATTATCCGAAAATCACATTGGATGGTGCCTTGATGACACAATCACAATAGTCCTTCCTATATACATCCTCTGCATAGCACATCGATATATGTCTTGTAAATTGTTTGCCCACACATCACAGATTTCAACATTTGTTTCCCTAACACATATAGAATTCACACGAAATACAATAGAGACCATCGGTATTACATCCGCCTACAGCTATGATCCTATCCACAAAAGGGCAGAGGCCCATGACAAACACTATTCTATCCTAGTATTACACTTGGATAGTGCACATAAAAACACTCGATTCTCAAAGAAAAGAACTACCGATAGATAGCCAGACATTACCAATTTGTTGAGCAGAAAAAACAAATGTAAAACGTACATTGGAGACTTAGAAGAAATTCTAGTAGCACAAACCAATATCCGGAAGGACATGGAGCGGAGATTTGTGACGATCCAGAATCGGTCAAGGTGAATCAGAATCGGTCAGCATTCTAGTAGCACAAACTTATAATCTGCGAATCCAGAATCGGTCAAGGTGAATGGAGGAGCAGATATATGGAAATATCCAATAGAGAGGCAAAACAAAAAACAGAGAGGCAATTCTAGTAGCACAAACCAAGAACCGGAAGGAGATGGAGCGGAGGACGAAGCTACAGCCCAAGCCTGAACATCCTGCGCCACCGCCTCCCACTGGGGCTTCCCGATTCTCCACACCTGGAAGAGGCTCCTCGAGCAGCCCTGGCCGGAGTTCTCCTCCCCCTCTCTAACCCTGGCGCAACAGATCGGTGAGAAAAAATTGAGGCTATAAACCCTAGTATCATAGGAGGAGGAGGAGGCTACAGATCTGACCGGGATGTTCCTCCGAGGGCGGCGACGGTGGCGGGAGCAGCGGGACCGGACCGGAGTCAAGGGGGAGAGAGAGGGGGAGGCGGCGCCGCTCGGAGAAGACCGCAGTCGTGAGCACACGCGAAGTTCAAAAACCACGCCTCGGCTGAGTGGAATGAAACACGCGAAGAAGAACCACGCCTCGGCTGAGTGGAATGAAACACGCGTGGATTGGGTTGGAATGGAGTGGGATTTTTTGATCCCCGACGTCATCCAAGCGGTGGTTTTAGCTGGGATGGGAAATATATCCCGGCCGGGATGTTCCCTAGCCAATCCCGGCCGATCCCGGCGGTTCCCGGCGCTGCCAAACAAAGCCTCAAGGTTCTGAACCCCTGGAAAGGATCTCCAAATGCGCGTAGAACAAGGACGAGAAGTAAACCAGGCCTACCCTTTAACCGTCCCGAGTCGCGGCGGCGAGAATCCTAACCAGACACGAACTAAGGCAGGGAAAAACAAAACTCAAATCCCATGGCGAAATCGAGAAACACTTTAGAGACTCAGGAAGGACCACCCAGTGGGTCGAGAGAAGGTGGACGCCGGGGCTGGAGTGCCGTACCGTGGGCTTGTAGCGTCTGGACTTGTGTCATGGTGACCGCGGTCCAAGAGTGTCGGTGCTTTCAGGGCCATTGGAGTGCTCCGAGAAGAAGTAAACGGACGAGTTAGGAAGGCGGAGCACGGCCCACCTGGAGCTTTGGACGATGAACTGGCCCGGACGTAACAGTATTTTAACGGCTCACGCTGCTGGCCTTCTTCTCTCAGAAGCACTCGTTTTGTTCGAGTACTTGTCTGCTAGCTCTCGGATTATACTAGACTTGCATGGTTCGCGTCCAAGAGCAACAGAATTCAGTACCACCACGAAATAGCTAGCCATCCCATTCCTGACAGGAAACGCCCATATGTAGACAAAAGATTATTCAAGCTCGAAAGCTGGATCGATCGAACGATAGATTAAGGGGAATCTTGGCGTTCCGGCTGGAGACGCCCCCTCCCGCGCTCGCTGGTGCGCGGAAATGTGCTTAATTAGTTGGCGAAAAGTTTAGTCAAACAGTGGTACGTGCTAGCAACTACTTCTTGACGCTCAAAGTGGCTCAGTGCTTCGATTACACTTATTAATTGATTAAATATTAAAATATGTTAACCTTTAACGAATTTGGATTTAACTCTAGTTTGACTCGGCTTATTAGTTCACTTTCAAAAATACTTTTGTACTATAAATAAAATGATATTAAATCAAATCGTATCAATTTCAAAGGTAAATTTCGGGAAAACTCGATAAGAAGAGAGCTTGGCTCGCTATCCACCCCTCCACACACGCTCATCTCCTACGGATATACGTATGCGCGCGTGTTTCATTCGTCTGCGCCGCCGGCCATGCTGGCCTTGGCGCCATGTTAGTGCAAAGCAGCCCGGGCAAATGCAGCAAGATATACATGTCGTTCGTATTATTTCTTCATTTAGTTTTGAGAAAATTTGTTGAGCAACATTGTAATGATGTATAAATTAGAAAATAACATTTAACGTGTGGATAACAGGTGGGCTATAGAATCATATATCAGTGACACATCGATATTATTTTTTAACTTACGGTATCTATATAGTATTACTAAGCAAATTACTCTTTAAGTTTTTAGGATCATCTGCTAGACTGCTACTAGTAGGATAAATGGAAAATGGATTGGTCTGACCAGGTTAATTAGCGCACTGGCTCTCATGATCGCTACCTAGCTGGCTCCAGTGGGTACATATATCCGAATAATCGAATCGTGACCTTCCTAAATAGTGAACAAAGATTCGTGTCGAACGATCAGCATTAATTCGTTCAGTAAAAGTATGATCGATCACAACAAATTAAAATCCATCTCATCCTATCACTTGATAATTAAGAAATCTTTTGATCTGTGCATGCGCAGAGGCGATAAGAAAACCACTACTGCTGCCGCCGAATAGACGGCGTCCCGGCGGTACACCGAAATGCACGGCGAATTTTGCTCGTGCTGCCGTGCTAGTGCCTCTTTGGGTATTTGATTGACTGCATGGGGTGGGGGTTGGTTCGTATGAGTAGATATAAATTTCAAAGTGTTTAGTTGCTTGGTCGGGTTGGTGATCTTGGTGCAATTCATACAAGATTCCCTCTCGGGTTTGGCCCAAGGGAAACGCTCGATACGAGCTTTGCCCAAGTCAGGCTCAGATCATACAGTTGTTGGCCAAGTGCATGGATTCCGCTCACCTCTCGCTCGTGCCTGCTCGCGCCGCGCCCGTGTGCCCTCGCCCTATGCTGCCCAGAGCACCATCGCCGCCTTGAGGAGCTTCTTCCATGCCGTCAGGCGGAACTTGTCTCGTCGTTCCGCCGCTCCATACCATTTCTTGCACTTTTGAGTGCGTCAAATTGTGTGTCTATATTTACTTAGTCATTCCCCTAAATCAATTTCTTGATTTCTGCAGCATATCACCGGATTTCATCATCTTCTTCCCTTCCGCCGCACCATCCCAGCTTCCCCTGTTTTCTTCCTCTGTTTGTTCTCTCATTGTCCCACTGACCATTGGACGCATCTATCATTATCTTTCCTTCTCTCTCTTTGTCCAACTCAAACATGGCACTCTCACCACCCACCTATATATGTTTTTGCCGCTGTGCGCACAAAATTTTGCATCCAATACCAGCTACAAGTAGTGATCTAGCTAGGAAGCAAGTAAGGCGACGTACGGCCGGGCAGCGAACTGTGCGCAGCCGGAGGAGGAGAGGACGTAGGTCGCCGCGCGATAGGACTCGAGTAATCGAGTGCCTTGGTGAATGTGGGCCAAAAGTGGCGATGCTTTTATGCCCATCTGAGCACGCGGAGAAGTAAAATGCCCAATTAGACGGCGGCGGAGCACGGTCCATATTAGTTGGGCTGGTAGGGAGGCCTATCTGGAGCTTTCGACGACGAACTGGTCCAGAAGAAACGTACAGCATTAAATTTCACAAAACCAAAAGAACACAATTCGGTACCGCAACGAAATAGCTAGCCACCCCATTCCTGGCGGGACACGCGCGTATATAGACAAGAGAGAATTTTCAAACTCTTGAAGGTGCATGTGGTTAATTAGTCTGCGAAAAGTCAAGTCAAATAGTCGTGCGTGCGTGCGTGTGTGCTAGCGCAGCTACTGGATGATCTGTACGTGTCGTGCGAGCGCTCTCCTCATGGATATATAAGTATGTACTATGTATGTACGCGTGTGACGACGCCCTTGCTAGCTTGTTCTATCAATTCTCTCTTGGACTCGCTTAATTTGTTGAGCTCGCGCGCCACCGCCATGTCGAGCTCCGGCGCCATGGCAGTGCAAAGCAGCCCCGACGGAAAATGCAACCAGGTACCTACATACTTATATGGTGTATTAAATGTTTCTTCATTTAGTTTTTAGGATCGTCTCATCATCTGCATACTACTAGGATAAATGGATCTTGGATTAGTAGCTATATCCGTCCGATCCGGTTAATTACTGCATTGATCGGCGTGCATGATCTCGCTACCTGTTTGTCTAGTGTGTATACCCGAATCACCGAATCCTGACCTTCCTAAATAGCGAACCAATTAACATGTTTCGTGTCGAGCCATCAGTATAATTCAGTAAGTAGTATATATATTTATGTACGATCGATATTAAGACAAATTAAAATCCATATCATAGCATTCGTACGTGTTGATCTGTGCACGGAGGCGATAAGATAGCTACAACCGCTGCCCAAACGGCGGCGTCCCGGCCGTCCGGCAAATTTTGCTCGTGGTAGCTGTCGTGCTGCTGCCACACTCTCTATACATGCTAGTATATGCATGGTCACCCTCGATCTGTTGCGATCAAGGGCCAAGATTATTATGCTTTTGCGCACAATTTTTTTTTTGTATCAGTAGTACTAGCTAGTTGTAAGGCGACGTACGGCCGGCCGGGCGGCGAACTGTGTACACTGAAGATGTCGTCGGACTCAACAAAGAAGTACGTGCAGGCAGCGGCGGAGGAGCGGGAGGACCACAAGCCCAAGAACGTCGACCTCGACGACTGGCTCCCCATCACCTCGTCGCGCACCGCCAAGTGGTACTACTCGGCATTCCACAACGTCGCCGCCATGGTTGGCGCCGGCGTGCTCGGCCTCCCGTTCGCCATGTCTCAGCTAGGGTGGTACGTATTTGTCCATGCGTGAAACACCGCGCGATTTATCATGGAATTGTATTACCGTCCGTCCGTCCGTCCGTACAAATGCATTGCGTGGATGCGTGCAGGGGCCCGGGCATGGTGGTGATGGTGTCGTCGTGGGTGATCACGCTGTACACGCTGTGGCAGATGGTGGAGATGCACGAGATGGTGCCCGGGAAGCGGTTCGACCGGTACCACGAGCTGGGGCAGCATGCGTTCGGCGACCACCTCGGCCTCTGGATCGTCGTGCCTCAGCAGCTCGTCGTCGAGGTCGGCACCGACATCGTCTACATGGTCACCGGCGGACAGTCGCTCAAGAAGTTCCACGACCTCGTCTGCGGCGGCCGCTGCAAGGACATCCGCCTCACCTACTTCATCATGATCTTCGGCTCGGTCCACTTCCCCCTCAGCCAGCTCCCCAACTTCAACTCCATCTCCGCCATCTCCGCCGCCGCCGCCGTCATGTCCATCTGCTACTCGATGATCGCATTCATGACTTCGGCGGTCCATGCCGCGCCGGCGGGGGCCGCGGCGGCGGACTACGGGCTGAGGGCGACGAGCGCGGCCGGGCGGGTGTTCGGCGCGCTGAACGCGCTGGGCGCGGTGGCGTTCGCGTTCGCGGGGCACAACGTGGTGCTGGAGATCCAGGCCACCATCCCGTCCACCCCGGAGCGGCCGTCCAAGAAGCCCATGTGGCGCGGCGTGGTGGTCGCCTACGCCGTCGTCGCGCTCTGCTACTTCACCGTCGCGATCGCAGGGTACCACGCCTTCGGCAACTCCGTCGACCCCAACGTGCTCATCACCCTCGAGAAACCGCGGTGGCTCATCGCGATCGCGAACATCATGGTCGTTGTCCACGTGGTCGGCGGCTACCAGGTGTACGCCATGCCGGTGTTCGACATGATCGAGACCGTCCTCGTCAAGAAGCTCGAGTTCCGCCCCGGCCTCCCGCTCCGCCTCGTCGCCCGCTCCACCTACGTCGGTACGTACGTAAGACCACGCACACACACTGACACACTGATGAATTACTGAAACTTGTGAACGATGAAATGCGCAGCGCTGACGATGTTCATCGGCATGACCTTCCCCTTCTTCGATGGCTTGCTCGGATTCTTCGGAGGCTTCGCGTTCGCGCCCACTACCTACTTTGTAAGATCGATCACTTTTCACTCTGGATCACCTCGATCGATCGGTTACCTTGGATTGCTTGCTTATCCTTTCTTTTCTTTGGTTTTTCAGCTTCCTTGCATAATCTGGCTCATAGTGCGCAATCCCAACAGGTTTAGCATAACATGGTGCATTAACTGGGTAAGTTTCAGACTTTCAGTCCACTAATTGCTCCAATTACAAGCCTGAGGTTAATTTCTTGGGGTGATATGTGCATGGAATAAAGTTCCAAATAAATTTGATCGTGCTCTTAATTTCTTTTTGCGTTGTTTAATTTGGTCAGGTCTGTATCGTAATCGGGGTGCTGCTGATGCTGCTGTCCCCCATCGGAGGTCTGCGGCAGATCATCCTCGACGCCAAGAGCTTCAAGTTCTACTCTTAAGCTCTCCAAGACGACAGAGAACAAATATGTTCATATGATGTATGTCAGGCGTTCTATATGTTCAATAATAACCGGTTCTGTAACATTACAGTTTTCAAACAGCGAATAGTAATTACATTCCGGTTCTCGATTTTCATCCGTATTTCAAATTATCGTATAATCTCAAAATCTCCTAGCTTCTATCTAAGCTCGGGTTTGTGTTTCAAACCTCTTCGCAGCTCTCGAATTCAAAATTCAAATTGGAATTCCCTTTTTCGGATTTTGGGCCCCTTCTCAAAATTTCTGCCCTCCTCTTTTATTTGGGCCGGCCCACCTCCCCACCTCCATTTCAGCCCAGCTCCTCTTCCCATCCTGCTTCTCCCGGCCTATCTCCCTCCTGGCTAACCCGCCTTGGTCCAGCGCCTCTTGCCCCTTCATCCCCTCCCCGGCCTGCTCCCTCTTCTTCCTTGCCTTTCTTCTTTCTCGCCCGAGCCGCCCAGCGCCAGGTTACACTCCAGAGTGCCCGCGTCACCGCCTGCCGCTGCGCACGCTGCTCCCTGCCACCCTCGTGCTCCACCTGCACCACCCACCTGCCCCTGTCTTGACTCGAGTGTCTCACCCTCGCCTCGTCGCATCACCACCCAGCTTCCCCGTGCTCGCGTAAGCCCCTCCCTACTCGCCCATGGTCGCGCCAAGACCGCGTTAGCAAGTTCCGCCTCGTCGCATCACCGCCTGCTCAAGTCGTCGCCGTGCAGAGCTTGCCCATGCTGAGCCGCCTCGGGACCGTGCGCCCCTCTCCTCCCCTCCAACGGCTCCTCCTCCCTTCCACCGGCCATAAATAGCCCCGGCACCCCCTCTTGCCTCCCCCACATCGCTCTTCGCTCCTGGTAAGTCCCACTGTAGCAAACACTAAAGAACCGCCGTGCCCTGCTTCGGCCGTGCCGCCTCCGCTGGTGTCTAGCCGCTCCGGCGACGCGATCGCGGCGCCGACCCCGTCACCACGCGCCTCTGGGGCTAAGGAGTACTTCCCCTCAAGCGGAGTTGCTTTTGGTCCACCAAAGCACCCCCAGTCGATCATCTTCCTCGGCTCTGGCTACTTCCTTTCTCGCCGTCGATCTCCCTCCTCCGGCCATCTCCGGCACCCATTCTTGGCTTGGTAGGTCCCCTGAGCTTCACTCTCACCCATGCTTCCGCGATCTTTTGTTAGAAATCGGCCGAACGTCGTTGTCGGTTTTGGACCGAACGCCGCCGCCTCTCCCTGTTGTCGCGTCGCCGCTCCGGTGATGCCGCCACCGTCAGTAGCTTCGCCTCGAAGAGACGATCCCATTTGTGTGCTTGGACGCGGCCGACGAGGTCCCTTGCACCGGCGACGAGCGGTTCCCCTCCTTCTCTGTTTTGTCAGAACAGCGGACGAATCACTGTGCACATTTAACAGGCCGAATCACTGTGGGGTTTAGTGCAAAGCAATGATTACGCCGAGTTAATGATGCCCTAATGGCCGATCTGGGTCACTGCCGGGTGGGCCAAGCAACAGTAGTAGCACATTAATTAGCTCGGTTTCCCCCCTCCTGTGGCTGCCACGTGGGCCCCACCTCTGCGCTGCGCCCGGTGCACCATGGACCGGTGCATAGTGTATGTCGACCTACCGGTCCATGCACTATGCACATGGACCGAGACACCGACCAGTGGGTCCCGCATGTTAGGAATTGTTTCGTGAAAGAAAATGGAAAAAGCCACTATTCACTGGGACCCACCTGTCAATGAGAGATTTCTCTCTCCTCTTTTTATTTTTCTGATTTAATTCCAATTCAAACTTCGAAAGCTCCGTTCTCTTCCGTTATAACTCCAAAAATTATGAAATGTGTCTCTAAATTTGTCTAAATTCAAGATCTTGCTAATGGCACTGGTCTTGTTTAATTTGGAGTTCATTTATTATGTCATTAGCATTTATTTGCTCTCTTTTCTTATTGTTCCTTTTTCCAGTATACATTCGTCCGATTAGGGTTCGAAAAAGCGGGAGATCTCCAACTCGATCAAGTACAAGACTATCAAGATTCTCTTGCCTTTAACCAAGGCGAGTCGGCACTTTGATCATTTTGAGCCTACATTTTATGTAAATTATTTATTTAAATTACCAAAATTGCGTGCTTTAATTCGTTAATCAAATGTATGTTAAAGCTTAAGGTAGCTAAATACTCATTTGATGATTAATTAACTCTTAAGCCATCCTTTGATAATTGAATCCATTATTCTATATCACCCTAGTAGCTATGTGGTAAGTACTAGTATATGTTGTACTTAAGCGACATGCTAGTCTTACTTAAGTATCGGGACAGTAAATGTTCTAATCATCATCTTTTTAACATGAAAGTGGTTTTGGGTAGTCATTGCGGGTAAATGACTGGCGTGTTAACATAATTGGTGTTACTCCTCAAAGCCCTAAGCAACTTGCTTTTATCACATCTGGGCGGATGGAAATAGTGGTAGGTGCCGTCGTGCACGAGAGTGGTTGGAATGTGGTATGAACCGCCCGGATGGATTAATGACTTAATCTTGTCATGACCTCCCGTGTAAAACAAGTACAACCGCAATTCTGTAAAATACAATTTGGGTTAGTGAATTTATTAAACTCTGAATGTTATCTCGCTGGAAGGATAGCGGGATCGTGCAAGCACTGGACACGGTCTGGCTTGAATGGGACACCAGTGTAAGGTGAAGTTGCCAGTCGCGCTAGACATTATAGGTAACACAGCTACGCTAGTTGCTGAGACGAACATCCTGCACAACTTATGGGCGTGGCCCATATGGGTGAGATGACGGAAGGGGTGAAATATTTCTAAAGGTCACTGTGATGGTCGCTCAACGGCATGACTAAGGAATCATGTGGGGCAACGAGTATGATTATCTCTTGTGGGTACAGTGTACAACCTCTGCATAGTCTAAACTGTTTAAACAACCGTGCCTACGGTCAAAAGCAGACATGGGAACTTACTGGAGTTAGTTCTATTTTAAAAACCTTTATGGGAGGTATGAAAATCAGGTCAGGCTCACCTAGTCCTGAGATTGGATTTTCCTGAACCGTCGAGCTCAGTGATGTTAATGATTGGAGGCAGCTCCAATCAATTGAAGCTTGTGTAGAGTTTCTGATGGAGGGAACCTCTACAGTTATTTAATATTGCAATTACCCTCTTTAATAAAATGCAATTTGGTTAAAATGCTAAGTCATAGAAATTTGTAATTATGATAATTGAAAATATTGCTTTAGCAAATAAGAGAACCTGAGCCACCCTTGTTAAGCCATGCATGTATATTATTGCATCTTGTGTGTTGGCTCGTGAGCACAGAAGTTGTACTCATTCTCGCTCTCCCCCAAACCCTCCACATAATGTAGATCAAGGGGGACTGTGTGTATTATGAAGACCCAGAAGTCGATGAACAAGGAAACGATGAAGAGTAGTCTAGTTTTGTAGTCTAGATCTCGCCTCAGTCTAGTGGACTCATTCGGTACTTGCGTACAACCGATATTATCCAACCCATTGGTTAATATCCGTCGTACACAGGCTACCCCAGTCGCTTACCTGTGGAGAGATGAGCTCCACCCCTTTTGCTTCCGCTGTAGCTTACGTTGTTTTTATGTAATATATTCAATTTGACCTGTTCGACCCTTTTTTTAAAACTGGACCCGACGTGGTCTATGTTACTTTGAAGTTTGTAATATATTTGAATGGTTTAGTTCATGCCTTGTAGGAAATGGTTCAACAATATGCCTGTGAATGCTATCTACTGATTCAGGGAATAACACAGTAATTTCACAGAGGATTTGGGTTTGCAAAATCCGGGTCCGACAGGTTCTCGATCGGCTATAAAAATTGAGGCTGTGATTTAACTTGTGATATATGTTTATCGTTGTGAACCATGGACATATATATGCATAGCAAATCTCAATTGAATTAAATCGACTCACTGGTTGAAACTATAACAACGTACAATGTATTGTGATGCTAGTTGGTTTGCAAAGGATCAAAGGGCAAAGTTTTTTAAATTTTCGGGACCTTCTCTGTCATTGCGGGTAAATGACTGGCGTGTTAACATAATTGGTGTTACTCCTCAAAGCCCTAAGCAACTTGCTTTTACCACATCTGGGCGGACGGAAATAGTGGTAGGTGTCGTCGTGCACGAGAGTGGTTGGTATGTGGTATGAACCGCCCGGATGGATTAATGACTTAATCTTGTCATGACCTCCCGTGTAAAACAAGTACAACCGCAAGTCTGTAAAATACAATTTGGCTTAGTAAATTTATTAAACTCCGAATGTTATCTCGCTGGAAGGGTACTGAATCGTGCAAGCACTGGACACGGTCTGGCTTGAATGGGACACCAGTGTAAGGTGAAGTTGCCAGTCGCGCTAGACATTGTAGGTAACACAGCTACGCTAGTTGCTGAGACGAACATCCTGCACAACTTATGGGCGTGGCCCATATGGGATGACGGAAGGGGTGAAATATTTCTAAAGGTCACTGTGAAGGACCGTAAAGGCGACTAGGGGGGGGTGAATAGACGCTTTCTCAACTTTCTCGCCTTAATCAAATTCAACACGAACTTTACTCCTTTAGCTATGAAAGCTAAGAAGATCAGTAAGCGCACAGTGGAAGTCTTGTGCTGAATTCGATAACCCCGTCAACCACAAGACACAAATGTGGAGAAATGATCTCACTAGTGCAGTGCAGGCACGGTGGTCGGGCCATTTATCAAGCCCAGCGGTTGGACCGACGGTTAACGATCGGTCGGACCGGCTACTAACTGGCGGTCGAACCGTTGGAAATCGGTTCGACCTGCCACTACCGGGCGGTCGGACCGCCGTTACAAAACCGGTCAGACCGATTTAGTCCAGTACTGAAAAACAATGCCCAAAACCAAAACGAAATTTGGTCCAACTTTTGATTCAGCCAATGAAACTTGACCAAATTTGGAGCACACCTTCCTAAGTATATTAGAGACCTATTTCTAGCGACGATCCTCCAGATCCACTTCGTAGAATCGATCTCTCAAGGTTTTACCAAAGAAGTGCACAAACCCTAGAAATATAAAAATCTTTGATTCAAGACTTGCTTGTGGGGGTTGATGGTCTAGATGATTCTAGGAGTATTCCCACACATCAAAGCAAGAGAAAATAGGTCAAGAGACCAAGCTTAACCACTTGAATTAAGGAAGCACCAAAATCATCTAAAAGAGAGAAGAACACAAAGGAGACAAATGATCTTTCAAGCAAGCATCACAAGATTGATTGATCTCACTAGATGCTTACAAAGCCACTCCAACAAGGAGGACAAGAGCTCACACAAGGAGCACACACACAATCTCTCCTAACCCTAGTTTCTCCTCTCCTCTCCTCCAAACCCTAGAAAAAGATGAAAGGGGCCAAATGAGTGCTTAGGGGTTTTACATCTCCCCCTTTCTATTTATAGGAGAAGCCTAGGGTTTCACTTTTGGGACCCACACACACATGGGACCCACTCACACATAACTGTTGAAGCAATCGCCTGCTTCACCACGTGTAGGTTGATCAGCGGCTCTCATCCTGTCGCCAAGTCTCTCCTGTCCGAATCCCATCGGAACCTCCTAGAGACTTGCAGGCTTCAGACCGCTTTGATCCAACCAGTACCTGCCGAACTACCCGTTCGATCCATCTTGCCCATCATGCACCATGCTTGAGTCACACGACCTCACCCGGCATCCATGATCGTTCTGGACCTCAGCTCTCCAAGCGTAGTCCCGATCTATCTCATCGTTGACGTTGTTGACCTGCAAGCCACCTGCACAGCAATAGACAAACAAATCGTTTCCGGGAACAAGTTCTTCACAACTTGACCCACGTTAGTTCCACAACGCAATATGCAATAATAAAGCATTGAAGTTCATACAATAAACACAATCAAAACACATCAATGCCAAGAAGGCTCACCTTCAAGTGATCGACGGTCTGACCGCCCCACATCGCCGGTCCGACCGATTTCAGGACGGTCGGACCGATTCCATAACGGCGGTCGGACCGCCCGAAAAGACTTAGCCAAAATTCCAACTCAAAAATCCAAAACCTTCTGGAATTTTCAAATGAATAGAACTTTTGACTGGGAGCTCCAAAAATTATGTGACCACATCCAGGAGACTCTCCTCACTTGCCTACACATCCTATTTTTGGCTTAGCTCCAAAATCCACTTTTAAACAAATCGGTCGGACCTGCCACCATGGCCGGTCGGACCTCTCTGGCGGTCGACCGCCGAGCCACCGATCGAGACCTTTGTGGTGCAGCGGCCTTAACAAAACCGAAAACGCGAGATTTTGCAAACCAACAAAGCCATTGCCAATTGACTCATCATTCTAAGATCGTGCACATATCCTCACGATATCCACAATCTCCCCCTTGATGAACACATTGGCAACTTCCCAGAAAATGTAGTTTCAATGTTTGAAAAGTAAAAAATCGCAGTTTTCGCATAAAGGCACAACTTGGTCCAAAAGCAAGAAAAAAACTAGGAACCGACCAAGCTGGCTTTAGAATAGTATAAGCAAGTGAGATAAGGCAATGAAAGCACCAAAGGATTCAATTTCCAGAAAGTAGCCAAAAATCTCACTTAGGTCCATATGAAAGACAAAAGTTCTATTTGACCTTTGATCATTGTGAGTCTTCTTCAATTGCAAATATAGTCAGAACAAGGCAATAAAACCAAGAGACTCAACTCCCTATGATCACAAATTTTTAAAAGGTTCATTCATTTTTTTATGAGAGTTCATTCATTTTTTATGAGAGTTCTTGTCGACGATCAAATCGCCGATCTTATGAATATATAAATGAAAAGAGGAAAAATGTACGTGACTCCTGGGAGTGGATCTGACTTGCTCTTTATTGCTATGAACTCACGATTACAAACATTGAGAGTATCTAAAAACACAACACTTTGCTATGTCTTGCTTGATGTCTTCGTCTCTTGTCTTGTGCTTGTGCTGTTGTTCTGTACCCCTTGTTGTTGTCTCTCCCTCCGGCCTTCTATGGTCTTCCTTAAATACTTGATGAAGCGGTGACAGTTATCTCATGAGGAGACACCCGTTGGGGAGCGACGCGTCTGGTCGGAAAGAAGCGGCGGTTTGGCGGTTCCACCAAGCTGCGAGGCGGTTGGTGAAGATGTCAAGCGTTCTCTGATTAATGATTTAGGAGCGTTAAATCATCGGTAGTGATAGTGTTATCTTATGCGGAATATGAAACACGTGGTTCATTCATCACATAGTGAGTGGCGTGGTCGGGGACTCGACCCGGGCGCTGTTCATAGCTACGAGCACTTACCTAGTCGTGGACTAGGTTTGGAACTTTGTCCGACCAGGGTATTTATTATGTAACTTCTGTAGTATCTACGACCAGTTAGGTCGGTGGTCTTAGAAGTTACGATCACGAGGACGTATGGTCTTTATCATATATTAAGATAATATATGAATATTTTAATCCTCAACAGTTCTTTTATATAAAACCTTATGTATGAAACCAAAAGCTCCAAAACAGCATTTTTCTTCACAATCTTTCTCCCCCTTTGACAATGAATTCATCAAGATGCATGAGAAAATAAAGAGTATGAAGGAATGACTTTATTTTTGAACTTTAGTAAAAAGGAGCCATTACCATTATCCATGTAGACAGTACAAGTATTATACCAAGCCATATAAAGAGTAGAAGCTATATTCAATCATGGCAAAACATGTACTGCAAAGCTAAAACCAAAATAGCAGTAATCTGATATTAGAAGAATTAATACCATGAAAAGTTGCTCAATATCATAGTTTCACTAAAAGCAACCAAAAATGAGTCAAGCCATGTCTATAAGTAAAAAGAGACTCAAAACTGGAACTGAGCATTTTGAGCATTAATATTTCAAATAGAAGTAATATTCAAGCACTTAGCATTTTGAGCATTTTCCTAAAAAGGTTTTTTTTTCAATGTGCTAGATCTCAAGCCTTGCCGCGATCATCTCAAGCGAGAAGCTTAAAAGAGTGGTCTAGGTCATCCAAAACTCCCCCTGAGTTCATGCCTAGTGCAATGGCAAGCCGTCTCATGAGAAAGGATTGGTGAGATCAGTTTTTTTCGCACAGAAAATCTCATTTTTCATTTGCTTGACTTAAGAAATTAAAAAGCTCATTTTACATCTCAAAATAAGTTCAAGACTCAATTTAACCTATAAGACATGGCAAGAATCATAAGAGGACCACTAGAGCAAAACTAGTCACAAGATCCAACAAGACATGATTTGATTCAATTTGCTCACAGATATGAAGCTAGCAAGGCAAAAGCTAAGCTAAACAAGAAGAGCCATAAAAGAAGTCTAGCAGACTGTCACTTGATATGACAAGGTATAGAGTATGAAATCAAGCCATACAAGGATAATGATCAAAGCTCCACAAATTTTATTATACAATGCAAGACAATTGAAATGAAACATGCATTATGATACAATGAATGCAAAAGGAGCAAATTCCTCCTCAAAACAGCCCAATAGGACTAATAACCCCTAACTCTCCCCGCAAAGCAGCAAAACGAGAAGAATCAAGAGCTTTAGTGAAAATATCTGCAAGCTGTTGCTCTGACTCTACAAAGTGAAGCACAACATCACCCTTCTCAACATGGTCTCTAAGAAAATGAAATCGAATATCAATGTGTTTAGTCCTGGAATGTTACCTTTGGGTTTTTGGCAATATTAATTGCGAAGTGTTGTCACGAGAAAGAGGAACACTTCTCAAGGATAACCCATAGTCATGGCGTGGATAAAATCCAGAGGACACGAGAGCAACCACCGCTGCTGACTACATACTCGGCCTCAGCTGTGGACTGTGCAACCGAAGACTGTTTTCTAGAAGACCAAGAAACAAGAGATGTGCCCAAGAAATGACAAGTGCCAGAAGTACTCTTCCTATCCACTCTACACTCTGCAAAATCAGCATCAGAAAATGCTCGAATTGAGAGAGCAGAAGAAGAAGAATACCAGAGTCCAAAGTCAAGAGTATCTTGAAGGTACACGAAGATGCGACGTCTTTGACGATGAGAAGCACGAGGAAGCTCGAAAGCGGCGCCGCGGACATACGTCAAATTGTATGTCCGGCCTCGTATTTGTGAGATAGAGGAGGGAGCCAATCATACTGCGGTACTCCTTCTGGTCCACGGGCTCTCCATCCTCATCAGGGTCCAGCACGGTGATTGTAGCAATGGGAGTATACATTGGCCTACTGCTTCCCATATTGAAGCGCCGAAGAAGGTCCTTTGTATACTTACTCTGGTGAACGAAGGTGCCTTCTTTCAGTTGCTTGATTTGTAGACCAAGGAAGAATGTCAACTCTCCCATCATGCTCATCTCGAACTCACTGCTCATAGAATCTGAAAATCAGGACACCAAAGCATGAGAAGAACCACAGAATATAATATCATCCACATAAATCGAACCAACAAGAAATCAACGCCATGCACGAGAGTGAACAAGGTTTTATCAACCATTCCCATTTTGAAATCATTTTCAAGCAAGAAACTCTTAAGCCTGTCATACCAAGCTCTAGGAGCTTGCTTCAATCCATACAGGGTTTTTGATAGTTTAAAAACATGGTTTGAGAATTTAAGATTTTCAAAACCAGGAGGTTGCTTGACAAAGACCTCTTCTTCTATGAAACCATTCAAGAAAGCACTTTTAACATCCATTTGAAAAAGCTTGAAACCCTTGAATATTGCAAATGCTAAAAGAATGCGAATAGCTTCCAATCTAGCTACTAGAGCAAAGGTCTCTTCAAAGTCTAAGCCTTCTACCTGGGAATAACCTTGAGCTACGAGTCTAGCCTTATTGCGAACAACCAACCCATCCTCACTTTGCTTATTTTTAAAAATCCATTTTGTTCTAATAACATGAGAATCAGAGGGACGCTCAACTAAAGTCCAGACTTTGTTTCTTTCGAAATTTTCAAGCTCTTCATGCATGGCATTGACCCAAGAGGCATCAGATAAAGCATGGGTGATATCTCGGGGTTCAAAAGAAGCGACAAAAGTAGAATGTGCATGAGAATCGGGAGAAATAAACTGGAGGCGAGTGACTCGCTCTTGAAGATCCCCAATCATCCTTTCGGTGGATGTTGTCATTTGAATGTGAAGAGGTGCTCACAGTGCGAAGTGGCCTCTACCCCATGAGTTGTGGAGGTAGGAGCAGAGCCACTCGGATCGTCGGTGGGGATAGGAGGAGGTTTGCTCATTTGGCTGGAGTAGTAGTAGCGAGGCTCTCCACCCTCTCGAGGTAGGTGGATGATGGATCGGTTCCTCATCCTCGAGTCATCATCGACGAAGATGCTTCCTTGAATTTCGGGAACACGTGTACACAGAGCATCGGGTCTAGTACCGGGACTAACCTCATCAAAAGTGACCATGAAGTTTCAACAATTTTGTTAGTGTCAACATTAAAAACACGATAGCCACGAGAATGAGCGGGATATCCAAGAAATATGCCATCAAAACATCTAGACTCAAATTTATCAAGGTTGCCATGTTTAAGAATGAAGCACTTGCAACCAAAAATCTTGAAATGAGAGACTTTGAGAGAATGACCAAATATAAGCTCATAAGAGGTCTCCCCAACCACAGATCTCAAGAAAACCCTAATGGAGATATAACAAGCAGTAGAGATCGCCTCAGCCCAAAATCTCCTGGGAGTAGAATGCTCATCTAACATGGTCAGAGCCATCTCTACAAGGGTCTGTTCTTCCTTTCTACAACACCATTCTGTTTGGGAACTCTAGGAGAAGAGGCGATGCTCAATTCCCTATCGATCTGAGAAGGTAGAAAAAGAAGAATTCTTGAATTCTGTCCCATTGTCACTCCTAATGGCTCTCAAAGCTCCGGGAATATCAATAGCAAGTCCAAGAACCAAAACTCTAAAGAATCCAAATGCTTCATCATTAGAAGCGAGAAAATACACCCAAGAATACCTAGAGAAATCATCCACAACCACCAGCACATACCATTTCCCACCAACAGACTGAACTCTAGAAGGACCAACTGTGTCTAAGTGAAGAAGTTGTCCTGGTCCATCAGTCATCACCAAGGTAAGAGGTGGGTGGGAAGCAGACACCATCTTACCATGCCGACAGGGCGAGCACACAAGATCTCTAACAGCCTTCAGCCTAGGCAAACCTCTAATCAAGTCCTTACAACTGACTCTAGACAAATGATCAAAACCTATATGCCCAAGTCTACGATGCCACAAAACAAGATTATGAGAATCAGAGGCTACAAGACACCTAGGACTGGAAACTGAAGAAATACTGAAATTTGCACAAAAGATCTTCTCAAATCTGGAGATCTCAAAAACAAGCTCACCCGAGGAATCTAGAACTCTACACTCACTACTCTTAAACCTCACTTCTAGACCCTCATCAAGCGGTGAAAGCAGATAGAAGATTATACCTCGACTTACTTACCAAAGCGATGTCTTTAAGCATGAACTTGTCGTTGACGCATACAGTGCCCTTTGCGATCCACGGTCCGGTAGAAGCATCCCCAAAAGTAATCAATTCGTTCTGGGATGCACGTGTGAGGAGGAGAACCATCGAGAATCTCGGTCATATGTCGAGAACACCCGGAGTCAATAAGCCATATGTCCTCCTTCCTCGCACGACGGACCTAAAAAGCACAATCAGAAAACATCCGTGCCTCAGTACTGGGGTTAGTGATAAATGATCTAGGAATCCAGTGCTGAGAAGCACGATGCCTGGGAACAGCAGTAGAAACAGCAGAAACATGATCAGGAATAAAATCATAAGGATGCACATGAGAACCACCTAGACCTCTCCGAAACGATCTACCAAAAGATCGATACTCCCCCTGTCTAGGTGCTACCCGTGGTCTCTCCTCACGATATCCTAATCCAACATGCTGCCTAGACCCACCAAAAGAGTCTACAAAGTTCTCTACAAATCTAGGCCTATATGTGGTACGATAAACAGGCTGCGTAGCTCTAGAGACTACAGCTGCCTATATGTGGTATTTAACTTGTGATATATGTTTATCGTTGTGAACCATGGACATATATATGCATAGCAAATCTCAATTGAATTAAATCGACTCACTGGTTGAAACTATAACAACGTACAATGTATTGTGATGCTAGTTGGTTTGCAAAGGATCAAAGGGCAAAGTTTTTAACTTTTAGGGACCTTCTCTTATCACATTGGTCGTTTATTTTGTCTTGTGATTCACATTTTTTTTATTTTTAATGTATTCTCTATTTCTCAAAATATACATGTACATATCTCAAGACAAAAGATGACAAATTAGACCATGAATGAAATACAGGATGTCCTCTTAAAGGTAAAAAGTTCACTTATAAGGATCAATCCATGTATTATAAAATATGATAAATAAATATTGCCAAAAAATAATGCTCAAAGAGTAGAAATATAAAGTATGAAAAACAGAAAAATGGACAAGTGCAGTCCAATAAAAAATTCTGGTAATAAAAATTGTATCACTCGTTGACACATGGCCCCCCACAACACCTTATCCTCCCCGCCCTTCGCTCTCTTAAACACTACAACGACGAGATGGACACCGTGCTGCCCTCCCAAAACAAGAGAAAATGGCGACCACTACCACCTTCCTCCACCTCCCGGCCTCCGCCCCAAGTCCCTACTTAGGCCCTACCCCCGCCACATCTCCGTTTCCCCCTCTGGCCCTGTCGAGACCCCCGCTGATGATTCGCCCATCGTCCCCTCGATCCTGATCAAGAACACGAGCTCGAGGATGTCACTCGCCGTCGCATCTGGGTCTAGCACGGCTGGGCTCACTGGGAGGACGTCATGACCCACAAGGTTGCCTTCGCGCGCCACAGCCTCAACGAGGGCTAGGAGCAGGGACGGATCCAGAAAATTTTTACCCAGGGGTCATATGGTAATAACTAAATATCAAGGGGTGTTAAGTAGAAATATTTTACTATTCTACATGAGAAAATTAAGAACTATATAAAGGGTTTCATCAACCGGGGGCGGGGCTCCTACTAGTCCCCGATCTCTGTCCCTAGCGAGGAGGTGTCGCTCCAATCGCTAGAGTCCCTCGAGGCCTTCCACATGCTCCCACTCGCCTACCGAAAGAAGGTGGAGTTTGAGCTAGGGGTACCTGGAGAGACTCTTCGCCACACGCGATCCCTCGAGACGACGTGGGCCGATCGGCTCCAAATGCTGCTCGTACCACCGCAGGATTGACCGTCGCCCGGCTGGGAGGTGGACTCGGATGATCTAGAGTTCATAAGGGGGCGCATAGGGCGATGTCGGAGAGGTTGGACATGGAGGCAGCGGCGCAGGGGGGAGGGGTTGAGGAACGTGGGGAAGGTGGAGGACGCATCATAGGATCTGGCGCTGGGCAGGTACAAGGTGTTCTTGAAGCAGTACAAGGAGTGGGTGGAGGCCAACCGAAACAGGCGGAGGAGGAGTCCTACCAAGTTTTACAGTATAATTTGATCGATTATTTGTGTAGTACTTACTAATCCTATGATGGTTGTAAGTTAACGAGAAAATAGTTTGTGATTCTAGTAGTGCGTTGTTTTTTTATATATAAAAATATGAGAAAATTACATTATAGGTCTCTGAACTTGCGAGGTTGTGTCACTTAGCTCTCTGAACTTGTATTTTACTTTTTTAACTCCCTGAACTTGCGAGGTTGTGCCACTTAGCTCCCTGAACTTGCATTTTACTTTCTCAGCTCCCTGAACTTACGAGGTTGTGACACTTAGCTCCTTGAACTTGCGTTCAAGTGAAGTTCGTCGGATGCGATGCCGACGACTTCGTCCCCTCCGAGTCCGATGGATTGGTCGCCGCCCTGTTTCGGTCTTGTTCATCGTCCCCGTCACCTCACGCCGACAAAAATAGATTCGTTGAGCCCAGGAACGCACTATGCTCGCCTCTTCGTTGGAGATCCACCGCTGCAGCTTGTCACCGTTCTCGCCCTTGCCTCCTTTGAGTTAAGAGAGAGAGAGAGAGAGATACATTCCCAATGCCAAAGCAGGGGCATAATACTTCTATCTCTCACGGTGATTCGCCAGGTCAACCTTTTATGTTAGCAAACTGCTAAATGGCATGAAGAGTAGCTTATGCTCTAGCACTGGGAATGTACTTCTCTCTCTCATGGTCGACTCAAAGGATGCAAGGCCGAGGGCGACGACAAGCTGCAATGGTGGAGCTCTGGCAAAGATGCGAGCAAGGTGTGTTCCCGGGCTGAAGAATCCATTTTTGTCGGCGTAAGGTAACCGAGACGATGAGCATGGCCGGAATGGGGCAGTGACGAGTCCACTGGACTCGGATGGGATGAAGTCGTCGGGGTCGTATCCGATGAACTTCGCTTCAACACAAGTTCAGGGAGTTAAGTGGCACAACCTAGCAAGTTCAGAGGGTCGAGAAAGTAAAATACAAATTTAGAGAGCTAAGCGGCACAACCTCGCAAGTCCAGAGAACTAAGAAAGTAAAATACAAATTCAGAGAGCTAAATAGTTCACTTTGCAAGTTTAGGGGCCTACGGTGCAATTTTTTATAAAAAATTATAGTGGTGCATTGCGATAGTATGATGCAAGGCAAAGGTGTTTATTCAATGGTTTGTGCTTGTGGTTAAATGGTTGTCTGCGACACCGCAACCAACTTCTTCAGTCACACATTGGTTATGAAATGTGTTGCTCAGTAGTATGTTAACACCCTTATAGTGAGTAGGTATTGATAATTTTGAAAAGAATTACCTTTGTAGTGAACTAGTGATTAGTTCAAAAAAGTATTTGTAGTATTAGTTCAATAGTTATTAGTTTGTTCAAAAAGACCTAGGTAGTGATGATTGTAGTGATTCATTTTGATATATTTTGTGTTTGCTCTGGAGTGAGATATGTTAGATAACTGCGAAGTTGGTTTTTTCTCCTATAGCCAAGCTTTGCAATGATCAGCTATAGTGTCCCCCTAGGCGCCCGCCTAAACACTAGGTGCAGCCCTCCCGCCTAGCCGATTTATCCCGCCTAGGCGGCGATTAGGCACTACGCGCCGGTTTGCCGCCCGACCAACGTCTAGCACTTAGGGAACACTGATAAGCTATGATACCCCGATACTCCACTTTGCAGCTGTTCTCGTACACGATACTGCACCGGTATGGCGATACGCCAGTATATAGTGATACTCCACTCTACATGATTTTTGCATGGAGTGAGGAGGAATTGAGGAGCTCGACCAGTCCAAAAAATGGCTATTGTCTATGATGCAAGGAATACATAGCTTTCATCAAGGTAATATCATTGTTTCAATATCTCATAGCCTCTTTACATTTTTCTAATTTTTAAATACATATATACTTTCTGTATTGATGTATCCTTGTTTTAAGGAAAATGTGTATCGCAGTATCCGTATCGCCGTACAAGTATCGCGTATCTGGGCAACATAGGTGATCAACCTAGTACTTAAGTGTTGTTAACTTGTCATTTGTCGGTTTAGGAGTGTTACCATTGTGGGTTTAACAAATTCGATTTCCAGTAAGCTATGCAACTAGTAGTTATAGTGTTTTGTCATTGTTACAATCTGTCGGACCCGGGGTGTGGAATACCCGAAACCCTCGTGTGTGTACCGTATTAGTCCCACAATCAGTTGTTAGTACACCCATCTACAATATTGATACTCACATCTATACATATTACAAATATACAACATGAAACAAATATATGACATAAACTTAATTGTTTACATGGCAAATATTTATTACACGGCCGACCGACCAAATTAAAACATAAGTAGCAAGTTAAACAGCGGAAGCATAGGAAATGTGCCCAACCATACCCCCAGGCAACTGACAAGGACAAGACCCTAGCAAGATCTGTCGCGAACTCTCCAGTACCGGGTGCAAAGAACGTGTCATCTCGCATGAGCTCATGTGTTTCTTTTTTTGCCATATTTTTTTCGTTGGCTTGCTTCTTTTTTTTTGGTGATCTATGGGCTACAGAGAATATCACTACTTGGGATTATTAAGCACACCTGCAAGTTGGCACAGAACAGCAGCACAATATTCTACCAATCAGCATTCTTTATTGTTGAATGATGAATGGCACTGACATGCTTAACTTTCCTTCGAGAATTTAGCCATCTGTTTTTTTTAACCATTACTATAGTAAATTTTGAATTTCAAACCCAACTTTTAATTGCATCCTCCCAACATTTAACTCGTGTGGCATTTACATCTCGTCATGTGTTTAGCTGGGTACCCATAAAAGGAAATGATTGATACTGGATACGCCATCACATCAAACATGGCATGAAAGTATGTGCGGAGATTCTGGTTAATTAGCAATCTTAAAATTCATTCCTCCGGAGGTGCTTTAATGACATATGATAACAATTCGATAGAGTAGAGGAATATTCAATTTATTCACATTGCAAAAAGGATATGTGCTTTTGCATAGACCAAAGAGTGGTTTTGTTTATTTTCTATAGAAATATAATTTTTGTTTGTTCTTTACTGCCTGAATTCTGGAAGTTTCTTTAACTGTAGTACATCTGTCTTAGTGTATGTATTATCATGCAGGCCAAACGAGACCCCTAGCGTTGTCGCTTCCCACTTGAAATGCGCTTTGTATATCCTAACATTGATTACCTAATGTGAGTACCATCACTGTCCTTTTTATTTTTGGTCGCTGCTGCTGAGTCCTGGTTGTATGAAGGTTTTAATGGCCATTGTATTATGCCTTAATTTCAGTTTACTCAGTTGGCTAATGGTTGCCATCCTATTTTCTTTCTGACTGCAGATTTAATACGTTTGACTTTCCACCAATATTTCACCGAAAGGTGGATACTAACCCAGAGCAGTTGTGGGTGCGACTTAATCTCTGTTACCTGCTCAATCTAGTAATTCTGGCAAGAATTTTCACATTATTTCTTAGGGGATGCGAAGAAATGGTGCGAGATATCGTATGACGACTATGTCCAGAAGAAGCTACGGCTGGAAGCTGCTGAAGCCAAGGCAAGGCAGAAGAAGGCGTCGGAGCCACAGGAGTCAGGAGGAGGAAGAGGAGTACGATGGTTTTCTGATGAATGGCCTACGATGGTTTTCTGATGAATGGCAAGTTACATTTGGTACAAATGCAAAGAAGATTTTTGCGGCGCACCGTGTTATTATGCTAGAGGGTAATCACACTTAAGCATATGAGTTACTATCTGTTTGTCCGGAAAAACACCGTTCCAACGAATAGTAAGTCTTACCAGAGTTAACGCAACATAATAATAAGATAAAACTGTATTTTATTACAGTTAGCCACGCAAGGCTATAATCTTTAATACAATTATTTAATTACAATGGGAACGAATTCCCTTCGCTTGCTTGCCCTGCTCCACCGGTCGTCTATCATCCCATTCGCCGAATAAGGCGTACACCTTGCCCGGCTCCTCGTAGTAAGCGCACTCGTCGCCTAAGGTCTTCTCGGCACCTGCATATCCTTCATCTCACTCGGGATAGTTCCCTGCCGGACTAGGATCTATAAAGGAGAATAATAGCAAGATTGAGTACTAGTGTACTCAGCAAGCAGATATTAGCAAATATGCACTGTATGACTAATCTCTGTTGTTATCACATTTTCTAGTTCATATCTTTTTCTAGAAAATAGTTTACCAAGATTTATGTGGCAGTTTTACTTCTGAAAAGATCACTTATTACTCGGTAAGAAGATAAACCCCTAGCGGTCACCGTAGACTTCAGTCCAGGAGACATGCATGAATTCATGGTTTGATATATAACACTGCGCAGGCTTTGTACCACTTTACCCACAGCTACTCTGAGCTCTTTGTGAGCCAAGTCCCCTGTATTTTCTTTGATGCGGGTTTGAGTTCAGAGTACGAATATTTTTCAAGTTACGTGATTAATGTCTCCACCCATTGCTTTCCGTCGGTGTCCTAGGGCGCTTACCTAGTCCTCCACCGAGTTCTAATAATGTTGGTTGGGGCTGCTCTCTCCTGCACCCAACACTCCACCTAGCGCTATAGCGCAATGGATCCCCCACTTCCAGACTCTTCTACTGGTCCTGGGTTCCTCCATCACACTCACACATATTACTTACCTGATGTGGAGAGTATAGCCACGTAACAAGGTAGCATTTTCTGCCCACCGGAACAGGAAAATAGTTGTCACTTAAATACGGTCCCTTATCCGAGTAAGAGTTTTGTTGGTCCTTATATATTAACCATATGTAAAGGGTCCCGCCACTTCCTCTTCTATTTTCCTGCCAAGGGTCCTCTCATCTTTTTTCTCATTTCTCATATCTTTTTTCTTTATCTCATTTATCCAATTTGATTTTGAGATATAGTTTTGATGCATGTACATATATGATACAACAAAGTAACTTTTACATTTAATATAACTAGGTTGATGTTCAAGAGATAGACTTGTCTTTGTAGTCGTAGAAAAGATCAGTGTCAACGTATACTGGATTAGATATACTCGCCTGCGTCAGGTCACCTTCTGCATTTATACGGTAGACGCGGATAATAAATAAATAAATATTTAGTTGTTTTTGGTGCTAATAGGCGTATATTAATCTGTGGATTTTCTTTGTTAGCATATTTTAATTTGATAACCTTTTTCGGATCCCCTGTTAAGTTAGCACTTTCCAACTATAGTTATTCTACGGTCTACAGGCTCTAGGATCGAGGTTGCCCAATCTCGCATGTTGACAAAATGGATCCTGACTAGTATGTTCTAGGGTGATATTTACCGGTGGTGTTTATTTTAATTATTCTATCATGATTAAATTATTTCTAACGCATCAGGTTATTTGTCTAATTTAGGGAGTTTTATCGGTGCTTAAGTTCTTTTAATAGTCTCAGATTACTTTTACAAATTTTTCTGCTTTTATTTACTATCGGTCGGTCTACTAATATTTATTTTCACGTGGTTTATAAATTTTATTTGATTTAATAATTACCTAGAGCCGGCACTTAACAAAACTGGTGCTCGTTCTACTGATAAATTTTACTCCTACTAATCCTCATTAGATTTTACTTATCTACCCTTTCCCTAAATACATATATCTACCCCTATTTCCTAATTCTTTTTCTCTAAGCCCTTTTCTCACTTAACCCCTCACTCACTCTCTCTCTCCTTATCCTCACGGCCGACACTTCCCTGGCTCATCTATTTCCCATTTCTTTCTCTTCATTCCTTCCTTCCTATTTCTCCATGGTCCTTCTCTCTTGAGCTTGCTCCTTCGGCTCCTCCTCCCTCCGGCCCGGGTGCCCCTGGTTCTCCCGCGCAGCGCCTTTGGCTCCCCTGTGCCGCTCCTCCTTACTCTTGGCTCTCCTACGCCACCGCCTCCGACTGCGCCCGCGCGGCTCGGCCGTGCGCCTGGCCTGTGCTCGTGCGGTTCCCCTCCCATGCGCCTCTGGCCCGCGTGCCTGCTCGGCCCGCTCTAAGGTTCCCTTTCTCCCTTTTATTTTTATTTTTATTTTTATCCTTATATGCTGATTTTGGGTTAATTGGTGATGTTGTTGTTGAGTGTTGGGGGCTTTGAGTGATTGCATGATGAGGGAAACGGCTCGGTCTTGGACTTGATGGTGCTAATGGGTGTGGTTCCTAAGCACTGAGGGTGCTGGGTGGTTGTGGTTCTTGAGCTTTGGCTTGAGGGTGATGGTGGGTGCGGTTCTTGAGCACTGAGAGTGCTTCGATTCCTTGCCACAGTGGCTTCGGCTGGGGATAGCTTTGATCGTTTTCGACATGGTGATAGCTTAGGTCTTTAGTTATGGTGATAGCCTAGTTGTGCGTGCTGTCTGCGCACTTTGTTATTCATAATAAGGGTTTCAGATTGGGCAAAAATAACAGTGGGGCATGAACGGTGGTTTACCTTGTTTGGGCCAAAATAAATTGGGTGGGGGGGGGAAAGAGTGACTACCTTGATTGTGGTGGTCGTTTTGGTGGGAATGGTCGGTAGTGGAGGTGGTGATACCAGCAGTGGTGTGATGGTGCTCTTCTTGCTCCCTTCGGTGCTTCTAGTCCTTCCTAGTTCTTGTCGGCTTGGCGTTGACCCAGTGTCGATAAAGGTCGTAGGTCGACGCTACTGCCGTCCTTGCCCCTTCGGTCTTCCCCATCTCCTTTGCTCCTCTCTTCCTTTTCCTACCTTTCTTTGAGTGGGTCTTGGGATGGTGACAACGGTGTGGGTTGATGTGGTGAGGCTTGGCTTGTGGTGGCACTGGCTTGCTTGGGGTGTGGTTGCCTTGGCTTGCTTGCTTGTGTTGCTTTGGGAGGGCAGTGGTAGCTTGGTGGCGACATATCGTGTGCACATACACCATTTCGTGGACATATGCACAAAAGACATCTGAACAGTCCATCCAACGATCCATATCCGTCCTCGCATACCTCCCACTTACACCACATTTGCTAAAATCCCCTCGCTCGAAATCTAACTAGGAGGGGGTTTTCGCAAATGTGGCATAAGTGGGAGGTGGGTGCGAGGACGGCCCGGATCGCTGGATGGATGGCTCGGATATCTCATGTGCATATGTCCACGAAATAGTGTATATGCACACGATATGTACTCTAGCTTGGTGGGGTTGGCTTTGTTTGCTCTCTGGTGTTTGCTTGGTTGTGAATAAACGAACGGGTGGGTTTGTGATGCTTTGACTGAGGTTGGCTTATGCTGGCTGTGCTTTGTGGGGGAGGTGCTCTCGGCTGGGCACTCTCCCTTTGCCCTGCTTATGTCCATTTGGCCCTTCCCCAATCCATTTGGCTATCACAGATGACTATTTGGCGAAGGTCCTTTAGTCCAAAGGATGTTCTCTGCTCTCGGCTGGGCACTCTCTCTTTGCCCTGCTTATGTCCATTTGGCCCTCCCCCAATCTATTTGGCTATCACAGATGACTATTTGGCGAAGGTCCTTTAGTCCAAAGGATGTTCTCTGTACTATGCTTCTGATTTTCTATGACGAAGGTAGGTCGGTATAACGTGGGTGTCGGATTTCTAAAACTGTCGGATGATGAAACCCACCGAAGCGAGATGGTGCCGACTGAACTAGGTCAGTCAGGGAACCTCGATGAGCTTCACAAATCTGACGGTAGTCCTTCTTTATTAACTCTAATTTATCGCTTTCGGTTGCTCTCGATCTTTTGGATTTTGGCGGTCGATGGAAGTGTGGATAGGGTTTGGATTGGCCGAGGAATGGGTTCAACTGGCTGGCGAAAGACGGACAATGATGCAAGGAAGGCTTCAGCGATATGCATACAATATTTTATTATTCTTTTGTAATGTACTCACAGTTGTAATTTGTATTATGATCAGATGTAATTAATTATTGTAAATAATTCTTGTACTCAAATTCGAGTTTGTAATAATGTTTTAATTTCTCTTGCGATGGATCCTTACTATAAATGACTCTTGAGTTAAATCGAGGTTGTATTATTGTTGTAATAATTCATGTTGTAATTTATCTCTGAGTTGTAAAGACAATGCATGCTTAATTTGATATTTCTATTGTTAAGTCTGATAATGTACTCCGAATATTATTGACTTGTTATGTTCAATTCATTTGCATTATTGTGTTGATGAGTTTATTTTACTGATTAATTATCGATTACCATTGTCTTAATTTGAATTTTTGGGTTCTCACAGTTTTAGGCAATAATTCCGAGTCAAAACAAACCAATTTGACTCATTTTAGAATGGATCCAAATTTAACTCCTAGGCGTTGTTTAGTTGGGCTAAAATACCTGCTTATCCCTATAGATAGACCAAGATTTTAATTTAAATTCCTAGTCTATCTACATAGATTCCAACTAGGAATAGATTTTTCAAATAAACCCTCAGTCTAGTAAGAGTATAGTAGAGTGGTTGGATCTATGGACCACCGGTATACATAAAGCATAAACCAAATCTGGTACTCTCTTTGTTGACCTTACTCTGCATTTGAACCCATTTTTGATTGGGCGACCCGGGGTTCGTGGACTTGATCAACACCAGACGAGTTTGCTACGTTTACAGACTGTTATCATTATCATTATTATTATTAATCTCTCTGTTCTATGCGTGAAGCTTTGTGTTTGTTTTTGACGTTGCGTGACTGCAAATGTTTGTGCAAGAATGGCCGCTAGTGCCACGTCCCTTTCCTTGGTTCCATTTTCCGGTTATTAAATTGCATCTTAGATTAACAGTTATTTTGCTGTTTGGGTTAGTGTCCCTTCTTCTATGTGTTGCATGATTTATTTTTTAGTGACAGTAAATCAGGGACTCTGACATGTTCAGTATCAGCATGTAAAGTGTGCATCTGTGACTTTGATTGGCATGTGGAGCACCGAAGTACATAACACCACCCCACACTCTAGTATCAGGTACATTAGAAATAAACAGGGCCAGTACATGCGCTATTTTAACCATCAAAAGTGATTTAAAATTCATGCGAGGGATATTCATTTATTAGAAGATAAGATAGTGGTTTGAATTTTAAAAGTTTGTATTAATCTCAAGACACATTTGACGATAATGATAGTATATACACTCACACGTATACGTGGAAAAACCGTGTTCCATAAATTTTGAGGTAACCATTGTAGCAAGTTTTTTTTTCAGTAGAAATTCCAAGTCTACTCTGGTGGAAAAAACTACTGGAATATCACCTAACATTTAACAATCACACCGTTTGAAGCGTTACGTCAATACCCCACCCCAGCGCATGTACTTTCTGTGAGCATCACTCACCATCTCTGTCTTGGCACCGTAAACTCAAAAGTCACCGTTCTTGTTAGTTTTTTTTAAGTTTTGCCAATCATGCACGCAAAGGGGCAAACTAAACTGAGCCCGGATCTACGACAGGGGAGGAGCACCGAGCACAGGACAAAATTCACGCTAATAATTCGCGGGAACAGCAGCTGAATCGCAACTTGCTTGCATATTATTCGCCCAAAGGCTCCCCCTTTGATACCTCCAATCGGCAACCCTCCTCCATTCTCCATCATAGAGGAATAAATATAGTTTCGGGGGGAGAGAGAGAGAGAGAGCCCAGAGGAAGGCCATCTCAGAAAGGAGTGTTCGTTTCCGTGCGACTGGTGCAGCAGAGGGCAATAAAGAAAATCCCGCAATAGAATACTAGAATAGAGTAGAATTCGCCGTTGGTGCAGTGCAGCGCACAGAGGGAGGAGAATTTTAGCATAGGAGGCGGGCTATAAATATAATATACACCTACGACGTATACCAGGATTAGCCAGACCGTCCAGGAGCCAAGAAAACCATGGGGGACGGTGGTGGTGGTGATGGCGCCGCCGCCTCCTCGTCGCCGGCCGCGGGCTTCTCCTACTTCGCCGTCCTTCACAACTACCCGCTCGTCACCGCCGTGCTCAGCTTCGCCGTCGCCCAGTCCATCAAGTTCTTCGTCACATGGTAACTGACTCCTCTCTTGTTCTCTTTGCCTCGCGTTCCCGCTTCGTTTTGTGGTGTTCGGTTGCGGAATCGGGGTCGGGCGTGGTGTGGGCGCCTGGGACCCGGCCGTCAGGCGTGCGATTCCGTGGGTCAAAATTGCGTCTTGACATTGTTTGTCTGGCATCGCGTGGGGATTTGTCGAGGTCTGGTGGAATTCCCATTCGTTTCTTGATCTGACCGTAAGAATTTGTTCCTCTTTTCATTTATTTTTCTTTTGGTCAGAGGAACGCTAGTTTGTTTTTCTAATCCCATTCGTTTCCGTGGATTTCTTGAATGTTTTTGGGAATTGAGCTGGAAACGAAAGGAACTGGCTGTGATCTCTTCAAATTACGAGAGAATTGGTGGGTCTGTATGTTGTTCTGGGGTGGCGTTTTGCTTTGTTCAGCTGCAATGCTTGGCTAGGTTACAATGTATGCATTTGATTCGTGCTGGGTGAACCTATGGTTCTGGAATTCACAATGTCTATAGCGCACTTCAAACAGCATGTTCCGTTCGGAGGACCTTGATCGTTCAATCAGAAAATCATACAGGACCAATACGAGTGAGAAATTTGGGAAATTCGAATTCTCTCACAAAATATTGTGGATTTGAATTTTCAATCTGCGTTTATTCTGATTATTCAATTTCCGATTAGATAGATGGTCATGGGGCTTCGAATGGTATTATGGCACTCTTTCGCCGTTTGAGCCAATGGCAGAGGGTATGAACCCAAGTGCTTGTGACGCTTACACATAAAAAATCCATTTTGCTTAGGAGCTCTTTAACGGTACATGGAATTTAATACGGTCATCTATTCTTTTTTATCCAATAGTTTATATTAGTTAGGATTTAGTTATACTAAACATGGTAGTACGAGTAGTAGAATCTATGGGTATAATTGTAATTATTCATGTGAGGATTGCATGACACGAGAGCAATGTTTTCAACCATAGTTAGAAAAGTTCATAATATCCTCACAAAAAATTATAACTGAAAAGAAAAGTCTATTATACCCTTAACAAATCAATGATCAAATTTGATTTATACTACTACCATATACTACCGGTAGAATGTACCGTAAATTTCTCTTGACTAGAACCTTGGACATGCATATCTTACTGTTATGCGCTTCATTTCAGCAGTTTTATTTCATCAAGGGATCCTTGTTTCCTTATTTTGTGATTCGACTCTCGACATGTGTTTTACAGATGCTAATGTTGCAACAAGTTTAATGTGTATTGGTTCTGAAACGAAGGTACAAGGAGAACAGATGGGATCCTAAGCAGCTAGTCGGCTCCGGTGGCATGCCATCATCGCATTCTGCGACGGTTACATCACTAGCGGTAGCAATTGGTTTCCAAGATGGCTTTGGCAGCGCCCTCTTTGCGACAGCAGCAATATTCGCAAGTGTGGTAGGTTACCATATCATGCCATGTTCCTTTCAAATAAGTTCTTGCTTCCTGATCTTAAAGAGAATGAGCATTTAAATGGTGTTGCTTGGACACAATATTCTATCTTGAGTTGGACATTATGATGTTGAGTGTAGGCATTGTGCAAAAGTTTATATATTTATTTCCTTTATGTTATACAAAATGGCGAGGTCTCAGAAATATCCATTTTGTGATTTGATTGGCAGGTGATGTACGATGCCTCTGGTATCAGATTGCATGCTGGAAAACAAGCAGAGGTATGCAACAACTGTTTTTGTGTGTCATCTCTGTTGTGGGTTCAACAACTTGTAAATATCATTAGGGGGTATCTTTAAAACTAAGTACTAGATTTGACTGTATTACCATGACACAAGTAAATTGCACTATTTATGCAGCTATGCTGAACTTGTCCTTTTTCCTCCTATGTTCAGGTGTTGAACCAAATAGTCTGTGAACTTCCTTCAGAACATCCCTTGTCCGAAACAAGGCCATTACGTGAACTTTTAGGCCATACTCCGACCCAGGTTTGCTCAAATGTCCTTTCCATTTATCATTTTATCGCAGTTTGGCAGATTGAAAACGACGGCATATATCCATTAAAAACCAGAGAGAAAGTATGACATATTGGCATGGTGCTTACGTGGATGCCAACTAAACCTCAAGCTGGCTGTCCCCATGTCATCAGACCCCCTTTTACTTAGCACTACATGCTTATCACATATCACATCATGCAGCTTCGTCAACACTGCTATCTGCTTGTGGCTTTTCATCACAAGCAGCCATTTTGTATGCTGCTAACTTGTTCGGTGTTAAATTGATCCCAGGTTGTGGCTGGCGCCTTGCTCGGGTTTATGATAGCAGCAGCAGGGCAACTGTTCATTGCAGTGGCAGGTGTAGTATGATGCTGTGTTGAAGGTGCAGGAGAACTGCTAGCATTTGCAGGGACTTGAGAAGAAACTTCTCTAGTGTTGTCACCTAGGTATCTGTAAGATTTGTAATGCTGTGCCGTAGTGCTGTTGAAGATTGATAAAGTTTTTATAGCACATGATTGTATGTCCAGGGTGATGTTCTCGGGATTGATGTACATAATATTTGTTCGATAACTTCATTGTTCTGGTGGAATCTAAAATGTTGTTGTTTCAATGATGATTGGTGACGGCTGATTTTGTTGTTTCATAAGTCCATATATATTTTACTCCCCTGAAGAAGCTGATCTTTCTCTTCAGACCATGACTTTGAACTCAATATTACTTGTTCAACAACACGACGATTAATTACTTTAATTTGACTCCGAATGCTACTCTACTGTGAACAAAATTAACTTCTTTCAATAAATGGTAAAAATGGCCAAATCAAAACCAAATGCTCTTATTCATCTTGTGAAGCTTACGTTCAGGCCTACAAGCTTCCTGTTGGAATACTGCAACAACACGTTGAGGCCCTGGCCCAGGTGAAAGCTGAGCTGAACAGACTAAACAGAAATGTTGCTAGTTGTAACACAAACAAGAAGGTGGACAGCCAAGTTATCTACATATATCATGTATTGAAGTAAAAAATTATTCACATTGATGTAACATCTCTGGAAGTTCAAGTCAAACGTATTTCAAAGTTATCAACTTATGTAAGAAGAATTCAAAAAACAATTTTGTGGTCATGTACATGTTTCTTTGCAAAATGCATCACAACTCTGTGTTGGTCTGTAATGTATCATCTTGCAGCTGAGATTCCTAGCTGTACTTAGTTATTGACACTCAAACCCAGTTAGTTACTGAATGGAAATTTGCACATTATTACACCTGTTGCCTATTTAAACACAAAATTTGAGAAAAGATTCCTAACTTCTGAATCTGCATCTCACCATGTCAGATTCTGTTGTCCATGCTATGTGCTCATTAGGCCTAACCAAAATTACATTTTTCCTAGTTATCTGACACATCTCCCACCATGAAGTAGCAGATGCCCTAGGTATTTCCTCAACATAGACATAGTTTGTCCAGGGTACCAACTCAGATCTGCTCCTTCCACTTTTGCATCAACTGAACCTTGTGGCCATATAACACATACTTTGGCTGACAACTTAAGTTCATCTGCTATCTTCAGCATAGCACGAGCAAGCTCATAAGACTCTTTCAGTGGTGTGATTATGAGAACAAACTCAAGTTTATCCCCGCTTACTTGGTCGATTGTTGAGCACACACCCTGTAAGAGATCATCGCTGTCACAAATAGCACAAAAATAGAGGAATGTCTAAAAATGCATATACCAATTAGGTGTCAAAAGGGGTAAACCTCACTCAAAGTGGACAGTGCTCTCACTAGCATGTGTGGTAGCCGTGAACCAACCTTAGCAGATGGGATGTAGTCTCTTGGTGACCTCTTAGAATGCTTTGGTTTTTCTGCTTGCTGAATGGTTTCAGCACAATCTTCAACAACTAGGGCTCCTTTTTCATAGCTGAAAGTGGACAAAATAGATCTATGTAAGAAACTTTGCATATTTGATTATACTTATTGAGACTGTAGCATTATTGCCAGAGGTATGTGATCTACTCATGTTGTCCCATCAACTAAACTGAGAAAAAAAGAAGAGAAAAACTGGAGTTCTTTTGAAGAATGATTCACTGTAATGAGACTAACCAGAAGCCAAGATCCTCTGCAGGGAACTGCAGCTGTAGACTTTTCCCTTCATCAAGAATACTTCTCAATCTTGCTAGTCTCAAGGATCCAAGGGGGGTTTTTCTCATTCAAAATGTAGTCCGATAGTTGTGCCTGACCAATGGAAAACAATCCTTCCAAAACCGCCTTCTGTAAATTTCTTGGAATGACTGATCCTAGGCTGTAGTTGATTACTCGATGCTCTGACAAATGCATGCAAAGGGTACATACAATGAGATAATGACAAGGGGCAAGTTACAATGTACTTCACATTCAACGGTGACTTAAGCACAGTTGTACATGTTGTCAATATTTACTTTGAAAAAGAAAAGAACGAAATAGTTTACGGCCCTCTTGCAGGAGCAGGGCATTTTACCTGAGTTTGCAACAGTTGGATCAAGACCAAGGGTAGCAGGAATAGACATTGCTGCTTTGAAGTTTTCCACACTAAGTTCTGTACTAAAAATGGCAACCTGCAATGAGCAAGCATGCATGTTTTCATTAACTTTGTAAAGGGGATCTTAAAATTGAACGGACAAAAAGCCTGCAAGAAGAATCTAACAGGTCGGCGCTCTGATTCATAAGTTTGTATTATTGATGGTGCAGCAACGCCATTCAGCAGTAAACACAATTTCCAAGCCAAATTATGTGCATCCTGAACACCAGTGTTCATTTCTGCAAAAAGAAATCAGCAAGTGCACATTTCTTTATATCTTCGAGCTTCAGATGCATAATAAAGAAACTCAAAATGTACTTCAGTATCAACATTGAAAATAAACCACTAACCAAAACCACCACCAGCCGGAGGAAAACGGCAAGCAGCATCACCAACAAGGATTATACGATTTATGCAGCCAATGTACTTCTTTGCGACTTCAGCATGCATCACCCATGGTTTTATGTCTAAAACCTGAACATCTGCTGGCTCCCATCCAACCAATTTGACAATAATTTGCTCGCATACCTATAATCACAAAAGAAAAACATACAAAAAAAGCTGGGATGTAAATATAGCCACAAAATTCACTCTGCAGATTCACCTGTGTATAACATATTCAATACTAAGGATAGCAATAGCAGGCAAATAGAAAAAAGTTCTTTCAAGAATACGGCAGAAAGTATTTCAGAAATACAAGTCTATACATAGTTGGGCCCAGAAAATAAACTTTACTAGATGTACACAAGTGATGAGGCGAAAACATGCTGATGAATTAAAATCGACAAAAAATATTTAACTGAAATCACCTTAGCACTGAAATCTTCAAACATCTGCTGAGGAGGATAAAATGGAATCTGGAAATAAAATAGAAAATAAAATTAACGAACAGATAAAGCACTAGGTAATTTCACAACAATCGTTCTACTTCTTACATCATAAAAGGCATAGTAAGCATGATAATCTGCTAATCTGAAATACCTGCAATGCTCCAGGTCATGTGCAACTAGCACACCAATGGCATCAGGGTTGAAGATAAAGAACAGCATTCCAGGCCTCTCATTAGACAAATACTTTCCAAGATCTCTGCTCAGAAAATGCACACTGACCAGTTTCTGCAAGTCCCTTTCACCTTTCATAGATATACCAGCCAATTTGCGCACTGTGCTTCTATTCTAGCACCATCTGCCCCTAGAAGAAGGCCACAGTGAAGCTTTCTCTCCTGCATCCTCCCCCCATTATTAAATGAAGTTCCAATCAAAATGCCCTCGTCAATCAGTTGAATGGAACTACACTCATGTCCCATCAATATCTTGTTTTGCAGCACCAAATCTTTAGTTGAGCTGCAAATCTCATCAGGAAAACATGTCCAGAAGCCAATGCCTTCCAGCTTCTTGAGTAGCAAATCCACTAACTTGTACTGTGAGAAGTGTGCAACCGATATAGGACTAATGACCTTGTCAAAATCTGCACAAAACAATCGTCAGCTGATCGATCTATGTAGAGAGGTGAAAAAGATCACGCACTCGACATGAAAAGAAGTAAACCGACCTTCCTGCTTCATGTGATCAACCGAACCAAGAATGGGACCAGAGAGTGAAATACAATACACGAACTTCCTCCACAAATCCACTGGTGGCTGAGACCTCTTGATATCCCCAGCCAGGCCGTCCAATTTGCGGAAGATCTGCTAATACCACCCCTCCTTTAAACCACCGTCCAAAGTACAAAATACTACAGCTGAAAATGGCAATGTCGGAATGCACTTAACAGTAAACACACCTCCATAGTGCGGTTGTTGATGAAATGGCGAGTGAACTCCATACTTTTCTCTATAACTGTGCATTTGATGCCTGCAAGATTTCAATAAAACGAACAGCCGCATTAATAGCAGCCGAACTAGACAATAGCCTCCACGAGTTCTTGTGAATTTAATCAATTGAGCTCCGATCGATCCACCGAGCACCAAACTAGTACTCTACACCTCAAAGACCACTACTTTTGCCACAGTTTCGCAGTTCTCTGTCAAATCTTCAGCTCAGCTCAACGGTGCTGCCTACTGAAGCGCGAATTGGAACCGAAATGTGGAGATTTGCGTCCTTACCGAATTTGGTGAGGAGGAAGGAGAGAACGAGCCCGACGGGGCCAGCTCCGACGATGACCACCGGCAGATGTGGCGGCGCGTCGCCTCCGCCGCCAGCGAGGGACGAGAAGAGCGGACGCTGGTGGCTGCGGCGGCGCCACCAGATCATGCCCCGATCAGCGGAGAAGAGGCGCCAGCCTCTACCGCCGGCGATCGACGGCATCGCGGTCAGCTGGGCCTCGGCGGTGGGCGTATAGGCTACTGCACTTTGCAGGAGGGGTTTATGGGTTTACAATGTGGACACGAGTACGCAGTTTCGACTGACACGATGGAAGCTGAGAGATGGCGCGTGTGGCCAGTGCGTCTTCTCTGTGAGAACGCGGCTACGGCAACCTACCGACAATTCCTACTTCCGCCAGTAACCGATGGTGGGCCCCGTTTGGTTCACCGGATTTTCAACTGAAAAACACAGGATTGTTGATTCGTCCGGAATGGTCACTGTTCACCTGGTTTGGTTCGTAGGATTAGAGCAAAGGAAACAGGAATTACGCTCGTGGTTGCTGCGCTTGAGACGAAGCCGCCATCTTAGAAAGAATCATCCATAAGCATAGCTGGAGACGAAGCTGCCGCCGCTCAAGTTGACGATGGCTGCCAGATCTGGAACTTGCAGAGTTAGGGGAAGCCCACGAGCCGGCATGGAGAACACCATGGGGGGGGGGTAGAGAGAATAAGAAGTTGATTTAGGGGGCCACCCTGTGAGAACAGGAAGAGGACGCGGAGTACGGCCGGCGGCCGGCTGTGGCGACGAAAGAAAAGAGGCTGCGTCGGCTCTGTAGATCGAGGCATGGAGCAAGGAGGGAGTGGAATTACTAACCTTGAAGACGGGGAGAAACAGCTGCCTCCCGCGCGCGCTACGTCGGCAGGAAAAGCAAGTCCGTCGGATCGCGCCATGCTTGGCTCCGGACCGCCCGATTGCCCCTGCTGCGCTTGGTGGGTCCACGTCGCCCTGAAGAACCTGCACGCTCAGATCGCCATCGGACGAGCGCAGGCCCTAGCGCATGCCCTAACCTCTCTCCTTCTCTCTCCTCTGTAACTCTCTCGGTCCTGCACCACCGCTCCTCGCTTCGCTGCTTGCCTCTCTCCCTCTTGCCCCCTCCCTCTCCCTCTTGCCCCGCCAGCCGATCCCTCCCCTGCCGCAGCCGCTACCTCGATCTTCTTCCCCGTCCTCCTGCGATGTTTCTCGCTCGGTCCTGCGCCGCCACTCCTCGCTTCGCTGCTTGCCTCGCTACCTCCTGTTCCCTCCCTCTCCCTCCTGCGCCACCGGCTCGATCTCTCAACCCAGCCACAGCCGCTACCTCCGTCTTCTTCCCTTGTTGGAATTGATCTCTCGGGCATTTGGCCCAACGGCCAAATGCCCAAACCCCTGATCGCGCCCGATCGTGGGCGCCACCCATTAGGTGGCGGGCCCTGTCGCGCGGCGCCACATAAAGGAGGTGGGGCCGAGGCGCACGCACACCAAAGTTCACCGTCTTGCGCCAAAACTCCACCCAACAAACCCTAGTCCGATCTAAAGGGGCGGCCGGCGACGGAGAACACCGCCTCTCTACCGATCACCGCCGCCTACTACACGGGAAGAACACCGACGCTCTACGACTACCATCAGGCCTCGCCTCCGTCGGATCGACCACCGCCGCCTCTACTACACGCAAACCAACCATGGCCATCCTCCTCTACGACCGACGGTAACCTCTCCTCTCTCTCCCTGATCTCTGGACCAAACAAAACAAGAAAGAGAAATACCCGAATAGATCTAGAGAGATCAAAAGATCTAAACCAACAATGGTATCGAGCCATCTAGGCTCGGATCCGTGATGGCAAGAGAAAAGAAACAGAAAAGAAAGGGAACTCCAAACCCTAACTCTAGATTGGAAAACCGGACTTACCCGGCCGTGAGGTAGGATCGGCGAGCCATGGGCTCGCGTCGTCGCTGTTGGCGTCGCGGTGAGACCGGCCGAGCCGTAAGGTCGCCGCTCGTTGGAACGTGGTTCCTCCCGAGCGCGTTCGGCGTGTGTGCAAAGCGCGGAACACGGAGCCGCTGACGGGCGCGCGCTCCTCTCTCGGGAGCGCGCGCCGCGAGAGGCTCATGGCGGCGCCTTGTTCGCCGCCTCGTTTCCGCTCCGTGCCGCCGCTTTTTCCGCTCGAGAGCGAGGCAGAGAGAGAGCGAGAGAGAAGAGAGAAATGAGTTAGGGTTTTCGGGGAAACGCCGCGCTCGCCCTTTTTGTTCGGCCGAAATCCGCGCCGAACCGCCGATTGGATCAACGGCTCGATCGCGCCACGCGGAGCAACGATGCTGTGGCCTTAGTTGAATTCCAAACCGTCGATTCAATCGACTACCAAATCGCCTCATATAAACCCTAACGGCCATCGTGGGTGGGCCGCATAAGAATGGGGAAAATAAGTGGGCGAATGGCGGTTTGAATATACAAAAAAACCGGTTTTGCACAGTATATCGGCCGGTTTTTGAACAGTAAATCCCGAAATTGAATTTAATTTAATTTCAGAAGTATTATTTGAATGAATTTGATAGAAAAATTGAATAAAATCTCTGGAAAATTTTTGCACCAACGTGTTAATTTTTTGGAGATTAAATTGTACAGTATAATGCTTCTGAATACTTGATTATTTTAGAATAATTACAGTTTCCGCTGCAAAAGTTCAATATAGATAATTCTTTTAATTAAATTCGAACCAACGAGAGAATTTAATTTTTAAGAATTTATTGTGAATTATGGTATTGTTATTTTCTGACCAAAGTTGATAATAACAGTATTATAATTCTAATTGATATTTTTTTTTATATACATTGTTTCTATTTTTGCCCAACGGTGATATAGTTTTAATGTATAGATAAAAATGATTTAATTGTATGTCGTATTTTTGACCAACGTTAGAAATAAGGCATATAATTTTAATGTTACGTTCTCACTTTATTTGATCTACATTTTCAGGAGGATACAACTTGATGAGTTGTATCAGAGAAATACCACTCTCAAAGGAGATAATTATGGAGAGTGGAAGAAAAGATAGACTTAGCGTTTATCTTAGGCCGAGGTGGACTGGGTCCTCACTCAAGACGACCAACGAGCCTACGGCACCAGTGAGGGGTCAAAATGAGGATGATACTGCTTGGCAGAAAAGACAGAGAGATCATGCTCCCTTACAGATGTCTTATGACCTAGAGCATAAGAAATGGACCACAGCCAACAAGAAATGTATGGCTGTGATAAAGAATACGATTGAGCCCACAATTGTGGGCTCAATCGCATGATCGTGACACATCACGAGAATACCTTGATAAAATAAAGAGTCAGTTTACTGGCTCTTCAAAGACATATGCAACACAGCTGATTAAACAGCTTGTGACAGAGAGGTATTCTGGTGGTGGGATAAGAGAACACATATTGAGGATGAGCAACTTGGCATCCAAGCTCAAACCAATGGATTTGGCACTCAAGGATGAGTTCCTTATTCACTTGATTTTTGCTTCATTGCCAGAACAGTTTGACACTTTTGTTGTCAATTACAATATGCAGCCCGATAAATGGGACTTAGAAAAATGCATAGCTATGTGTGTTCAAGAGGAGGAAAGGTTTAAATCCTCACATGGTGGATCTATCAACTATGTGAAGGATAACAAGAAAAAGAACTTCCACAATACCTCCTTCTCAAGAAACAAAGGAAAAGCATCTGTCCATCAACCTCAACAGAACAAATTTGCTGTAGACAAAGATCAGTGTCTTCACTGCAAGAAGACAGGACACTACAAGAAGAACTGTCCTGATTACTTGAAGATGATCATGGCAAAGAAAGGGATTCCGTTCGACGAGGACTACGCAAAGAAACGAAAGATGCATTAAAGTCGCAAATGGAGTCCAAGCAGAAGTTGAAGCCGTTGGCGATCTTTCATTAGAGTTAGCTAATGGCTCCAATCTTTTACTTAGAGATGTTCTTTTTGTACCCTCTTTACAGAGGAATTTGATTAGTGTTTCCAATTTGGATAAAGATGGTTATGATTGTAATTTTGGAAATGGCAAGTGCGAAATAATATTTAATAAAGAATGTGTTGGTCTTGCCATATTACAAAATGAGCTTTATTTGTTATCATTATGTGATAATGTGAATGTCGTATGCGATAATGAGAACGTCGCGTGCAAGAAAGTGATTGAATCCTCGTCTACGAACGTAAACAGAAAACGAAAGAGAACTCATAATGAGTCGTCGAAATTATGGCACTGTCGTTTGGGCCATATTTCGAGGGGGAGAATAGAAAGACTAGTTAAGAATGAAATTCTTCCTCAATTAGAGTTCTCAGACTTAGAACAATGCAGAGAATGCATTAAAGGAAAATATGTAAAGAAAATAAAGAAAGGCGCAAAAAGAAGCACAGGAGTTCTACAAATTGTTCACACAGACATTTGTGGTCCTTTTCCTGTGAAAAGTGTGGATGGTTATGACTCGTTCATAACATTCACAGATGACTACTCCCGTTATGGATATATTTATCCAATCAAAGAAAGGAATGAAGCCTTGGATAAATTCAAGATATTTAAGGCTGAAGTTGAAAACCAACACGATTTAAAGATTAAGATAGTTCGATCTGATCGTGGGGGGGAGTACTACGGTCGACATACCCCATATGGACAAGTTCTGGACCTTTTGCGAGGTTCTTACAGAAAATGGCATAGTAGCCCAAGATTCTACAGGCGAACCTCGGCAAAATGGAGTAGGCGAAAGACGCAACTGCATTCTCGATGGATATGGTGCGAAGCATGATGAGCTACTCCACACTCCCATTGAGTTTATGGATGGAGGCGTTAAAACCGCCATTCATATTCTCAATAGAGTGCCTAGTAAGTCGGTGCCCAAAACACCGCACGAGTTGTGGGATGGAAGAGTTCCTCACTAAACCACTTACGTGTGTGGGGAGTCCTGCTGAGGCTAAAGTATTTAACCCAAACCTTGGGAAGCTAGATCCCAAAGCGAAGTTGCCATTTCATTGGCTACTCGAAAAGTCAAAAGGTTTTCGTTTCTCTTGTCGAGCACGGATATACAAAGTTTGTAGAAACGAGACACGCTGTCTTCTTAGAGGATGAAATGATGAGGGGAGCATGGTAGCTCGAGAGTTTGATCTTGAAGAGAAGCGGGTATATGTGCCCACTCCAGATGATTCAAGAGCCACTCTTCTCACTACTCTTTGTCAGCCGCACCGACGGTACAAGATCTTGTGGTGCCAAAGACTGTTATTATTCCTCCCGTGGCAACATTGAATGAGAATGAGGAACCTGTTCTTCAGGATCCTATAGAACCCATTGCCACAAATGAAGGGGAGCAACAAGAACCTCAAACAAGAGATGTACCAAATGTGGAGGCCCGAGGAGGTCTCAAAGAGTAAGAAGATCACTATTTTTCGATGATTATCGATTTATCATACTGAGAGGAATTTCAAATGGAGGATGACCCCACCTCATTTGAAGAAGCCATGAGAAGCAAAATTCCTCAAAATGGCTTGAAGCCATGGAAGAGGAAATGAGGTCCATGAAGACTAATAAAGTGCAGGACTTGGAAATTGTTCCTAAAGGAGCCAAAACAAGAGGTCAGAAATGGGTCTACAAAACAAAACTCGACTCCCAAGGGAATGTAGAAAGATACAAAGCGCGACTCGTGGCAAAAGGATTTACACAAAGAGAAGGGATTGATTACAATGAGACATTTTCTCCAGTCTCATGTAAAGATTCCTTCAGAATCATAATGGCATTAGTAGCACATTATGATTTAGAGTTACATCAGATGGATGTAAAGACGGCATTTCTTAATGGGGATTTGGAGGAAAATGTTTACATGGCACAACCGAAAGGTTTTGTCATGGAAGGAAATGAAAGAATGGGATGCCACCAAGAAATCGATTATGGGTTAAAGCAAGCTTCAAGACGGTGGTACTTGAAGTTTGACAATCTAATAAGAAAATTTGGGTTTAAAGAGAATGTAGAAGACAACTGTGTCTATACAAAGTTTAAAGACGGAAAATTTATCTTCCTAATCCTGTATGTGGATGATATCCTACTAGCTAGTAGTGATGTCAGTCTGCTACTGGAGACGAAGAGATTTTTGTCCTCAAACTTTGATATGAAAGATCTTGGTGAAGCGTCGTTCGTTCTAGGGATCGAAATTCACCGGGATAGAAACAAGGGGATATTGGGACTATCACAAAAGACATATATAGAGAAAGTCTTAAAGAAATTTGGGATGCATAAATGTAGTCCTTCACCTGCACCTATAGTCAAGGGCGACAGATATGGGGATTTTCAATGCCCCAGGAACCAGTATGAGATCGATCAAATGAAAGCGGTTCCATATGCTTCAGCTGTCGGAAGCTTACAGTATGCTCAAGTGTACTGCATACGACTTAGCTTTTGTTACTGGGTTACTTGGCGATTCCGAGCAATCACGGAATAGAACATTGAAATTGATAAAGAAAGTCTTGCGTTATTTGCAAGGAACAAAAGGCCTCATGATGACATACTGAAGATCGATTTACTCCATATAGTGGGGTATCTGATTCGATTTTGCGGAGATGATAGAAAGTCGACATCCGGATATGTTTTCACTCATTGAAGGAGCTATATCGTGGAAAAGCTCAAAGCAAACCGTCACTACATCGCCCACAATGTATGCCGAGTTTGTAGCATGTTATGAGGCTACAGGCAGGTGAATCGGCTAAAGAAGTTCATACCGGTTTAAAAGTGGTTGACGACATCAATAGACCACTTAAGTTGTACTGCGATAATGAACCAAAGAAGAATGTATGCCCACAACAATAAGTCAAGTGGTCTTTGCCAAACACATTGACATAAAGTACTATGTTGTGAAAGATAAAGTTCGGATCAAATTATAAGTCTTGAGCATATAATATCACAAAGATGTTAGCGAATCCGCACTAAAGGCTTACCACCCAACGTGTTCAGAGAACATATAGCCGGCATGGGTTTAAGGGAAAGCCTATGATTCCTGGACTAAAAGATGGCCCAAAAGATTAAAGCAACTATTTCAGAATAATGAGGTGCATTGTAGCTGTTGAATCTATCGGCAATTGACCGTGACGATAAGACATGTTCTATGCACCAATTTGTGATGGAATGAGTAAAGTCAAAAGTAATTAAAGATAAAACATGATTGAGATCAAGGGAGAATGTTGAATTGATCTCTCGGGCATTTGGCCCAACGCCAAATGCCCAAACCTCGATCGCGCTACGATCAGGCGCCCACCCATTAGGTTTGGCGGGCCCTCGCCGCCACATAAAAGGAGGTGGAGCAGGGCAAGACGCACACCAAAGTTCACCGTGCCGCCGCCAAAACTCCACCCAACAAACCCTAGTCTGATCTAAAAGGGGGGCGCTGAAGCGACGGGAGAACACCGCCGCCTCTACCGATCACCGCCGCCTCTACTACACGGGAAGAACACCGACGCCTCTCTCGACTCATCACGGCCGCCTCCGTCGGGATCGACCACCGCCGCCTCTACTACACGCAAACCAACCATGGCCATCCCCTCCTCTACGACCGACGGTAACCCTCTCCCTCTCTCCCTCGGATCTCTCGGACCCGAAACAAAACAAGAAAGAGAAATACCCCGAATAGATCTAGAGAGATCAAAAGATCTAAACCAACACCCCTTACTCCCGCGCCACCCCTTCGGTCTTCCTCCGTCTTCTTCCCCTTCCTTTCCCCCTTTGCCTCCCGTCCAGGCCTCCGCCACCAGTCCTCCCCCTCCAGCACCCGTCGCGCCCGCCCTTCCCTCTCGCTTCGCATCCCGTGTTTTGCGCCATTTCTCGCCATCTTTGTAGATTCCGAACGCCGCCGCCGCTCGCAGTCCGAAACGACGTCCTTTCCCCGGTCAGTCTTGCTTCGATTCCGCGTGTCCTTCTGCGTTTTCCTACACTGGTACTCAGATTTTCGGTTTTTCTTACGTTGCTTACCGTTTCAATTTTTTTCTTACGTTACTTACCGTTTCTAATTGTTCTTTATGTGTCTGCTGTTTCTATGGTGGCGTTCGTGCCGGTCTACGATGCTTCTACGACCGTTCTGCAATTTAGACATGCCCGAGCTTAATGACGCGATGCGCGGGCTCAAGCGGATGGAGTTCCTCAGTAAGGGCGAGTTTGAGAAGTTCTGGAATGAGGTTCGGTTTCTGGGATTGATGTCAATCTAGACCAGGTCCGCACGTTGGCCAGGGAGATCGACATGAGGGAGATCGAGAAGCATGCCGCCAATGGGATGGGCAAGGTGAACTATGCCGTGGCGTCAGCTGGGGTAAGAGTCGCGTCTGACGCTGGCCAACGTGATATCCTTTCTACGTTTCTGGGTGTAGATTACGGCGACCCGCAGAAGATGCTTCAGCCAAGCTTTGGGGAGCCCGGGCAATGTTTTGCCTTGCAGGGGAGTAGTGGGTTCCTGGAGATCAAACTGAGGAAGGGGATAGTCCCTGTTGAAATCACACTAGAGCATATGTCCAAGGTAATGTTTCTTGACGACCCATGTAACTATTTGCTTCCGTATGTGTTCAGGTATTATCTGCATCAATGTTAGCTTCGGTTATGTGTCTTGATATCTTCAAAGATTAGGTATTGAAAGGAAATAGTTGACCTAAAGGGTGGAGTAGGGTTAACAGGCTGTTAGTGAATGCTAGTTGTTACAATTTGGATGTTTATGGTCATGTTTGCGTGTTTTGATCGAAGCTTTTGTGAGCTCCTGGACTACTTCAGATATCGTGGTCTTACCATATCCTGTCATGTGTAGTTGTTAGATGGAAAGGCATAGCTGTGTTGAATATTGTTAATGCTTATTGATGGAAAATTCTTTCAGATTTTATTTTTGTTGGGTAGTTAGGCATTGCCAATGAGTAAGGTTACATTTAGCGCGTATAGTTAAGCATTACCGATGAGTAAGGTCCCCGTCTCATTTCGTTGTCCTGTTGCTTTTAGTTTCATGATATCGGATACGGTCACTAATGGTTACATTACAATGACCGCACCAAGGATGCCAGTTCGATTATTTTACTAAAATGCATCGACTATTTAACTCTCTTATGTGTCCTTCTATATCCGATCACAGAATAATACGTAACCTTTTATATCACTATCTAATTTCTGCAGTGTAACTACATATCTACCTCTATGTCCATTTTACTAATCACCTTTCAAAATTCCACAGCCAACAACACTGTTTCTACCCCCTTTATTTGTTGTTGCGCACGTAAACCTTCAGCAATACTACATAATCTAAATGTCTCTAACTGCTGCATGTGTTTTTGTATTACTTACCTAGTTTTTGTTCAGATATCCCAGTCACGTTTTTAAGATGCTCCTCTTCATTTTCCTACTAACTGATCTTAACACTTTTACTCTTCAACAATACAAAAGATTAGCACTGATCATCCCCAGACAACACCGCTTTCAGAAATTAAAAAGCCAGCTACAAAGACCACTCCCTCCAGGTATTTAAGTTTATCGCGGTACATTTCAATTGAACACTGCTAGCATCTGATTCTTACTGACATCCTACTACTATCTGTGAGGACAGGACATTACTGTTTTTTCCCTGATACAGTAGAGGAAACAGCCCTCATCACATCCTATTCACAAAAAATTGTTTCCTGATTACGCATCTACAGACCTCTCCATGGACACAGAGGTATGTTTAAACAAAATAAGGTACAGATTCTACATACAGCTTGCCTAAATTGGCACTGGCTTCACAGTGCTAGCCAATATCTATTATTCATCTTGTTCTTCACCTGTAAAGACATATACTTACAACAACACCTATATACGCTTATTTGCTACATCCTTACAATATCTGGAGGAAAAAAACCTATCTTATGTTACGCTTACTCATTGTGCGTAGCTGCTTACAATTATCCAGTGTGATACTACCGTCTAACTTACATGCATAACAAAAAAAAACGAAATGAAACAATCCAGACAAAAAATAAAAAATGCTATCCCTTATCTGTACATCTGTTCTGCATTCATTAACATTAGAACATTTTAAATATTTACTTACACCCAATTATCAATGCATCTATATCTCTTTGGAAATGCCTATTATGTCTCCCCTGTTTACATTCACGGCGGCAAAAAAGGCAACCTGAAGAACTGCTTCATCACCTGATGGAACTCCACCTGCTTTACCATCTAAAAGGTATGTTACCATAGTCAGTTAGATCACACGCTTTATCAGAAGTTTCATAAATAAACTTCTTAAGTTATGTCAAATGTTTCCTAAATTTACTCATTTATTTCGTTCAACATATTGTTCAATCATATTTGCTTACACAGATCTGCATCGCTTCCTACCCTCTCTACGACCAAGCCACCTACACAAAAATAACATGTTCATCTACAAAAAAAAAGACCACTAAATGATCGGAAGCTCTGCAGATCAACAGAAGCTCAGGTATAATACGCTGACAGTTCCCAACAACAAAAAACAACTTTACGATCTCTTCTGACTCACTGCTACTCTGTACAGTCTCTACGGAAAGCATTTCCAATCACCGCAACGATCACTGCTTCCCCACGAGCAACATATTCCTTTTGTGCACACGTTTAGTTGCTCCTATCTTTCAATGTTGTCTGGTCCATCGAACCCTCTTTTGTAAACGTTTCAACTCAACTATGTTCGTCAGCAGTACCACTTCGTTTGTACACTCTGAAATCTTCCTTGCTCTTGATGTGATATGCTACACATAACTGCCATATTATTTACTCCTTAAGATATTTAGGTCATCTATATAAAGGCGTCAATAATTATATATGCTCTTCTGCTTAGATCAAAGCTTCGTTATCATGTCACATAATACTCAATAGTTTAAGACAGGTTTTGGCAAACTAAAGTAAAAAAAAACTTAAACATACGTGTCCGCGCCAGATGGCAGGGTGATCTTCTAGTAATTTTTTATGGCGTGTGGTGTATTAGAAAAGTGACGAGTGAGATGGGATAGGAGCACTTGGTTATTAGTCAGTCCATGGTCCACGTTGTCAGTGGCTTTGAAATGTACACGGATGATTAAGAAAATGTGATCACTATTCACCTCCTAAATGCCTCTAAAATTCCTGTTTTTTCCTACCATCCATCGAACCGAGTACCTTCTTTATTGCTATTTTTATTTTGCCACGAATAAGTAGTAGTAGCACAATCATGGCTGCTCCACACTTGAGCCATGAGCGCACTTCAATGACAACGGTGCTCGGCAAGGCAAAACTTTGTTGTTTAGCATAGGGGGAATATGTCATGGAGGATGAATACCAGAATTTGCACAGGTAAATTCATCGATACCAGAATGGTTTTTTTTAATCATCCATAAAAAAGATGTGCTTGAACAGATTGTGCACGAACAATTCTTGCAGCCTCTTCACCCAAATATTTGTTTTGTGCAGAGTACCCAGTGTTGACATGGAAACAGGATGAGCATTTGGGGGTCGAATTGTTCCGCTAAGAATTAGCTGGATCAATTTAGAAAAGCAGGGTAGCATCGTACACGTCTCGAGTTTAGTATATACAACAAAAAGAATCCTTCTAGATTTCCACAGCAAATTACATCTCAAAGCTTGGAGGCACCCATGGACACGGCCTGCTTCACAAGCTCCCGCCGCAAGATCTTCCCCGCAGGTGATTTCGGTATTGCGGCGACAAAAGCCACTTGGCGGACTTTCTTGTAGGGCGCAACCTATCAAAAGGCGAACATTTAGGTCTGAACTTATTGTTTGAAGTGGTAAGACAATGCCAAATTACGACAGCAAGGATTCCAAAAATATGCTGCATATAGAAATGACCAGTGATAGAATTTGATGATGAAATCATTAGTGAAAACTAAGCTTGTCATCCATAGCTACGCAACAATATGCTACATACTATTTCAGTGTTGCCGTTTCCGTCAGGACTCGGGGGAAAGAATGTTAAAATATCCTTAATGCAAAGAGCCAGTGCACTAACAATACAATACTAAAATAGAACTAAATCCAACTCAACTTGGCAATTTGCTCAACTTGCTTGTCAAAAGTAAAATAAAGCTGATTATGACAGACATCTTTAATTCAATATGAAACTATATCGGGTAGAATGTAACATTCAGATAATCAAAAGGAAAAACGTACATGTTTAGCCACGTAATCCATGACTTGTTGTGCAGTAATGTTTGAACCTGGTTGCCTCACTATAAAAGCCATTGGTAGTTGCCCAACATCTTCGTCTGGGTATCTGCGTAGTGCGTACAGAAGGAACATCTTATAAACCGTTACATGATTAAGGAAACTTTGTACGGAATTTGTTTGAATGTACGATCCATCAGAATTTTCCCAAGTTAACTGCAGTTTACACTGAAGGTACTTACGGGATAACTGCAGCATCAGCGATTTCAGGATGAGATTGTAGAATATGCTCCAGTTCAGCTGGAGGCACCTGAAATAAGATGTATATCAGTATCATGCAAATAGAAACTTGTGAGATGAAATTCTCCAACGACAAAGTAATTGTAGTCCTGTGCTACAGTACCTGGTATCCCTTGTACTTTATCAACTCCTTCAATCGGTCAACAATGTAGAGAAAACCATCTTCATTGAAGTAGCAGAGGTCACCAGTTTTCAACCAGCCTTCTGGATCCACCGTTGCTGCAGTGGCCTTGTCGTCACCCACATAACCTGAAAAAACATCTCCGTGACTGATACAGTTAAGCAAAAACCAAAGTAATAATCAAGGCAAAAATGCAGAACAATGGGAAAATATTGTCCATAATTATTTGGAATTTCTATCTCCTTAAGTTTTCAAAAACTACTAGTGGTGCAATTTTATGTGAATCTTAAACTAATCTGATGAAGATGGTTCGGTGACGTTTCAGACCAACTAAATGTAGATCGGTTCCTACGTCACTTACAAAGCATGAAAAACATTTTGGTTCTCCATATAAAACTGTTGGACGCATGGTTGGTAGCAGATGTCTCCATACTAACAAACGACTTCCATAAACACCTACGAACTGCATAGCACTGGCATGCTGGCATCACTATCCAGCAAGTAGCAGAACAAGCGCCCCTGACTCCCTGCATTGCTGCCAGGGATGAAGATTTGTTGAAATCGCTACTACTACCGCACGGATCAGCAGTACATCGGAATGCTCAGATCCAATAGCACAGTATCGGCATATAGAGAAAAAAAAAATCGGCTCTACAGTAAAATCAAGAACTTGCTACAGTGGTTTGCTACTGTAGCCATAGTGCTCACTGTAGCTGACTCGTTTTCGTTTTACTATGCGCGCACCGCGCCTCTGCTGCGGTAATGCGGAAGATCCGGTCTTCCGGCTCACATGGCAGGCTGCGGTTACGCGGAAGATCCGGTTCACATGGCAGGCAAACACACGCTGCTCACTTGCAAATTAACAAAGGCCCTCTCCATCACATTGCTGATCGCAGTTACTACTTGCCTTTCATGACGACTGGGCCCCGGACCCAGAGCTCGCCGCGCTGGCCTGCCCCGAGCTCCTCGCCGGTGGCCGGGTCGACGATCTTCGCTTGCAAGTGGGACGCCAGCTTCCCGACCGACCCGTACGCCCTCGACTCCTCCGGCCCGACCGTCGAGGCCACTGAGCCAGACGACTCGGTCAAACCGTAGCCCTGTAATCATATTGAATAGTGCAAACGTTAATTCGTTGGATTAAAGAAAGGAATCTGCACTGCGCACAAGAGGTTCAGTATTATCCTGCAGCGTGCATGGAATTGGATGCTTAACCTGAACAATCTGCACGTTGGGGAAGACGACGGCGAAGCGCTCGGCGATCTCGCGGCCGAGTGGGGCGCCGCCGACGCCGATGACGAGGAGCGACGAGAGGTCGCAGCGGCGCGCCTCCTCGGACTTGGTCATGGCCACCAGCAGAGGCGGCGCCGCGGGCAGCAGCGTAACGCGGTACCGCTCTATCGCGCGCAGCGCGGCGCCGAAGTCGAACCGCTCCATGAGCACAGCTGTCTCCCCCATGGATACGGATCGCAGCACCATCATGAAGCCGAACACGTGGAACAGGGGGAGGGGGAGCAGCGTCACCACCGGCGGCGGAGGCTCCTCGCCCGCCTCGGCGGCTTCCTTCGCCACCGTCTCCCGGTTCTGTCTGTGCGCGCACATCAGAGCGATGAGGTTGCGGTGCGTGACCGCGACGGCCTTTACCCGCCCTGTCGTGCCCGACGAGTACAGCACGGCCGCCGTGTCGGACTGCTTCACCGCCACCGTGGGAGGCGCCGCCTCCCCGCCGGCGGAGGTCAGCCCCTTATACGCATCCGACCCGATAACAACGCACCTCACATGGCCGGGCAGCTTGGCGGCCACCTCGGGGCTGCGAACGCGACGACCGGCTTGGAGAGGCTGACCTGGAGCGCGTACTCCTCGGGGGTTGACGCCGGGTTGGCGGGCGACACCACGGCGCCGATGGACATGAGCGCGAAGTGGAGAACGGGGATGTCGAGGATGGAGGGGGCGACGACGAAGGCGACGTCCCCAGGGCGGAGGCCGAGGGAGGACCAGAGGCCGCCGGCGAGGGAGCGGACGGCGGCGAGGAAGGAGGGGAAGGAAACGGCAATGCCTGTGGCGGCGTCGACGATCGCGGGGCGGTCGGGGAGCGGGGAGGAGAGGAGGGAGAAGGCGTAGGCGGCCGCGGTGGTGGGCAGCGATTCCGGCGGGAGCGCGGCCGTGGAGCGAAGGCTGTGGAAGGTCCGCGTGGCGGCGCAGAAGCCGCTGCGCGGGTCGATCCCGGAGGGCAGCGGCTGCTGCTCGGCCATTGGGATGTGGAGGCGAGGTGAGGGTTTGGTGGCCTTCGCCTTTCGGGGATTGCCTTTGTTGTGGGGAACAAGGGGAGATGGGGTCGGACTGTTTGGAGGTGGGAGAAGAGGACACCGTCACACAGGTAGAGTCTAGAGAGGATGAGAGGAGAGACGTGTCTGATCCCGACCCGTATTAATGCATGATGATCACGAGGTTTGTACTGATAGTCTGGGCCCACTCGAGATGTCGCGGTGGGGCCTCATCTTTATTATTTTTCTGAATTTTCTCTACTGTCTGGTTTTCACCTCGGTCAAATATCTACACTTATAGCCGATTGCGTGTTTTGCATCTAATTAATAAGTCGTATATAATCTTATCATAAATCGTAAATATATATAATTTAATTATCTATAAAAGAACTTATATATATATATATATATATATATATATATATATATAGGATAAATACTTTCTATATATATTCTACTCGATATACCACTTAAAAGAACTCGACATACTCCTTTATCACTTTGGGTATACTCATATACTAATTATAAGATATTCCAATGCGAACCACATGAAAAATTTGTAAGAAAGTCCTTAGTTTTAGCATATTTTGTAAATACCTTCATATTTGCACTAAAAGGAGTATGTCTAAAATTTGTACATACCACTCTGAAAATGTGTGAATACCACCTAGGTGGTCTTATATACTGTATACTACACATACATACTCTGGTTATAAGATACTCTCTACGTTGTGAGATTGACAGTGAGAAATACTCCCTGAGTAGGAAAAGGCTTCCTATATATATATATATATATATATATATATATATATATATATATAGGATTAATACTTTCTACTCCCGGGTGTAGTTACTCCCACCTCTGATATACCACCTAAAAGAACTTGACATACTCCTTTATCACTTTGGGTATACTCATATACTAATTATAAGATATTCCAATGCGAACCACATGAAAAATTTGTAAGAAAGTCCTTAGTTTTTAGCATATTTTGTAAATACCTTCATATTTGCATTAAAAAGGAGTATGTCTAAAAATTTGTACATACCACCCTTGAAAATGTGTGAATACCACCTAGGTGGTCTTATATACTCGTATGCTACACATACATACTCTCGGTTGCGTAAGATATTCTCTACGTTGTGAGATCATAATAGTGAGTAACTACTCCCTGAGTAGAAAAGGCTTCCTATATATATATATATATATATATATATATATATATATATAGGATTAATACTTTCTACTCCTATATATATATATATATACACACACACACACACACACTAACTTAAAAGACGAGGAAGGCAGACGATAAATGGGAGACTAGTCATCACCGTTAAGTGTGTGTATATAGTGTTAATGAATAACTGAGTGCTAAGGTGCTAATAGCAATCTTAACCGTTGGAATGGATTGAACAACCAAAATTAATAGGGCTTCCATCTCTAAATCATTTAATCACCCCGCATACTCCCACCTTCAATGAATGCGCCTTTATTAAACACTTTGTATGCTCTCACCACCAATGTTCTGCATTAAACACCCTGCATGATCCAATAGTCAAGATTGTCATTAACATCTTAGCACTTAATTACTCATTAGTACTAAATATGTTCCCATATATATAATAGTAAAGATGTGTGACATCCATACGGTGACCAGATGTTACAGCTTGAGTCCAACAAATTACAAATTACACCAGTATATTTATAGGTTTTTAATCATTAATTTAGGGACCTCTCGGTTGATTTCACATTATTGCCCTTCCCGTTCGGTGGCACAACGACTTCCATTGATTGCTTCAGTAGAAGCGATCACTCGTAATGAACTGCTCCCACTCTTGACTTTTGCATAGTGCACGTCGTACGCTTGGATTGGCTCGGCTCTTATTTGGATAAAAAGGTGAAAATTATAAAGGTATGCACTTGACATCATATTCTTATATATTATTTCATTCGTTAGATCCAAAATATAGGTTGAACTCTAACTTGAATATATGCATATGTTTTTATTACATATTTGTATATGCACACGTTTAGGGGAAGTTCACTCTATGTTTTGTGGTCTCAGAATTTTCTTTTTTTTTTTTATTAACATTAAGAAAAAAGAATATAATTTAAATGGAATTGGCAATATAATTTTTATGGACTTTTGAAAGAAAAAGGAAGGATTTTTTGCAATCGTTATTTCTTGCCTCTGTCATATCACGGAAACCTTTCGATTTGGAACGGGGAGAGATGGCTGAGTGGACTAAAGCGGCGGATTGCTAATCCGTTGTACAATTTTTTTGTACCGAGGGTTCGAATCCCTCTCTTTCCGCCCCCTCGGATCATTTGGGACTTTCGAATTGGAAGGAATTCTGACCCCCGGATTTTCTCATAGATAATTGATTCATATTTCTTTATCCACATATATTGGGGATCTCTACTTTGAAACTGTGGATATCGTGAGGATATGTGCACGATCTCAGGCTGATGAGTCAATTGGCAATGGCTTTGTTGGTTTGCAAAATCACGCGTTTTCGGTTTTTGATACCATCGGACCACGCGGCCCGACCGGTTGTGTCGGGGGTCGGACGCCTGTGGAGAGGTCGGACCGTAGTGGTTGCTTGGTCGGACCGGCATGACCTAAAAGTGGTTTTTGGAGCTGAGCCAAAAATAGGTTGTGTAGGCAGGTGAGGGGAGTCTCCTGGATGTGGTCGCATCATTTTTGGAGTTCCCAGTCAAAAGTTTTATTGAGTTGAAAATTCCAGAAGGTTTCGGATTTTCACGATGGAATTTTGGCTAAGTCCTTTCGGGCGGTCTGACCGCCGTTGTGGGATCGGTCCGACCGGCCTGAAATCGGTCAGACCATTGATGTGGGGCGGTCAGACCGCCGATGACTTGGAGGGTAGCCAAGTTTGCATTGATGTGTTTTGATTGTGTTTAAGTATGGAGTTCAATGCTTTATTGTTGCATATTGCATTGTGGAACTAACGTGGGTCAAGTTGTGAAGAACTTGTTCCCGGAAACGATTTGTTTGTCTATTGTTGTGCAGGTGGCTTGCAGGTCAACGACGTCAACGGTAAGGTGGATCGGGACTACGCTTGGAGAGCTGAGGTCCAGAACGATCATGGATGCCGGGTGAGGTCGTGTGACTCAAGCATGGTGCAGGATGGACAAGATGGATTGAACGGGTAGTTCGATGCAATTTGGTTGGATCGGCAAAGCGGAAGTCGGTGCAAGTCTCTAGGAGATTCCGATGGGATTGGACGGAGAGACTTGGCGGCGTGATGAGCCGCCGATCAACCTACACGTGTGGCTTGAGCGATTGCTTCAACTGTTGTATGTGTGTGGGTCCCAAATGTGAAACCCTAGGCTTCTCCTATAAATAGAAAGGGGGAGATGTAAAACCCCTTTGAAGCATTTGGAGCCCTCTTCCTTTTTCTAGGGTTAGGAGAGGAGAGGAGAGGAGAGCTAGGGTTTGGAGAAATTGTGTGTGCTCCTTGTGTGAGCTCTTGTCCTCCTTGTTGGAGTGGCTTTGTAAGCATCTTGTGAGATCAATCAATCTTGTGATGCTTGCTTGAGAGATTATTTGTCTCCCTTTGTGTTCTTCTCTCTTTTGGATGAATTTTGTGCTTCCTTGATTCAAGTGGTTAAGCTTAGTCTCTTGACCTATTTTCTCTTGCTTTGATGTGTGGGAATACTCCTAGAATCATCTAGACCATCAACCCCCAAAAGCAAGTCTTGAATCAAAGATTTTCATATTTCTAGGGTTTATGCACTTCTTTGGTAAAACCTTGAGAGATCGATTCTACGCAGTGGATCTAAAGGATCGTCGTTAGAAATAGGTCTCTAATATCCTTAGGGAGGTGTGCTCGAAATTTGGTCAAGTTTCATTGGTTGAATCAAAAGTTGGATCAAATTTTGTTTTGAACTTGGGCTTGGTTTTTCGGTTCTAGACTAAATCGGTCTGACCGGTTTTGTAACGGCGGTCCGACTGCCCGCTTTTCAGACCGCTCAGTATTGCCGGGTCGAACCGATATCCACCGGTCCGACCGCCAGTTAGTAGCCGGTCTGACCGCTCGTTAAACGTCGGTCCGACCGCCAGTCTCCAGCCGGTCTGACCGCCAGTGTCCAGATCAGACTAGTGAGTTCATTTCTCCACTTTTGTGTCGTGTGGTTGAGGGGGTTATCGAATCAAAGACAAGGCTTCCTTTGTGCGCGCATCGATCTTCTTAGCTTTCATAGCTAAAGGAGTAAAGTTCGTGTTGAATTTGATTAAGGCGAGAAAGTTGAGAAAGCGCCTATTCACCCCCCTAGTCGCCTTTACGGTCCTACAAGTGGTATCGAGCAGTTAGCTCTTCTCATAGATCTTAACCGGTCTTTGGAGCCATGGCGACTGACAGATATTCAATCAGGCCACATATTTTTGATGGAGTTGATTTTGCTTATTGGAAGGCCCGAATGCAGGCCTACATCGAGTCTCAAGGGCACGCAATTTGGCTTAAGGTGAAAAACCCTTATGTCGTGCCAACCGATGACAATTTGATCACTCCAGATGTGGAGAACAACAGCAGGGCTCGGAATTTTTTGATTCAAGGTCTTAGTCGATCTGAGTTTGAGCGTGTTGCTCATTTGCGGTCTGCTCATGAGATCTGGCGGACTCTTTGTGATTATCACGAGGGGTCCACCGCGATCAAGGAAGTGAGACAGAACCAGCTGAAGAAAGCATACTCTAAGATCGAGCAAAGGCCTGGTGAGCCTTTAGACGAGCTGTGGGGAAGATTTATCAAGATTCTTCATGATCTCTATTTGTTGATCTTATTTTCATCGAATCGAAAATGCACGCCAGCTTCTGGGTGCACTTGATGTGAAGGTCTGGGGGATGAAGATCACTGCCATCAATGACAACACTGTCATGAGTGAGCTTACCATGGATAAGCTTTACTCTAGGTTGAAGACGCATGAGATTGATTTTATCTCGCGTCTCCCCATGACGGATTCGATGACTTTAGTGGTCGACCAATCTAAGGGTAGATATTCTGACTCTTTGGATTGTAGCTCATCTGGCTTTTCTTTGTCAGCTTTGTATTCTTTGAGTGATGAGCAAGTTGAGAGACTACCTGAAGATGATTTAGCCCTCCTATCCACCAAATTCACAAGAGCTTACAACAATGTGAGAAATAGGAGGAGAGGTGGACCTATCACATGCTTTGAATGTGGTGAGCTGAACCACATTCGCTCTAGATGCCCCAAGCTGAAGGGCAAAGAGGAGAAGGAGTCACATAGGCATCCTCAAGCGAGGGATGCTAAACCCAAGAAGACAAACTATCGCAAGTTTGTCAGCCGAGTCCTTGAAGCTCTAGAGGATGTGAGCATGAGTGATGTGGACTCGGAGGTGGAGGACGACAAGAGTGACTCCCGTGGAAAGAAGGCTCGTGATTTTACGGGCATGTGTTTCATGGCCAAGAACAGCCACGACAGCGACTCCTCCAACAGCGAGGATCCTTTTAGTGATCCTGATGAGGTATGCCCTTCACTTCTTGACATGAAAAGGGCTTTAGTGCTTCTTGAACAAAAGCGCATAATTGTAATTTTGGAAATGGCAAGTCGAAATAATATTTAATAAAGAATGTGTTGGTCTTGCCATATTACAAAATGAGCTTTATTTGTATCATTATGTGATAATGTGAATGTAAGTATCACGATAATGAGCAATCGCGTCAAGAAAGTGATTGAATCTCGTCTGACGTAGCGAGGAAAGCGAAGAGAACTCATAATGAGTCGTCGAAATTATAACCTTTGTCGTTTGGGCCATATTTACGAGGAGAATAGAAAGACTAGTTAAGAATGAAATTCTTCCTCAATTAGAGTTCTAGGACTTAGAACAATCGAGAGAATGCATTAAAGGAAAATATAAAGAAAATAAAGAAAGGCAAAGAAACAGGAGTTCTACAAATTGTTCACCATGACATTTGTGGTCCTTTTCACATGAAAGTGTGGATGGTTATGACTCGTTCATAACATTCTGGATATTACTCAGTTATGGATATATTTATCAATCAAAGAAAGGAATGAAGCCTTGGATAAATTCAAGATATTTAAAATGAAGTTGAAAACCAACACGATTAAAGATTAAGATAGTTGATCGATCATGGGGGGAGTACTACTGTGACATACCCCATATGGACAAGTTCACCGGACCTTTGCGAGGTTCTTACGGAAAATGGCATAGTAGCCCGATATTCTACCTGGGCGAACCTCGGCAAATGGATGGCGAAAGACGCGGCATACCACGATGGATATGGTGCGACATGATGAGCTACTCATCCCATGAGTTTATGGATGGGCGTTAAAAACCGCCATTCATATTCTCAATAGAGTGCCTAGTAAGTCGGTGCCCAAAACAAATCGAGTTGTCGGGAAGGTTCCTCACTAAACCACCGTGTGTGGGGAGTCCTGCTTGAGGCTAAAGTATTTAACCCAAACCTTGGAAGCTAGATCCCAAAGCGATAGTTGCCATTTCATTGGCTACCCGAAAAGTCAAGGTTTCGTTTCCTGCGTCGAGACGGATATACAAAGTTTGTAGAAGCAGACAGCTGTCTTCTTAGAGGATGAAATGATGAGGGGAGCATGGTAGCTCAGAGTTTGATCTTGAAGAGAAGCGGGTATATGTGCCGCTCCAGATGATTCAGAGCCACTCTTCTGCTTCTATTTGTCAGCCATTGAAGCGGTACAAGATCTTGTGGTGCGACACACCATTATTATTCCTCCTGTGGCAACATTGAATGAAATGAGGAACTGTTCTTGAGGATCCTATAGCCCATTGCCACAAATGAGGAGCAACGACCTCAAACGGTAGATGTACCAAATGTGGAGGCCAAGGAGGTCTCAAAGAGTAAGAAGATCGGCTATTTACATTGATTATCGATTTATCATCTGAGAGAATTTCAAATGGAGGATGACCTTTCATTTGAAGAAGCCATGAAGCAAAATTCCTCAAAATGGCTTGAAGCCATGGAAGAGGAAATGAGTCCATGAATAATAAAGTGCAGGACTTGAAATTGTTCTAAAGAGCCAAAAGCAGTGTTTTGTAAATGGGTCTACAAAACAAAACTCGACTCCCAAGGGAATGTAGAAAGATACAGCGCGACTGCGTGGCAAAGTTTTACAAAGAGAAGGGATTGATTACAATGAGACATTTTCTCGAGTCTCATGTAAAGATTCCTTGAATCATAATGGCATTATGCACATTATGATTTAGAGTTATCGAGATGGATGTAAAGGCGGCATTTCTTAATGGGGATTTGGAGGAAAATGTTTACATGGCCAACGAAGGTTTTGTCATGGAATGAAAGAATGGGATGCCACTGAAGAAATCGATTTATGGGTTAAAGCAAGCTTCAAGCGGTGGTACTTGAAGTTTGTGATCTGATAAGAAAATTTGGGTTTAAAGAGAATGTAGAAGACAAGCATGTCTATACAAAGTTTAAAGGCAGGAAAATTTATCTTCTAATCACGTATGTGGATGATATCCTACTAGCTAGTAGTGATGTCGATGCGCTCTTTGAGAGGCGAAGAGATTTTTGTCCTCAAACTTTGATATGAAAGATCTTGGTGAGCGTCGTTCGTTCTAGGGATCGAAATTCAGGGATAGAAACAAAGGGATGGGACTATCACCAAAGACATATATAGAAAGTCTTAAAGAAATTTGGGATGCATAAATGTAGTCCTTCTGCACCTATAGTCAGGCGTGAGATATGGGGATTTTCAATGCCCGGGAACCGTATGAATCGATCAAATGAAAGCGGTTCCATATGCTTGGTAGCCGGAAGCTTGGTAAGTGTGCTGCATGCGACAGCTTTTTATTCACAGGTTACTTGCGATTCGAGCAATCACGGAATAGAACATTGGAAATTGATAAAGAAAGTCTTGCGTTATTGCAAGGAACAAAAGGCCTCATGATGACTGGTCAGTTTACTCCATATGATGGGGTATCTGATTCACGATTTTCTGAGAGATGATAGAAAGTCGACATCCAGGATATGTTTTCACTCATGAAGGAGTATATCGTGGAAAGCTCAAAACAAACAATCACTACATGTCCACAATGTCTTGCGAGGTTTGTAGCATGTTATGAGCTACAGGCGGTGAGCGGCTAAAAGTTCATACACGGTTTAAAAGTGGTTGTGACATCAATAGACAACTTAAGTTGTATCTTGCGATAATGGCTGAAAGCGTGTGTATCCACTACAATAAGTCAAGTGGTGTTTGCCAAATACATTGATATAAATACTATGTTGTGAAAGATAAAGTTCGGGATCAAATTATAAGTCTTGAGCATATAAATCACGAATGTTGCGAATCCAGCACTAAAAACTTCTGCTTTCGCGTGTTGGGAGAACATAGTAGCGTGGGTTTAAGGGGCACATGATTCTGGACTAAAAGATGGCCCAAGATTAAGCAACTATTTGAGAATAATGAGTGCATTGTAGGTGATGAATCATCGTGATTGGCCAGTAAGCGATAAGACATGTTCTATGCACCAATTTGTGATGGAATGGTAAAGTCAAAAGTAATTAAAGATAAAACCTGATTGAGATCAAGGGAGAATGTTGAATTGATAGGGCATTTGGTGCGGCAATGCGCCAGCCTGATCGCGCTTTGATCGGGCGCCCGACTTTCCGTTAGCGTGAGCCTCTATGCGCCACATAAAAGGTGGGAGGCAGGTAGCTGCCTTTTACCAAAGTTCCAGTGTAAAACTCACCCAACGTCCCGGTGATCTAAAAGGGGCGGCCCAGGCGGCAGGAGAACACGCCTCTCTGATCACGCCCGCCTCTACAGGAAGAACACCAGCGCCTCTGCCGACCTCACCCAGCGCTCGCCTCCGTCGGGATCGACCAGCGCCGCTCCTCTACGCGAAACCCCATGGCCACTCCTTCTCGACCTGCGGTAACCTCTTTCCCTCTCTCCCTCGGATCTCTGGATGAAACAAAACAAGAAAGAAGAAATACCCCGAATAGATCTAGAGATCAAGATCTAAACCAACACCTACTCCGCCACCTTCGGTCTTCCTCCGTCTTCTTCCCTTCCTTTCCCCTTTGCTCCGTCAGGCCTCCGCCACCAGTCCTCCTCCAGCACCCGTCGCGCCCGCCTTCCCTCTCCTTCGCATCCCGTGTTTTGCGCCATTTCTCGCCATCTTTGTAGATTCCGAACGCCGCCGCCGCTCGCAGTCGAAACGACGTCCTTTCCCGTCAGTCTTGCTTCGATTCCGCGTGTCCTTCTGCGTTTTCCTACACTGGTACTCAGATTTTCGGTTTTCTTACGTTGCTTACCGTTTCAATTTTTTCTTACGTTACTTACCGTTTCTAATTGTTCTTTATGTGTCTGCTGTTTCTATGGTGTTCGTGCCGGTCTACGATGCTTCTACGACCGTTCTGCAATTTAGACATGCCCGAGCTTAATGACGCGATGCGCAGGCTCAAGCGGATGGAGTTCCTCAGTAAGGGCGAGTTTGAGAAGTTCTGGAATGAGGTTCGGTTTCTGGGATTGATGTCAATCTAGACCAGGTCCGCACGTTGGCCAGGAGATCGACATGGGAGATCGAGAAGCATGCCAATGGGATGGGCAAGGTGAACTATGCCGTGGCGTCAGCTGGGGTAAAGTCGCGTCTGACGCTGGCCAACGTGATATCCTTTCTACGTTTCTGGGTGTAGATTACGGCGACCCGCAGAAGATGCTTCAGCCAAGCTTTGGGGGCCCGAATCCTTGCAGGAGCTGAGGAAGGGATAGTCCCTGTTGAAATCACACTAGAGCATATGTCCAGGTAATGTTTCTTGACGACCCATGTAACTATTTGCTTCCGTATGTGTTCAGGTATTATCTGCATCAATGTTAGCTTCGGTTATGTGTCTTGATATCTTCAAAGATTAGGTATTGAAAGGAAATAGTTGACCTAAAGGGTGGAGTAGGGTTAACAGGCTGTTAGTGAATGCTAGTTGTTACAATTTGGATGTTTATGGTCATGTTTGCGTGTTTTGATCGAAGCTTTTGTGAGCTCCTGGACTACTTCAGATATCGTGGTCTTACCATATCCTGTCATGTGTAGTTGTTAGATGGAAAGGCATAGCTGTGTTGAATATTGTTAATGCTTATTGATGGAAAATTCTTTCAGATTTTATTTTTGTTGGGTAGTTAGGCATTGCCAATGGTAAGGTTACATTTAGCGCGTATAGTTAAGCATTACTGATGAGTAAGGTCCCGTCTCATTTCGTTGTCCTGTTGCTTTTAGTTTCATGATATCGGATCGGTCACTAATGGTTACATTACAATGCCGCTGGATGCGATTCGATTATTTTACTAAAATGCATCGACTATTTAACTCTCTTATGTGTCCTTCTATATCCGATCACAGAATAATCGTAACCTTTTATATCACTATCTAATTTCTGCAGTGTAACTACATATCTACCTCTATGTCCATTTTACTAATCACCTTTCAAAATTCCACAGCCAACAACACTGTTTCTACCCCCTTTATTTGTTGTTGCGCACGTCCTTCAGCAATACTACATAATCTAAATGTCTCTAACTGCTGCATGTGTTTTTGTATTACTTACCTAGTTTTTGTTCAGATATCCGAGTCACGTTTTTAAGATGCTCCTCTTCATTTTCCTACTAACTGATCTTAACACTTTTACTCTTCAACAATACAAAAGATTAGCACTGATCATCCCCAGACAACACCGCTTTCAGAAATTAAAAAGCCAGCTACAAAGACCACTCCCTCCAGATATTTAAGTTTATCGCGGTACATTTCAATTGAACACTGCTAGCATCTGATTCTTACTGACATCCTACTACTATCTGTGAGGACAGGACATTACTGTTTTTCCTGATACAGTAGAAAACAGCCCTCATCACATCCTATTCAAAAAATTGTTTCCTGATTACGCATCTACAGACCTCTCCATGGACACAGAGGTATGTTTAAACAAAATAAGGTACAGATTCTACATACAGCTTGCCTAAATTGGCACTGGCTTCACAGTGCTAATATCTATTATTCATCTTGTTCTTCACCTGTAAAGACATATACTTACAACAACACCTATATACGCTTATTTGCTACATCCTTACAATATCTGGAGGAAAAACCTATCTTATGTTACGCTTACTCATTGTGCGTAGCTGCTTACAATTATCCAGTGTGATACTACCGTCTAACTTACATGCATAACAAAAAAACGAAATGAAACAATCCAGACAAAAATAAAAATGCTATCCCTTATCTGTACATCTGTTCTGCATTCATTAACATTAGAACATTTTAAATATTTACTTACACCCAATTATCAATGCATCTATATCTCTTTGGAAATGCCTATTATCTCCCCTGTTTACATTCACGGCGGCAAAAAGGCAACCTGAAGAACTGCTTCATCACCTGATGGAACTCCACCTGCTTTACCATCTAAAGGTATGTTACCATAGTCAGTTAGATCACACGCTTTATCAGAAGTTTCATAAATAAACTTCTTAAGTTATATCAAATGTTTCCTAAATTTACTCATTTATTTCGTTCAACATATTGTTCAATCATATTTGCTTACACAGATCTGCATCGCTTCCTACCCTCTCTACGACCAAGCCACCTACACAAAATAACATGTTCATCTACAAA